>JAGVSL010000001.1:8750000-10000000 GCA_022494535.1 Himalopsyche phryganea | reverse complement strand
AATTTTTTCGAGGTACTTGCACAAATAAACCACTACAAACAGTCCATATTGGTAACAACAAGCACCTGGTATTAATGCTTAAACTCATGTTTTTGTAATTCCATCATTATTTTTTAATAAAATAAATTTTAATAGTGTAAGGAAAGATATTATTGTAAGTATACTTAATATCTCACTGGCTTTTGGCAACAAGATTTGAATATTTTTATGGAACTAAAAAACATTATTATTGTTAACCTTATGCAATTAATGGAGTAATACAGTTTTCAGTTAAGTGTGGAATATGGATGAGGTTATAAACAAGCCAGCATTACGATTTAGATTATCGTAAAAACCCATAAATGGTTTCATTGACAATCTTGAATATTTACGTAGTTGTACGTTCTACTGCTCAGTAATATAATTTGTATTCTTTATGTTGTGAACAATTGTTAATACCAGTAAATTCATATCAATACTGTAATATCACGATAGGTAGATTTTACAACACATGCGTTTTAGAGGTTAGAGCTACCCTTAGAGACTAGAATCCGTTCCTGGATAAGGAAAAATCAAATATTGATTTTTTCAATTTAATATTTGAGATCTTTTGGGTGTATGACGTATGTGATAAAATTACCCAGTCCGAGCCCATTATTTTCAGTTCCGGCCCGGTTTTTTTTAATATAGTAATTCATTTATACTTTTCAAACAATATATGTTATTGTTTCCATATTTCCAACGATATTCATAGCACATGTGAAATAAATTATTTAAGTTATGCGTATTATTGCCCTATGGCTGACTCATGACCCGAACATAGTAAGAAATATTTTTCTTAAATTTGAATTCCGTACCCGGGCCAGGCCCGACCCGATTCTGAATTGTCCTTACCCACCCAAGCCTGGTGCGTACACGCATAAATCATAAAGTTTTTCGCAAGTATTTGATTCTTTTTTTCTAGATTTGTTTTTAGATTAAAAAAAAATTTCTTCAGAAACTTTCACGGGTGTGGGCATATCAACTCACGTAAGTTTCATCAAACTCGGATGAATGGTAAAGGAGCTCATAGAGGACAAACAAACAAACATTTACTTTTATATATAAAAATATATATATATATAAAAAACGTTAAACTGAGGAAAAATGTGTGAAATGTAAATGTAAAACATAATCTAAAAGCTCCTTAATAACCCAGCAATCAATTTCACATAATTTACTGCTCTGGAGGGGTTGATTTATTTTATTGGTATTAATTGAGTAATTGAATATCGCTCATGGACTCGTGATAAAACAATATCCCATCTACCACACGTCTCAAATTTTACAGGAGACGAAAAAAACTGTAAGTAACAAATTATTGCATCAAATTCCGTTTATTTTTTTGTATGTCAACATAAAAAAATGTCTTTTATTAACCAAACATAATTTTGACTTGTGATTTGTTAGATTAATTGCAGTAATTTTTAATTTCAAAAACTTTGATCAAAATCGGTTTTTGGAATTTTGCTAGGTCGCGTGGTTTTTCATTGTGAAGCTGAATATATCAAAAACTCATTTTTGTCAAAGCTGTTGAATGCGAAGTGTTGTTTCATCATGAGCGATATAAGATTACTAACTTATAATATGCATTATGCCGCCACGTCGTCTTATGTATTGGCTGGTGAGCACATACGTAGGTAGGTTGTGAAACCTGGGGAGCTGTAGGTAACTCAACCCAAGTATATTGAGCGACAGCTGCATAGGAACGCGACTAGAAACCGTGCATTGTGCACAACGCAGGGGAATAAAATCACGTAATATCACAATTCGTCGTTT
Source organism: Himalopsyche phryganea (assembly GCA_022494535.1). Lineage (NCBI taxonomy): Eukaryota > Metazoa > Arthropoda > Insecta > Trichoptera > Rhyacophilidae > Himalopsyche > Himalopsyche phryganea. Next base: position 9,998,203 of record JAGVSL010000001.1, on the reverse strand, counting down.
TTACTATTAAATAATAACATATTAGATTTTAGGCTGAATCATCTCCAATCTGTAATAACAACTGATTGGTCTTCACAATATTCAAAAAGAATATAATCTTCGTCGCTTAGGCAAAAAAGTCTAGAATACTATAATAGTATTGAGATGTTCGGCAATCATTTTTTTTTATTCATGTCCGCTCACAATGTGGAACTTATGGCCTGCTAATCTCAACAGGAGTATTTTTTTACGATAACTGATTGTTACTTATTTTCTCAACCTTTTTTTTTGATAAGAGTAAGGATAGAAGGATAGGTGTTAACTAATCGCTCTCGCTTTCACCCCTTTATAAAGATCGGGTGGGTGAAGGGGAATTTTAGACATCACATACATCCATGCCTTCGAACAGAAATCCATCAATTGATTGATGGACGTTGATGTTTGCACCACGAAAACCCTTCAGCCATCTGTATTTTAAATATTGTAAAGATAATAACTAAATTACTATTGAATATATAAGTAGCCGCTGTAATTTACTTTTGATTAATCTTTGTCATATTAATTCCATAAAATTATTAAATATATTTTAGTCGTAATCCTGCATTTTTAGTGTTAATTTTAGTTTATTTTCCTTTTTTTAATTCACGATAAAGACGAGTGCAGTATGGTTATGTTGTAGATATGGAGTATATATAATATATGGGCTTAAATATAGGTTATACGATATCCCACAAAACGTGCGTTACCTTACGCCCTCCGCGAAGTTTAGGACTATAGCGCTGGTTATTATAAGCTACATATTTTATTTACGCTACAAATCACAAGAGTTATGATAAAAAACCTAACGTAATTTTTTTTATTTCTGCATGTTTTCTTGTTCTCCGTATTTTTGTATAGTTTGTGTTTCGCCAGACGGTAGAGTTTAAACAATGGAACTTTTTGACATAAATAACTCAATACACGACGTTTCGACTTCACGGTTTTTACCAGAACAGGGAAGATATTCGAAAATACAAAATTGTTCCATGACATTTTACGCGATATATGCAATCCTATTCATGTATGGTTAAATAATACTCAAGATATTGCGTTGAATCCAATATATAATATATATTCGGCAATTCTTATATTATAACACTATGTACTTACCTAAATCCTTTTTATCTCAGTTGTTAAAATCGGGACCGCTAATTATTTTTCCTTTGAACGGTGCTGATTATTTATGTCTCCTATAGGTATGTTTAAAAACATTTATTCGTTTTACCATTTACGACCCGAGAAGAAACTAAGTCTGGGCCATAATCTAAGTAATAAACATATTATGGAGGTGGACCAAATTTCTTACATATATTTATATCTAAAATAATTTAAAGTGAGAAGGTGCATACCATCGGCGTGCGGTGGATATATCTCTATCACACAACCTAAATTGTGCATACGCGACTAGGATACAAGAGCATGCCCTCTTATCTCACTTGCACCCTTCACTTTACATGTGATTCAGCGAGAAAGAGAGAAATCCACGGCACGCGCCTGGTAATATACATATTTATATAGTCTATCTACTTATTCCTAATCATTGATTTTAATTACAGATTTAATTTGATGCTCTTAATAAATAACTATCTGCGTTGTGGTTGATTTTTAATTAAAAGTGGAGCCGGAGCGCGCTCCGACACTTATGTAGGCATTATTACGTGTCCTACAATACCCTTGATGCACGTGAATATAGTCTGGAAGTTTAAATAGATACAAATTTTACACTGAAATGTATAAATTACCTACCTCTATAATTATTTTATAAATATCAATAATAAATGTATCGACTTATTTTTCTCAATTTCAAAACAATAAAGCGACCTTTCTTTTATGCGGACGTGTATTATTTAACCCTGGTATAAATATATTGTCTCCCCAATAACAACAAAGTACGTTTTTCTTCTTTCCGTAATAATATAATGCAGTCCCATGCGGTGCATATGATACAAAAAAATGTGTTTCTACTAAAAGACAATTTTTATACAGCAGGGGACTTTCAAGACATATTGACAACTTACAATTAAAATTTTTCATTAATAAGCGTTATTAAAACTAGCTCTTAAATGTAATTTTATATAGGTAGTGCCTATTAGGTACAATCGATATAACCAGAAAATGATCGAGAAATCGTGTACTAGATAGGTATAATGCAAATGTGAGAATGAAAGTTAAAAGAGCGTTATGTAAAATGCGTCTATAGAGTATAGAGCAGTGGTTGTCATGTGCGGCCACCAGAAGTTTTTTTTGTGCACACCAACGGTTATATAGTAATAAATATTAATATTAGAAAAATTAATAATATAAAATAAATACGACATTTGTTTATTCGTATTGCGTACGTATGCGGCTCGAAAACGTATTTATAATGAATGAATATTTTTAGTAAAACGGGGATCCTATTTTAGATAAAATTTAATCGGGGTCAGTACGGTAACCCCATCGGGTCAGTTTGTGCTGCACAGTGCATTAAGTAATTCGGTATGTTGTATGATAACCAACGCTGTTCATCTTGCAATAGTGTAATTATCATTGACGATAGATTTTCTAAATACATAAAAGTGTACCAGTGATTATCTTCAGATATTTTTTTTTCAGAAATATGGAAGCATCTGTATATTATGTTATTATTTATTTTTCGAATTTTAAAAGGAATTTGATACAATACCCGAGTTAAAATATATATAAAAAATTATCTATAAACAAACATTCAGAAGGATGAAAGTGTAAAAATCTAATGGCTAATAGATTTTTAGACATATTTGAAAAGCACATATAGTGCCTACATATTTTTAAAGAAATCATATTAAGACATAGATATTTTTTGCTTGCGGCGCAAACTTATGTCGTAATGGTTTATGGTTAAAAAAATTCAAGAAGTTAATGAGTCCCTTAAATGCATTGGCCACGTATTTTAAATCACGATTGAAAAATTTGGTGCGGCCACGAGACATTTCCAAAATACCACTGATGTTCATTATGCAGCCACGGAGAAATTTTTCGTGAGAACCACAGCTATAGAGTATAGAGCGAGTATACCTACATATTAGTTTCGTTAATATTTTTTTAAAATTCAATAATTGATGGAATTAGACTTTATACTTGCGACAGTAATCGAGCTAAGTAATTTTATCAAATATTCATAATGAAAAACTTTATATACACAAAAACAAAGTTTTTTTTTTGAATAATTACTGAATTATTATTATGCAGTGGTGGATTAAACACTTGGGAGACTCCATGGGTATAATAGGCCCTGTTCTTCGGTAAGAAAAAAAGCGTTCCAAAATTTATTCGGGATTTTCATACTACGTTAATAAAAATAAAAAATTAAAAAAAAAATCTGTGTAATCTCTTCTAATCAGAAATATCTTATTATTAATGTCGGAAGGCGTTCCAATGAAAGAGTAAATTGAAAGATATTGAATTAATTACTTATTGAACGAATACAATTATTGTTGCAATATTATTAACACGTAAATAAATATTGCAAACTAAATTAAAATTATGTTTTTATATTTCTATAAATTATTTTACAGGCCTCGTGCGCTTATGGGGTAATCCGTCACTGCTGTTGTACTATCGATATGTTCTTTTTTATTTTTTAAACTAAAGAGCAATTTTTTTTAATATGTCACTATACTCAGGAATTCGGGAGTTTTTTTTCGCATACCTCAAAGGTAGTTGACGCTGAACAGGTGCTGGCTATGATGAGATGTACAATACTTTTATTTATAAAAACGAACAGCGATAAAAATCATGACTCGCATGATGTTGGCGCTGTGTAGCGTTTAGCCTTATGCGAAATGAATACGGTACTCAAAATTGATAGATAGTGTTCGTGTGGGTACTCGCCTATTCGATCATCTTTATTTCTGTTTAGTATACGTATTATCATATTCTTATCTTTTCTTATCACACATTAAACGATTCTCCGGTAGGATCGCGAACTGGATAGGCTGATATTAAATTATTGTAATTCATTCAGAGGTATTATGTACATTGTAGATAATTATTATCAACAGATAAATACATAGCTTTATATACCTATCTGTTCATTATTAGATACTATGACATTGTGTTAATTGCTTTATAGCAACGCAAGTTTGCTTCAAATTATTTTTCGTAAATATTATATCTACCATCAGGATTACTATATAATAGTGGATCGAATATGTGAAATTCTTACGTGTTCATGATCTAATCGTGGCTACTTTTTTTGTTTTTCAGAATAAAGTCGAGTATTTCGTGAAGTGGAAGGGATGGAGTCCAAAGCACAACACCTGGGAGCCGGAGGAGAACATACTCGACGCCCGCCTGATCCACAGCTTCGAGCACAGCGCTCGCGGTGAAGGGGCGGGGGCGAACGCCGGAGGTCCGAGACGCGGACCAAGAAGGAGATCTCCGCCCTCCCCTTCCAGCTCGTCGTCCGAGGACAGGCCCATTCTTCCGGTCGGCACCAAGCGCAAGGCGGAGGTGCTCTCTAAGGAGTCCGGAAAGATCGGGGTCACCATCACCACCAGCCCCACGAGTCCGTCGCCGAAAATTCCCCGACTGTCCACTCCTCCTCCTTTGAACAACAACTATCCTCCGAAAGTGAACGGCAGGCATCACTCATTGTCTCAGACGCCTGTCAGCGTTTCTAACGGCGCGACACAGACGAACGGCTCTCCTCACCCGCCCACGCTAAAGATTGAAATAGAGTCCCCGATCCCGCCGAAGTTGATGAATCACGCGACTCTTACGTCGGCAGCACCGAATCCTTCACCTTTAGGCGGCGCCCGCGGAGGTGCCGACTGTCCCCCGGGCGGCGCGGCGCCGCGATCGGGAGCCCCGGGACGCCGTCCGCCGCACTCCCCCGAAACCGACACCCAGACGCCGGCGTCGCGGCCTCAGTCCTCCACTCCGGCCGATCCGTCGCCCGCGCTCAGACCCGCGGTGCCTCCGACCTCCGCTCCCTCCTCCGTCTCTTCGGCGCCGCAGATCGTCGAGACCGTGGCGGCTCCCCCTCCGCCGCGACCTCTTCCGCCGGCTCCGATCCGGAGGCCCGCGGCGTTTTGGTTGGCGCGCAGCGGCCTGGCGAGTCAGATCTTCATCACGGACGTCACCGTCAACCTGGAGACCGTGACCATCAGGGAGTGCAAAACGGAGCGAGGATTCTTCCGATCGCGGGAACACCGCCAGAGGCTCGCCGACGTCTCGTGACCGTTCTCTCTCGCCGCCCCGACCTCACCTCCTTCGCTCTGGTAGTGCGGTGAAACGAAACCACTAATGTATTAGATTTTCGATTGTATCTTCATATCAAATGCAATCAATTTTGACAATTATTAAATACATGAATACAAAATTAATCCTGAATAAAATAAGTAAGTATCATTGTGCAAAGCAGAAAATATGCTAGAACGAGTCGTCACCGAGTGAATTGGAGATTAAGTTAAGAAACATTGTCGAGAACTCATTAGCGACGACTGAAGATCAAGCGAGAGTTGAAAATATTTTGGTTTTACGGTTTCATAGTGAATGAACAAAAAAACAATGGAGTTATTATAATAGATAGTTATGCATAGAATGCGCGATAAAGAAGTTCAAAAGGCAGACACACTTCATGTGGATTTCGCTTGTAAGCACATTTATTTGACCCGTTTGTGCCAAACGTTATTATCACTGGTGTAATTTCCAATGCCAGTAAATAATTTTGAAAAATCATAAGGTTTTCGCTTTGCTTCTGCTGCGTCGCGAATCGCGATCCGTTGAAACGATTATCAATGAATATCGCGAGCGGTTTATCTGTCAGTTCGGCTGTTACTTTTGTACTATCTTGTATTATAAAATATTTATAAATTTGTTATTATATAGGTAACACTTATATGTTTATTTAATATTACTAATATAAATATAAATATATCGAGTACTTACATATTATTATGGTCTTGTGATGTGATTGAATTTTGGTTCTGAATTATTTTTAATTCTTGTTATATTTTTCTCACCGTGTTCTGTTTGCGGTTGATTCATGGATTCATGCTTCGAAAACAATTAATGTCGTAAATGAATTCGAATTTTTATATAATAGCTTTCCAAGAAGTTCAAAATCAATTTTAAATAAAATTATTACTATTAATCATTAGGTAATCTGTTAAGTTACCTATATCTTTCTTTGCTATACATTTTTTCTGGCCAATAAATAAATAGACTGGCCAATAAATAAATAACTCAATGTAATAACGTTCAGAAGTCTATATTGTTCATTTCTCAGCGAAAACTAAATAGTTCTTTATTTTTCTTCTAGTTCTATCTCACTGAAATTAGTTTAGCTATGTTACTTTTCTGATACTGATTCAAAAATTATTGTTGCATTAGAAAAAAAACATGAATTTATTTGGCTTTTCCTGTGTTTATTTGTCCAACGAAATATTTGATCAAAGTTGTATGACATACAAATAATATGTTCATTAGTTTGTATGAACAAAATTGTACATTTTTTCATCCTTATTATTTGTTACGATGTTATTGCAGTTAGTTCGTATTATTTATTTCTTAACTGTTTCCATCATTATTTATTGAAGTATATTGTGAATAATTGATTTTATAAATTTTGTAAATATTTCAAATTAATATTGTTAGTGTAAATATTAATAAATAAGTGAGTATTTAAGAATGTGAAAATTTGTTTTGTTCCTAGAATTTATCTGTTCGGTGTTTTGTGAGAGAGCAAATCATTAGAGCGGCTCAGTCAGTAAAATTAAATAATGCCTCCTGTACCTTAGTTTTTTTATAGTCTTCTGTATTTATAGTGTTGAGTCTGCTCGGGAGTACCCCCTAAGGTCTATTATTTAATACAAAATCGATAATAATTCACAATAATTTTGATATACACATGTTCCTCGACTTGCTGGTCTCGATTGATAATCAAAGTTTTACATTATTTTCATCGTTCGCGAGTCGAGGGATATTTGCATAATTTGTTGTAAATCTCACGAATTTTATTGAGACCAATCTATTCCACTTTGTAAATTATTATAATAAAAATAAAAAGTGTATGCAAAGTAGTAAATTTTTGATTTTTATTTATTATTATAACCTTATTCTTAAGACACAACTATGCCTTTATTTATTTAACAATTTCATCATGAAAGGGGGTTATCAATCCCGAATGAAAGCGTTCCTCAGTCAATTTTTTCAATTAATTTATGGATTTATTACGAAATCGGAATATCTGTGAAGCTTTTATCTCTCCTAACCCTGCCTTTATCTGTTTCTGAAAACGGTTTTCAAACCAGCTTACGATGTTGATTGACTGAACTACAAAATAAACTGTGAAACAAATTCTAATTTGAGTTTCTCCAATAGGTGTAGGATTAAAAATAAAATAGATTTAATGCAGCGAAAGAAGAATTTAGAATTACGTAGAATTGACCTATCAAAGTGTTATTTGAATCATTGAGTCTATATAATATTTATGATGGGTAAACAATATTAGTATTTGATAGCGAGAATGAAAGTTTTAATGCCTATTTATTTCAGTTGCATCACCATGTTGCAGTTGCATCCCCTCCCCAGGGGCAGGAAACCTGATTTGGGTACCAACAACACACCTTCATCCACTACTGGATAGAAGTAAATGAAACAATTGAATTTTGCAAAATAATTTGTATTTATCACTAGATGGTTACATTTTTTTTTATCATGGTTTAAAAGTTCTTCCAATATATATTAGTAATAATTTCTACATAATATTTACAGTGCCCTTTAAATAAAGGGACACATGGAATTTAAATAATATTTTTCTTAACAATAAACATAACATTTTTAATCTTATATTTACAAAAGGAATAATATTCTCTGTTATTATTTATTAATGGAAGCGAAAAATATATAGTAAAAATCATGATGCAAAAGCTTTTTAAAAACTCTAAAATGTTGATTATCAAAGAGAGAAATATTGACATTGGGTAGTATATTGGGCCTTATATTTTTAATTTTTGTAAAAATTATTTAAGCTCAAACATTAATAAAAAAATCCTTTATGGGTAAGTGCAATTTTTAAGTTAATTTCGTTTGTTATTTTTTAAACATGGCACAAATTTTACAATACAATTTATTGTTTTCTTACTAATCAATCTTATGAATTTATAAAAAAATATTTTGTGTTTATATATTATGCAAAATTGGTTTGAAAAGGATCCAGTTTTAAGACACACGTGTTTGTGTTTTTTTTAATAGTAAAAAAGGTGTAATTTTTATCAAAAACATTAAAGCTTTCTAGCATTTGCCAAATTGTTAAAAAATATCATCCATAATGCGTCTCATATTTTTCAAGTGGATATAGTAAGCATTGTAGAAAAGGTATTTATATATATATGGAACATCGAAAATTAGCAATATTGTTGAAATAGAAAGTTTTGTATAAACTTTCACAATGCCATTTGTCAGTTCAAAGATTATTTACAAAAAAATTTAATGGTTCAAAATTAAACTAAAAAAAAAAAAAAATATGATTTTAAATTAACCCCCATAGACAAGTGTCACCATAGTGAACACCATCACCCATCTATCCCAATATTTGTCCCATCTCTTGCTGAATATCGTTGCCTTTAGTCAATTTCGGTGAAAAAGGATATTTACATATGCACAACCTGTTTTCGCGCCGATATCTACTGTAAGAATGCACGATTTTTTAAAGTAAATTTAAAAAATCGTGTGTGCTTTTAGTAGATATCGACGGAAAAACAGGTGGTGTAAAACGGACGTAAATATCCTTTTTAACCGAAATTGAGTGAAAGCAACGATATTCAGCAAGAAATGGGGCGAATATTGGGATAGATGGGCGATGGTGTTTATTATGGTGACACTCGTCTCTGGAGGGTTAATGGTGTAGAATTTCTTTCGTATTTTTTTATTTAAGACATATTTTTAATAAGGATCTATTGCAAATACTCTAATTCCACAATTCGATTGTCAATATATTTTTAAAAAAATCATTCACCAAATTTAAATGAGTCGATGATATCCATTGCGGTCTGCTACAAAAACAAAATTTTATTTCGTCTCGTTTACGTTATTATAGTACATCAATACTAGCTATCTGTAAAAGTGGGCTATGTGAAAAATTGCTTAGTACTGAATCATTTAAAAAGTATTATCGAAGAAAGTCAGCCTCTTTATTTTTAACAGAAACGTTTTGATATTAGTATGAGTGACTCAGTGATAGATTTGATTTAATAATTGGCAAAAATAATAATAAAACTTGAAATAAATCATTAAAGAAAAAACCGAAAATCAATGTTGTATCTCTTTCGATTCGATGGCATATTTTATGCAAGCATTCTAAGGCTACGGTTTTTTTGTAATTAGCTTTGCAAGTGAATTTCGGAACACCTTTATGGATTGATCATTAAAATGTTAGTGCAACACTCACTAATTCGACTTAGTATATATTAAAAGCAAAAAGCTTAGCACCTTATAATCACTATGAAATAAGGAAAGAAAAATACATATATAAAATTACAACTTAAATCTATAAAATGCGGTATGTAGGATTTTGGAAAAAAAACACGCCACTATCTTCGACATGATCTACAAGGAGAACGTCAATACAATCAAATACACATATTATTATTTAGCAGATATATCGATGCGGGTCAGTATTTAAAATATATTTCAAAGCACATTGATCACAATTATTTCAAGATATATGCGAATTTTGTTACATTGTGTCACAAAAACATAGCAGAAATTATTGTTTTAGGAAGTCAACCTAATGTGATTCGAAATTACATAATCTTCTTGTTTGAATTGGCATTTAATTTACTTGGTAAAATTCCATTATAATTGGATAAAAATAGCAAAGTATTCAGTTCTGACGATCGCGTGAAGCCGAAATATCTATCAACATTTTGTAGAACTGCAAGAAAATTGCAATGGAGTCGTTCAAAAGCAACAATTTTATAAATACAAACTGTGAAACATACAAACTTATGCAGTAGAATGTATATTCAGAAAAAATTAATTCCTGAAGAAATAAGATTAGCAATATTGTATGTATATTTATGATGGAAACTTGTTTTACAGATCTTGGTTTCTTATATAGATAATTATGTTTTAACCTATTTAAATTATGAAAAAGAAAAACATGGCATTTAATTAAAATTTGATTATCCTCTAGCATTATATATTTGCGCTCGTCTAGAAGTGACAATGATTTTCCTAGAAGCTAAAATGAATACGAAAATAATAAAAATAAATCTGGAGGAATAATAATACAGATTCTAGCAAACTTTACCCTATCAGATCATCGTCTCCTGTCACCGGCGATATTAAAATTAACAATAAAAATATAAATTCATCAGTCATATACTGGAATGCAATACTAATAAAATTTTCTCATTTTGAGGAAAATACTTAAACTCTTCAAACAATGTAACATCATAGTAATATTGCATCCACTTTTAAAAATTTATAAACATAAAATAATACAATCATAGTTCATATACTTAGGAAAAGCTGCATTTATTAAATAGTGTTAATATTATAAAAAAAATAAAAAAGGTTTGTTGGAAACACGCATATGTCATGTGCCAACGTGATTTTAGCAACAAAAAAAAAAATGCCCATTTTTAACAATTATTACATCCATACAAATTATACATTTGATTGAATTTGAATACTCATGCTTGAATGAATCATGAATTGGCTTAAAAAATGCATTTAAAAGTTTTTTTACACCTTTACAGCTAGATAGGCAAGAAAAAGTTAGGTAAGAGCTATATATAAATAAAAGACGTCATACGATTTTGGTTATTTTTTGACCCCCCTGACTAAATTACATCACATTATTTATGACCCCTTCTCGCTCCATTTGGATGGGACTTCATATATGGACTGGGAATATGTCGTCGTTGTTCTGGAAGAAGACACTAACTGAAAAGATACTAGTTTTGAGTAATTGGACTTTGAAGTTTTTCAAATGTTTGAAAATCTTAATTTTTTTGTTTGTACAAAACTGTTTTTAAGTAAACGTATAATTTATAAAAATATGTTTGTTCTTCCATACGGTAGAGTTTGAAATAACTAACTCAATATGTCATTTTTCGATTTAGTGTTTTCTTCCAGAACAGCGACGACGTCTTTGTTTTTTTATTAAACTTGAAGTACACGCAACCGTTATAATATGCTAATAAAATCATTGCATTTCGATTTATACAGTAAAATATTTTTTTTTTATAAAAATACAAATATTGCTGGGGATTGAAATTCGGGTGAAAATTCAGCTAGAAGTAAAATTTCATAACGATTATTTACATTAGCTATTTTCGAATCCTCGAATAAGATTCGAATACCAAAATAATTATATTTTATGAAAATTCTTGAAAATAATTTGATTTTATAATATTTCATGCAAATTACAAAAGGGTAAAAAAACGAGTAATCTAATTAATCTCTTATTCCGAAAACAACATAAATATAGTAGAACCTTGATTATCCAGGATGTAATCGAAAATCTGGATTAATAATCACAAAGTAAAATCAAGAGTTAACACTTTATGAGTTTTGCACCAGAACACTATAAAACATAAGTCTCGGCAGACTGTAATCCACATGATCAAGGTTCCACTACATTCACAAATGGTGTGTTGAAAACATCAGTGGCTATAGAAAATTAAAACATTTATTAATCAACTTGTATATTATTCAAAATGTATTTCATATATTACAGTTTTGCGACCTGACAATATGATTTGGAAAATGCAGGTTCATATTATAAAAAATTAATACATTCCTATAAAAAAATATTTTTCAAAGAAAATACATTGCTTTCTCTTTTGCAAGAATACCTTCTCAATTTTTTATGTATCTAACAAAAAGGTAAAAAGTATTGTATATAATTATTAATGAGATTTTTTACCTTCGTCTTGTCAACAGCAAAGATTTTTATAAATATTTGAGATGTTAAGTATGATTTCAACCAGGGACGGCTCTTGCAAAGGAGCAAATGGTGCTATGTACTCCCATATTCAAGTTATTATTATTCATTCAAGTAATAAGCGATATTATACAAACATAGCAATTCACTCATTTTAAAATTTCCGCGTGTTCCCGTAAAAAATATTGCATCAAGCGATGATTCACACAATGCTACCTCGTATTCCGCGCCAGAAAAATACTAATAATAATACGTCGAGGGCGGTGCAATTTTGGTTCAGCGCTCCCTAAGTGGAAGGGATTCCGTAGGAAACTTTTTTTTTTTTGTGACGTCATCTGTGTCACACATTCGACTTTCATACGAAGTTTTTAGTTATTCAGGATCATTGCACCAGTATTGCCGAATTATGACGACTGTTCCCGAAGTATTCAAACTCGCAGAGACCTGTCGCATATGTTTAGTTCGTGCGTCGAAAGGCCCTCTAGTGTATTGAGCCTGCCACAAAGAAACGCATACCATCAAATTTATTTACTTTCTTTAACATACGTCTAATATTTACGTGCTTCAATAATGAATAGTGCATATTCTGTCTCATACATTAAAGAAAATCGTCGGGATTTTTCGAAAAGGCTGGAAATTAAAGCAGCAGGTCGTCCTATGCCAAGCTTAAATTTATTTCAGAAGTGTACGCTTAATAATAAAGTGTTTACTCGGAAATTTAATGTAGAAACGTATAAAAAAACACCATGGCTATGTGGCTGTACTAGTTTTAATACAGTATTCTGTTTTCCGTGTCTGTTGTTTGGAGGTGAATCTAACTGGACTGAGAGTGGAATTAAGGACCTGGTTCACCTATCATTCAAAATAAAGAAACACGGTAGCTCTCAAAATCACATTTTAAATGAAATGCAACTTGCGGTATTGGGATCGTTAGATATTCGTTCCCAATTGGATGCTGGGTATCGTGCGTCCAGTGAAACAAATTAATGAGCGTGTAGATAAAAATCGATATATTTTATCAAGGTTAATTGACTGTGTGAAGTTCTGTGGTGCATTTGAATTAGCTTTAAGGGGACACGATGAAACTGCAGATTCCCATAATCCAGGTGTCTATCGAGGGGCTTATTGATTTCGTCTCAGAGATTGACATCGCAATGAAACAGCACTTAGAGAGCAGCAGTGTTTTCAAGGGAACTTCAAAAACAATTCAAAATGACATTTAGATTCAATTTTGGAGGTGTGTCGCAACGAAATTAAAAATGAAATATCGCAGAGCAAATATATCGCTATCCAGGCGGACGAAACAACTGACATAGCCACTACGCAACAACTCGTTTTGGTAATACGGTACGAATTACGCGGGAAGATACATGAACGTTTCTGGAAATTTATTATCCCAAAAGATCATACTGCGGTAGGTATTGCATCTGAAATTTTGAAGGAACTGGAATTTCTCGACATTAAACCAGCACAATTAATCGGGCAGAGTTATGATGGTGCAGCAGTGATGAGTGGGCGATTAGGTGGTGTGCAGGCTTTGATAAAAGCTTCGTATCCATACGCACATTTCATACATTGTTATGCACATCAATTGAATTTGATAATGGAGAGAAGTGCTTCAGCCAACACTATGGTTCGGAACTTTTTGCAAATTTACGATCTTTTCCATCATTTTTCGAGATCTGCGAAGAGAGCTGACATTTTAAAAGAAATAGTTCATAGAAGAATACCTTCAGCACCAATAACTAGGTGGAATTTTAATATAAGAACAGTGACTGTCGTGCACACTTATCGCGAGCAGTTGAAAGAGTGTATGGAGCACATCTTAGAAACCGTAAATTTAGACGCTGATACCATCAATCAAGCTGGAATGCTGTTTCGATATTTAAACGAAGATCATTTCAATTACTGGCTAGATTTCTTTGCAAAAAAGTTATGCCACACTGTGATATACTTTTTATGCAACTTCAATCTAGGTCGAAAGATGTTTTGGAGATAAATAAGAATATCGAAAGTTTACGCGTTCTATTCAGAATATCCGAGAAAATACCCAAATGTCACTAGTCCAACCTACAAAAGACGTAGACCAAATGACTTACCCCATTATGTCATTTGTAATGAAGTATGCGATACTTTAGTGAATCAAACGAAAGATCGTTTCGCATACCATGATCATTTAGTAGCAGCTAAATTGTTTTTTAGCGAAAAATTTTCGGATTATCACAAAAAGTTTTCCTTTAGCGGACTTTAATATTGCAACATCAACTTACGATTTCATTGACAAACTAAAGCTTAAAAATGAATTAACTGTCATATACAGTAGGGAAGATTTTTACGTCACCGATGGAGCATTGTCCATACTTCAACTTTTTACAAACAATAATTTAATCGAAGTATTTAGTGAAAGTGTTAAGTTATTACAGATTATTTGTACAATACCGATGACTTCAGTGGAAAGTGAGCGTTGTTTCTCAACATTAAAAAGGATCAAGTCATTTTTGAGAAATACCATGACTCAAGACAGACTAAATGCTCTTGCGATGTTAAGTGTAGAGAAACAATTGGTATCGTCAATATCGGATTTTAATGTTCGTGTTATTGAAGTGTTTTCAAAATCCAAGAATCGGAGGATGGATTTCTTGTATAAATAGGTGAGTCTTTTTTGCACTCCCTAATATTCTTGTCACCGGCCGCCACTGATTTCAACTAAAATATGCTACGATAAAGAAAGTGGACTAGTATAAAGTTTTTTCAAGTAACAATATAACCCCATTTGTCTAACTGCAATGGTTCTTTGTCTCAATTATGAGGTCATATTAATAACGACAACGCAATATTTGCAAATATTTAAACAATGAAATTATAACTGTCATTGTGAATTCGATAATAGGTACAACTTTTGCAAGGACCAATGCGTGACTGAATTCAAGGCATAAAATAAACAACATATATGTTTTTTTTAAAGAAATTATCGACTCATACAGCCAAGGACAGGACCAGGTCATCTGACGATTCATTAACACTACACCCCATTAACTGTTTATTGTACATTAAAAATCATTTTGATTTTGCCTATTTTGCATTTTCAAAACCGGTATCCTAGATTCAGTAATACTTGTATTGCAACCCCTAATTTGGAAGAGTTTGGTCGTATCAAAACAGTTCATTATAATATATTCATTATATACAAGCACTGAAAGCGCAGCATTAATATCAATGAATAGTGCCAAGTTGCAATATTTTTCAGCGATTACATAAATTTAAATTTGGCCTCGGTTGAAAATGACAAAAAACTTTAAGACTCCAATTGAATCCTACTTTTTAACGCCAAGTGGATAAGGTTCAAGGACTTATTCAATATATATTTTTAGAAACACTACAAGATGCCATCATAATCTCATTTTACTTAAATTTACCCGCGACAAGTTTAATCCATTGAGCCTTAAAATCATCAAATTGAGGGCGTATCTATTGCTGCATTCATCATTAATATTCATTTCTTTTGGTAAAACAAATTGACTTATAAAACTGGCTAAGAATACATTAATATGGAAACAGAAAAATATACTGCAGTCTACAAGGAATTTTATCTTTTCCCACTTATTTGTAAATCAAAATATTATTATTAAATCATGGACAAATCAGTGCAAAGAATTATCGTGAATATAAAAATAAAATGACTGAAAAGGTTTAATGTTTCCTTTGAACGATTGAACAATTCGATAAGCGAAGTATGGACATAAATACTATTTCATCTCTCCAATTGATTCTGAGTGACAGGGCTGTGACATTGAAGTGACATATTCAAGACATGTCTAGGTTTGGGCATGAAGGATACCTCTCTGCTTGAGCGATTCCAAATTGAGCGGCTCCTTCTGCGAGAAGAATTGGACGAGAGGCTCCGAGGTGAGGACTCGCCTCAGAAACTGGTCCAATGTGATGGCCCATTCTAGATTCGGACGGGACGGATTTCCGTTGCGGTCGGACATCTGAAATATAAAGGAATAGAGTATTAACTTCTTAACTTATTAGAGGTCTAAAAATGCGTCATTATTATTATATTAACGAAGTTATTTGAATATTTTTTAGCTATGTTCCTCACTGCATACCACCACCAATATATATAATGAAATTGAATTTATGGTACACAATTTATAGTGATGTAAAGGTGATAAATATACATTGATTCAAAATGGCTAAGTACTCGTATAACCATACAAAAAACTATTTCAATGCAACACATGGTGTCAAGCTGTGTAACAAATCAATTTATATGGGAACCATCTTTTCCGATCATTCTGTAGCTACTAAAATAAATTTTTGTGAAGATAGTTAACGTAAAATATTAAAAGAAACCTAGCAGGGATCACTACTTAACCTGACGATAATGAGCACACTACATAACCGGTACAAATACTTTTCGCATGGGTGGTGGTGGTTTTCTCTCATTTCGCGAAAATCGTTTTAAAAGTAATAAAAACATATCCCCCTGTTATTTATTTTTTGGAAATTTTTTTGTTAAAAAGGGTAAAAAATAGAATTTCTTGTTGCTCTATTTTTTTAAAAACATTACTCAGTATATCTATTCTACTTTAATATCAGTCAGAAAAAGTATGAGAAAACGAACTCTTTGGTACATTTCAAAAATCTTTATAGAATCGTTATATTCAATAAATTGCAAATTCCATAACTATCACTTTCTTAAAAATACTTTGTTCTACGATTTTGTGTCAGACATCAAATCTCGGTAACCTACAATAATCCTAATCTAGTCACACGGTGTAAAGCAAATAAAAGCAAATCTGAAAAACAGGTGTCAACTCTTTGCTAGACAGGCTTGAATACTTTACTATTTCCATTTAAATAGAAGTGCAATAGTGTAAACAAATACTCGAGAGTGAAATTATTAAAAGAAAAATAAAAATTATTCCGACTTTTCATATTTTTTGAATGCCTGAAGATGCCGAAAGGCGAAACCCGGGTCGTTAGTGACAAAATACATGGAAGTGTACAAAATCTCAATAATCCAAATTTGATATTGAAATTCCATCAAGCGCCCTCAGTCGATGTCTTAAATTAAATAAATAAATGGTTATATTTAAAGTGATGATTGATTTTCCCTATTTTTTGAGCATTCACGTTAAATATGGTGGATACGATAATGAAATTTTGCATCATATATTATGATAGTGGACTGTAATCAAAAAATATTTTTTTATTATGTGTAAAAAATGAATGAAAATGTTTCTCACAGGTGTAAGTATTTCTTGAGCATCCTTGGCTTCCGATGACAGGCTGTCTGTTGAGATGTCTCTTACAGGAGTCCAAGAGCATCTCGCGGCTCCAACTTTGAGTAAATCCTCTCCTGAAAATGTATAGTGAAGACATGTTTAGACAGTTTTATACACGGTTTAATGTTCTTAAAGAAATGAGAATCGCAAGTCGATTGCGGCTCACCAGCCTACTGATTTGATAATTGTGTGATACATGGCAAAAAAAAATAAGATTGGCATTTAATTATTTTGAATAGCTTAAAAAAATTGTAGCTCACATCACTGCAACGACAGGGTAAAAAAAAATATAGAAACTACAATAGAAACTCATTTGGGAAAATAGTGAATTTTAATTTGAAATAATCATCCTCACAATCTGAATGGTGCTAGAGCAAATTCAATTTGAATCATTCAAATTTTTTACACTTCGAAAAACACTACACTTTTTACAACTAGAAATATACCCTCAGTCGATATCATGAGATTGTTTTTTATTGTATCGCTTACCGACATTGGCTAGTTCCATAGCCAGTTCATCCAAGTCGTCCTTGGGCACAATGTCGTTGAGGAGTCTCCACATTTCGATGAAGTGCGGCAGCGGAAGGGCGAGGCGGTTGTAATTTAAAGAACCAAAGTCATATCCAGCCGTAGACGCCGAGGGGGTGGAAGGGACAGAAGATTCCGATCCGGCCGATCCCAGAGCTATCAACAGCAGTGATGACATACTGTGGACTTCCCAGCATTCGCTTACACCTAAAATTAAAAATTAGTTTATTGCCATAAAACAATGATAGAAACGATCGTCAGTTAATTAATTTAAATAGGCTAAAATAATATGATTCAAATGAAGATGAGGTTTAACAAGTTACCGGAGATAACTCAAGGAGAAAAGACATCACAAACACTCATGCCCAAGATCTCAAATGTTAAATTGAAAAAAGAAATATTAGATATTAAACTTGCCGGGACTTGAAAACAGAATCATCCGATTGCTAGATAAAGGATCTTATTACTGGACCACAAAGGATAAAAATATGGAATTCAGAAGCATACTTATTGTATTTACAAACAAGCATGTGTTGAATTGATGCTATTAGGGCTCAATGGTTGAACCTTTAGTTACTTGCAAATATTGTGACAAAATATTTTGTTGAGGATTCAACATATCAATCTTGTTGATTTGTTAAATCGAAAATTTGATAGTGAATGGAACTTTTATTGTCTCCATAGTTTCTATTAATGCCTGAATCTCCATTGAGCAATCCTGTTTTCTCACGACCATTGTGATAACGCTCGCTCCCCTATGTGAATTCAAGTTTTTTTCATCTTTTACTCCAGGAAATTATTACACAGAATTCTTTTAATATAAAATTAAATTAAAAATTGATAACTTAGTTGTTCCACTTGGTTTATCACTAACATGACGCATTTTGTTTCTTTATATTAAAAATGAACTTCCACAAAAAGTTACTGCCGAATCCATAGAAAACAGAATTCGTTTGTTTAACTAGTTAGATCGACTAACTTATTTAGCTAAGCCACGACGTTTCCCTTCCTGTAGTATTATTTTGACTATTGTCGTAAAAGTTTTTTTCTTTAATTGAAAGAAGCTACGACATTACAGTTTATATTTCAGAATTTACACAACCTTGTTGACTGGCGGTACTCCCAACGGATTGCTCCATCTGTGCAGCTTCAACGGCATTCGAAGAAGATGCCATATCACTGAAAGATCTCTGCAGAGCATCCGATCCCATCGGATCGAACATCGGCGATTCTAACGGGGTGTCAGGTGTTTCCATACTGAAATAAAGTAATATTTATTGATTCAGTTGATTTGATTAATGGAAAATATACTGGATTACAGCAATGAGACGTATATAAATATTTAAAATTGAAAACACAATACAGTTCGAGCCTCGGATTGTGAGCATGATCCAAATCATTAAATCATTTGTAAATCAAAGCACAACTCCCCATAAGAAATAATAAAGATGTTTCATTCCACAATCCAAAAGTAATCAAACTGAATAATTAAATTAATTTGTGGCTTGTTCAAGGTTTAGGTCTACTTTCACTGTCACAGAATCACTGCTATCTGTTCACTGAAATTTTTTCTTCTCATTTTCCCTTTCTTAGCAACTTTTGGTTGACAAAGCACATACATGTGTATATTGACAATCATTATTCCAAGACCATATTTGATTATCAAATTAAAATTTATTAAAATTTCTTGCAAAACATTGTACATGTAATCCAAGGTACGACTGTTACTGAAAAAGGACAGTGCATCATATTTTAAGACTCAACTGTAAGAGAATAGTTTTCATATTTAGCAAGCTATCAAAGCAAACCTGTGAAAGAAGTCAACAGCGTCTGCGGCGACTTCCTCTCCGGTAGGTAGAGGGGGAGGAGCCCTGAGGTCAGCCGTCGCAAGAAGTGGAGGGGCGTGTAGACAAAACAGGGCGCGGATCCTCACTGATGCTGGCGCTCGCGCTCCTATTCCCGCCCAAACACAAGCGGTGCGCACATTTACCGTGCCAGAGTCGGCACGTTCCGATAACTGGAAAAACACGCAACATTTCATAAAAAACGATAATTGCATGCAGTTTCATATTTTGAATTTATTTTCACTGTGTAAACTGTACATTGTCATTGGCTGTAGCATTGCAATTACCTACTAGGCTGGTTGCAGATAATTATGAATTTCCAACTGGAAACTATGATCACTTCACATAGGTCTGACATTTGTTGATGCATGTAAGTATAATGGAATGGTGCAGGAAGTTTTCATTATCCGTAGGAAATATTAGTACCAACAAATACCACTCAAGTGAATCCTCTCAAAATAGGGACCAAAGTTATCTAGTAAATTAGGAAAGAATAATGGGTGAATGGAGAAGGGGATATGGGTAAGACAGAGGGTATAAAGCGCAATGGGAAGTGACGGTTGATGACTGAGCTATTGCACATGTTTATATATATTTAATGCAGCTTTGTAACTGCAAGAACTAGGGCAGTAATGACCTGCTTTATTTTGTCATGTAATTAACACATCTCTGGCCGCGTCGATTGAGCGTTAATTAGCGACGCGAGCAAATCTGTTTGTGTAATTATTCGCGATATATGCTGTCGCAAATTATTCGCGAACCATTAAAACATATATTAAATCAAATTTGGATTATTGAGATTTTCTACACTTTCATGTATTTTGTCACTAACGACCCGGTTTTCGCCTTTCGACATCTTCAGGCATTCAAGCGCACAAATGGACTCGAACTGACAGACAGTAAACAGTGTTTAACATTTATGTAGAAGATACAAACACAACAAATATTATTTACAAGATAAAATATTATACGTCTAGGATCCACACTGATACCTGAGTTAACATTTCGAGAATCGCCTTAATCCTTATTTTGTAAACAACACATTAACAGAGTGGCGAATTGCCGCTTTCCAATGACTATTAGAATTACCAGTGATTTTACAATTATAATAGCATTGTGGGTTTCCACGGGATGCAATTCGACGAAAGGATAAATATATACAATCATTCCACATTTAGTGACATCTGTTAGGTGTTTCAACGTATAGGATACAACAACGGAGAGTTTGGGAGGTTCAGCTGTTCATTCAGAATTGGCAAAGAATTTAACTGGACCCAATTGATTTCCAAAATTTCTTGATAAAATAATTTATGATCCCCCATTTTTGTGATTTGCGAATGTCGAAGTTTCTTTTTTTAATCTAAAGGCAGCTAAATGTGCTGATACCCTTGTATCTAATGTACGTGTGGTTTTACCCACATAGAAATGTTGGCAATCACTGCATTGTAATTTATAAATACCAGATTTGTTCTTAAAGTGGACTCTATCTTTATTGTTAATAAGTAATTTGCCTAGAGAATTTTTGCAATAGAACGCTGGTCTAACACTATCAGTGTCGTATTTGTATCTTCTATATAAACATTAGACACTGTTTACTGTCAGTTCGAGTCCATTCGTGCGCTCGAATGCCTGAAGATGCCGAAAGGCGAAACCCAGGTCGTTAGTGACAAAATACATGGAAGTGTACAAAATCTCAATAATCCAAATTTGATATTGAAATTCCATCAAGCACCCTCAGTCAATGTCTTAAATTATATATTAAATCTTTGAATTCAATATTGTCTTCATCGGAATAATCTGAATCAATATTTGCAAGCATTTTGTCAACGTAACGCTCCGAATTATCATTATTCAAATCCACTATTGTATGGGTTTTGAAAAAAAAGTCCACAAGCGACAGCTTCCAAAGCACAACTAATTTATTTGAATTAGGTAAACTAAAAGCGTACGTAAACGAAGAACTTATAGGTACATAAAAAAAAAATGGAATAAATCGGCATCATATGTTTTCACATGTGGTTTCGATCTTTACTTGAACTTGTATGAGTGGGGACAGTCACGATTTATACTCAACAAAAACAATAGATGTATTAATATACTATATATATTGTATTGACTGGTTTTGAAGTCTGCTTAATGTGACGTCCATTCTCAATTTGATCAATTAGATTCTCTTTTTTTACACTTTGCATTGAGATAATATAAAAGGAACAGAGTGATTACACTTTTAGGTATATATCATCTAAGCCGCTACTGTGGTAGAACTAAGAAAAATTATTTATGGATACTCAGAGTTTACAATAGGCCTGATTTCAGTAGAATGCTGTACTTACTCTGAACATCCTGGCTGCGAGACTCTCAGCGGCTTGCCCCTTCGCCCATGGATTCATAACGCTGATGAGAGAGGAGAACTGATTAAAGTTCAGCATGTAAGCGTCGCACGGTGATCCACCTATGGCCTCTGATTTCTCATACAAAGTTCTCTTGGCCCATAGAATGTCTTCGCGCACTACTCCAATGATTTCCTGGAAATATAAGGAACATTGACACTGAGAAGATAACTAGAAAAAATCATATTGCGTATTTGTCAATCCTTGGTCAAATGAAAATACAATAAAAATTATGGAGAGTACAAATTCTATAGCTTTTTGCAACATTATTAAATAGTAATTGACAACTATGATAGCTTCAGGTGGATCTGAAACTCTTGGGTGGTTTTGGAATCTAGCTGAACAATTACAAATCCATAATATAAGTATCCTGGGACAACGATACCAACCAGTAATTCTTCTTGAGTATAGAATCCGTCTTGATGCATTGATCTGATTGCGTTTCTTTCCACCAAGCTTTCCAGCTGCCTGATGACTTTTAATCGATGCTTGAGCCGCCTCTCTTCAATTTCTTCACTGCTCATCTTTCCAAACCGTGTGTACGATTCATACACCAGCTTCTGCACAGGAATCAACTGGAATAGAAAATATTTTACAATTTCAGTAAAATCCCATTTAATTTCGGGATGCATGCTTTCTGTGCGTGTATTCATTATTCCATTTTACCCCGCATAAGATGGGTTAAATTAATTTATCTCTCAAAATGTGACTGAAAAATGAAAGGGTCTAATTAAGTTAGTAATACAAATAAGTTTCATTACCTTCATTCTCAGATATAAATTTATCAATTAAGAATTCTGTTGCTTAAACCTTTGTCGACCAAGCTTTTTTGGAAAGATTAGCAAAATAGTAAAAATGATTCCAGAATTTAAGGTTTAATGTTTTTATTTCTAATTTTTTGTCTACATTTGTTACATACTACCTTGTCTAGAACAGTCATTAGAATTTTAAAAAATAGCGGAGACAACCTAAAAAAAAGCGAAAATTAAAATTTGTATTTGTACTGTTTGACTCAATGTTTCCCATAAGCACTGCCATAAATTATAGATTGTGCTAAGATATTGTTTAGAAAAAGCACTTACAGTGGGATATGAACAATAGACCTTATTTACTGAATGCAACCGATATTTTTATTTGCACCAACAGGTTTCCCGTTATAGGCCAAAAACCTGTAACCGATTTATAGGAAATAAATTCATAATTAAAGAAAAAACACTGCTAGAATCCCATTCAATCATAATATTTATAAAAATAATACGGATTCAATTACATGGAGTGTTATCGCTGAGGTGTATCCAAGTGATGATTTTTCGCCGCGTGGTCGTCAAAGGGTAAATTAAGAATTAATTTAGACTGATTGCTTTAGATATCTATTAAGTACACATTTTCAAATAAAATGTACTTATTACTCAAGATAATTTTCATTAAATAATAATGGTGGCAAATATTCGTTTCCTGTTGCTGTATCCTGATAAAATCAATCACACATCAATAAAAAATAATAACAGGAATGACTACTTCTTATCAGAATAAAATTGATGGATTAGGTAATAGCTAACAGAACATAAATGTTAAGTAAACAAAAACAGGAAAGGTATCACAGATAATTTTTAATTGCGATTGAATGCATTTTTCAATCACTTATTAAAGATAAAATCAACAGAATAATAACAGATCAGATAAATCAGATTGTGAGGTAACAATACAGATATCTCTGGGGGTAACGTTCTAAAATTTTAAATGAACATGACTTTTGAAATGTTTTATTTAAAAGATATAATATTTAAATAAGAGAGAGTGGAATGGTTCGGATTTTGAAACAGTGAGAAAATTTGTTAATTTATTAACATGTACGTAATTAATATAATGTAACTGCTTAGAATTTCAGAAACTACTCAGTTTTCACTTCCATCTAATTCTAGTTTCATCCCAAAGAGAAGGAAATACATTATGTAATGAAATTATTCTTTTCTGAACTTAACTCAGCTGAACATATATCAAATATTAATTATACAACAAAAAGCTGGCATATCTGGGTCATAAGAAATCGATTTGAGTTTAATTCTTTGGATAAAAATTAAGAAAAAGTTTTTTGTACCCTTGGTCTGTCTTTGTGTTCAGTGGTAGCTGCAACCGCTTCATCATTGTAAACCCCTGTCAAATAATCTCCCAGGATCGTCATGGCCTCTCCGTCATCATGGCATTGCAGCAACTTTTCCTTGTTCTTATCCAAGATGGTTAAAGCGACCTATAAAAAAGAAATTTAATCTATTTTATATAATACATCGTCGCTGTTCTTGAAGAAGACACTAAAACGAAAAAATTACATATTTAGTTAGTTATACTAAAATGTTCCTTATTTCAAACTCTAAAAGACTTTCGTATGAAAGAACACACTTATTTTTATAAATTATACTTTTACTTAAAAAGAACTTTGTACAAACAAAATGAAAAAGGTATAGCATTTCAAACATTTGACAAACGTCAAAGTCCAATTACTCAAAACTAGTATTTTTTAGTTAGTGTCTTCTTCCAGAAGAACGATGGTATGTACTACATTCAAAATATCAAGTCGATGGTTCATTAAAATTAAACGGCAAGAAATTTTTTCAGTGATTACAATCATATTGATTATCAACCGAATATCAAGACACCTCATAAATGTACACTTATTTATCAGAAAATAATTAAATACCAAGATGTGGATCACACCCTACATCCGTTGGATCAATATTGCAGGATATCATGCACTGCATAAGTGTTTCAAGTTTTTTTTGAATTATTATCATCTATTGTCCACACCCATAGAAAAGTTTGACGATTGAAATATTCACAAAATATCAACAATGTACAATGGAGAAAAATATTTAAAACTATTTATGATATGACCATAGCATTGTTATAATTTATTGTAGTGCTCGGGGACTCGAGGCTTGAGGCAGCCTAATGTCCTGTAAAGCATATTTAAAGTGACAAAACAGGAAATTTCCGGGTCGTTTCTCGAATCTCTGCATTTCTCAAACTCAAACCACTCGACTCCCATACCAGATGCAAGTTCAATGTACTGTTTATCCGATTCTTCATCAGGTACTATGATTCGATACAGTAAAGCATGTCACATGGCTTTAATTGAATACAACAGTTGCGTGTACCAGACGCTTTTTGCTTTGGGCTATTGAATCTTTTTAAACTTAATGTAATTCTAGTATTAATTGAGACATTTCGGAATATAACAAGTTTATTTTAAATCAGTAGACAGTATTTCATACTTTTATTTAACATTCATGTTACCTGAAATATAACTTTCGCCCCGTCATAGAAAAAGCAGTCCATTATATGTACAGCGCTCTCGTAAGACATCACACTGATGAAGATAGTGAGGAACCACGCTAGAGAAATCATCTTCATCATACTCAGCTGAGGCAGCTTGGGATGGAGGTCTGGAAGGTGCTCTGCTGTAAGATCTGCCAAAACACCTTGGTCAACCTGTAGCAGCATGTAGATAAATTAATTAGTTTCTCAGTGGAAAGCGACCACATAATCCTTGTGTGGCCTCTGCGGTCCAGTGGTAAGAGATTTACCCTAGCGGTCAGATGGGTCTGGGTTTAAATCTCGGAAAGGTTAATATCAGAGAAATTAAAATGGTGTAATTCGCTCATGATAAAACAATACCTCGCATCCCACCACTTTGTCAAAAATGAGTTTTTGATCTATTCAGCTTCACAGTAGGTTTTCATCTCAAACAAGGTATTGTTTTATCATGAGCGATATAATTTTATCACTTGTTTTGAAAATTTATTTCATCCGGAAAAGAAAATGTTTTAGAGAAAAATTTTGACATTCAGGATATTTATTGCATATACTAGTGTATTGTGGTTATAACTGGTTTTTGCTGTCACATTAAATTAGATTCAAAATGATTATTATAATGTCCTAAGTCGAGCATGAAATCTAGTATTTTATATCTATTGATCTATACATGAAAAAATAATGTGTAGCAAGCATTCGTTTGTGAAATAGTATGGTATTTTGAACTATTTTATATCATTTTTGAACAAGCAAACAAGATAAAATTTAAGTTTACCAGTGCCCCGATGACTCTCGTGTTGTAGTAGTCAGTGAGGAGGGTCTCGCAGATGGTGGTGAGAAGCCAGAAGGCCTGTTCCTCAGGACAGTAGATGAGCAGCACCGAAGCTACAATGTTCATGGCTTGGCAGTAGCCGACTTGAGGATTTCGTAACGCATATGCGCACAACACTCGTCTTAGCGCAGAGATGCCTGAAAGTAGAATACTATTTTAGCATATTGTGAAATGTAATACGTATAATAATTAGTTTTGAAATTATGTAGGTAATCAAAATGGCACTCAATTGAGAAAAATGCTCACCGACTTCGCTCTGAAAAGCGGGATGCTCGGGCAGTGACCTGTGTAGGTCCCGTTCGATCTCATCGTTGGCCTGACTCTTGCAAGAGAGAGCTTCGTCTACGAGCCGCCGGTACAAGCCGTGGTGCTGAGCTCTCATTAGGACAGACCCCGAGAAAACTCCCCAGAGTTCTCCTCGGAGAGCCTCGGGGATACCTTGTATGACCAGTTCGCAGCCGGCCACCGTGCGATACATGCTGATGCCTCGACCCATCTCTGACATGTGCGCTTCCCATTTCTTTTCCTGATAACAGAATGACAATTTTTTAAAATATTTGGCTATTGCTCACATTAAAAGGCAGATACACGTTTGTACAGCATCACGAGTGGAACAAACAGCAGTATTTAAAAGTTTTAGTTTTTGATTATACTTAATTCATTTTTTAAATCATATTTATATAGATTTTATTTGGAAGACTGGCCAGAATGAAATATAATTAATAGAAGTATTTTCAAAATAATCAAAAATTGTGCTCCATAAAAACCTTTTGTAGAATTTCGACGGTTCACGGTTTCGACGGACAAATGTTTGTAGAAAATTAACAGTATTGATACATTACATAAAGAGATTTTGAAGTGATTATTGTTGTGTTGATATTATATTTCCTGGTTTTAATGCATTCTGCTTATTAAACTAATATTTTGACTAATTTGTTCAGCTGATTTTCTCATAAACTTCAGGATATTCGTCATTGAACCTTTTGTGTTTGAAGCCTACACCCTGCGTTATTTTAAACATACAGTAGATAATTATCGTATCATTAAAAAGGTCATGAAAAAATCTGTTCATGTTTCGGTTGATCGTGTGATAGATTAACTGCAATCAATTTTCTGCAAATGAATTTCGACAAATTACAATAAATCACTGATTAATATTATCATAATAAAACATCCATTGAATAAAATAATTTGTTTTCATATCACTAGAGTTCATCCGTTTAATCAAAAAGATTTTCATTTAAATATCGCGATTTTTATTCAAAAGGCGAGTTGATTGGGAGCTGTGATCACAGTAACAGATAGATTGGAGTCAAGTGTTAATAAACATATGTAAATAAAAAGTGAAGCCGGATTATAGGTATTGCGAAATAATAACATTGAGTAAGTAATTATTTATATTGGAATTTCGGAATATTGTCTACCTTGAGTGTAAAGTACTAATAAACCGAAAATAAGCAAATTGTTTTCACCATATTCTCTAGAAATATAAGTTTGAAAAAAAAAGGTTATTTCATCCTAAACCTTGTCTGTTTTGTACTTAAGTGTTAATAATATAGGTCTTTCATTCCTTACAGTTTTACAGGCAAGGGTGTGAATTTCCAAAAGGACAGACAAATGTTTTTAGTTATTTTTAATATTCTTTTATCTTATTATGTGTTTTTTTTGTTTCTACATAAATCTTCCATAATATTATAAGATATTATACTGTATAATAAGATGTAATATTCTTTTAATATCAACCTGTGTTTTAAGCACATTTTTACAATAGATATCCAGACCTTAACGATGGTTTCCTAGTTTTCAGACTTAAACATTTTATAAAAGAAATAGGTATTAAATGTTGGGTTGAGATGTGTGCATGTCTCTAAAAATAGTTTCATTATTTTACAGAATTCGTGGAAAATGCTTAAAATGTATGTCTATGCAATAATCGGTATATTCCTGGCGGCGCTATCGACATGCGAGCCGGTAAAGCCATTTGATTCTGATGAAGGTCCGTACGAGCCAAATTGGGAGAGTCTCGACAAGAGGCCATTGCCGTTGTGGTATGACGACTCCAAATTCGGAATATTCATGCATTGGGGTATTTATTCAGTGCCAGCTTTTGACAGCGAATGGTTCTGGAAAAATTGGAGGGGTGAGATTTTTTTTTTACCATGTCCACTTCCAAGTGGAGTATATTGACTCTTAATAGAGGCATCTCAACAGAAGTTCTCGAAAACTGTTTGTGATTCAGTCACTTAGCCTCTCGTTTTACGATGAGAATAATGATAGAAAGCTACGGCTAGAATACCTCTCACTAAGTCCTGTTTTTTAAATCGGACGGATGAGAGGAATTTTAGACATCACAGACTTCTATGTTTTCGAACACAAATTCGTAAATTGAGTGAAAAATCTAATTATGAAAGTATTCATACTGGGATTTGAACACGAGGACATCGCAACCGAAGAGTATGACTACAGGCCTGTTTTATTAATATTTTTTAATGGTAACTATTTAATAAATTATAATTTAATTAATGTAAAGATTTTTATTTGAATTCAACTGAATAAAAATCAATTTGACCAATTCTCGCAATAACTTATTGTCTTGGAGTGGGCAAATCTTATGATTTTAGAAATTGATGAAAATTTAAATACATTGTTTTACAAAACTTCAAAATATCAACTCACTGGCAATACGATCCGTTTTTAAATGGAAATCCAGACCAAGAGATGGCAGTAGTATTTAAACGGTTATGCCAAATTTAACTATACATGAAGTTAGCTGTACTATGTTTCAATAATACCACAGCAAACCTCAAAAGGAAATGCGGAATCGATATCAAAGTATAAACATACTGATTGATAATAATACCTCATGATCGACAAACAAACATCAGAACCAAATGACATGATTACAGTCTCTTAATTAGTCAATGTTTACATCAGATGCATAAAATGTATTCCATCATATTATTTGACTAGCAAAATGGTATCATTAATTCTTTTAGAGGGAAACCGTCAAATCACACAGTATATGAAGGATTTTTATCCACCGGGCTACTCTTACCAAAGCTTTGCACCACAATTCAGGGCGGAGTTTTTCAACGCTACTAAATGGGCAGGCATTCTTCAAAATTCAGGAGCTAAGTACGTATAATCGATATTAATAAAATGAATTAAGTCATTGAGAATTACTGTAAAGTTAATAAAAATATCTACAAATTAAACAGTAATATACTAATCATTTGTTTCTTATTGAAAATGTTTCAGGTACGTCATTCTCACGAGTAAGCACCACGAAGGGTTTACGCTATGGCCATCCTCGAAAGCGTACAGTTGGAACTCGGTAGACCTCGGCCCGCATAGAGATATAGTGGGAGAACTATCTGCGGCTGTCAAGAAAGAAGGAATGCATTTTGGGTTATATTATTCACTCTACGAGTGGTACAATCCGATGTACGAGGCTGACAAAGCCGCAAATTACACTCGCCAGTTGTACGTGGATGACAAAATGCTACCGGAAATGAAAGAATTGGTTGAGAGTTACAAACCTGAAATTTTGTGGACGGACGGCGAATGGGAAGCCGAAGATAAGTACTTCAAATCCGAAGAGTTTCTGGCCTGGCTTTACAACGAGAGTCCAATTAAGAATACGGTTGTTACAAATGACAGATGGGGAAGCGACACTCTATGCCATCACGGAGGCGTCTACACATGCGCTGACAGATATAACCCTCGTAAGTATCATTAAATAATATTATTAAAAGATAACAAATGCAAATGAACGGTTTCATGCCGACTCTTGTTCAGATGTGATATCTTCATAGAAAATCTATATCTATAAAGAAAATGCTTTTACGTGGCTGTCTCAAGTTTTATCATATAATACATATCTAAGTGGATGATAGAGAATGGGCAAACGACATTTTATCACATTGTAATCGGACACCACGAACAATAGACTCTAGCCGGAAGCGGGCGTTTTTTAGCAATTAGTGCAAAAATATATAACTTTCTTAAAATCGGCACAACTTTAAAGCCAAACAATATTTTTGATTGAAACTTTCAAATAAATCATGTCTGATATTTGGTCATCATAAATAAAATAAAAAAACACTCACAATTTCAACCACATTTCTAAGCTGAATATAAAAACCTGTTATCAATTTAGTAAATGGTACTACACATATTTTCAATATGAAATATTTAAAACATTCCACGTAAAAGATATCATAGTTATCCATACCATATAAATTATATAATAAATAATAATATATACTTGCCATTTCCCACAATTTTACAATCATTAAGTGTGTAAGCTGAAGACGTAAATATTCGAGAAATATGTGTCACATCTTTTTTTGAAAGTAATGAATGAGAACATTCAGCCTATAATAACTCATAAGTTTTATTGTTTCTTGTCAATGATGGGTTGCTTGCAGTTGCGGCGTTTTATTTCACGTTGACAAACAAACCTGTGATATACCATGTCCCGCAAACAACCGACCGTCACGAAAAACGGCATTTGCCGTTTCCCGACAACAATGTGTTAAGATTCTGTTTGTACACAATCAAAGTCATTATATCATTCCTTTCATTTTGAAATTATTCTACATGGTAAATTTGGCCATATGTGGCCTACAGTAAAATGAAATGCCCGTTATATAATATATATGAATATTTAATATGGACATTAATTTTATCTACAATAGAAGTACTCCAGGACCACAAATGGGAAAACTGCATGACAGTGGATAAAACATCCTGGGGATTCCGAACGAATGCGGATATCGAGGACTACTTGACTATCGAAGAATTACTCGAGGAATTAGTTTCAACAGTCAGCTGCGGAGGTGTGACATTTTATTATTACAATTGTTCTCTGTAACTTTGATGATGGACACAATCAGTGCTGTAGTGGATGGTGGAGGGAAAATGATCATATTTTTTGCCATAATATACGACTGTGATGTATTATGCTGCTCAAATAAACATTACAATTACTAATAGAGATGATGCATATTATAATTACTCGAATACTCAATTCAAGGTAATCTTTTGATGAACATTGGACCGACCAAAGAAGGAACGATAGCACCGATATACCAAGAACGTTTACAATCAATGGGAAAGTGGTTGGACATCAACGGAGAGGCCATCTTCAAAACTACGCCATGGACGTTCCAGAACGACACGCTGAACGGAGATGTCTGGTACACCATTGCTAAAGATGAAAGCGTCGAAAATGGCAAAAGAGACAAGTTTGATATGCCCCAGCAAATTATTTACGCGATTGTCTTGAAGTGGCCAAAAGCTAATCAACTCATCGTTGCGAATTTGAATGGGATATTGACGGAGGAGATGACTACAATTACTATGCTCGGGGCTGAAGAGTCAGGACCACTGAAGGTAATAAGAATGTTTTTAACTGTCTAGAATTTTTCTATTCCTTCTCACCCTCAATTTGTAAACAGAGCGTAGATGTAGCGAATATCTAACTATTAATCCTATGAACAGAGAGGTTAAATGACTGACATACAAGTCAAGTGTTGCAATATTCCTCATTAGGAGCGGACAAGTGTGTTTATCAGTTATATCAGTTCACATTTTTTTCATAAAGTAAGAATTGCGTCGTAAAGGAAGGTATTAAAGTAAATTGTTAGAACGTCATAAATAAATAATAAACTCAAGGTGGCCGTAAAGCATTCATAATAAAAATCTGCAATATCTACTTCAGACACAGTTTGAAGCGTAAATGTTTACTGTAATAGTTATATTCAGCTGTCACTTTAAGTTTGCCAATCAATATAAATTATGAACTCGTAAAGATACAATACATATTATAAAGTTTTCGATGTAAGTCAATTTTAGGAATATTAAATTTAAACAAACTAACTTATTAAAATACTTAAGTTCCAAACTTTTTTACAGTGGCAATCGAAGGATTCAACAGTACTCATCGACCTACCAGATATGTCAACAGTTAAATCACAATGGGCGTGGAGTTTGAAAATTGCAAATAAAATTTAAACAAACATATGAAGATATGAAGCTTTTGGAGAGGACTTACGTACTTAGATGACTGCTCGATTGATTGGATAAATATAAATAAAATTATTGCTATATAAATAAATGGCTGCTGTACTATAAGGAGAATAAAACGAATTTTATCATGAATATAAATAACATTATTACTCTTTATAATCCCTTTGAAAACTGTGTTCCACAGAATCTGAACTTCTGTAAGATATATGAGTTCATAGCTTATTTTTTTTTTGATTCGGGTACTTGCCATTTAATGACACTTTCAGATGGCATTATAAAAATGCGCCTGAACCATATGAAGCATATCCAAGCTGAGCTATCAATTTCTTTTTCAAGCACTGGCATACCAAAAAAAATTTATTAAAATTTTGATTTCAATCTTACTAGTCACATAAATTCATAGCAATTTTTAACTGTACACGTTTTTAAATATAAAATTAAAATTGATAATTTTGTTATTTCACTGGTTTTATTGACGCGTTTCTCCTCTTTAAGAAGCATCGTCAGACTAACCATATCGCAAGGTATGGCATTTCACAAGGCATTTCAAAGGTGAAAATGATCATAATTTTGATAAAAATTATAACGTAGAAATACTCCATCGAGTAAATAAAAAAGATATTAAAATGAATAGTTTAGAGTTTTTAGAAATTAATAAAACCTTTAACAGTAATCGAGTATATATTAGTAAATGTCATTTTATATAGAAAAGGCCGCTCACCACTATTAAATTTATTTCTCTTAGGATTTTCACCTACAAACACTAGTAATTGATTTGTAAAAAGTAGTGTTATGATAATTAGTCTATCAGTGTTTATGTCTTACCCCCCTCCCACCCTACCCTTTATTTTTAATTTAAGAATTAGAACCATTGTTTACCTTTGAAATAAATAACTGCGATATGGTTAGACTGAGGATGCTTCTTAAGAGCAGAAGGAGGCTTTTTTCTCCATTTGGCGAAAATCGTTAATCGTTAACCGTCCGCTTAAATGTCATGAAACATCGAAAAAAAAAATTTTTTTTTATAATCTCAGAGTATTTGTTTACACTATTACACTGTTATTTTCATGGAAATAGTAAAGTTTTCAAGCCTGTCTAGCAAAGAGTTAACACTATAAACTTTTAAGTGCTCTACCCCGTGACTAGATTAGAGTTTATTGTAGGTTATCGAGATTTGACGTCAACTTCCACTTCTAAATTTCTTCTGAAGGTCAAATTGAAGTTGTGCAAATCTATTGTAAGCACTTGAGCTTACAGTAGTTATAATATTTATAATGTAAATACTATATAAATATATAATCCATACTATCGGGTGGTTAAATATTTTCACATAAAAAAATCCATAAACTAAAAATTACCAAAAATATTTTCTCTTCGCAAAATTTTCTTTAACATTTATTAATCATAAGAAAATGTTTGTTAATCGGATTTTGTCACCGAACCAAAATACAAAATGAATAAATAACATTTATACCGTGTCTTAGGTGAGCGAGAGGCAGCGTTTGGTGGGCTTTGCGTCGAATGGCGCGCCACAAGCTTTCGTCACCTTCTCACGTAGGAAACTCCCATTGGCGGAGAACGATTGATATTTTTGGACTACGCTGCGTGTTAGAGTATTCAAGTCAAAATATTCTGCATTCATGAATAATTTTTTACTTTACATTATTTTACGGTAAATATTCGTTTACCGAACATGGCCTAAAATTTTTTACATTGAAAACTACCCAAAGCTTAGATTGTGTTAACATTTTTAAACACATTCCAGTAGTTTGTAAACTTACCTATTTTAAAATGACCAAGGATTATGAATAAATCAATCATTTTTAGGTTAAAAATAATAGAAAAATTTGTTTAAATTTTCAGAATATAATGACTTTAAATGAAGAATTGACAGCTAACACCTTAAAAGTCATATAACATATCCTATAATAATCCAGATCCTATATAATGAAACTCATACCATACCCGATAATGAGGAAGAAACTCAATGAATATTTATTATACACGATTGAAAATATTTATTAAACTATTTTCTATTGATTGCTTATTTGTATTTTTTCTGTGCAGTTTGGGGACCATCGATATCTAAGGCTACTATGCGAAAACATAAATACAATATTTTTAAATTAATTCAAACTGTAGGTTAGATTTGAATATCAACTTTTTATAACAATATGTTCAAACAAAGCATTCGGTGATTTTTTGAAGTATGTTTTTATTTTTCTTGATACTGTAATTAAAACGTTACCTCAAATTAAGAAACCCTACTTTATTTGTGGCAAATTTTATTGCATTCTGCTTTGTTTCATTTAGATTGTTTACAGTTTAGGTTTCAAAAAGTATCATTTTTTGGGAGAGAAAAATGTGTCGATGTTAATTAAATAAATAAACAAAACAATCGTATTATTTCCAAAAGACATGTTTCTATCACTCTCTGATAGAATAAATCTTAAAAAATATGCTAACCATTTCAAATAATTGTTAAGTCTTATCCTAGTTAGAAAACGACCTTTTTGCTTTGTAATAATAAAATAAGTTCCGTGAGCGGCATATTTATGAATTTTGAAAAGAAATGATACAAAAATATTGAAAATGGACAATGATTTCATTGAACAACTACAGCACAATTAAAATAATTAAAAAATATCTACAGAAAGCCTTGTTTTTAAAAGCATTTCGAAATGCTTACTCACTAAACTAAAGTAGGTTAATACCATTACAACCATGAATAATAAAGTGTGAAATATTTAATTATAAATAATAATAATATTACAAATCGATGTCGGGGCAGCTCTAATGTGAGCCATATTTTATCAAATCATATTTCATTTAATTGTTTACACGGGACGACAATTAAGGACTGATCACTATTTAAATATAATTTGAAAAAATATAAGATGTCA
This sequence comes from Himalopsyche phryganea, assembly GCA_022494535.1. Classification (NCBI taxonomy): domain Eukaryota; kingdom Metazoa; phylum Arthropoda; class Insecta; order Trichoptera; family Rhyacophilidae; genus Himalopsyche; species Himalopsyche phryganea. The sequence goes on along the minus strand of JAGVSL010000001.1, from coordinate 9,963,135 downwards.
ACCTCAAACTAAGGTAAAATTTCGACAATGCAAGTTAGAAAAACGTATCTCCGAAAAATGTTTTCTATATATATATTCTTATTATCGTTTTTTTTTCTTTGAATCTATAAATAAAAGAATGTTTTGTTGTCTTATTTTTAGAACCACATTTAGTATAATTTTACATTAATTATCAGTTAGAAAAGGTGAAAGAAAATGTCCTTTTTGGTACAATTCAAATGGTTATAAAATTATTATATTCAATAAATTGCAAATTTAACATCAATCACTTTACTAAAAATAACCTTTTTTACGATTTTTCCTTAGACGTCAAATCTCGATAACCTACAATAAACTTTAATCTTTTTTTTTTAAATTAAAACAATTCATTTGTACTACTTCCACATGTTTATAATCATGAACTATCTGTTTTATATACCTTAATTTTAACATTCAATTTTATATAAATAGGCCTCTTATGTTTGTATTTTTATCAGTTGATAATGCTGGTGATGAGCGAAACCGGTCCTGATCGTTATAAACATGTGGAAGTAGTACAAACAGAATTGTGTTTTATTTTTTAAAATATAATGTACTACTTCCACATGTTTATAATCATGACAGTTTTATATACCTTAATTTTAACACTCTAATTTTATATAAATACTCTTATGTTTGTATTTTTATCAGTTGATAACTCTAATCTAGATGAGCGAAACCGCACTTAAAAACATTTATAGTGTTAACTCTTTGCAAGATGGGCTTGAAAACTTTACTATTTTCATGTAAATAAAATTTAAATAGTGTAAACAAATACTCTGAATGAAAAAATAGAAAAAAAATATTTTTTTTCGACATTTCATGACATTTAAGCGATGGTTAACGATTTACGATTTACGACTTTCGCCAAATGGAGAAAAAATCTTCTTTACTGCTCTTAAAGAGGCGAAACGCGTCACGTTAGCGATAAAACCAGTGGAATGACAAAGTTACCGCCGAATCCATAGAAAAAAAAATGTACATGTTTTAGTTGTATGTGATTGGCAAACAAATATAGAAAATTGATATTTCGGATATATTTTCACTGCTATACAAAACAATTCATGTACGTTGGAGTACCCCAATATATCTTAAGTGTTTTTGAAAATGTGCCCTGTCAATCAATTTGAATTCTGTGACGATATATAAATCATGAACAAGCGACATCTCATATAAATGAATTTTTATCCACAATATATATTTCTAAGCACAGAATAAATATTACTATCAGTGCATTTTATTTTCTTTTTAGCGTGTAAGCAATATAACTTTTATTTTTTGTCTTATTGAAGTGGGAACGCAGACTAAGACAAATTGAATGCATTGAATAATTCAGCTTATGTATACGTACGGCAGAATGAAATTTTATTTTATAAAGCACAATCATTTGTCTTGAGGTCAGTTGACTGGGGGCAGTGGTCAGTGTAACATGTCAAAAGAAATACAATGATGTTGACATAATTAATACTCATTGAAAGTGAAGTGATTTATAATACTTATAAAAGGTAATATTGATTCATGTCACAGACCAATATTGGAAATGATGTTTGAACATAAAAACTATTTGGGTTTGATTTATTCTTTTCTGAAATTAATTCAGTAGGAATATTATTGTGTTTCACAGGTTATAAAATTGTAGAGGGAGACATTGTTATTACTTAGCCAATTCACCTACTATATTTATCAAACGGTCAAAGGTTAAGATTATGTAATCTTATATAATCATTCCATAAAAACATCGAAAATTGAAATAATAGAAATCGATGTCAGTATATGAGAAAGACTATCTCTGTGTTTATCTAAGCTTTCATTAAACATTCATAGATAATTATTTATCGAAATAACAACAGAACTGTTAAATGGAGCATTGTAAAATTTAAAATGATTCGGGAAACTATACTTCACGGCAGTGCTCTGCAACTGGTGTGCCTTGGTGGTGCGCCGCGAGACGATCCTAGGTGTGCCACGGCGCAGTGTGCCCGATAATGACAATAAATCGGGTATTTTTATATTAGAAAAAAATTAAAGCCATTCGGTTGATAAGGTTTTCGTTTAAATTATTTTCGTTGAACGAAATATTGCATTATTTTGATATTTAATGTAATAATTGTATTAGTGTTTATACGGGTAGTGCAACTGCAATAATGGAGAATAAAATGGGGTTTGTCTCGTGTGAACAAAACAAAAAATTCTTCGGTGGAAATTTCACATTGCTGCATATATTGGGAAGCATTGATGGTGAAAAATTTCCCAGAAGAATTATTACAAACGTCTCATAATAATACACATTATCAAATAAAGAGCCTTAACAAATATATTAGCTACTTTTCCAAATTCATTAAATAAAAACAGATTAATAAACTGTAAGTTTAGTTTATGAAATTCACATATTTCTTGTGGTGTGCTGCGAAATATAAGGGAGTACTTAGGTGTGCCGTGGATGAGAAAAGGTTGCGGAACACTGCTTTACAATATAGACAGTTAACAGCATTAGCTTAGTATAACTTTAAAAAAATAAATAGGTTGCTTTTTAATTAATTTGTTGAAAATAAATAAAAGTCTCTGTTTGGAGCATTCTACTGACTCCTTATTCCTCCTATATAGTAAAGAGCTAGTGGAACAGTTTATTATAAAGTTTTTTTACACTAAGCAGTTGGCTAGATTTCATCAATTACACCAGTACTCCGCAACCTTTTCTCTCTCACGGTACACCAAAATTTTCTCCAGATTTCAGCGGCCACTACAATTAAAACATGTCCATAAAAATGTATACAGAGAAATTAGATTGAATTATGTTTATCAGTTATTAAATATGTATTATAGAAGAATTATATTCAATGGCGGAATATTTGAAATGAAGCTATGCGACAGAGCGATTGCGGAACTCAAAATTACACGAATGTTTGTGAAAAAAATTATTTAACAATTTTTTTCATTAATAGATGTTACTGTCTTAAAATCAGAATCTGTTTACTCATACCCTTAAGAATATTCCACATCTTTTACATTGGCATAATGAAGATTTTTTACTTTTTTACAGAATACCTTTACTTTGTATGAAATCATATGTATTTTAAAACAACATCTTCAAGATGAGTGCAATCAATATTTATGGATTTATTGGAATATTTCTGTTTACCTTTTCACAATGCGAACCGATAAAAGTAATCGACTCTTATGGAAACAGAGAAGGCACTTACAAGCCAAATTGGGAGAGTCTCGATAAGAGGCCATTGCCGCTGTGGTATGACAATGCCAAATTTGGAATATTCATGCATTGGGGAGTTTATTCGGTGCCAGGTTTTGGCAGCGAATGGTTTTGGTCAAATTGGAAAAGTAATTATACCTTCACCTTTTGATATTGTATTGTTATAGAGGCTTTTCATATATTACGACATTGCACCCTTTAAGGGAGGGGTGGAGAAATTCTAATGAATGTGGTGATTTGTTACATCACAAAACAAAAAAACATTTTAAGTTGTTCGGTTTTGGTCTCTTTCTGTAAAAACTTTTTGAAAGAATAAAATAAAGTGTCACATATTTATGTGACGATGGATGATGGGGAGGGGGTTAAAAAATACTAAAATCTTGTAATGATATTTATGAACGACTACAGTTATACCTTAATGTTTGTCATAAATTGATGTAATAATTATGTGAGGGAGTGGCAGCAAATGTTACCCATAGGCTGTGGTCATAATATTTAATTGTATTCTTCCGCATAAAAATTATAATTTGAAAACCTTCCAGGCGGAAATAAGCCCGTGGAAGAGTACATGAAGAGTTTTTATCCGCCGGATTACTCGTACCAAAACTTTGGACCGGATTTCAAAGCGGAGTTTTTCAATGCAACCAAATGGGCAAACATTCTGTACAGTTCCGGTGCTAAGTATGTATAGTTGTTATCTAGTATTTCTACTGTAATTTATGATTTATTAAATTCACGCTGTCATTGTACAAATGCACAATTATCATAATACTATTGTTTTGCATTTGAGTTTTTTCAATGACGTACACAATTTACTGAACCCTTTGACACGATTTTACTGTGTGCGTATGTATACATGCAGTAGAGGGTAATAAGATTTTACATGTTTTAGAACTCTGAATTGTATTCATTAGTCATTTCATTTTATAGAATTATTTTTTACATTATAAAAGAATGTGTTTTTATGTGTCTCACATTTTACTTATAATACGCAAAAAATCTGACAACAAAGTGTTAAGAGTGTTGTCAGGATGTGTTAAACTTTAATATTTTACTTTTAAGGTGTAAACTGCCAATTCTTGGTGGAAAGGCATTATATTTTAAAAATAAAACACAATTTGTTTGTACTACTTCCACATCTTTATGATTCCCAATCGAGTGAAACCGGTCTTGATCATTATCAACATGTGGAAGTAGTACAAACAAATTGTGTTTTATTTAAAAATAAATAAAAAAAAATAAAAATAAAATTTTAGGTAAAGTGAAACATTTATTTTGAAAATAAAAATGGTTTCATTATAATTAGCCTCTCTTCAAACAAAAGAGAGGTTGAGCAACTGAGTAACAAGCAGTTCTTATAGAAAAATTCTGTTAAGATACCTCCATTAGGAGACCATATGCTCCACATTTGGAGCAGTCATGGAAAAAAAAATAATAATCATTAATATGTCAACGATTTAAGAATGTGGCAAACAGAAAAAAAGATTTATAAATGGCAATAAAATTGTTTTAGATACGTTGTTCTTACGAGTAAGCATCATGAAGGCTTTACGCTGTGGCCGTCAACGAAAGCTTTCAGTTGGAACTCTGTCGATGTCGGTCCGCACAAGGATTTAGTCGGAGAGCTATCGAAAGCGGTGAAGAAGAAGGGATTGCATTTCGGAGTGTACTATTCACTCTACGAATGGTTTAATCCTATGTATGTAGCCGACAGAGCGTCAAACTTCACTCAGCAGATATACGTGGATACTAAGATGCTACCGGAACTTAAAGAATTGGTAACAAACTACAAGCCTGACGTTATTTGGACAGATGGCGACTGGGAGGCCGAAGATAGGTACTTCAGATCGCAAGAGTTCTTGGCCTGGCTCTACAACGAGAGCCCTATTAAGGACACGGTCGTAACGAACGATAGATGGGGCAAAGATATTCCGTGTCACCACGGAGGTATATACACATGTACCGATAGATATAATCCACGTAAGTGTCGAGAAATTCTTTTATATTATGTACAGTTACTACCGATTTTTCATATTCTTTTAAAATATATGAAATTGGCAATCAAATAACAATGGTAAGAAAAAGGCTGCGTCTCTAAATATTGACAACAAAGCACTAAAATAAAATTAGTTCTTAACGTTAACAAAATGTATCGGGTAGATGAGGATGAAAAAGAAATTCTTCCAAAAAATTTGCTCACAAAGCGAATCTTAAATTATGTTACTATAAAATACCCTATAATTAGATGCATTTTTAAAAACGAAGATTACTGTATGTATTATCAGAACTGCCTCAGTTTTATTTTGGAAGATATTAGTCAATGTTCAAATCTAGTGAACAGAGAGCAATTAAACAAGATTATTTTACATTCATTATTGAATCATTGTATAAATGTACACAGTCTCACTTGCGTATTTGGAATCAGGATAAAAGAGCAAATGCCAGTATGGCCTAATATCTCACTCACATCCTTCAGTTAGCATGTGATTAAGCAAGAATGAGAAAATCACGCGTGAACGTAAACATGCGGAAGTAATACAAACAAATTGTGTTTTATTTTTAAAATACAATGCCTTTCCACCAAGAATTGACAATTAGCACCTTAAAAAAGAAATTATATATTATTTATTAATCTAATAAAATGTTATGTTTGACAGAAACACTTCAAGAACACAAATGGGAAAACTGCATGACGGTGGACAGAAAGTCTTGGGGATTTCGGAAGAACGCTGACATCGAAGACATCTTCAGTATTGAAGAGTTGATCAAGGAGCTGGTCACGACAGTCAGTTGCGGGGGTATGAAAATTCTCGCTCATGAAAACATTGCGATGTTATCCATTCAGTAAATGAAGGTTGGTTTTAATTGAATGTAAATTCCAGGGAATCTTTTGATGAACGTGGGACCTACCAAAGAAGGAACGATAGCGCCAATATACCAAGAGCGATTAAAATCAATGGGAAATGGCTAGGTATCAACGGTGAGGCCATTTTTAAGACTAGCCCGTGGCTATTCCAAAATGACACACTTAACGGAGACGTTTGGTATACGAGTGCTACAAGCAAACGAATTCAAAGCAGTCACAAAGAAAAATTTGATTTTCCGTCCAAAACTATTTATGCCATTGTTTTAAAATGGCCGAAAAATAATAGGCTCGGTATTGCAAGCGTAGCAGAAACAATAAGCAGCACAAAAAGCGTTACTATGCTCGGAGCTAAAGAATTAGGACCATTGCAGGTAATTAAATATATATTTTTATACGATGAATCATTGATAATGACTTCGAGATGAAGGTTTGTTTGCCGTAAATATATAGTAGGATATTTAAAAAGTTTTAATAAACCAAAAATGGACATTTTGTGGCTGCATGTTTTACCATGACACTTCTAGAGTGATTTTATATAAGTATTATTTTTTTAATATTCTAGTAATTTAAACAAATAAAAAAATATCTGCTAATGCTGTAATCAGCTGATAGCAAATGCGTCAAATATTTTGAAAATTGGAAATTCATACGAGATAAACTCGTTGAGAATCGTTATAAGTGCAATATGTGAAAGATTACAAACTTAAATTGAAAAAAATCTAAATTTGATGGTGTGATCGAATCTTTACTACTCGTATTGAAATATGTTCTCTCTAGGCCAGTGGTTTCCAACCGGGGAGGCGTCAAAATTTTGAAATTAAGAAAATAATTTTCATATCATGATATCTACAAATAAATAAAACTTCATATCATACCATAACAGTAAGAATACATTGAATGAATGTTTATTTTACTCATTGACAAAATATACTCTTGGAGACAGCATTTTTGAATAGAAAAATTCGTAGGTAATAAACAAATAAAAATAATCAATAATCATCATGGCACAATATTCTGCGCAGTGATGGTTTATGATTTAAAATAAATAATAACTAATTTGAACGATACCTTTAACCCAACACTATTGTAAATATTAAATCATTTTTGTAGGAGAATTGGTGGGGGGATGCCAAAACCCTACGTCACAAAATCTTGTTATTATTCGGTTAATTATATTTATCAGTTTTTTTTTAATAAAGTTTTTATTATTTAAAACGTGTCAATATTATAATATCGATTAAAAAATAAATCTATGGAGGCACGGGAAAAAATATTTTTTACCAGAGGCGTTGTAGCATATGGGTTGGAAACCGCTGCTCTAGGCTGTATTATGTATCAAAAAGAAAAAGTGCTTTGTGGCGAATGGTTTATTAAAAAAAAATGTTTATTTTGCAGTGGCACAAGAATGGTTCAACAGTATGGATCGATCTGCCAGATATCTCAACGGTAAAATCACAATGGGCATGGAGTTTGAAATTTACAAATTAAACAACAGGAATGCTCAAAGAAAGCGGTGTCCAGATTATTTTATTTTGACATTTTTTTATATAGTTACTATAGATGTACCAATTTAAATTGGCCGCTAGTGATGACGGCACCGCCGCATTAGGAATGTTACCATACTCAACCAGAACTGAAATTTCAATAAATTTCAAAACTGATATTTTAGCGACGGTTATTAAAAGTAGACATGTATATTTATTTTGCATAAAATAGCAATTGGAGAAATTTATTCTAGACTGACAATTCTAGTTCGAAATTCGGCGGCAGCCAAGTAATGTTGGTAATACTATAGCCTTCAATGAATATTTTTTTTACCTAAATATGAAGATAATTATGCATTTTTGCTATTGTTAGTTTTAATGTCAACGAAATATCAAATTTTCTGGCTTGTTTGTGGATGTCCGGAACAGCTAATAAATAGTTTGTTCAGAATTACTCATTCATTTATAATATGTCATAATCAGATTTGTTTGGGAGTAGAATTGAGTTTTTTTATTTTTATATCACGTCCGCTCCCAATGCAGAGTATATGGATTCGTAATGGAGGTACCTCAACAGAAGATTATTTTTTCTATGAGAACTGCTTGTCACTCGGTCGCTCAACCTCTCATTTTTCATTTTTTTTCAAACAGAGTAGGGATTGAAGGATACGGCTAGAAGAGAACTTGTCGTTAGTTATTTTCCCTAGCTACGACCCGTTTTTAGAATCGGATGGGTGAGAGGGAATTTTCACACATTACAAATATCCATGCCTTCGAATAGAAATCCACAAATCGATTGAAAAATCAATTAATGAAACTGTCCGTACTGGGATTCGAACCTGTGAGTTCTGTAACCGAAGCCAACGGTGTTGACCACTGCATCACGGACCCGGCAAAGATTAGTATTAGTACAAAACGTGTAAAAAAATTCTAGCAGAGAAGTCAAAAAATATGTATACACGAAATTCTCCAAAAATCATGATTACAGCTTTACTATATACCGCCTAGATAGCATGTTTAAACCTACTTGTTAATTTCTATAAGTCAGGTCACAAACTAATAGGGAATGAGCCAATCATATATTAAAAATTTGCCAGCGAAAGCAGTCAGATTAAAATGACTCACTTTTTCGGCTTGCAGTTCTTTTAGTCTCGCCGAATGATTGGTTTTAAATATCGTGGAGAGCGGAGGCTGCGGTTTCCATTCAGTATCTTCCAATGCTTCCTCAGTGTTGAATACCTTTGTCGGCCTTTCTCTAAAAAAAGGCCAAGGAATATTTCAGTTTATTTGTAAGAATCATGCCATCACTGCTAAACCTCAGTTCAAATTATTAATGCCAGCCTGAATAAATAAAAGAAGATATTGACATGGCAAGAAAGATTAGAAACTTTTGTTTGTACACTAACATTTAACCCCTATAATACCTTAGAGACGATATATCGGCTTTCATAGAATAGTCAAAAATACCCTGAGCCAATATTTCGGCTTTTCAAAACACCGTATAATTTATGAATTTTTAGATCCATTTTGACTATAAAAGTTTGGCTTTTTGAATATTTTTGTTCAGTTGTAATATTGTTGTAGTAATAAAATGAATTTACTAATGTACTAATAGTAATGCAATATTTTTACTGCAATAAAAGAGATCATGAAGAATGCGTTAAAAAAACATCAATTTGTTAATAAATATGAATATTTTAAAAAAGGGAATATAACAAGACAGATAATAACAATTATCTGTCTTTTTATATCCCTATTTTTTAAATATTTATAATTGCTGTAAGAAGCATTATTTTATAAACTAAGGTTAAACGTTAAAAATATTTTAAATAAAAAAAAAATTACTGAAATTATCTTTTATTATACCGTTTCCTGAATTAAAAACATAAATTTCATGGAGTATTTTTGAACAACTATTCAAACATTAAAAGGTACTAAGAGGGTTAAAAGTAAGATTCCCTTAGTACTAATGCAATATCTCAGCCTGGTAACTGTTTACCATGGGAAAACTCTGAATCTGATGGCTGGCTAAAATCGTGGGGTTGAGAATTTAATGTCGAGGGTGATAATATAAAAAATATTAGTATTTTTAAGTAAATAATTGTCTCACTTTGGCAATTTGGTGAGTAGCTCCTGAAGTTTGGAAACAATAAAATCGATGTCGTCCAGGTTGGAAAATAGAAAGCTGTTGTGCTTCATCGAGATGAAAATGGAGTATGAGGCCGAGGAGGCCCCACCGCTTGCTCCTCCGATGGCCGCTTTCTCCACATTGACGATCATATTCAATGGAAGTGTCAGACGGACAAGATAAGGAACCTAAAAATGAAATAAGCAAGCATAAGAGTGTGTACGATGTTCACGAAATGTATGCATATTTGTCAGTTTGTTCTTTTTTTGAGAATGCTGATGTAATTTACGACATTCAACAGAGAACTTTTAAGTGTATTTAATTTTCTAACATCAAGCTAGAAAAGTTAGCTGAAAGAAGAACAATAAGTCTCTCAGTAAAACGGTAGACAGGTTTGGCATTATTCAAACTCAGAATATGGCTGTCTTTGTTCAGTGACCAGACCTCGATATCCGTGTCATCAGCGCTGAATGTTATTAACCCTTTTAGACAAAGAGTGCCATTCTATCTGTAAGCCTAGAATGTGTCAAAAACGTCACAGTACCAATCTGACAGCGGAAAATGTAATATACAATATGAGAAAATATGACATATACAGTGCCACCATCATAGCAAGACATACATGTCATCACGGTCGTTCCTGGAAGTAACGCCCACTCCTCGCATTTACTCGCCCCGCTACTACATTCCCCGCGCCTTGTCAGTCATTCCGTGCTCATTATCAGTGCGGTTTCTTTTACATTAAAATGCCAAAACCTTTATGGAAGCAGACGAAGGGCATTATTTCTAATGTATTGAAGTATTGTGAGGTTGAGGAACAGAAAGGAAAGCTTTTAATTCCACACAATAGTGCAAGAGATAAAGTATTTGCTATGACAAGTAAGACACAAAGGAATTTATCGGTGTGACCAGAGTTGCGAAATTTCCGCAGTTTTAGGGGAAATATTGTCGCATGCCACTCAACCGAAAACAGTGTATTCAATTAGTAGTTCTTAAGTTAATTACCTTCTGTAAATTATTTTCAAAATCATATTCTTCTTTATGTTATTTATATCCAATAATTTCACAAATTTTTTGAATGTTGCCCCTTTTCTTGTTAATACTTTATCACTATATATCGTCGCTGTTCTGGAAGAAAACACTTAGTCGAAAAAATGACATGTTGAGTTAGTTATGCCAAAATCTTCCTTATTTCAAACTCTACCATATGAACATGATTATTATTTTTAAAAATAATACTTTTTCTAAAAAACAGTTTTGTACAAACAAAAAAAATGAAAAAGGGAAAGCATTTCAGCCATTTGACAAACTTCAAAGTCCAATTACTCAAAACTAGTATTTTTCAGTTAGTGTCTTCCTCCAGAACAACGAAGATATGTACTCACGACATTTACGGTAAGGTTGTACAGTGTTCATCAATGAAAAATGAGAAAAAATAAGTTTAAAAAAAACTTATTTGGGGATCAATAATATTTAACATTCTATTAGTCATTAGTTTTTATTTATTTTTGGATATAGATGTATCACTTAGCACCATTCAATGTAATTGTGTAGAAATAAGTACTGGTGATGGGAAGGTTCAATCGCCCAAGAAAACAAAAAACAGGCCAAAAATAAAATATTAGATTCTTTTGATCTGTGTGCCTGTGTGTCTGTATACAGAAAGTGGGTTTTTTACGAAACGAAGAAAGAAATCCCGACACTCAATACCATTTTACTGACCTTAAAAGCCGGTATTGATTATCAAGGGGGAGAGAGCATTTGAGAAAAGTCGTACGTACGATAGACTTTGAGTTTAACAAGTCACGCTCAAAGAGGACTTATTTAATGGAAAGGTATGATATCATAGCATGGCGAAAAAGATTCCTTAACTTAATCAAAAATAACAGAGACACTCTGCCTCTTTAAAATAAAAAAATCAAACACAACAACAGATGGATGCTGGTCATCAAAGAAAGCAAACCAATTGACAGGTCATGGGGAATCATGGAGGCACTGCATGGTGGCCATATACTTCACATAGTGAGCGAATATGGTTAAGAAGTACAATCCTTTTTTAAATAATATTGTTTAAGAATATCTTATTTAAAAGTATTATTTACAATATATAGCTATAATTATTTTATAGTATTTTTTTTATAATATATTGCTTTAATTATCACAATTATTTTCAAGTATTATTGATAATGCATTACTATAATTATATTGTATCATTTTTTATAATATATTACTATAATTATTTTAAAGTATTATTTAATATATATTATTTTTGGGATTGAATACTGACAACACAGGCGGAGCGAAAAAAGCATTTGACGTAATAATCTCGGCGTTTGTAGCGCTATGACGTATAAGTTTAGATAGAGCGGTTGGACACAATATGTGATGTTTATTATGTTGTTGATTTTGGGTTTAATCCCAATTAAATTACAGCTGATTTGTGATATAAGGGCCGCACTATTCCACAAATTTTCCGTAACTTTCTAAAACAAATACCGGATGTCTAACTGTGGTCGAAGGCCGGTATTGGAGACCACTGATTTACATTAATACATAATTATTGGTGTATTAGCAATTGCTGTAATGTGTAATATCTTTAAGTCTTGCATAAAAAAAGAATATATGGAACAAAATGCTACAATATTCACCCTGCTGTCAAAGCATAAATAGTTCTGAGACAGAAACATCTTGCCCCAGTTGTGGCGCTTGTCGTAAGGGGTCCAAAGAGTGCATTCCTGGATTCCGTCCAGTTTCTCCGATTGTGGCAGTCTGAATTTCAGAGTGAATGCGGCCGAATTCTTTCGGGCGTCCAGGTCTCTCTTCAGGAATGACGGCTGCTTTTGAACATTCTTGGATGACTTTGTCAACAAATCTTTGTCTTCAAAGAAACTGCAATTCTTGTCATCTATTAAACTGAAACATCATGTAAAGTGTTATTAAAATTTCCACATGTCTGTGACGCCAGTATATCTGGCAGATTAAACATGATTTTTTGGATTCAAATAACAATTGAAGGACTCCTTTTGTATGGTCTAGAATAGGTAAGAGTATTTATACACTATTATAATATAATGTTGTATTTAAAAGGGGGTATGGATATTATATTGGTTTTGGTAGTACATTCAACTAAAATATTGAGATATTATAGTCACATTTTACTCATTGACAAAATATATTCTTGGAGGCAGCATTTTTAACAGAATATTCCATAGGTTATAAACAAATAAAAATAATCTAGGGATAATGAAGCCTCAATGTCGAGGCAGAAAGAAGAAATTGTTGTGAACAGTCACAAGATGCTGAATTATCATTTTGTGGTTGAAATTAATGAAAAAACTATTTAACATCGACAGTGAGCAATTTGTGATTAAAAAATCTTGCAATTCATTCAATAGAATACCAACCGGCAGATAAAATAGATTTTGATAATGTGACGATTTGCAAGGAAAAATAATTTTGCTGTAATTTTTGATTTTTTTGCCAATATAAAAGAAGAGTGCGGGACTCACTACAATATTATATTAAACATAACATATTTAAATGACAAATAGTGAAAATATAGTACATCATTTTCAAGAAATTATATTTATCCATAAAAATTTTGCGCCTGCGGGCTTATATTATGTACCGTGATGGTTAATGATTTAAAATAAATAATAAGTAATTTTAAAGATACTCTTAATCCAACACTATTGTAAATATTAAATAATTTTTGGAGGAAAAATGGTGGGGGGACGGCAAAACCCTTAACTACGTCACAAAATATTTTTATCATTCTGTTAATTACATTTTTCATTTTTTTTTATTGTTTAACGTGTCTATATTATAATATCGATTACTAAAATTAAAGTTAGGGAGGCGTTGTAGCATGAAGGTTGGAAACCGCTGATGTAGAGCATAGAGCAGCCATGACAAATAAACAAGAATTATTGATTCTACAATCTGACGCTCATTTAAGAATACAATATCACCTACTAAAATAAATAAAAATACACTTATTGACAAATTGTTAGCAAACACATGAGTGTGATATTTGTGTTGCAAAATTTGTTCCATCACATAATATTCTTATCTTAATTTTAACATAATTTTATTTAAGTCAATGACTCAAATATAACATTTACAATAATTTGCCTGCACCGAGTCTTTGGTGTTGTATAAGTTAGAATATTTGAAGAGATAGGCAAGTTTATATAAATATTTATATTTGTAAAGGCCGATCAACATAAAGAGAATAAGTAGTTTACCGTCGTACTTGGGTTAAGGCCACTTCCCCCCGATATGACCGTCGTAACATTTTTACATTACCTCACGGTACGAGAGAGTAACCCTGACGGCACCATGAGCCAAGCCCAAGATAAAACAATTCACGATACAAACATGTTTCTCAGGAATGCAAGTTGGTTTTGACGCCTGTATTTTAAGTCATTGGCTTGTAGACTTTTTTGACAATAATATAACTGAAGAGTCATGTAATTAATTTAGTTAACATACCACCAAAATAGCGATTTTTCATTTTTTTTTAAATATAATGTGTTTCCACCAAGAATTGACAGTTAACACCTTAAAAGTGAGTGATTTTTCAGTAAGAGCAATTGAAATCGATCTTTTACTTTCAAAGTTATGATACATATTTCGTTTTCAACTGTAACGGAGTACCAATATTTGAGTTGGTGCACATTAAATGTTTTTAGATAATAAAACCTGACTGGCACCTATTGGAGATGAGCAAGCTTGGTAGGTTACAATGTATATAGTGCGAAAGATAGGATTTGTTATTTTTCGTTTTTTTGTCACATTTACAAACGGGGTAAGAAAAAAAAACTCACTGTTTCATCGCCATATTGGTGAGCTGCTGAATAAGAGAGAAGGCCTCAGTGTTGTGCAGGAATGTTGAAAAATGGTATTCTTTATCTCTGGTAACAATTTTGATGGAGTCCGTCAGCATGAACAATGTGTTTTGCACCCTGCTCAGTTCGGTAATGTCAGCCCACCGCAGGACAATGATAGTTTCTTTGCCAAAGATGTACGCATGGAAGCACAAATAGTTCACCGATAGATACATCCAGCCTTGACGAGGAATTTTCCCAGCCCAGTAACTGAAACGATATAAAACTTGCTGACTAGAAAACAATGCTGTAATTATTTCGGAACTTGGAGTGCAGAGTCGGAATTGTCAGGACTGGAGTTTTATTGATTAATTTGTGTAGGTACTTAATTTTTTTATTAAAACCAAAACAATTATTCTGACTCATCAATATAATATATTCATACATATTATATTTATCAATATATGGCACCTCTGATAAAGAAGTAACACTGGTAAAACCATTTTTTTCCCATGTTTCTCTTGGGAGCAATGACCGTGAATCATATATGTATATGGGTTGGCTGTGAAAAATATTAGTTTACATTTACATACAGGAAAAGATGTCTTAACAAAAATTATTCCAGTCAAATTATCTCAGTGTGATAACGCACAATGATAACGCTATCTAGGGGTGTAAAAGCAAAGCTAAAATTTTGTTCTTTTAGAAGAATATTCTAAATATTTAACTCAAAATCATACATTTTGTACTTATGACTATATTTAAGTGGAGCATGTTTAGTAATTTTAATGATTACTTTCCAAACATAATCAAGCATTGGTGGTATAATCCAGTGCTCCGCAACCTTTTCTCATCCACGGCACACCTAAGTACTCATAAATATTTCGCGGCACACTACAAGCCAAAGGCAAATATCACAAACCAAACATACAATTTCTTCATAAAAGCCAATTAAATAATTTAACCCTATTAAAGTGATGGGACACTTGCAAATTAAAAAAAAAATATTTGTAAAAGTGTAACTAAAAAATTAACTCAACTTCACTACTAAAAATTATTTAACCTAAGTTGAGTGGATAAAAGTATTGCCGATTTTTTTGTTTGGCCAAGTCCAAAAATAATCTTTCTGTTTTCAATAATAGTCTCGTGCAGTGGAGTAGCTAGGGGTTGTGCTGCCCGGGGTGGTCTATGTACTATATTAATACAATCCTGACAACTTTTAAATTTAATATTAATATAGAAACACGAAATTATTTGTGCACAATACATTAAATGATATATATTGCAAAAAAACATTTGAAAAAATTGGAAATAGTATAAAATATTTAAATAAATATTTTATAATAGCGAAATCGTCAGCAACATTATCGGAATCTATTTTATCGGATAGTTGGTGTTCCATTGAAAGTATTGCAAAAAATTTCGATCACAAATTGCTCATTGTCAATATTAAAAAGTTTTATTATTTTCAACTTCAAAAAGCTGCTTTCAGATCAAACAACACAGTTCCGAGGATAAAATTATATTTTTGAATAGATTGCAGAAGTTCAATCATTGCCATCCTCCCACACATCTGTTTCATTATGTTAAACAGCAACATAATTTTGAATTCTTCCCAATCATCATAATTTAAACAGAGATTTTAACAACTGCGTGGCTTTAATTTTTTTCTGATACATATAAAAATACTCGATTTTTTCTCATTTTGGACGCACTGCTCCGTAGCACACCTGGGATCGTTTCGTGGCGCACCAGTGTGCTTCGACACGCCGGTTGCGGAGCACTGGTATAATCAGTATAACTGTGAGTGAATGAATGGTAGAGTAAAAAAAAATACCTTTCAATCTAGCTAATCACTGAAAACATGGTGTATAATATGTGTACTTATTTAAGTACAGTAGGATATTAACAACACGATTTCCATCATGTATGTCGATCATAATGGAAAACCAATATTCAAATTGTCACCATAAATCAAATTATTATTGGTTTGTACCCGAGATTTATAATATATCTAAATATATCAACAATTTGTTTAATTCTCTAGAAAGTTATCTGCCTTAGCATTTTTGCAGTAGTGGCATTTTGAGTTATCCGAGTAATGAATCAGATGGAGCGCAAAATTGTACATATAACTGCAAATTTAATTCAATTTTTTTTTTTGATTTGTCTGATTAATGAACTGGGCGATCGATGTATGCAACTGGAGATTTGATTGCGCATAAGAGAAAAAAACAGTCAAACCTTTAAAAATTACGATTCATCAAAACGATTCCTTTGACGATCAAAATGATTCGGTCAGTAACTGAGGTGTTAAAATGGGAAACAGAGTGTTTATTATACACTGCGAACACTTAGGTCATGAGAAAATTTTATACCTACATGTGATATGTGATAATAATAAAAAGCATCTACAGAGCTGTCTGGGCTATTATATATAAGATAACATATTTTATAAAACTATTTTCAAAAAATTGTTTTGGACTTTTACCCACTAACCAAATAAATTTTTCAAAATTGAAATTTTTTATCCAGTCTCTCAAAAGGTTGCCGATCCCTGGTGTAATGTATAGTCAAAGTTGGTATGTTTTAAAATGATTCCACAGCCCTGTGATATAAACAATGCAAACAGCAACCTATCATTTTCTCGTCGATCATATTTTAGATAATAATTTTGTCTTCTAAATAAAAGTCAACATTATAATATTATATTGCAGTAAATAAATTTAAAAAAATATAGTTGATGAGTTGCACAACGTATGCACAGAGTAATATAGTAAGAGCAACATGTATTTCTAAACAGGGTGTCCACATAAATGATTTTTCAAACGTTATTAATAAACAACTGATAATGTGGATTACTAGTTCACACACATGTTTATTAATCATAGAGTAATGTCACTCTGATATCGAGATAAATGAAATATAACCAGCCAAATCAATTTTACTCACTAGTAATTGGATATAATATGAGATGCACAATGCCAATATCATTGTTTTGTATTTAATCTAATTTTATATGAAAGAAGAACTGTTTTGACTTTGTAAAATTCATATTTACATTTTAAACTTTTAATGGAGTTTTAGACTTTTAATGGAGTTTTTTCAACAAAAGTATTTAAAAATGAACCGTTTGTGAGTCACTAAATTTCTGTCTTCAGACAGAGTAAGGATACAAGTATGAGGTTTTTAGAAAATGACTAGTACCATAAAATGGGGTGAATAGAGACTGTGGGGGCGAAAAGAGACAAAAACAAGGTTTGAGTTTCAACACAACTTTACTAAGTATCCAACGTAATCATTATGGTTAAGGGAGTATTTTTTCAAAGATGTCAATACCATTTCTCGAATGGAGACACCAAACGAGATCAATGATTTGTCAAAATTGAAAAAAAAAACATGTTAGAGTTTGATACATGTGCATCCTTACTTCTTGTCTACTCATAAACTTCTCTTTTATTTCAAAAAAGGTATTATTATGGAGAACAATCTCAGTTATAGAGCAGCTGGGGAGAAATATGGAATACATCATTCCGTTCTCCATAGACACAAGACACGAAATATGAAAACCCAAGGAGGTCAAACGGTTTTATCGAAATCGAAGAATATATAATTAGACAATTGAATTTTTGCTCAGAATTTCTGAGCATTGATTAATATTATGCTAACTTTAAACGTTTTTTTGTGAAATATCATGTATCTGTACCAATATATTTTGATAATTGATACATTTTTATTAAGCATACTGCGCCGTAATTTGATTTAATAAAATCCATAAATGAACATAAGTACATTACGGTAAATAAATTTCGATCATTGCAAATTATTGTTTTGTCTCTATTCACCTTTCAAGTCCCTAATCACCCCCCTCTCGCCTCTTATCTTCCCAATGCAAATTAAATAGAGACATCGAACAAAATTGACGGTGTCTTAATAATGCTGATTAATATTTGAAAGATTTTGTCATGTATGTGTAGTAGGACCATAGAAACACGATTCAAGCCATTCATGTCTGAATAATGTGGAGCAAGTATGAAAATACATAGTCGTGAAGGGAAAAAAAGTGTCTCTATTCCCCCCATTCTACGGTATTTAGTTATTAATTCTCAATATGCCTGGTTTTCAGGATTAAATATGGTTCGAGTAGAAAAGAAAGAAAATGTTCAAAACTTTCTGCTCTGGATGAGCGTCTTTTTGGGATATTTTCGAGGAAGATGAAAGCTCACTAGCAATTACCACTCGCCAACGGGACCGATATGTATATTTAGGTTTAAAGAATTTAGGATGAAAATCTTAAATTACCATTGCAATAAATATTCTAGACACATCCTAGATTGCCGGGCGAACAATTATATTAGTTAAGTATTCAATTAACTTATTTTTGATGATGTTAATAAGCAATGCTGCATTTGGCAGACCCATCAATTTAAAGTTAGAGTATTACAACAGATTCAGAGTAAAGATAATAGTTTGATGCACTAACCTGCACGAGTATTTATTGACCAGTTTTTCTTCTTTGGGCATGCTGAATATTTTATGAAACTTGTATGTGGTATTTTTGAAGGTAGTTGAATCCTCATCTGAAAAAAAGTAGACATTATATTAGTTGGCAATCTGCGATTTTTGGTAGACGATTGTGATTATATATTATATTATTTGGATAATTTTTTAAGTATGGAATAGTTCTTCAAGACACCAAATGTGATCCCAATATCTGATATTCAGAAGCCAGGAAATTCGTCTTATAACTACATATTGGCTTCATTTTATCATATTTCACAGATTAGCTCAGATTTATAAACCTGTAATAAGCATCTGAGATACCCAATTCAATTGATGAGAAGTTCTTTACGTTATTTGACACATTTTTCTGTGAATACACATCTAAAATATTTGATAGAGACAATACTTCAACCTCACACTGGAAAAACAGATACTGACTGAATTATCTATTTTTGATAATGATAGCCTAGGTACTTAAACTTTCGAAAACATTACTAATTGTTGTGCAATCACAACAATTTGAATAGGTACCTACTGATTTTTATTGTTGTGATAAATTTTTGTAAATATGTTGTGAAATAAATTAAAATTCCAATGAAAATTTTATCAACTTTCACACACCTAAATTTTGCTACTAGCTCTGATGAATAAATTTATAAAAATAAAACGTAGTATACCATAAATAGAATAATAAATGATGGATTTAGAAACTGCAGATTCAAACTAGAATCTACAGTTTCTGCATATTAGCTAGGTAAATTTTAAATTAAAATGTAATATAATAAGGGGATGGTGAATAGGTAGGTATGAAAATGTTTATAAACGAGTATTATTCCAAGTTTTAAGGAGATATTTAGGTCACAGTGAGAACTCACCTTCTGTGATGCTTTCTTGTTCAGTGGCAATGACTGATTTTATTTTGCAACACACAAAGTCTGTAACTTCTGTTTCTGAATCGAACAGATTCAGTGTAGGCAAAATGTTATCGAATAGCCATTTCCAATCGCGTTCGATCTCTTGTTTTGTTAAAGCACACGCTATAACTGCAAAATAATTGTTAATCTTTATTATCACTCAAAAATGAATCTATATTAAAAAACCAATATTTCGTGAATCTTTCAAGTATTGTATAGTATTTTGCGAAATGTGTTGACGAGAAGTTTTGTACAAACCATAATAAACTTCAGATAAGGGAGTTTGGTGAAGAATTCGAAATGGTGCAGGTTTCGTGTCAAATACGCTATCTAATGTTCCTACAACTATCGATGATAGGCCTTTAGAATTTCCATGTCCCTTTCTCCGTTGTTGTACAAAAAAACGCGGGTATTTTCATCTGTTTCCCTACAATTACAAAATGAATGTCAAATTTAAGTCGATCAAATAAATTGAACTGTCTTACTTTATTGTGACGTTTATCGAAACCGAATGACTTACCAAAAAGTCGAAGCTAAAGACACTTCCTCAGGTTTAACCCACATTTTTAACTTAATATTACCGGCTATTTATAACAAAAGAAGCAACTGTCATTATGTTCAAAAACATTTCACTGTTGATAATGCACTCAGATGATGATTTTGTTATCAGTTTAGGTGTCAATCATATTACTGCATAAACTCAGCTGAATGAACGTCAAAACAAAGTATTCAAAATGTGATCTAGGCGGCCTCTAGTAATTGATTTTAAAACATCAAACTTTATCAGATAGGAATCTGCCATTTTCAATGTCAGTGCCATCTATTGTTTGCACTTCAATCCAAAATAAGAGTAAGCATTCGATTTTTTCCCAGCAATCAAAGAACTGAAATACATTATAAGTTTTGAATGAAGAGTTTGCGAATGCGGGAAATTCTGAAAACCAATGCACATATTTTTATGAAAAACTTATTTAAACGTCATAAATTTTTATATTGGATCCATCAATAGGTATGTTGGCAGTTGCGTCTGCTGGTACCATGTGATGAGAATTTGCTTAAGTTTGTTAGACTTCTTACCTGACTTTCTTTTCTTATCATGATTAACTTTCACATCTCATTTTTTTAGCAACAATTGAGTTGATGATGTTAGTCCCAGACGTTTTGGTATGTTAACATGCTTTCCTCCTCGATTTCAGATAGTAATAACTTTCTTCATGAGATGCATTTAATTTATGAGCTAAAATAGTGACAATGCGATGGAAACATGCAGGCACCAAGCTATTGTGTGAACAGGATAGGCATAGCGGCATCAGATGCAAAATGTTTCGCAAAACTACCAATCAATGTAAAATTTGTGACTAGGCCATAATATTTAAATGATAGATAGGGGAATGATGAATGCGGAATTATTTAACACTGTTCTTATGATTGTTTGACCGGGACTAGAAAAAATAGCAAAAATTCAGGATTATGATGAATGCGAGAACTATATAGGGTTTTCAATGTACATTAGTTTATATACCAATTCAAAGGGCATGGGATAAAATAAAGCACACGTTACATGATTAAATATTTAATATTGGAAAAAATACAAAAAAATTTTTCTAAAAACCTTTCATTTTATAAATGTTATTGATTGTAAGTTCATTTGGAAATGTTCAGAAAATTATTTTAGAATATTCACAATAGTAGTTGTAAAATAATAAATGTGATATATTATTACTATTTATTAGAATTATAGTTACAGATTGTTTCAAATAGTAAATATGCAGTTTCAATTTAGCTTATTAGTTCCAAAACCCCTTGCTATAACTTTTGTGACAATTCGCATTATGAACGCTAGCAAAGTGACGTTTTTCTGTTTTTTGGTATTCTTTAATAATGTCAGAGTGAAATAACCTCAGTAGTCTGTGTCAATCTCGTATCAAATCAAATAACGTTTTCATGTGTAGGCAAAAAAACTGATTACAACACATTACACAACTTTCATCCAAGCATCCAGGTTTGATTTCATTATTTCATAAACATTACCGTTATAGCGAGGTTGATATAGTTTATGTATAATGATTTAAATGACAAGCAAAAATGTATTATATACATATGACTGAGCAAGGAAAGTAATATTTCATTACAGTAGATAAAAGGCAAACATAATATAAATAATGATGTCATATTTGTATAATAATTTAAAAAAGAAATTACAAAATGTCAGAACATAATTATTAAATATTTAATTCTACAATAGTCAAAAATTCCAAGTTTAGTATTCTGTTCTAGGATACTGTAGGTATAGTTGAAATATAAACACTGTTCATACAAATGTTAGATTGGTAACAAAATATTACATGTCAACTATCTGATAAAAGTGTGAAACAAACATTAAGGTCATATCGTTATTCGGGTCACATATTTTGCATCTTGAATAAAATTTCTCAATTGAAATGTGAGGGAATAGAATCCGAGTTGGGCACTTCGGGTGTCGGACTGGGGCTGGAGCTGAAAGAGCTCAACGTGTCTCTGGTGTCTTCTTTGATTTTAAACTGATCTGTGTGACTTCTGGGCGCCGATGGTTGCTGCTGCTGTTGCTGAGATTTGTCTCCCCTTTGATCTTTGTCCCTGGGAATGCTGTGGCTCCGCTCTTTGTCCTTGGAAGACGATCGGTCTTTGCTACTGTGCTTGTGCTTATGCTTGTGTTTGTGCTTCTTTTTGTCCTTCTTGCGCTTTTTCGACTGTGATAAATTAATTCAAATATAGATTATCATCATTATTGTTGTGTTAAGCAGTTATTTGCGAATAGTTGGGAGAAAGTTGATCACTGATACGTTGGTAAGAGCTTTACCCTATATAGACTTTATCAGCAATATTGACAGTTTAAATAAAATTGTCTGACCTTCTGTCCAAAATTCAGGCAAGTTAGATTTAACTTAGCAATTCGTTGATATATTATAAATACAAGCGTTGAATATAAATAGTAGCACTTGAATATAGATAGTAAAATTGTTCATCTTCAACACCAGTAGAACGAGGCAGGTTTCTGACTGGATAACTCTTTATGACCATTATTAGTCACATAAAATCATGTCGCTTAATTCATTTTCAGAAAATAACTTTCTCAAACAATAAGGCAACTTAAATATATTGACATGCCACAATAGATCTGAAATTAAGCTGAGGAAAGTGACATTTGATTGCAGAGGCCCCCAATATATTGCTACAAATTTGACTATGGGTAAAAAAAATGTTTGCTGCGTTACCTTTGACGAACTAGGTGTATCAGGATTTGATTGAAACATTCCAGGTTCAAAGCCGACGGGACCGGGTGGCCCTTGTAGCCCAGGAAGTGACACCGAATTTTCCGATAGATATTCTCGCTTACTTTCATCCTGGTGAAGTTATTTGATTAATAATCACAGATTTCAATAGTGTTTACCGGTTTAAAGTGTTTAAATGTGATTTTAAATGTTTTTTAAAATAATGAAAAGAAAAATATATACAAAGGCCTACAGTGTTGAATGAACACAAATTTATTTCGTTTAGTTTTATTGTCATTATTTGAACATGCTAAAAACCTCACAGCGCCGATCTCCAATGCAAATTTTGATTGATCATAGAAACAATAACATAAATTTCTGATGTTTACTATGTCATTACTTTACATATTATAATTCTTAATGTTTGCGCCGATACATCAACACTGCTGAGGTAAAACAATTAATGAATGGCGTCATATAACAATGAAAAATACAATAGCGTCGTTGAAACTAGCAATTTTTTCTAGTTAGCTAATTGGTATTGTATTATATTAGAAAATATTTGATACAGATATCACATAAAACAATTTAAGACATCGACTGAGGTTGCTTGATGGAATTTCAATATCAAATTTGAATTTGTTGAGATTTTGTACATTTCCATGTATTTTGTCGTTAACGACCCAAGTTTCGCCTTTCGGCATCTTCAGGCATTCAAGCACACAAATGAACTCGAACTGAAGAAAGGCGAAACCCGGGTCGTTAGTGACTAAATACACGAAAATGTTCAAAATCTCAATAATTCAAATTTAATAACAATTGAATTTAACAGAATTAAAACTTATTCACGATGTTTGAGTTCATTCGTGTGCTCGAATGCCTGAAGATGCCGAAAAGCGAAACCCGGGTCGTTAGTGACAAAACATATGGAAATGTACAAAATCTCAACAATTCAAATTTTACACAAAACAATTGTTTAAGGTTAACTTACCTTGATCACATTTTCAGTAGGCAATGGAACAATGGCGCAATCATTGTCATCGGGTATTTCCATTTTAATGTCAGTGGGTTCCTTCTTGATGATATTCTCAATGTCGTGACTGGTCACCATGTTGGACATAGGAAGAATTAAAGAGCTGGGAACGGGCATTGGAGGTTGAGGCAGTATTGATTCAGCTCCATGTTTGACAGTCCCTTTTTCAGTTTTTATAACGGTTCCTTTTATAGGTAACACGGGTTTAGTCTGAAATTAATAAAAACGTACATACAATTGTTACTGGATTTGCAATAATAAAACATGTAGAGATAAAAGGTAATCAGAAGTTTTCATAAGTTTACTCTAATAGTAGAATAACAATAGAATTTTAGGGTCAGGAAGCATAAACAAGTTATGAAAACATCATGGATGAATCTTTTGTATACAAATCAATGTATGAAAAACTCCATACAGATATTCAAATCCTTTATCATGCAATCGAGTAGGACAAAGACCCAAGAACGTTACCAATCAGCTACAGGACCAAATTTTTAATTAACATGTGACAAATAATAAAATTATGATGTAATAACAATGTCTACTAACGTCTTCAAAAGTTGGTATCATTGCTTTTTCCCTATCTCTCTCTAGTGGCTTGTGCTTATCCCTGTCATTTTGCCAATCATTTTCCATCTCCCACTTGCTCTCTTTCTCCAATTGTCTCTGTTTTTCCTTCTCCCTCTCTCTGTGTTCACGGTGATGTGACTGCCTCATCATGGCCTGTAGTTCTGGCAGCGGTAGACACAGAGGCATTTTTGATCCGTACAATGTATAATACAAATCGACTATGTCGCATCTGAGTCTTGAATCATTCGAAAGCAGTCCAGTGATGTTGTTCCAAAGTCTGTGAACGAGACTCTCAGTATCCAATCTATGTTTCAAAGCTTTTTGGAATGGCGGCATCTTCACTAGTAATTTTGCGAGGCCGTGGCGAACTGCCGGGTCGGGATCGCTCTCTACGACTGTCAGCAGAGAACTGAGGTCTTCCGCTCGCCCGTCGACGCGTACAAAATCCACCAAACATTCGAGAGCAGCCAATCTTACATCTGTTAAATATTTTCAATCGAGTTTCATTACTAAGAAATTTTGTTTGCTGATGGTCAAACTCTCTCAAAAAAATATGAACCGCATGAACAATGATTTAGATTTTTTTCAAAACTCATAAATATAGTTTTGAAAGTATGGTTGATTATAATAACTTGATAACAGATCACAATTATTTATTTATTGACTAAACGTTTTCTGAACAAAGAAATTGCATACAATGTGCTACATTTAAATAATGGCACGTGTGCAGAGTAAGAAATTTATGTATATCTTATTAGTTAGTAAAAAATGAATCTGTAATTTTGAATTGGTTGATCCAACGTTTTTTATAAAATAGAAATACTGGTGATGGAAGATAGCAAAGATAATTATATAATTTATTTCTTCAGAGCAAAACTATCAATAGTACAACATGTTTGATTCAGTTCAACAATTTAAGGTAACATTTATTGTAGGGTGTAAGAAAGAAAACTGTCATCGGGGGAGTAATGTTCAAAACAAATTAAGAATTACATATTTTTACAGAAATCTCATAATTTATTTACCGATGTATTGCCCATACTCAGCATAACTCCTAAATAATGTCGGAGTGCTCGGCAGATGGCCGCACTGTTGTAAACGTCGAACGGACCGTAGACAACTCACTGTGGCAGTGTTTTTATAGCACGGCAATACCTTCTCCAAATTTAAAACTCGGGTTATTTCTTCGAGAACTAGTTTAGTATCGGCGGATAAAGATTCTGCAGTTATCGGTGCACCCTGTAAAATAATAATGAATCCAAATGACTAGTCTCATTTTGACAATTGATAATAAAAAAAATATTACACATTCTCAAGGTATGAAAGTAAACTTCTCTGCTCTGCAGCTCGACGAATAATCTACAATAAGAATGTTTGTATTTTTTGCAGTTCCTGCAAATTGTGAGAGTAATGGGGAGCAAGTGTTGTAGAAATTAAGTAAAATATTTCAATAGCAGTTTTAGCAAAAACTATTACCTGATGCACGACCGATACAACAGGCGTGATGGTTGCAGCCAAGGCGTCAACTAGACTTGCTCGGTAGTAATTATCGGAATAGTGATTTTTAGAATTGTCATTATACTTGAACAGGTCAAGAAGGAAGCGGTTAACTTCAGGTGGACATATTCCGTGCGTATTCCTAAGACCTGAAAGAAAATGATAAGACAATACATGTTAAGTTATGGATATAATTGAGAAATATATATTTGGTATTACACGTAATCGCCAAGATGTCAGATATTAGAGTTCGGAACCTTCTGGTCAGTAAGAGGTGAATCTTACTGCTAAGCTGCAGAGGTCAATTTTATATAAGTTTTGTTCTCTTAACAATGAAATAAATACTACGGCTGAACTTAGTTATTTATAAGAAAGACGAATCTGCGATTTGGTACACACGGTATACCTCATCTATGGATTGGATTTAGCTTTGGCCAGAACGGCATTTTTTTTTACCTATTCATTAGTTTATTGTCAATTGTTTGTTAAAATATTTCTAGTATTTTGACTTACCAGCCATTGCGACAGGAATGGTCTTTTGGAGAAAATAGTGCTGAAAGTTGTCAAAATTATTTTGCCGGACAATATGTGGGGCCGCAAACGATCCAAACATCTTTCTGAATATTGTCAACATGGCTGGAGGACCAGTCCATGTGCTCACCATCGCGTTAGCAACCTAGGGAAAAAATATGTATAAGAATGTTTGAGTGCATTTATTTTTATTATTAAAAACCACATCTGCTAGCAATGTGGAGAATATGGATTCATATTGAAGCATTTCAATGTCTTTAATGAGAAACGGTTTTATATATGCCAATCAACCTATAAGGAAAGAAGAATAGGGTTGGGGAAAGACTGGTAGTAAGCATATCAGCTTTTTTCGTTTTCAGGATTGGATAGGGAGGGTAGAGAGGAATG
The DNA here is from genome assembly GCA_022494535.1 of Himalopsyche phryganea. Taxonomy (NCBI): domain Eukaryota; kingdom Metazoa; phylum Arthropoda; class Insecta; order Trichoptera; family Rhyacophilidae; genus Himalopsyche; species Himalopsyche phryganea. Next base: position 9,935,916 of record JAGVSL010000001.1, on the reverse strand, counting down.
AAAACATCAGACACCCATTCCTTTGATTACAAATCCATTGGTCAAATGAAAAATCAATGATTCAAATTCTTGACCACGCAACCGAAAAGGTCCATCATTTAAATTTGTGTATGTTTTCTCAAAATATATGGGAAAGGTTAGGTTTGAGTTAGTAAGCTTAGAATGTTACATTGAGTTTAAAATAATTTTCAGTGACTTGGGGATTGTATCTGGATTGATTTATGGATTTGTGCTTGAAGGCATTGATGTATGTGATGTCTAAATTCACTCCCGCCCATCCTTAAAAGAACCACAATCAATTAACTAGTCCTGTCTTAGCTCTATCTTTCTATCCTTACTCTCTCCTAAAAAGAGAGATTGAACAAGCAGTTCTCGTAGAACAATTTCTGTTGAGAAGAAGGTAAGAAAAAAAATCTAAATTCAAAATAATGTTTGGTTATAAATTAATTAATGTACGCATAGATAATGACAGTGAATATTGAAAATAACAATAATTATTAATATACAGATTTCAGTTGTTACAAAATGGTATCACATAATTAATTGTAACAACATTTTTTAAAATGATTGTTAGGTTTTATATTTGTCGTGTAAAATATACCTTGGTTAAGCACTGTGCTGCTTTGCATCTAACTTTATAAAAGACTTGTTCATTCTCTATGGTTTCCGTTAGTGCCGCTCTGGTGGCAGGTGTGGAGTACTTGTCAAGAGCGTAGATGGCCTCATTTTGGGCAGTCACATCTCTCTCGTGTCTCAGTTGGTATTGCCATTGATAATCCGGCTGGAAGATCACTACACTACGCAGCAGTGACATTTCTGGGTCAAGACGGATCCATAGAACAGGCGAATCGCTAAACAAACAGAAAATTATTGAGTAAAGCCTCGATTTACAAACGTGATGCGCTCCTAAGAAATTTTAACTATAATATCATTAAACTTAATTTATTTGGTGTGCTTTAAATTCATTTCTAGTAGGTATATCACCATTGACAAATAAGGAAAATTTGCATGCATGTTAAATAATATAAACCCCAAAACTGTTGGCCAGGTCTGATATATAGCAATAGTGACTTACTCCATAGCTGTAAGATCCATTTCGACTTCTTCACCAGTGCAGAGTGGAATTTTTTTCTTTTTGTTTCTTCTGCTTTTGGAATGGCATGTGATATCAGCTTTCACAACTGTATTTTCAATTTGAAGTGTATGCTTGAATGTTCCGTCCAACTCTTGAAGAGTCAACAGGAGCGGTCCGACATATTTCCGAATACCTTTTTGTGAAACAGAATCTTGTCTAATCTCTAACTCTACTGTGTTCCTATGTAAATAAAATAATTATGTATATTGCCTGAGAAAATAAAAACATAGTATACAATACTGACATTATAAGACATTCCAAAACTATATATCATTTTTTTCATATTTGTGTTATTATTACGTTATGTGTAAAATGTACAACTTGATTGTAGTAGTAAATAATCCTAATTACCGTTTTCTGTTGAATACCGAACTCAAAGTGAATCTAGCGTGTCCTCCAGTCCTAACCCATTGATCTACGAAAACGGCCATGTCTTTTCCTGTCACTGTAAATATTGCCTTGACGAATAGATTCGTTGAGAGAAGGAGATTGCCCCACAAGCCGCTGCTGATTCGGGTCAGAGCTGCGTTTGACGCAAGCGAAAGTTGTTTATTGAATACTTGTAGAAGCAATTCTTGGCCGATGCGCTGCTCCAACATTCTGAGGACCATGTGTGATTTCTTTCTCATTACCTGCATAAATAAGAAAAAATATTACAGCATAGATACACCAGTTACAACATTTAACGTTTTTCATCAAAAATAAAATCATTTAAATCAGACCATTGCAAACGAGTTGCAAGATATAATGACAAGACCATACCTCTATATAACGGGGAGACATTGTATGGATATTTCTGACTGGAAAATAAAAAGTATCCCTGGATGCTGAAGCTCCCGCAGCTGGAGGTTGCCAAGGATCCAGGACGATTCCTCCATAAGTCTCCTCATATGTAACAACCTTGAATCAAATTAAAAATATTGTCATAGTATGTAACTCTTTTAAGCTTTTCTGTTTAAATTTGTATGTAGCAAGTAATTAACAAACCTCTTGTAGTTCATGCTGTATCCAATCTCTATATTCATTATTTCCAAAGCATTTCTTTAGCGTAAAGACCGCATAGATATTCCGAGATGCCTTTGGCAAGCCACAGATCGGACCAATTCTGCATGGTAATGAAGCACCCGAAGAACTGCTCGGCAATTGCCTGAGCCATGGCTTTCCGCGTGGTGTATGTTTGGTCAATTATGGCTATTGAATGCAGCAAGTGGGTACTCATTATTGACATTGTGGTGTATGCCGAGACATCTTGTTCAACCTAAAAAATAAAGCAAAAACAAAATATATTAATTTAAGACTGTTTCTACACTATAATAATTACTATAATAATTATCAAATAAAGCTGTTGTTTTAACAGCTACTGCATAATGATTTAGTTGTTCAAGGAACGGACAACACAAAGTTCAGAAAAAAACATTCAATAATTCTGTAGACAATATGTAAACTGTTGTTCAAAAGAATTTGTACCAAATTTGAGATTACCTCATCGACGAATACTTGTTTGTAGCATGAATACGGATATCGGGTTGATAGTGTTTCCTCATAGAATTCAAAAGCTTCATGCATATATCTTACAGAATTTTTCAAATTGGGTGTCAAATGTGGAAGGCAGAAATGGGTCACTTCGTGCATAAACGGATCGACAAATATATCAAATGGCCTAAAACAAAAACAACATGATACCCGTAAATCACGAAATATTCTCGTAAGTAATACATTTATCCCTAGTGTTTTCAGTCATGAAATAGGCAAATATAAATATGATAATGTCAGTATGATTTTAAGAAGAATACCCAATAGCAAGTGCAATATTAGGAGCACACGCTGGTGTGTTGACTACATAATGAAAGGTTTTTCTTCTGAGGTCCATCGTGAAGACCGTGTCGACTAGTTCACCGCAGGACACGGCTGTGAGGCTTTCATCTACTGTAAATTCCAACTTCCATGTGCACGGTTCTGCGAAACTGTCAACGCATGGAAACCATAGTCTAGCCGAGTGGCCATATGTAAACATATGGGCCGATTTCTGAAAGAAATATAGAAAATGAAATTAATTATAGTATGATGAAATTTTTATCAGCTAATTTAATAATTTTCGGCCGCTTGGGCCGAGTGGGTGCGCACTAAGCCTTCCAGCTCAATGTTTTAATACAAAACCAAATCTCACAATCAGACAGAATATCAATTCCTCTGGTATAAATGATACGTGATTTGACACAGTTATTTGATGATGGCTGTCTCAATAAATGCTGTGCTCTGAAGCCTAAGGATCAGAATAAGTGAAGGTCAATCTTTCAAGTGATGATTTACCATTATTCTAACATTGATAACATTAAAAAAACAAGTTAGTTGCTTCCAGCAATTTTATTTCGTTCATATTTCATAATGATAGTTGAAAATATTTTTGGGTATCAATGGATTATAAATGAACTTCGAGTAAATAATATTAACCTCAATTAGTGACGCTTCTCCTTCCGGAACGACGAAGTGGACCCCACCCTGAGGACTCTCCAGTGAAAATTCAATATTAATTCGGAGTCCTCGACCTTCTCCAACTAGATGAGTGGCCTCAGGAGGTACTGCAATGTGCAACTCACCGGAATTGTGGTCAGGGTCAATTTTTTGAGCGGCTACGAGATGATTTGATGAAAATACTTCCAACGATCGCCTACAAATAGGTAATAGAGAAGAAAAGTTTATTATAACAAAATATCATCAAAAAGAGAAATCTGTATGAGATTGAAGGTGATTAATAACAAAATATTAATTACATAAGATGAATGTACATATAAAATCAATCACGGATATTATGAAAATGTGATGAATCACATATTACAATAATTCCAGTGTAAGTACGTGGTACTAATGATAATGCTCTAGGGTTTTTGATCTAGGTAGCACGGTCAAGGGTTTTAATCCTAAGGATGAACACTTTGGTACATTTATTTTTCATTCCGATTAATGGATCTGTTATCCCTTATCAATCCTGAAAGCAGGGTCTAAAGATATCGATATGCTATCTACTTGCTTTTTCTTAAGATCATCTATTTATACTAATCTTTTTCTGAAAAGTGGCGTTGAGGGAATGACATGAAAGATGTTCTCATTAACCTAATGTTAAACCTTTTCTGAAAATTTTTAAATACACAGAAAAGCTATGTATGGATAGTTGGTAAATGTCTATTAGTAGGGACAAGGCTTAAAAATCATATTTTTCTCAGAAAACTACACAAAATGATATGTTTTATGGTAGAATAATCTTTGATGTACCTAAATATATAGAAAATATTTGTGAATCACAAAGTAGATGTACATGGAAGTGTAGAAAATCTCAATAATCCAAATTTGATATTGAAATTCCATCAAGCACCCTCAGTCGATGTCTTAAATTAAATTATACTTAAATTATATTTGGTTTTGTTTCAAAAGTACTTTTTGGCCTTATACTTTTGAAATAAACAAAATATTTTTATTTATCAGGTTGGTTTTTCTGTTCAATATGAAAATCGCTATGATTCTGACGTTTGTGGACGAATATGAGACATGCCATCGTAAAACCTATATTCCAACGTTTCCTTTCGTGATTCACGAATATTTTCCATATATTTAGGTACATAAAAGATTATTCTACCCTAAAACATATGGTTTTGTTTAGTTTTCGGAGAAAAATATCATTTTTAGGCCTTGTCCCTACTAATAGACATTTACTGGATAGTTTCTCGATATGTTATTTTGTGTGCATATAAAATTAAACCGAAAACAGTACGTTCAATGTTTTGTCCAAACATGTCCTAGAATCAAAATACATGACGCTATTTCTGACTGATTTTTTATATCAGGATGATTTTTCACAATATCGGATAGTGGAATATTATTTTAATTCTAGATATAGTTATACTAACGTTGTTGGGTTTGACTGACAGATGTCCAGAAATGGATCGCAGTAGTTGAATGTCGCTTCATATTGATCATTTAATGTCACCCTATAAATCCGACACTGTTTAGCATTAAGTCTAATGAAGCGCAAATTATCACGCAATGGTACAATCGTGAGTTCGACGAATCCCTGCAAAACGAAAAAGTCGATTTAATAATTGTTATTGACACTATAATGGCATACCTACATTAGAACTGTATTAAAAAACATATTTGTTATAAATTTATATTAGTTAACTTACAATTATGCTCTTCCTTTCGAAACTTATCCCGGTCAAGCCAAGAATTTGATGAGCTGTAAAGTAGAATAACCTTATTAGTGACAAATAAAATTCATTTAAGTGTTTGTAAGTCAAAATTAAAAGATACTTATAATTTGAATGGTCGGACATTGTCGGCTAATCTTTCCTTCTTCATCTTGTATGGTTTAATTTACTTTTAGCAATGATGTTATTTATCAATCATAGTTTAACAATTTATCAAAAGGACTGACACTGCTTTCGATGGCCTTTTTATTTATTAATCTGAATTGTTGCGCAAAGCATTTTGACAGTTCGACCACAATACTAGTCTATGGTAAATAGTAACGAAATGATCGCAGTAGGTAGTTACTTTTGTACTCGTTACAGAATGGTGATGAAATTAAATGGTGATACAAAATATTGAAATGAAAATATAATTTTTGCGTCATCAATCATAAATAATCAGTTAGATGGTTAGTAAAAAATATCGAAGATGCATTAGTTTTATTGTATTGAGCATGTAAAAAAAGAACGATAGGCCATTACGAATCTTTTGCATGATTGTATAAGATGAAAAACGGGTATATTATAATATATTGAAATGCAGAAGATTGTAATAAAAAGCCTATATCTCAATCAAAACTGTCTCATTTTGTGTTTGATGGAACTTTAATATCAAATTTGAGCGATTCGAATTTAAAACCAGTTTATTCTGACAATTTAACTTACCGTATATGATAAAAAGTTATTGATGGTAAAAATGATAGTAAAATATATGGGTTCCTATAATTTGTACTAGCACTTTGTAACAATAATTAATTTATTATTGGAGTGTCTTGAAGCATAGTATTTTTAATTTTTGAACCCGACCCCTTTGTACTGACTTAAAGTATGAAATTATTATGTTTTTGTCCATACTAATAATAATTGTTAAAAATAAAACTCCAATCTAGTGATTGGTATTTGCCGCTGTCTTTGGTCAGTGGGCAAAATTCACACGCGCCCTGTCGTTCCGATTGCACCATAAAAGGCGCTAACTTGTAAGATACCATGTGAACTTAATGCTCAGCGTGGTTGTATGTATTTTTTACGCGTGCTGGCCTGCAAACGTTTCGTCCACAGATAACATTAATATCATAATAATATATGATAGATACTATGTTTATAAAAAAAAATAGTCGATGTTCATTGAATAGGGAATTGATGCCACTCTATCTCGTCTGCAGCCCACATGAAAAAGTAGAAGGAATGGAATTATAGTAATGTAAAAATCAACATGTATGACCAGACAATCGCGATTGTCAATTTACAACGTCTAAAAGCCTAAATTTGAATTGTTTATCAAACCTACTTATAACCAATGGCGTATCAAGGTAAATGAATCTTTATTGTTTACTTGGGCAGGTCGTGAAGACCATCGCCTCTCATTCAGGCACATGGCTACGGTGACGTCGGTGACCGTTTTCTTGATATCAAAATAAAAGATATGTTTCTTTGTTTACTTTCTGGAATATTACTCAGTACGCTTTGCATATGCAATATATTATATTATAATTTACAAAACACAGTCCTGTATATATAACATGTCCACACACATGTCGGTGGAATTACAGTACTTATTATTTACTACATATTTCTTCACAAAGTAAAATATGAAATAGCCATTTTAGAAAACAAATCCTCTTAAATAAAATACGTAAGGTCACTGCACGCATGACTTGTCGAGTAAACTACTCGCGGTATGAATTTAGTCTGTAATAGTTTTCATATTGAATACGTTATAATAAATATTGCAATTATATAACAATGAAGTATATATAATAGATTGATTGACGGTAAATAATAGAATGCAAGTGCCACGAATAAAAAACAACACCTGCCTGGCTGTGACTTGTTTCGGTATAAATAATAAACATTTGCAGTTAATGGTATTTGCGTATACGAGAACCATATTTTTTTGTCAGAGTGCACGCTGTGCTTGTATGTTTGAATTTCTCCGTATGTGTTTAGTTGGTCTCTCATTCGATCACAATATATCGATTGACTGACAGGTGCAATTATTTATTAATCAGTGCCCAACAACACAACTGGTTAGCCGTAATGGCAACATCCGATGGCGTCAGTTTTTTCAAAAGTCTTCCTTCAGTTGTGCATACTTAATTACCGTATTAACCCGAATACCGACTCGGTACTCCTCGGTACCGTATATAACGCGCCCTACTTATCGATGTAGGATTGAAGTGATAAATTCAAATATACAAGATAAAGGTTGTTGTTTCAGCTTGTCACTTTGAAGTTCATATCGTTGCTTCTTCGAAAAGTTGCATTTATTGATTTGAGTGTAAATTGATCATTTCTTTACCGCGTGATCAAGTCTCTTTGTTATTTATGTTTGTTTCTCATTTTGCTACAATTACGAAAAAGATGAAGTAAACGATACATCTCATTGACGACAAGAAAACAACTGTGTAGCGTTACTTTACCCAAACTCGCTAGAAAGATCTCCATATAAGTAAAATACGATAAGATGGGTGGGAGAAGATATTAACTGTTGAAGACATAAGCTGAACTTCTAATTGTCGTAAATTTTCCTTTTCTCATTTGACTAAGGATATTTTGGAATAAAAAATGATTAAAAAAAATATTTTCATACTGAACCAAGTGTTAAAAACATATTTCGAGGATGCAACAAAGTGGTTACATACGAAAGCCCCAGTAAATAATTGTAAGTATCGATTTGTTATTTTGCAGGAGAGTCATAAGTTTTTAAAAATTTGCTGTAAGTACACAAGTAGTCTTGATTCATTAACGCTATTGATTGTTTTTATTTACAACAGTATTTTTAGGTTTTATTTAAAGTAAATAAAAATTGCGATATTTTTACTATTGATTTAACATTTTTTGAAATGTGATCAAATGGATACAGTGCTTTTTCTTTGACAAAGAGAGATAAAAATCACGATCATAAAAATAGCTCAAAGATAAAAATTTCAGACTGACGACACTGCATTAATAGCCCAGACCGCTCTATAGACGTTTTATTATTATCACATATCACATGTAGGTATGAAATTTTCTCATGACGTAAGCGTTCGCGGTGTCTATAAAATAAATGTAATGCGATGCACACACAGTTCCGAAGTACTAGCTATTTTAGACATTCAGTATTTCAATTTCAATACCGTCATCTATGACGGGTACGGTTATACTAGTATAACAAATTATACAGCAATTATACTATATCATCGTTGTTCTGGAAGAAAACACTAAATCGAATAAAATTACATATTTAGTCAGTGATACCAAAATGATCCTTGTTTCAAACTTTAGCGTGTCGAAGAACACACTTTTATTTAAATTATACTTTTACTTAAAAACAGTTTTGTACAAACAAAGAAAATGAAAAAGGTATAGCATTTCAAACATTTGACAAACTTGAAAGTCCAATTACTCAAAACTAGTGTTTTTCAGTTAGTGTCTTCTTCCAGAAAAACGACGATATATTATTATGTCTACAAAGTAGGTGTGATGTGGGTAATTGAATGTCGTTTTGTAAATGACTGAAATGAAAAAGATTAATGCTGTAACTTTTGAATATTGCTGAAAATGATACCTAAACTTATTAAATTTGAAAACTTTCTATTAAATAATATTGCCTTAATCGACCTGAAGTCATTTAAGGCTGCGTGGGTTTGTGGCAGAAGTTTTACTCTTGGATGATAAATGAATCGAGCTGCGGAAACAACATGAAAGCATGAGAGAGATTACTAAAAATATTGAAATAATAGTAAACATACTTTGTAGTGTCCATGGGAGATTAATGATGTTAAGAAACATCTGCAATAATTTATATTGACAATCGTTGTCAGATTTATTCAGCCATTAGGAAAACGCGGTGATGTATCTATTCTTTGAAATAATAATACTGAATTCAAATTTTTGTTCGAATATTTGATATGTTATACCATAACAAATTTTATAACCGCGCAGTACCTAATTCGTATATAATCGACTCTAAATTTAAAAATGCTTGTCTATGATTTTTTTTTCTGTGCGTAATTCTATTGCAATTTAACCAACCACTGAAACGAATATTCAAATTATCGAATATCTCCTATATTACTTATATTAGATTAACGGATCAGGTAGGTTTGGATACATGGTTTTAGATAAAATAATTAATGTAGTTGTGTACAAACACACAAAGTAAACGCAGAAAAACAGTCGATTACGATTCTACCAAAAATACAGTTATATAAATCACAACTGCGTCTCAACAGCCCTGATAATATTATACAAATCAGCTCGTAATGTTGAAACAATGGATAATTTTCAAGGCTATGACTGGATGACTTAATTATTCGACCTCACGTTTTCAGATATGACAACAGATCAATAATAGATTGATGTATGGTAATATAATATATAACTCCCTAACCCCCCACTCCTTCCTGAATTACGTCATATTTATATAGACGGCTCCTTAGTTTTTTTAAGTTGAGTATAATACTAAGGAAAAATATTTTAAATTTATTTCAAAGACTGAAATACAAACACAATAAAAAGCGAGATACCGTCTACTTAGTGGTATTTTTAATAAATCATTAGTTGTAAAAAAAGTAATCAGATTAAACAATAGTATTAATCAAACGTATTACCGGAAATATTATATATAAACAAGCTTTGCAGTGTACACTCAGAGCCTGTGTTTTTTAAGACCTGTTGTATTTTTTACATGGCCGTATTTGATTGATATTGTTCCAATAATCAAACAAGACTGATAAACATACTAAATGACTAACTATCTCTAACGATTTCGCGTCATGTCGCAATCTTTTATAGATCAATCACTCTAACTAGCATTATCAATTATTGTCGAACATTGTAAACAAAAACACTCTTAATAAATTAGAAATGGATAGCAACCATCGGGATCGATTATTTTGAGTGCAGTAGCTTATTTTTAAGGCTACTAAACCAGTAACAAAAGTGAAATAAAACAATCTTTTATTGATCGAATGAAAAATATAGTTTTATTTTATTGAATTGAATCAATTACTGGCACATTATTTTATATTAGCTCTTTGAAAAATGGTATTTTTTTGTTAACTATATCCGTTTCAAATGAAGCTTATCTCAAAAGTAGTTATTATATGAGAATAAATTGTTACTCAGTTGAGAGTAAGGATAGAAGGAAATGGCTAGGATAGTACTAGTACTTAGCTAATCGTTCCCGTTGTGCCCTGTTTTTATGATCGCATGGGAGGGACGGAATTTAAGAGGTCACGGACATCCATGCCTTCAAACACAAATACATAAATTGGTTGAAAAATCAATTTATGAAACTAGGATTCGAACCCGTGGACACCGTTAGCGAAACCAACGACGGTGACCAAAGGTCCAGCAACACGCATGTTATAGGTGTTTTAAAATATTATTCTTAACATAGTGTTTTTATAAATCAGAAGGTTTTCCGAGATGGTCGCTATTTGTACGATTTTGATTCTTTATTTTAGATTTTTTTTTTTAGATTTCAGATACATCTGGATTGTGAGACTGATTTTTATATATAAACAAGACCTACTGTAAGTTAAAAATTAAAAAGTTGAGAGTCAGGCTCGGGCCGGGCCGGGCCTGATAGTACTATGCCTATATCTTTCGCGCAAGTGCAAGAAATAACTTGACAAAGTTTTATCGGAATCGGATGAACGGTATGGCAGTGCATAAGATACGAACAAGCCAACATTTATGTTTATATATTAGAATAGATAAAATAACGTTTATGAATAGGTTATATTATTGTATGCTTGAAAAATACTACTCGACGTAATATAAATGAGTTGGTAGGTTCATATGCGAAGCTTGTTTTATACTAGATTTGTTTCACCTTTTGTTGATCGTAAATTCAAATGATAGATCAAACACTTTTGTGTTTTAAGCTTAAATCGGTGCACGGAGCGAACTTCCAATTTACAATTAAGCTCGAAAATATTCGCAAGCCGAAACCTTTGACCAAAAATTAGCGCATTCGATCGTGTGGAGTCTGATTGGGAGGATTTCAAGCCTGCCAGATGGCGTTTGTGTCGACTGACAACCGGATATAGGTTCTCACTTACTGCACTCTCCATCCCGCCTTCTGCACGCGAAATTTCCAATTCTGTTTTTACCAAAAAAATCCTTTGCACGTTGCAAATAGAGTATTAGTTACAACTGCGAAACTAATTTCCGCAATATTTCTATGCACTTGATATTTGCATTTGTTTTATACTGTGTATATGGTTACTGTATTAAATTGGTAAAGTAAATTTATTTATTATCAAATGTGTATTAAATGTGACGTAAGTATGAGATGTAATATTATCAAAAATTTTCAATGACAACTTTTTTATTCACCACGACAAAATGTCTCATTTTCTTAAGCTACTTGTAAACGGGCATCAAAAATTGCCGGCAAGATTTCAGGATCTATGATGCGGCAACGTTTCCGACAATATTGTTGGGATAATTTCACGACAATTTTTATCTGGATTTGTATCTTGAAGTGAGTTAAAACAAAATTGGCCAACGTTTGTCGGATATTTGAAAGCTGTCAATTTTTCTGTATACTTTTGATTTAAGGTGTACAGAATTCACGTATTACCGCTATTTGAGTGCAACTTCTGCTGTCCCGCTTCATTTAGAATACATTTAATACTGGCACATACGATTTTATTTCCCGCAATTCGGGTCTGAAATATTCAAAATTCTCTTATAATTACGTAAATTTTATGATACTTACACACGATTTTTAGGAGGTTACAATGATAATTAAATGAAATAATATTGACATTATAAAACTGCTAAGCGCTAATCTTATGTTTTATGTTGTATACAATATTTTTTGTAACAGTTTTTATTAGATTTACATAGGATAACTGAACCTTGCATTTTTCGCTAATTACTTACTTTAACTTACAACAATAAACTACTCATGCAGGAGTCTTGTTAGTGAAAGGCATACATTCAATCGCAAAGTGATTGAAAATATAATAATAACAAAACGTGACATCGAGAATATATCTGACGTTTGTCAACAAATTTAGAACAGATACAAATATATCGAGCAGAGCGAAAAAGGAATAGATTTATCCTATCAATATTGTCGTAATATCTGATTACGTTCGATTTTCAAAATATCAACCAAGCAAGCTCCCGGAAAGTATGTGCAATAGTACTTTATTTTGATGTGTAAAAATACACGACCACACATGGTCGGCAGCGAATTACCGTAAAGAGTTGCAAGTTTACAAGCCGCATTCATCATCAGGGTCATCTTTAAATTCTGAGTTGGGGTGTGTCTCAGCTCCCAAATAGAAATCAATCCATTCGTAGTTATCTCAGCTTACAAATCTCCAATTCTGAACAACCTGTGACTAGCAATCGCTGATAGTCGTGCTCTGCATATTTTTGTTTGCATACAGTGTTATAAAAACAGATACAAAGTTCTCTACAAATAATAAGATACTGCGGACTATAAGATAGTTATAATGTCGACCGATCTAATTTCAGCATGCAAATTTTTGAGTGAGTGTCTTCATTATTTTCCGTTTGGCAAAATCTGTTGAATACAATTAGGCGCCAGATGCTAAGATTAATCTACTAATGTAGCGATTATTAACAAAGGGTGTGCCTGTCTCAGCAATCGAATTGAAATCGCCAGTAGGTATGAGTCAGATGCAAGTGGACTTGCCCGAGAATCATCCCTTATCTCAAACGGTTTATCCCGCACTTAACTTGCAGAATTAAATTTACCCTTGGGGAAGTGCTATCCTTTCAGTGTCTCTGCCACCAAAACGAGTTTGGTTGCACGATAATGCCCAAAGCTTCCGAGAGGGAAAGGACTAAGGTGAGAGGGTTTAGACCCAGGGACGAACTTGCCGTCGGCACATTACATCGTAATGAAAAAAATTACCGACATAATTCGAAATTCTTGTACTAGTTTACTGGTGCTACTCAGCACTTCTTGGTGGTAAAAAAATATATTTATAAAATTAAAATATGATTTATAATATTCCTAGTCTCGGATCCGTATATAAATGCTTCTAGAACATTTTTAATAAGTTATATCTTACGTTGTTTATATATTTTTATGTATCACTGTTCATTGTTCATCATTGTTCAAAAATTATCCAACAGTTGTCAATGCTTACTTTGAAAACGAAAGCATTTCTGACGTTGGTATTGTATTTAGAAAATGTACATAATATCACCGTGAGACTATATCAAAGATTATTTATGACTATCTTGAAACTAAAAATATTCAGTTTTTACAAAAACTGTGAATACTAAATTATTTTATAATGTACTAGTGAGTAACCGGCATGCTTTGCAATGCCACTCAAAGAAAGAAAGGGTGTTTGTTTTGATTCTGTCTATTGAAGTGCTTTTGGATTAGAGGTCTGCACGGGCCGAAATTTCATAAAATTACTCTGTCCATGCCCGTCATCGTCAGGCCCAGCCTGACCCTAGCCCGAGTCTCAATATCACACTTGTTACCCGAACCCGACTCGAAGCCAGATTTATTTTTTGCAGCCCGATAAAAGCCCGATTTTTTAAAATATAGTAAGAAATTCGTTTATAATTTTCAAACAATATATGTTACTGTTTCCATATTTCCAACGATATTCATAGTACATGTGAAATAAATTATTTAAGTTATGAATACTATTGCCTTATGGCTGACTGATGACCCGAACATAGTACAAAATATTTTTCGTAAACTTGAATTCCTTACCCGGGCCCGGCCCGAGCCCGAATCTGAATTGTCTTTAGCTACCGTGCAGGGTCTATTTTGGATACACGAATAAATCCGAAGGTATTTCTAAGATGTCGCTAGTTGTACGTATTTGATTCTTTTTTTTTAGATTTTAGAATTTTTTTTTTCATGAGACCTACATGGGTGTGCGCACAACAACTCACCATAGGAATTGAAATCGAATGAATTGTAAAGGAACGCATAAAGGACAAACAAAGAAACAAACATTCATTCATTTTTATGTATATACAAATAGTTAAAACTCCTGATTTTATTTGTAAATTTCAAGCTAATTTCTATTTAAAAACATAATGGATAGACAAAGCGATAAGGGAAGGATCGCACAAATTAAAACATTACATTTTAATAAAAACTAATATTAATCATTAAAATAATACACCTTCCTGCCACTTTACCTATGTGACAATCCATCTCCGTGATAGTGAGATATCGGTTTTGATTTCAGATCTCACAAGTAATTTAAATCTCAATATTCAAATTCACGAACTTTTATATACCATTTTACAAGATCCGGTTGACAGTTTCTGGTACATCAGTTATCTTGTGAGATAATTTAAAAAAATCAATGAAACAATATTAACAATAGTATTAATGAGTGTCCACTTTACAAAACACTTGTTGAGACAGAACTCACGTCCCAAAATGTTCATAATAACGAAATTATCAGTATTGTGGGACATGTCATCGTCTGACATGACAACGCATAGAAAAAATGAAACAACACTGAGCGAAATGGGCTGTACAAACAGTGCCAGTGAAGTTTGATCACTACTATATGTAAATATGATCGATTTTTAAAAAGCACAAAATTGAAAAAAAACAAACCGTTACGTGGCAATTTAAATACTCGTTTTGGGTCTGTATATTTGTGTTGGAACTGGCACGTGATATCCGAGATTATGAAGATGGCAATTTTTAGCTCCGGGGTTAAAGCTCCGTCCGATAATGGCGGTATAATGCCTGCCGCAGGGTCGTAAGTTTATCCACCCCTCGCCAAAGTGAAGTTATCGTCGTCAAAATCGCATTAATTTTATGTTAGTTTATGGTTCGCTCAACATTTGAACGTGGCCAATCCGAAACTTTTGCCCCATATCAAGGGTCTGTGGTCAGTCAATTTTAAATTATATATTATTCAACAAGATACTAACAATTTTTTTTGCGTATGAAGGTAGCAACAGGTTAAATCAGATAAAAAGATAATGTGTGACAGTTTTTATAACAGTATTAAAGTTAAACGGTGTGTTCTTTTAATCGATTTATGAATTGTATATCTACCAAATGCATGGAAGTCTGTGATATTTACATCTCACCCCACCCACATCCTATACGGCTCATTTCAAAGGGCCTTGGAGAGAACGATTAGCTTAATACCTTCTAGTCTTATACTTACTCTTCTCTTTTACTCCACTGTGACAAATACATATAGAGCGATTGGACTAGAGCTGATTTTCAAAGTGGTTTCTACGGGCTCCCCAGGGGTCCGTGTGACCGCTGAGGGGGTCTGTGGTAAATAAAAAATAATTTGGGGGTGCGTGGACAGTGTCAGGGGTCCGCGAAAGGTTTTATATAAAAAAATATTTGTAACACATTTTCATTATTATGAAAGTTAAAATAAAGAGCAATAAATATTTTGGTAGCGATTTTGACGTCCACAGTAAAATATAAATATAGTACATAAAAAAACAAGTAATTACAACCATCCCACCACGCCATCTTACAACCAGGCCGACTGCGGCCGTCTTTATTATGCAGGCTTAAACAGGAACGGATTCTCGCCGCTAAATGTTATAACTTGGCTAAAATATGACACTGTAAAATAGTCGTGCCAATCAACAACTTAGTTCTTTTCCGTGCATGATGTGTAGTGCTTTCAACAAATGTTCCTAGTTTTGAACAAAAAGTAGTATCATTTTTTGTATTGATACGAAGATAATGTACGTTACGTAAGTATATTTAAATACATAAGATTTCTTCTTGACATAATATATTAAATTTATTTACGCTCAGTTATAGTTTTGTTAAAGTTAATTTATAAAACAGTTTTATTTATCAATATTATTCATTATATGAGTACTCAAAAACATCTGAATTCTCTATACAACTTGACGAGTCAATTTTGCCAGGAAACAAAGCATTGCTTTTAGCTTATGTGAGATTTCTAAAAGAAGAAAAAAAATCCCAATTGTTGAACTGGCTAGAGCCAGTACTTTTCAACTTATGTTAAGATGCTCCGTTAGTCGTCCGTATACACCACCACATTGGGAGTGGACAAGGTTTGTAAAAATAGTTTTCTTACACCTTGTTATTTCAAAACCAGATATAAAATCGTGCAAAAAGAGATCAGGTGTATAATAAATAAAATATTTACTAATTATTATTAAAACAGGATTTGCATCAAACTGCGATATAAATTTTAGTTACATTAAAAGTAAAACTCAATATTTTTCTTAGTAAAGGTACCATCTAAGAATATTTTGTTTCAAAAAATGTTTAATACATATTTGAAAGGCTTGTAATTTGATATGGGTTTACTCATACGTTATGAAACGCTTTCTGTTGTGTCTAGTAATTTTTGTCACAGCGGTCAGAGCAATATTTATTTTATCATAACGCAAGCATGTAAGAGTAAAGTGCGTCCTCTTCAGTTACTGCCAACTTAATGGTGGAAAAAATAATACTGCTGGATTATGCAAATGAGTGAGTTAAGGATATATTATTATATATTATAAGCAGGTGTTATAACTATAATCAATAATAACAACTTGTTTTTCAAAGGTAATCAAATTGCCAACTAGCTCTATCTGTGTTTACCAATTATATTAGAGCAATCAATACAGTATAATATTAGTATCTGAGTGTAATTATTTACTATCACTAATCCTTGAAAAGCGTTGTAATCCGCATTGAAAATGTATCTGAAAATTTACAAGCTACATTTGTAGCACAACTAATTAGAGGTAGAGTTTTAAAAATATACATTCTTAAATTATAGCATACCGATTGCTGAAAGTTTCAACAGTAAATAATGACGGCTGATTGTCTAATTTAATTTACATATTATATTTATTTAAGAAAAAATATAATTGTCACTTTCTGAGATTATTCTCTACTATTTCCTGTATTGTATGAAGTTACTTTGTTTTTCATTCTCATGGTATTTACTGTTTTTTATCTATAGTTTTATTTTTCTCTCAAAAGAGAATCAAAAATCACTATATTTAACAAAAATTTTTGATCGAATTTTTTTACATATACCTGTATCAATCTGGTATCTTGTATGAAATCTTATTTTATTTCATTTATTGCTAACTGAAATTTCAAGTAGATTTTTCCCTTTAGTATGTACCTGAGAATCAACAAAAATCGTTTTAAAATATCGTCGCTGTTATGGAAGAAAATACTAAATCTTAAAAAGTACATATTGAGTTAGTTATACCAAAATATTTCTTATTTCAAAACTCTACCGTATGTAAGTACACATTTAGTTTTATAAATTATACGTTTACTTAAAAACTGTTTTGTACAAACAAACAAAATGAAAAAGGTATAGCATTTCAAACATTAGACAAACTTCTAAGTCCAATTTTTTAAAACTAGTATTTTTCAGTTAGTGTCTTCTTTCACACCAACGATAATATCAATTATTGTGATTTGATTAAAAGTTGTTCTTATGAAATCAAATTGATAAAACATTATCGAATTGCGTACGTTTTTTAAAAATGGAAATTTGTCATTAATAAAATTACATCTGTCAAGTTAGCACCTTTGTGTCCACGCTGAACTATTTATTATTTAAGGCGCCATTCTCTGCTAGTTCTAATGATCCCATTGACATTGAAATAGACAAGTCAAACAATTGTGATAAATTCCCATGTTTTATAATCGAACCATATAATATAATATATGAGCCAACTTTGCAAGTGGACTTCATCAATAAAAGACTAACCTGACTGACAATGCTATACGAGTAAGTTCAACGATTTTCAGGCAGCGCTATTCAAAACTTTGCTAAAGCTCTTTGAAGATTCTGCAAAGTAAACAATTTACGTAGAGTAAAGTTGCAGAAAATAAAACTCTAGTTGGCTAAACTATCCTGGGAAGCACGTCTGAAATGTTCGCATGTTACATAATAAAATCACTTGGTACTAAGACTTAAGCTGTACAACACAATCTTTTAGTAAAAGTAGTCAGATGTCAGATCTATCCATTCTGACGTGACGTATCTTTTTTCTAGCGAAATTTGGTGGAAAATGTTTGACTATTATGATAAATATCACTTGTGAAAAGTAGATGTCATCCTATCGGAAAACGGAGAGACCACGTCATTGACGATTAGTATTTAATTTTAATTGTTGAGATTTTGTACATTTCCATGTATTTTGTCACTAACGATCCGGGTTTCGCCTTCCGGCATCTTCAGGCATTCAAGTACACGATTGAACTCGAATGCCTGAAGATGTCGAAAGCCAAAACCCGGGTCATTAGTGACAAAATACATGGAAATTTCAAGCACTCTCAGTTGATGTCTTAGATTAGTATTTAAATATTCTAAAGATTTAATTACATTTGATGGAGTGTAAGGTTGAAATCAATGCATTAATTTCTTTCAAACAAATTTATGATAAACATAAACAATCAAATTTAGAATTAAAAATAGTTCTATCATTAACTATACCAAACTATATTACAACCGTATTATAAACATGTATAACTAAATCAGTGCTTCCCAAACTGTAGATCGCGGCCCCTTAGGGGGCCCGTAAAGCTTCTGCGGGAGGCCTCAAAATGTTCCAGTAGAACTACAAGTATCAATTTTTGCATACTTTTCCTTTTACATATGTATGTATTTGTTGTATATTTTTTTCCCATATCCGCACCCAGTGTGGAGCATATGGACTCCTAATGTAGGTATTTCAACACTAGTTTTTCTACGAGAACTGCTCGTTACTCAGTTGCTCAATCTCTCTTTTTCGAAGAGAGTAGGGATAGAAGGATAAGTCTAGGACAGAATTAGTGGTTAGCTAATCGCTCTCGCTACACTCAGTTTTTAGAAAGAGATAGGTAGAAGGGAATTCAAGACATCACAAACATCCATGCGTGCGAACAGAAAATCAAATAAAGCTTTTTGATAACTAACTAAATAAATTTATTTTAAGGGGCTGAGGACCGTGGTTTGTTTCTTGAAAATTTTCTGAGCCATGGAATGAAACAGTTTGAGAAGCACTGGCTATTTTTCAAAATGTTTTATTTCCGTTTAATTTCGATTCCAATTAGGGATTGACGAGTTTTTATTTTAGTGTTGAAGAAACACAGTTGGACTATTGCAATTTATAGTGTTTCAACCCTTCTTCTTCTGTGTACGTCAGTCACGTCACTCTAATAGTCAGCTTCTCTTCGCGCTACGTCAAACTGGTTCAGTTATCATAATTTTGAGTTGCAACCGTGCAGCAGAAACCGACATGTCTCGCTGTGGTGTTGCAACCAGCGCTCCCAAAAGTGTTTGCGGTCTGCGGTCTGAGAAAATTTTTAAAGTCACCGGAAAGTATCACTTTAACATTCCCTTATTGCTCGCGTGTTCTCATTTAATTTCAAACGAAACCATAGTTTAAAACGTGACAACTTTTTATAGTTGAAACATTGCACAATATGTTCTGCTCGCTTCAAAGTGAGAATTGATATCAGTGAGTGAGTAAGTTGAATCAGGGAAAAAGCGGGCGCTTCCACACGTGATTGAGTGAAGTGCGTGCTTTAAAACGAGAACTCGCATGAAAATGGGAAGGTTATGCACACTCGTTCATTTAAAACAAACTTCTCAATCGCGAGTGGAAGCGCTTGTGTGTAAAGCCGGCTAAATGAGCGAGATTGAAGATATGTTTTGCTGTCTTTCGTATCGTATTTTATAACACAATTCTTTATGTCATAAAGAAAAATAATTGGTACAAAGGAACTGTATTACGAACCACACTCAGTTTCAAACAAATCCAGTCCGAACACTCACCCAATTGATCATAGTTGCGAATAAAATATTCAAATACAATGAATAAGCTACCGGCGCCAAGTCTAATATTGTCCAATAATAGTAAAGTAGACGTTTTCCAAAAATTATATGATTTAAATAAGGAGTTCACGGTTTGTTGTGAGGAGACGACGAACCCTTGCTATTATGAGTATTAATGGGTGATTCGAATTCTTACAAGAGTGATTTCTTTAGAAAGTTTCACTGCCCAGGCTCAATGAGTTTTTATTGTTTTATACAGTCAACAATGTTGAGATGAAATAATGTCTCTGATAACAATTTAAAATTAAACTTTACCCATTGCATTTTTCCTTATCAAAAGTAGGTAATTGAAATGATCAATCATTTATCAACAGATTAATTTCGATATTGTAATTAAATACATGACATAATTCGCTAAGTATGAATAATATGCTATTCAAATCATATTCAAAATATGCAGTCAAGTAAAAATAAAAAAAAATGACAAAAAACATTTTTGTTTGTATTGTTAATGGTTTTTTTTGGATTATTTATAAAAGCTAGAATTGAAAGAAAGCAATATTAAATGAACTATTACTTTCGAAATATAATTCTGACATGTAATATTTTTACGTTTAGTCATTTATTTAAATCTAAAGAAACGAAATACGTTTTGTCAGAATGGGAGAGAAACGCAATATCTTATAAAGCAACAAGGTAACATTCGTGACAAATTTAGTATTCAGATCGTTCCACCTGCAGCGCGCGCGCCATTTTGAAGAAAAAATAGCAATATGAGAATTTACCGAAAATGAAAACGATTTAAGAGGATTACGCGACGCATGATTTATGTTTTATTTCAGTTTCTTTTATTTTCTTTACTTTTATTGTAATTTTGTTGAAAGAATACCATTTTTCTCTACATTTTTTTATTCATGCATCCGTACATATATTTTCAATAAAAACATATGCACTGTAAAAAGGTAAATGCTTTATGAGTTCATAAATATTAGATTCAAGTAATCTATTTAACTAATTGGTACATGTTCTTTGAGCCTAAGGATTCTTCATAAAGACCGAAACACGTGTTGCTTAAATGGTTCACGGAAAAATTATTTGATGAAATTGACCAATGAAAATTTTTTCAAATGGAAAACTCATTTTCCAGACAACTAAACTATCGCTAAAAAACTCTTCACTTCGAAAATCAAACGCGTGGAAGAATGATTAACAATTTTAATATATATCAGTTTTCCGGGGTCTGTGGACAGTTATCCTTAGACCAAGGTTTCTGTCGGCGTCCGTGGCGTAGTTGGTAGCATCGCTGGCTACGGTTACGGATGTCTCGGGTTCAATTCCCGGTGCGGACGGTTTTCATAGATTCAATCGATTTATGGATCTTTCAATCGATTTATGGATTTCTGTTCGTAGTCTGAGTTCTCCCTCCCACCCATCTCATCCTCACGGGGCGTAGCGAGAACGATTAATTAGCCACTAGTCCTGTTATAGCCCTATCTTTCTATCCCTACTCTCTTCGAAAGAGCGGTTGAGCAACTGAGTAACAAGAAGTTCTCGTAGAAAAATTCTGTTAAGATATCTCTATTAGGAGACCATATGCTCTACATTGGGAGCGGATATGGAAAAAAAAGTTCCTTAAAATTTATTCCGTTGAACGTTAATTGGTGTTCCACGGAAACCTGGAAAACCTTGCTGCTACGGCTTGAATAAATTCGTATTGATATTATCTTTGTTTTTTTATTATGCTAACTTCTAAGTGCACCTTTGTATATCGGTTAATTTTATAATAAGTATTAACTATTATTTTTCCTCTGACCCCCTTCATGAACGAATCCTTGCTACTTACCCGATGCTGGTGTACCGATCCGTGTCTACCTAAGTGTCGGAAAGTTCTAATCATACTAGGGCCGATGAGGGTTCAATCTGCATAATCGAGATAAAAGGTATTTGTAGGATCTATGTACTGAAGGACGGGAATAGTGCTATCTACTTAGTAACTGTACAGCCTTTTATAAGTGACATTTATTGACGGACGAAGGCTCTGATGAGCAAGCCGTGTAACCCGTATGGACAGAGACTACTGGCACATCCTAGATGGCAAACCCGACATGTGTAAGTCAACGGCAGGCACATACTTCGGTGGTTAATCGCTATCTATTATAGCAGTGCTCCGCAACCGGTGTGCAGCGAGACGATGCTAGGTGCACCGTGGTGCAATACGCCCGAAAAGAGAAAAACATCAGCATTAACTTACATACAATCTACCAAACAAAGAAATAGGCAATGTCACATAATATTATACCTAATATTACTGAAATCAGCAAAACCCGATAACCTCAGGTGACGAGTATAAATTGTTTTTTTTATTTGTGGTCTATTTGTGGTCATTTTTTTTAGTTACATCTCTTGTCAATAATTTTTTTTTGGTCTATAATTTTAATAAATATGTTTTTTTTTTTGTTATTTTTTTCTTTCTTTCGATAATTAAATGAAAAGTTTTCAATCGCCTCGAAACGGTAAAGAACCACATTACTAGGCTTAAAATGGTTTACTTGGTTATACTTTTAAAAAAATAATTTAATTTCTATTCATGGAAATTACATATTTGGTCTTGCGATGTGCCGTGAAATTCTCCGTAGTACTTGTGCTTCTACTCTTACAGTAGTGAACCGTGAGTGAAAAAAGGTTTCGGTGCACTGCATTAGAGGTCTGCACGGCCCGTGAACTGGGTTCTTGCGTAAATACATTTGAGATTCGGGCCCGGGTAAGGAATTTATTTTTCAGAAAAATATTTCCGACTATATTCGGGTCACGAGCCAGCCATGCGGCAATACATTCATGAATAAATTTAAAAACGTAAATCACATATTTTATCAATATCTCATTTCACATATGTTATCTATATCTTTGGAACCAATAAAACCTATTATTTAAAATGTATGACATAATAATAAATATTTTTTGGAAATTTGACGCTAAGAAACCGATGAAAATGTATGAGCTCATTTAAGCTTAAACTAAAACAATGCTTTCTTTATCTACGAATGACTATTAGTAAGTTTATCCTTTCGTTCATAAAAAAGTGTGAATATTATTCAGTATCTGCTTCCCATTGGTTTTAAATGGTTGACAGTTCGTTGTGCCAGAAAATTAATTAATATTCAACAAAGTTATTTTGTTTTTAAATTATCAGTTATATAGAAAATCATATATAAAAAAATCCCAATTTTGCGGGCTGAAAAAATTTAGCTTGGGCTTCGGATCGGTTTGGGTAGAGAGTGAGATTTTATCAAATTTCGACCCGTACAGAACTCCAATATGCATACTTTATCAACAGGGATATCAGGGCGCTTGGTACAAGAAACAGGAGAATATTTCCACACGACAGGGGTAGATATGGGAAGCTTTCTGAACTGCCATTAATTTGAGTCATCAACTGCGTAAAAAAGAATCGTAGGTAGTAAATAATTACGAAATCATCTGTTTGGATTAAAGAAAATTGGGAGGCTTGATCGGGAAACCCGGAAAGGAAGTTTAAGCCGATGGTTAAAATTTAATGTTTTAGCTTCGGTAATGTTTCTGTATGTTTTAACATCGAAAAAAGGTTTTAACCTCTAGAGTCCATTGTTTGTGATGAAAAAACGTACAAGGATTTAATGGGAACCAAAGCATGTTCTTGAACAAATAAAAAACATTTTGGTATGTTGGGGTAAATTTTTTACGAGCCAAAATTTTATTTTACGCATGTGTACTTGTAATAATCCCTTGATTTTTAAATGTTAAATGCAAACCGTGTTCAAAATGAAACACGTAAAAGAGTATTTCTCAAGTTGTGGGGCGTGACACACCTGACCAAGACGTCGCACTATATTTTACTCTTTAAATCTTTAGAAGTATTTGTTTAAATATTTGTTTGTCTTTTGTTTACTGAGATACTCTTTTTTAATTTTTCGAGATAATTCTAATGAAATTTTGTTTGTTGTCAATTTGAAGTTTTAATGAGTTCTTTTTAATATTCGTTTTATGATAAAAAAAATATCACACTGAATGTTAAGCCGGAAAATTTGGAGACATCTATGATTAATATATAAATAGGGGAGTTAGTGAGTTCGCATTATTCGTAGCCGTGAGAACAATTATTGCAAAAATGTAATCAGTATTTACACAAACATCTCTATATTTTAAGATATCGACTGAGGGTGCTTGATGGAATTTCAATATCAAATTTGGATTATTGAGATTTTCTACACTTCCATGTATTTTGTCACTAACGACCCGGGTTTCGCCTTTTGGCATCTTCAGGCATTCGAGCACACGAATGCCTGAAGATGCCGAAAGGCGAAACCCGGGTCGTTAGTGACAAAATACATGGAAGTGTACAAAATCTCAATAATCCAAATCTCTATATTTGTAGAATTTACTGTTTTTCAGAAGAAAAAATTCAAATGCATATACAAACTAGTTGGCTACATCTAATATAGATAGGACTTCATTTTATTTTTACTAAAAATTTACCCGTTTTATGAATGGTTAATAAATTATTGATGTAAATATTTTTTAGGGCTTTTTTCTCATTACGAAGGCAGTACTATGAAATATTTTGAAAAGCACTGATATCACAATGTGAAATTTAATTGAGTCCGATATAATATATACATAATTATGATGTATTTTAAAATGTAACAAACACCGTGACCAAGTAGAAATTTGAAAATAATTGAATACTTTAATCAGCATTTAGGTAAGCTAAGTTTCATTTTGAGAGAGTAACAAAAGGAAGAAAATATGGTTTAAGATAATGTAATTTATCTTGTTCTTACCATTAATAGTGGTTAACGTTTCATTGTTGTGTATTTAATGAGAGAAAATGTGCTTTTTATCGTAATATTATCGATCTATATTTAAATCGATACTATTGGTGATTGTATTTCCAATACTTTCAAATAATATACATACTTCATGAGAAATATGTACGAGTTGAAGTTGCAATGTTAATAACTGAAAAAAATACGTACGAATTGTGAAAGCGCTCAAATTTATCAGAATATCTGTTAATAAAAGACATTTTTTTAAAGATGTCATCCATTTTTCAGTTCAGACATAAACATTATTTATTCTTTATAAAATGACGCAACTTCGTGACTTAGCGAATGTGATAAATTGTTTGATGTCGTTAAAGCTAAAAACACAAAAAGGATAGGTAATTTAATGTCAAAGTATACACCTTGAACGAATCGCCTTTGTCATGGTAGATTACATTAAATTCAGCGGCTTTCATCTTCGTGTCCTTTACCATAATTTAGTCCTGCGCGCGGAACGGATTATAGTCCTGACATGCCGCGTAATCGCTTATCTTATACGTTTTTTGTTATAGTCAACACTAATGTCCCCAGGTGAGAATTCTATGAGGCATATTACATTATCATAAAAATTTGATAAATGATTATGATCATTTTGGGATCTTGTCACTGCAACATATTAATAACATCACGCCAAAGTTTTCATCATAAATTTGTTTCACTAATATTTACTTCGTCATTATCGATATTGAGTGGTCAACGTGTTGTCTTCGTTTGCGTATATTCACAGATTCGAATTCCAGTACGAACAGTTGATTGATTAATTTTTCATGCCTCTGATGACTAAATTCACTCGCACCCATCTGTAAAATGGTTTGTGGCGAGAGCGATTAGCCAAAACACTTGTCCTGTCATAGTATAGTTCTCGTAGATCAACTTCTGTTGCGATAGGATACCATATAATGCCATATTATGTTTACATAGACAATATTGACAGTATTTAAAATTGGTTTTAATTAAGAAATAAACCATTAAAAAGTTTGTCAGTGAAATGCTTCCAAATGAGTTCAGTTATAAAGTCCTATGAAACACGTGAGGAACGATGAAGATTAATTGTTCAAATGTGTTTTGAAATATATCATTTTCTGTCGTAAATAACGCTTTGTTTTGCTCGTTTCATAATTCGAATAACATTTTTTTATGACAGTTACCGAAATACAATTTTGTTCGGCCATCTTGAATTGAAACGTCAGACGCGAATATGACAAAGGTATCGCATCAACTAACATAATTTATTTTGAGCATCGATAAACTACAATATTTCATACCCTCCCCATTACACGTTATTTATTTAAATTTTGTGAAATAAACATTAGATCATAAATAAAAAGTAATGTTGAATATTTAGTCCATTAGTAACAGAAAAATTATTATCCGGGAAATCCGGATATCTTATATAATATAATAACCTAGACCGCTCTTTAGACGTTTTATTATTATCGTATATCACATGTAGTTATGAAATTTTCTCATGACGTAAGCGTTCGCTGCGTATATAAAATAAAATGTGATGCAACGCAAACACAGTTCCGATGTACTAGCTTCTTTAGACATTCAGTATTTCTATTTCAATCCCGTCATCTATAATGGGTACGGTTATACTAGTCTATATATAATAAGATAGTGTTCTGTACACTCACCACCCACACAGATTTAATACATATAAACATATTAAATATATATGACGCAATACCTTTATATTAATTTTTTTGTCATGATGTATGAAAACAGTTTTTAATCATATCTCGTTAAAATTCTAGTAATTTCTCTTGGTATGCTTACAGATTTCATTTATATGCAGGCGCGGCACGTCCATACGCACTGCGGAACCTCAAGCAACTTGAGAGAAA
Organism: Himalopsyche phryganea; assembly: GCA_022494535.1. Lineage (NCBI taxonomy): Eukaryota > Metazoa > Arthropoda > Insecta > Trichoptera > Rhyacophilidae > Himalopsyche > Himalopsyche phryganea. The sequence goes on along the minus strand of JAGVSL010000001.1, from coordinate 9,909,084 downwards.
TGTAATATTACAATATATATAAATTTATGTATATTATATGAAAATTTCAATATAATTTAAGCGTGTATTAAGCTCGCCCGCGCACCGATACATCCAATAATAATCCTACACCGCGGTACTAATATCAGAAAGTGACGCATCTTTATGGATTTTAGCAGTAAGGTTTTCTATGGAATATGCTTGAGTAGGTGAAGGAGGGGCGCGGGGAGAGAGACTCGCAACTAGAAGCTTGATCTGGCACTACCATTTTGACAGTGTTCTGTTGTGTTCTGCGTGCGGGTGCAGCGGTATGATATATATGAGCGATATCTGCTACTATTTTAGGAACAGAATCATGACTCTAACTGTATTAAAAAATTTTCTGCAAGCAATTAATGCAAAGTTTTTGAGGAAATAACAAAACTTATTTAAATTCTACTTACAACTCCAATGAGTACCGCTGCGCCAGAACGGTGTTTTTCGGCAGTAAAAAGTATTCAGACATTTATTAGAAACACAATGGTTCAGGAAAGATTGACGGCTTTGTCTATGCTATCAATTGAAAAAAAAATGATTATAAATAATGAACAATTCAACGAAAACGTGATAGACCTTTTTTCAAGGAAAAACACAATAATTTATAATGAAATAAAAATGCATGTAATGTTCAATTTTAATAATTTTTATGGTACAAGTAAACATTTTTCTTGTTTTGAATCAACCACAGCACTCCCAGATATCTCATCCACAAGCCGCCACTGTTTATATGTCTCGTTGAAAGCCGACGATATCGTTCTTACATTCAATATAATCGATCTGTCCAATTTTACAAATCTAATAAAATAATAATCAAAAAGGTATTCATTAAATGAATAATGTATGAGGAACTATAAATTAGTTATTATTAGCCCGCTAGTCTATAGGTATAATGTCGACTTAATACATTTAAATATTCTGTTATTCAAATTTTTGAAGCAGATTAACGTTCCAAACAAAGTGTGAAAAATAGCTGAAGATCGACCGGTCAAAGAAGCGACCGATGTGTAATTTTTGTTAGTATAATATCGCTTTGTATAAAGAAACCGTGTGAACGAACTCTTCGAAATTGTGTATTGGGTAAAAACGATTATATCGACAAAAAATAAAGTAAAAGTGTAACTGCCACTGGAGTGGAGTCAACGTTTAACTACAAATTACATAGTCGACAGAGGGACAGGCGCTCTGAGAGTTATTCCGTAAGCGACTTCTTTTCATTGTTTAATTTATTTACACATTACAGCATGAAAGAAAACTAAATAGTTATTTAATGATATTGAATATTTTATAGTGTCATTTCAAAGTTAAATTTAACGTAAATTATAACATTGCATCGTACAATGTGTAGTTCATGTTGCTACACGTAAAGCATCTAGTACTCATCGTTGAAATTAATTAAATAACAATAAAAAGTTCTCTCTCAATTATGATAAAATCTTCGATATCTAAAACTATTTAAAAACCAATTTACACGTTACAGTATAAATCAAAGTTGTACAAACGAATTGTTTCCAATCATACAACTATGACTAGAGATGTAGTTTATAATTAAATATAGTTTAGTTATCTATCGCAATATGAGTTAATTAATTTTGATATATTTTGCATAGATTTTTTAAGTATACATTTACCACATTGTGTCATGTTTTCCTTTTAGTTGAGTAAATCGTTGTATTAGCTATTTTGTAATCTATCTCATCTTATGTTCCATGTGATGCAAAACGTCAACAAGTTCTCATTAAATACAGAATAATTAAATGTAAACTATCAAACGTAATGAGACATACATGGAAGTAGATTGACGGAATGATGACCAGCATCCTGCAATTATAGGTGTAAATCCACGAAAGAAGTATGCAGCAGGAGGAAATAAATTTTATTTTTCATTCAAAACTACGTTTCTAATTTTTGCTTATACTAATATTTGTATGCGGAACGCAACTTGTGTTGGCTATTGACGTTACGTATGTACTTAATAGAGGTCTGTATGAGCCCGGGCTTGGCCCGTGGGTCTTTCCCAGCCCGGCTCGTGGGCCGGGTTCGGTTGGGCAGAGACAATTGACATTCGGGTCGGGCCGGACCCGGGTAAGGGATTTGTTCTTCAGAAAAGTATTTCGGGCAATGTTCAGAACATGTTAAAATAGTTCGTACATAAATAAAGTGTGATATCATTCACTATCTGCTTTCTATTGGTTTTAGATAGTTGACAGTTTCGTGTGCCGAAAAAATCATCATAGAACAGCACGTTACAACAACAGGTACGTTAAAAATGAGTTTCAACGATATAAAGAAAATGTTTGTAAAGTGGTGACTGTGGTGTTGTGTGTAAATCATTTCGTGAAATAATAGATTTTTCTACATGTGAAATAGTTGGATAGGTACATTTAATGTATCAATTAATTTTATGCTACTGTATTTTTTTTAAAATCGGGTGTTTTTCGGACCGAAAAATACAAATTTAGGTTTCGGGTCGGGTTCGGGTAACAAGTTTGGTATTAATACTCGGGCTCGGGCCGGGTAATTTCATCAAATTTCGGCCCGCGCAGACCTCTAGTACTTAATAATAACACCGCGTCGAAAAGAGATACTAAGAGATATAAAGAGTTTTTTAATAATGCAGATGAAAGTATTACAGTTATTCATGACTTTGTTTATAAATTCATAAAGAAATTGAAAATTTGTAAATGAAAATGTCAAATCTCGGATCCGAATCTTTGATTGCCAAATGACAAGAGTTGAATCCTAGTACTCATAGTGCAGGGGCTCCGAGCCGGGATGGTGAAAGTGTGGAACAAAAAAGGTTGGTAAACCTTTCCTGGTGGGATAAAAATCAACAACATCCGTCGGAAAATAGGCGCTAAATGATGTTTATTAAAAATGCGAATAAATAGTTTTTCTTTTATGTTCAGCTATGCTATGCTTTTGATGACGTAGTACAGAATTTCTTAGGACAACTAAATAATTACTATGTTATAATGTCCTTTTTCATATGGAGAACGGATTAACGCAGGAGAGAACGTCACAAGAGCCTGGGGAGATATTACGAGCGCACCCTTTAGTGACGGACCGTGGATGAAGGTCTCCGCTCGTCAAGCTGTTTGTTCCTCGCGGCGGAGACGCTTCACAAAAGGCAGACGTGAGGAATCGTCTTGCACTTTTTGTTGCTCGCAACTTTATTGCAGAGTACGCGTAAGCATTTAAGAGATCGCCCTGCATTGCGAAGCTGAAAATCGAAGTCTTTTTTGGTCGCCGTTGGACGATGTTATTAATTTCGATCGAGTTTTGGAATGGTCAATACGTATACCGCTTATAATGTGACTTATAAAATCTTCTCAATAAACTAAGATCAGAAGTAAAATACGATATTATTATTCTTGAAAGTAAAGATATTAATAGCAAAGTATTGGTAATACATTAAGGTTTAAAGTTTAAACAATGATAAATAGACAAAAAATGATAAATTATTGTTTCGTTTTGATTCGAATAGACTATAAGCAATACAGAGCTATAGTAAAAATCTATTTATATCGTTGACACTGTCTGAACTAAATTAATATTTTTTGCAATGTCGGATTCATATATTCAAGTGCATGGAATCATTTTATGGATAGCTTGTATTTTAAAGTGAACTTATTGTGAACTAGCCACTCGTTCACCAATTTTTAGATAGAGTAAGAAAAAAACATTCCGTATCATTTATATTAGAAACCATATTCAAATATAATAGGAATCATAGAAAAATCATGAATAAAAAAAGTAAAAATATATCACTATAAAAGTTTTTTATTATACGTTACTCGTTTACATGGAGAGCACAAACGAGGGACGGTTTATTACTTTCCTTAGTTTCTACTGTTTGTATCAATGGCCATTGAAAATCCAAAGAGAATTCATTGATTGAATTGGCATTTACTTAGTAGTTTATTCCATTATAATAATCACTTTTAAGGTGTTAATTGTCAATTATTGGTGGAAAGGCTATTTTGAGAATAAAACACAATTTGTATCTACTCCTTCCACATGCTTATAATGATCAGGACCGGTTTCTCTTACCAAAAGTATTATCCTGCTACATAATAATAAAGTAAAATATGAAAGTGTTTAGTTCTACAATTATTATCAGAATTGGTTGATAGCTATTTCAGAACTATTTTTAAACTTATCTTACTATAGTAATCAAGATATTTTACCTTTTTCCAGAGAGAATCTTCGCTAATGCACATTGATACTGTAGAGTTATTTGGCTTACATTTTCTTTAAAAATTTTTGTCAAGTTTTATATACAATAGTAATTTGTAGCTGATAGTCTCCATGATAGCTGTAGAATTAAATAAATAGTGTTATGAAATTGAAGTTAAATTTGAAATCTGAATTTATTATTCGAATTGATTTGCTGCTAAGAAAACAACGCTCTCATTTTTCCAATTTTTGTTTTGACATAATTTTGTGAAAGGTATTTTACTTAGTTACTCATAATTTATGATGTTTTTACAGCAGTTATTGCAAATAATAATTTGTAGTAGATTTAGAATCTTAACAATTAGAAGGTCACTAACAAGCCAGCTATTATAAAAACGAAATGAACTTTTCCCATTTGATTTACGGCAGCTTACATTAGAATTCAACCGGATCTGCAAAATTCGCTCTACATTAAAAAACTCGAAACACAAAATTTATCGTAGGTACTTTGACACCTTGCGGGCGTGCCCATTTTGTATTGACAACGCGGTATTAGTATATTCGTGTTATTTTGATTTAGTGAGAAAATGTGGCTCGTGTTACAGAGTAAACAACGGACCGAAAAAAAATCTGTCGACATCGTGGTCTTTATGTAAAGATAGGCGGCAAGCTGACAACCAAAGCGCCGTGATCTGTGGCGAATCGACGTCCGCGCGATGCTTGACCCGTTCCATTCAATAGATTGATAGCAGGTAATACATTAAATTTATTTTTGGATAAAATCTTTTCATTCTTTGTCTTTTTGTTAACGCATGCGCATAAAATATTTCAACACCAGGCGTTATTTTGTTGTTTTTTACAGAATAAGACTTTCATTGCGTAAAAATAAGTTTCGAAAATCTATTCCCGGCTTCGTCCAAGATGGTGAACCCTTATATTAGGTTATTAAATTTAGACGTTGGCTAGCTAATCTTGAAATTTGAAAAGAAAATACACCGTCAACCGTACCTCTTTTGTTACTCCCACAAACTATATTCCACCAATTAATAATAATGCTAAGGGTTGAAACCAGCAAAAAAAACCTGCCACCTGCACTCTTGTTATGGCGCCGTAGAACTTCTCGATAGACAGTTTGTTGATCTGCATTTAATAATGGCTCCTGTAGCGCCACAAATTAAATATACAATCAGAGCCATAAGCTAATTCTCGATGACGATGCCAGATGCATACCAAGTTGTACAAATTTACCAAACTCACTTTTTTTATCAAATCACAAACATGAAACTCAATATTAAACACAAATATCTACGTTCGCGTTACTATCTAAATTGTCACTTACAGAATAATATATTAGTATTGAGCTGTTGCTAGACGATCATTATTACTACTTTTTTCATCCCACATTGAAACGTCAAAGATACAACGCTTTCAGTTTTAGGTTAAAAGTTAAATTTTGAGAGCTGAAAGTCGAAAATAACGCAGTTGAACCAACAGTTGCAGCCAGAATGACGTGTGAAAATTTCAAGTCGCTAATGTGCGCCGTTTGGGACGAGTTGTTGTGACCGACAGGCACACAAACATACAGATTTCTATATGTATTTTGTGCTATATAGTATAAATTCCATTCTCTTAGAGTTTTTCAGTAACATATGTGCGCAACTGTCGTGTGTGTAAATCATGAAACGAAATTTAAGATACCAAAAAAATTTAAAACAGCATACAGAATAGCTTTTAAATTCTCTAGGCCGACTATATGTTTCTGATTATGACAGTTTTAAATCACCATTCACGATTTCTTTGTTATTAATATTGTGTGTACTAGAATGTGGCAAATTAATAGTCAAAAAGAATCTTTCTATTGTAGTGTATCATATAATATCATTAGTTCTCAACGGGTAATATATTATTGCATACGTACAGCGTACATAATTCTTTTTAGGCGTGGAGCCGATGGCGAGGATAATTCAAAATCAGCAAACTGCTTTAAGTGCACAATGATCATCGATCAAACGAATTAAATAAAAAACATGGCTGGGTATGTACAATAAATATTCTTTAATTTATTCATTCCTTTCATACGTTATATTTCATGCATATATTATTATACGCCTGTTACACATTTGCTCTCGAAAAAGATAACTCATTGAGTTGTTGTCTGAATAGAAAACTGGTTCTTGCCAATACATTGTTCTACTTCAGTAAAAAACAGGTTGGTAAAAAAAATCTTTGAACGTATTATGTAATAAGATGGAATTATTGACGTACGTGTCCACAATTAAATTATTATATTTGTTTGAGGGATGCAAGGCATCCGGATTCGTGGATATTTGACTGAAATTATTCAAAATCTACACGATAATTTTTAAAATCGAACAAAAAATAACATTGTTATTGGAGTTTCTTGAATGCGACCTAATTAAATTACAGATAAAAAGATGCTTTTCATTATGAAATGGTGTCTGAAAGAATTTAAAAAGAATATTTAATATTTAACAGCTTACCAATGTTCCATAATATAAAGCTAGGAATAACTTTTATACTAACTGATTTTAGACAGCATAGGGCGGGCGAATTATAAATATAAATTGAAAAGTATCAAAAAATTAAAATTCATAGCGATTTTTTTTACATTGTTTGTTTATAACGAACTATAATAAAAGAATTAAAAAAATATCGTATTATTATCATCAACACAACAACAGTGTGCACGTACAATATCCTGTTGAATTCAATCCATTTTTATTTCTGCCTTATATGTTTTAATATCATCTTCAAATATTATTTTTTGGATTATATAGGATTCATTCAGGTTATTTTACTATATTTTGGGGTAACACATTAAAACGTGAAAAAATTGTATCTCTTGAAAACACAACTTTAAGTGGGAGTGTAAAAACATAATTACAATTTATAATTAAATTTTATAAAATAATTAAAATAAAACAGCATGGCTTATTTTGTATTTGTATGTTTTATAAAACTGTTAGAATATCAGATCTCATTATTTCGTATAAACAATAATTTTTGAATGTTGTTTTACCTCATACAAAATCAATATTATTCGTATTTTAGTTATTTTTCAATGCAGTATTTTTATATAATATATGAGAATAAATAAACTTTGAAGTGACGTTCAAATCCCATGTTACAAATTTGGATTATTGAGATTTTGTCCCATGTTACAAGTTTTGCACTCTAGGCGGACTGAATGTATAAAAAAAAACATCTTTTTTATCGGCATATTATTATATATTAATCTAATTTAATTGCTCCTTTATTGAGACTGACCGTTCGATAAATTCTAGGCTATGTTATACTGTAGCAGTTATACGGTAAAGTGTAATGTAATTAGGGTCATTTGGGATCAAACCCATTTAATGGACGCAGCATTACTACATGGCTAGATAAATGTCGAATAGAGTAAATTTATATTACATTGAGAAACAGCATATAAACTGTGAATGCACGGTGCTAGAAATAAATGGGGTAAGTATTACCGTATGCATTTTATCCAATAATTGAATGAAAATATATTGGCGATCTATCGATTTTAAAATGACTACATAAATCAAACGATTAATGCGAGATAAGGGCTGAAACGATGTTCGTGATAACTAAATACTTTGCATTTTTAGAGGTCCACTGGGGTAAATTTCTCTTAGATGTTATTAAAGATTTTCAACATTACATAATATAATATCCATATTATTTGGAATACACCTTTTAAGCTAGAGTTAGACAATGTAAGGAAGAGGGAATTATATTCTGAGCAGTAGTGAAAGGGGAATGCGGCAAAAAGTTTAGAAACCTCTTCTTCATAGATAAGAAGTTACGAATGTTCTCATAATCCTTGACGACGAACGTAAAATAAAGAAAAAATAAAAAGTTATGGATATGGCAAAAATTTTATCTCGGTCACCCCGCATGTCACCTGCGATATTTTATAAATCGTCTATTTAGAACAGAATTAATAGTTTTAATTTTAAAAGCACTAATAAAGTTTAAAAGAGCGATATCTTTTGACGTTTAGCTTGCCAAGGAGATATCATTTTATGGGCAATTTCACTTTACTGTACGGTGACATCTTGACTCTTTGACCTCTTTCAAAATCCTGTCGTATCTTATTATACGTCAAAAGAATATTGTACTTGTGAGATTGTATTTATTAATGGAATATAAAAGTAATTTCATACCGATTAATATTGATCAAAACGTTTAAATAAGTTAACATTTTTAACTGAATTATACATTTATGTTGAACAAGTTTGTAGCATTATTTATACGACTTTTTAATTCGGTTCGTGGACAGTGAGTAAATACACTCGGACTTAGCCTTTTACTCGGATACTTGAAAATAAGCCATTGAATTTATTTTTTGCAATGCGTGAACTAGCATCAGGTGTAAATCGTCACTTGTATTCGTAACACATAATAATTTAGTGTCGCTGGCAGAGGTGGAAGTCGTAATGTATCCTTTAGTGAGCGCAATGGCGATTCTGTATGCTATAATTTAGGGAAACTTGTTCGCGCTCCACTGCCGACCGCTGACTTTTAATGTCACAGTACTCGATCCCCTATTCATGAAAACACATTGGAAACGATTTAATCCAAAGAAGTGCTTATTATAACAATTGAGTGAGAGAGTTTTTCTGCTGTCTACATCGAGGTTATAGACTTCTAAATGAAGTATTATATCAAACAACGCTGTGGACTTGAAGCCATCAGAAATCTGCCGGCTTCGATTCTCTTTTTTTTTATAGTGTTTGTATTTGGATGACATAATATATACACTTATACAATCATAAGTTAGGACACTATCAATAAAACAATGCATATTCTTTGCAGTGGTTGGTGAAATTAATTTTGTTCATACCTGGATATAAGATTAAAGTACATTAAGTATTTAAACTCGAATAGTCTTTAAGTAAACTTAAAGAGTCGTTAAGTATTTAAACTATTCCACAGCCTTGCAATAAACAGAATTTAGATATTCAACGAAAACTGACCCAGCACCCTTTTTCAGAGAAGATGCAGATGGTTCTATGTGCTTGTAAGATCCTCTTTATCTCGTTTCACGTAGGAATACGCCAAAGATATTGCAGATTTTCATACCTTTGGATAACTTTTACGCGTCATTTTAAAAATCATTGAATGTAAATTTTCTAATCGAAGATTCAAACCTTCCATCGTAGGAGAGTATCGTTCACTCTCAACAGTAGTTATTTAATGTTAAGGAAGTAAAACACATAATATATATGTTTTTCATAAAAGAATATTATACATATTCCTCGCTTCTTCAAAATATATAAAAATATTACCCGTACCGTATCGTGTGAAATTTGAAATTATCATTTACGGTTTATGAGTATTAGGAAATTTATATTTATATTCTTCTTTCTTAATAGGATAAAATATCAAAGTATTTAGTTCTACAAAATTCTTCTTTTATTATTCAGATCATATGGTACCACACGATGCCATTAATTATCTCGTTATTTCTAGAATCTCTTTTCATCCACCCAAGTGTCCCGTCATCAGCAGTTTATCAGGATGCAAAATCCGTTGGGTTGGAAGTTGGGATAGGTGGGTTCTGAGGAAACTCAAGCATAGTATCAAGACATATCCTTCGTCGCTTTTTAGCTTTGTTGAAATAAGGAACTGCATATCTCGCCTTCTTATATCCTTATTTCTGATACCATAGAAGAGAGTTAAGAAGATGAGGCACCATTACCCTAATACAGATCTCATACCCTACTTGAACAAGAATATGATTGGCCTAGCTTCGGTACTTCAGAAAGGATGGAAATATATTATAAATACCATACATATCAAGTATGTATACGGTTACCTTGAACTTTTTTCATGCGATGATATTTGTGTATCATAAAAAATATTTATTTTTAAATTATTATTTATATACAAAATTGTAGCATCAAGAAATTCTCTTTTTTTTTTTTTATTTAATTCAAATCCTTCTGTCACAAAGTCTTTAGTACGCCATATATATTTTATATAAATTATTACATGTGATCGGGGTCGTAAAGAGCAGCCGGCATGTGTGCGAAAACCAGACCACATATGAATAGGAAAACCGGTCGTTAGGGAAATTTTTAAGTGATTTACGTTGTATAATATCGCCATTTAAAAAAAATCGATTAATGGCGAACAAGTGAAGAAATCATAACTACTTAAATTATTCTTAGGATGTGCAAGACAATATTCGAAATGTACGATATATTGAACAATTTTTTGCTTTTATACCCTTATCTATTTAAGAAACTGGCCAGAGTGAAAAAATAAATGCATTGTTGTTCTGATGCCAAATATTTATTAGAATTCTACTCGTATACACGAATATTTAAACGAACCCTTCGTCCTTGCAAAAAACATTTTTAAATATGTATTTAGGTACGTGTAAAATATTAATTTGTATCTGTAATACCCCTCGTGGATCGCATCCATCCCGATGATCGTAGGTTGGTGATGGCTAATTTAAAAAAGATTAGAATTCTTTTCATCAGCTGTACATAATTATTTTCTGCCAACATTGACAAAGTAAATAAAAAGACAGCTAACGGCAAAAGAGTTTATCCGATGAATTAAAAACTGTGATTTTAGCCTAAGCTCAAAACATACATTGTTTCTCGATTAAGTAAATTAGCTTAAGGTTTAATAAACAAAGACAATCAATAAAATTTTAAGAAAACAAACTTACAATACGGATGAATATTGTATACAATACACCATACTTAAAATTGGTGTGTTTTGTATTATAAAAATATGTATCATATTCGTTTAGCCACAGAAGATTGGCTTAGCAATTTTTTGTTGCTATAATTTGTTTATGTTGTCTCAAAATAAATAAATTATTCGTTTCGGGGTTTCTGGGTCGAAAAATACGACGCAAATTTTATGTGAACCAAACGTTACGCGGTTAAAATATTCCGGAATGATGAAAGTAATTTGTTTGCAATTCGAGAAAAGGAGCGCGGTTTCAATTGTAAGAAAGCATTTCCCGCGCAATTTGCGAAACATCATTCCGTTTTTAAGTTTATTTCTCGAATTTGAATCTCGAATTACACCTGCCGCTCGTAACCCACTGGCCACTCTCGTGTAACTAGGGAGAAAAAACTTTAAGGGAAATTGAATGCTAAATAATCCTGAAAAATATTGCTCAGTGTACTTTGAAATATATTTTGACTACTCATTTTACAACCACGCCCACTTAAGAGCATTAGGACTCGTAAGGATAGGATTTCAACTGAATTTGTTAAACACGAGCTGTTTGTTAGTCAGTATAATTGCTCACATGATATTAGGTTTTTAAGATCTGATTCAGATATATACCTACATATAAAATACAGGATACTTTTTAATTTATTAATTCAAATATGCACATTTTACAATAGCAGTGGTGTTAACGTGCGTTTTTTCGGTCTTTTACTGGATTCATTTTTTTCACGTAAATGCGACCTTATTTGATTTCAGATAAATAAATGCGGCCTTCCATCATAAAGAGCTTTCCAACTCAAGAGGAAATATATTTTATGCCGAAATGTTGTATCGCTTAAAAATATGATAAGCAACATAAATATTTTTTACCAAAAATATTGTTGTGTTTTTCCTTGGTGGCGACTATAATATACCCACATAACAACACGCATGCATGCAGGAAGATAATTTATTAAATAAATTATCTGGGCCTTTAATGGAGAATCTGTAAGTATTTTTATAGACTGGTTGTTGGCCAGTCGCTCATATTTGCATTTAAATAGAGGGCTGATTGCCACAATACATTGGAATTAGTTACTCCTGTGCAGTAGTAAACTTTCTAAAGCTTCGATATTAATCGGATTCACAAGAAAGAATTCGAATCTCCGATAGCTCGTCTGTGAGATTGGTATCCATTTTACCCCTGAAAAGTAGAGAGAGCGACTAGCCAACATCTCTCCTTCTCATAAAAAAGGCAATGCTGGTTGATAATCGATTAAGAGATAATGACACAACATTTTATCGTAAAAGTAATGGTAGTTGAATAATAAAGATTTATATATTCATTTCATAACATATTTTTTCGTTAAGTACAGATATCTACGGATTTTTTTTATGAAGAATAACATATAACCGTTAGAAGCTGCAAAATAAACCTTGTAATTAAAAATGTTTAATTTTATTATTATGAAGTTCCGCACAGGTAAACCGCAATATGGCCGACCATCTGGCAGAGAGTTATGTTGACTGCAAAATATCCAGTTAGGAAGCTGGTAATAATTACTTTCCTCTGCTTTTATAATCTAGATAAGACATAATTTTTAATAACACGTTTAATTTCCATTTATATTACGATGTAGTTACATTATTTCCCCGTAAGAAAAAAGCGATTTCATTATCCATTTTCTATTTTCTACTATACTGAGTGCGTTTGTGGGAATGGTTATAATGGAAAAAGTAATGCCAACGTTGTATATTTTTTATTAGTTGTGTTTTTCGTACCCTAACGCCCTTATCATAAAACAGTCAGGACTTGGTAATTATGCATAGGCTCCCAAATACAAGCTTCGCGATCAATTTTATTAATTATTCGAATGTGCCTGTGATGTGACGTCATTACTTTTTTGAAGAAAACGAAATCAGTGATTGATAAGAAGTCTTGAATTTAATAATGTGACACACTCTGGTTTTTTTGTTAAGTATGAGTTTTATTAGGGTCCATAACTGAAATTGCACAATGTTAACGACAATGATTCCTATAAATCGGCCGGACTCTTGTCCCGAAGGGCGCTCGTTCAATAGCCGGCGGGCACATCCGCTGGACGAGTCCATTTTTGACAGAAAGGGGTGGGTCCGCCGATGGAATAGTCAAATACGAGCTGTCGAGCCGGGAAAGTCGCCAGCCTCGTGGCCCGCGCCAGTGACGATGTGAATTGTTTTGAATTGGACGTAATTTAAAATCGTTTTTCGTATCATTTGCATTATAACGTAAAGTAAATTCAGTTGTTAAGTAAATGTATAATCAATTTTATGTGTTAGGAATAGTATTTTGTGTATTGTAAACCACTGCATCGTCAATTGAAAATAAATAAGTGTTGAACCGGATTTGAAATGATGTTTGTTTGAGATCCCAGCCCTTCCAGGACGTTCGATAACCAGCCATTCGCCTCTCTTCGATCCGGGTCTTCTCAAATGATTGAATAAAATCCACAGATAGTTATTTATATTATCAAATTTTAATTTTAAATATCTCAAAAATTGTTAACCGATTGAAAAACGAACAATGAATGAGCGAACAAAAACCCATCAGTGTTCACCACTCGGTTAGAGCAGTGCTTCCCAAATTTTTTTATTCCACCTAAATCTGAGAAAAATAGTCCCCGGCCCCCCAAAAAATACATTATTTTAGTTCTCCCTTGAATGTCATGACATGGGCTTTTTTTATGTTTTTGTAATTAATACAGCAACCTCGAAAGAAGCTTTGAATAAATGATTTTCAGCTGAATTTATTTGGAAACAATTATTTTTGTAGTTTAAAGCCTGCATAGAAAAGCATTCTTTAAAAAAGTTTATAATCTGCGCTGTTTGATAATTATTGGTTCATACAAATTACATAAAAATGTGTCTCTTTCATTACTTAGCAGTGAAGAAATAGACATGTCATCCAGCTAGGAGTTACTTTTGTAAGGAAATTTATCACGAAAAGGAAAACCAAACTGTCCAATCGCTTTACAATTTATATTTGTGGTAATATTTTTTCATATTTTCTTATAAAAACAGCATATTCTGTGCGTTTTGAGATATTAAAGTGCGACAGGAATATGCAACAAAATTTTAGACATCGTATCCCTAGTATGGAAGAGTTTCAAAGTTTTCGCGGCCCCTCAAGGGGCCCCGAACCACCAGTTTGGGAAGTCCTGGGCTAGATGACCGATTTATTATAAAAAAATATACTAAACCGTTGATTTTCAACTAGATTGTAACAAAAGCTCTCATTTTATACGAAATGCTAATCACTCTAAAAACAAATTGAAATATAATTTACAGACATGAAGAAACGAATGTGTTTTTTTTTATTTTAGCAAGACATGTAAAACAACGTTGTAAAACAATCTCACGGAAATATGCTATTAATCTGGCAAGTAGCTATCGCGAGCTACTCGCCGTTGAGTAACGGCTGCCTCACGAAGCGGGCCGCTCCCGTCTCCAGTTACAAGATCCAGTGGTCGTTTGCCCCGCCAATTATTGCGAGGGCAAGGGCCATTAATTATTGCGCTGCGAAATTATAACGTGCCACGTCCTTCGCTAGCGCATATACCTACTCGCTGCTCGAATTTAAAAAAGCGACGCTACGATAACAGGGCTAAGGACACGGCATCAGCCGGAAGGCTCGAAATGTAATAAGAGCCTGTTAATTTCGTTAGCAATGAAAACAAAATGATTTTTAAACGTGGATCCGTTTTCATTTTATTCGTCAAGATAACATTAGATTAAATTTAGTTTCATTGGACAAGAACATGACATATTATATTAATATTTTTAATAAAATTTAAATTTCACATCAACTATGAATTATTATTACCACAAATAAACTGACAAATTAGTTTGTGGTAAGTAAACTATCAAAGTTAATAATTGACAACAATACTATTGTTGGAAGGAGTGGCATGTCATCTTGTTTATATTAATTACTAGCGAGTTCCCGGCATGCGTTGCAATGCCAATCAAAGAAAGAAGGGTTTGTGTTTTAATTCTGTTTGTTGAAGCGATTTTGGATTAGAGGTCTGCACGGGCTGAAATTGCATAAAACTACCCAGTCCGAGCTCGTCATATTCTGGGCCGGCCCGGTCCGAGCCCGAGTCTCAATTTCACACTTGTTACCCGAACCCGATCCGAAGCCCAAATTTATTTTTATCAGTCCGAAAAAAGCCCGATTTTTTTTAATATGGTAATTTATTTATACTTTTCAAACAATATATGTTATTGTTTCCATATTTCCAGCGATATTCATAGCACATGTGAAATAAATTATTTAAGTAGTGAATACTATTGCCTTGGCCTATGGCCGACTCATGACCCGAACGTACGAAATATTTTTCTTAAATTTGAATTCATTACCTGGGCCCGCCCCGAGCCCGAATCTGAATTGTCTTTACCCGTCCGGTCCAGGTAAAGGCCGTGCAGAACTCTATTTTAGATATATTTTTTTTTTCTTTTTCCGTCTGGTTCATAGATGTCGCTAGATGTACGTATTTGATTATGATGTAGAACAGGAGTCTAACTTTACTGTTTGAGAAACGGCCCGGTTGGATTTTTTAATATATTTTGGACCGGATGAAAAAAAAATTCTTACTGGTATCCTAGTCCAACATAATGTTATGTACTGTACACAAAACCTGCCAAATATTATCGAGCCCATGATCATGGTAATAATCCGTAACCGGGTCCGATCACGACCGATACTTAAGTGACCGCATTTTGAATTTGTAAGTCTAAAATAATTTTATAAGAGCAAACTGTTGCTTGAAAGTAGTACAAGTTGTCTTGAACCGTGAAAAAACTTCTCGTATATGAATACAATGTCATCTACCTTAAAAAAATGTTAAGGATTCAACAATGCGAATACATCCCTCGTAAGTGGCGGTCGGTAATAAAATGGCCTGAATCACTGACGCATTGAAACATGGGATGAAATTTATATAATTTACTTGATTAACGAGAAACACTATTCCGTCAAAAATATTGGAAGGGTTTTCACATAGCTAACCAATCGAAATGGTTTGCACCCACCAGAAGACAGGGATAGTAGTGCGGACATTTCGATATATATATAGAGTGTTTTTTAGGTATTCAACTTAAAAATGAAATAATACATTTAATAATCCTGGTTACGCTTATTATATTGGATTTATTGAAAAGTTTATCAAATGCTATTAGCTTTTAAAAATGATTTCCGGGATGTGGGCGCCACGGCTGGATCGAAGAAAGCGCAATCCCGAAGTTCAATTTTCAAGCACTTTATGAAGCAGCTGCGACCGTATATCGGAGATTACGAGGCGAATGTTGACTTCAAGGTCATTAAGCGTTGTTGGTTTATCAACGTAGACTTGCGACTTCACATACCACCACAGAAAGAAGTCTAAAGGTGTTAAATTACATGATCTCGATGGCCAATTCACAGGTCCATTCCACGAAATTGAAAGTTTCCTTTAGCAAATTGATTGTGGAGTGCGCTGTATGGCATGTTGTACTGTCGTGTTGAAACCAAGGCTCGTTTACATTATGGCCATTCAATTTTGGAATGAAAAAATTATCAACCATAGATCAATGATTCCACAAGCCCATAACTCACACCAAACTGTTAATTTTTGTGGATTTTCGTCGCTCCAAATCTGGCAATTTTGTTTATTGACGAAGCCATTCAACCAGAAATGAGCCTCGTCGCTGAACAAATTTTTCAGTAAAAGTCAGGATCACATGCAATTTTTGTTTCGCCCCATTCACTGAAGTTGCGACGCACACAATGGTCAAGCGGTTTGTTCATGGTGATATGGCAAACAAAACTGAGCACAAATCATCTGTCAGCTGTCAAATTGGTTTTCACTGGAAAAAGTAATGCCGGTTTAAAAAACAAACCTCTAAAATAAACACCCTTTATTAGGCATATGAAAGTTGCTTCATGCATAAAATTGCTTTTGTGATGGTGTGTTTGTTAAAGGAATTTTTATGACCTAGATTGCGTACGTCGTCGGCGTCCGTGGCGCAGTTGGTAGCGTCGTGGGCTACGGCTACGGATGTCTCGAGTTCAATTCCCGGTGCGGGTAGTGTCCATAAATTGATATTTCAATCGATTTATAGATTTCTGTTCGTAGTGTTCGTAGTGTTTGTGTTGTCTAAAACTCCCTCCTTACACTCCCATCAGATCTTAGCGAGAGCGATTAGCTAACCACTAGTCTTGTCCTAGCCCTATTTTCTATTCCTACTCTCTTAGATAAAGAGAGGTTGAGCAATTGAGTAATAAACAGTTCTCATAGAAAAATTCTGTTGGGATACCTGCATTAGGACACCATATGCTCCACACTGGGAGCGGACATGGAAACAAAAGAATATAATATCTAAAAGGAATGAAATGGACGCATTCTCAAACGCATACTGCTGGCACTTGTCTGTTTATATTTTTGAAGAAGTCAACAGTTATAAATTGTGGTTTTTATAAACAAGAGTTTATTCCAAAGAATTTCGGGTTTTCCATATTTTTTGTTGTTCTGCTTCGACATTGAAATACGTCTTACAGAGTCGCTTCTTGCTGCAAATAAAACTTTGGGATTTACGAATAAAACTGCAGTCTCAAATATGTTATTTGCAAATGATCGTCCTCCATAGGTTATGTGAAAGTTCAATTTGATAACTGGGGTATTCCGTGTTATTGTTTGTATCATCCCCTCCCCGCACTCATAAAAAGAAAAGATTCCCACTCTTAACTTCACAAAATATAAGTAAAGAATTAAAACCAATGCCTACATTACATTTAAAAAGTTTTGCAATATGGTTAGTATGAAGTCTGAAGATAATTCTAAAAGTTGTTTCAAATAAAAAAAAAATGATCGATTTCAATTCATCGGGGTAATACGATATTTTTTTATAAATTTATTTCAAATAATCCAAAAATCTAGAACTGTCAGTCGATGATTTGTCGAATGTCGTTGAAACGTTATTGATATTGTGATACAGTTTTTTTAAAATACTAGTGGGTACCAGGCATGCGTTGCAATGCCACTCAAACAAAGAAAGTGTTTGTGTTTTAATTCTGTTTATTGAAGTGCTTTACGACACACAATAGTTTTTGTTTTCTGTCTGGTAGGTACACGAATAAATCAGAAGGTTTTCCAAGATGTCGCTATTTGTACGAATTTGATTCATTATTTTAGATTTTTCTTTAAATTTTAGATATATCTGGATTGTGAGATTGATTTTTAAATATAATAATACCTACTGTAAGTTAAAAATTTAAACTTCAGAGTCGGACTCGGGCCGAGCCGGGTCTGATTGTACTATGCCTATATCTTTCGCGCAAGTGCAAGCAATGTCTTGACAAAGTTTTGTCGGAATCGGATGAACGGTATGGCAGTGCATAAGATACGAACAAACACACATTGATTTTATAGATTAGATTAAGTTAAACTACAAATAAATACATAAATCTTTCCAAAATCTTTCAGCGATAGATAATGAATGCTGTTGCTAAATTATTAAACTTGAAAATCCTTCGCGCTTGGACCAACCAATCTGAAAACGAAAACTTATAAATATGTGAAAATTGGGAAGTGTGACAGTTTTTTCGTCTCTATAGACTGCACGTCACTTACTGTCCGCCAGCAATATAATCCTCTGCTAAAACCTATCCCTCGGGCATTTATTTCCAAGTGTACTGCATTCTCAGTAAGCAGCGAAGTGTTTGTTGGTCTCCGTGAAAGAGAACAAGTCATTGTTATTTTAAAGCGGTGTTGTTATCTAGTGTAGATTTGTATGTTATCCGGCACGTTGAATACAGTTTTCCTTACACGGCGCCGCTGTTGCTGCGAGAAGCGTGCCAATGGGATAACAAACTTTGAAAATATCAAAATATTTGGGTAATTCGCTTTTCAAATAATAGTCACTTAATCGTACGTATTTATTATAAATGGACGTGTCTAAGATCAGCGAATGCAGATTGTTGGTATTTTAAATACTAGAGCTGTCATTTTTAGCACTTTGAGATATGCGATAAAATAAATGCCGAACATTGTGGTAAATATAAAATTTGCACGCGATGATTTGGAAATATTACGTAACTAAAAATTTTGTTTTCCTTGTAGTAATTGTTTAATTCATTTTTAACGTCTTCTATTGAAATCCATTCCCTTTTTGCTGGTTTCTCTTAAAACTTTAAAATATTTGTCTGTAATTCTCTACAATTTAAATCAAACCCTATTACTGAATATCATGTTGATACATATCAAAGGGGATCGAGGATGTTGGAAAAAGTTTTAGATCATATTATACTATGTTATCTGCGATGATGATTCTAATACCAATTTATCGTACAAGTTTTCGTTTGTAGTTTTTACAGATACGTTTTTAACATAAAAGATTCTAAAATATAGTACAAATTGACTAGAGAGCACTATTCAATTCAGGGAAAATAAGTATTCTCGAATTGTATTGATGTACGCAATACCACCAGTCACCACTATAATACCGTTAGCATTGCGTTCCATTCTGGCGATTGCGGCCTTTTTATATTCAGTATTTTACCCTGTTGGCAACGGCATCTATATCTAGGATTCTGATTTGGCTTGCCTTATGCAGTCAGCGACATATGAGCCCGAAGGTTCACCGCCCACCACAGTCGCCCTCGACGCCGTCACATTTCCGGTACAAGCGCTGAACGTGGGCGTCTGCAAATGACTCACCTGGATTTGCACGCAATAGAAATTCCACATCACATTATCTTATCTGTAATTTACCGCTTGATTGTGTCAGAGGGAAGATAAACGAATCTCTTTAGGCCTGGAATGGGAAATCAGAAGACAATGGCGAATCCATTACATACCTGACAAAACATTAAGTTTACCTTACTATTGAAATGCAAATTTCTTTAGCTTAAAATCACGAATTAAAAAAATAATCACAGGAGGTTATCTACGTTGAGCTCTAATATATGTACAATATCATGTATTATAGAACATTATCATACATATTTATATGTATAAATATATCAATTCTTAGTTGGTAATTCCAGGCTTGTTAATTTATAATGCAATATTTACTGGTCTAGCGATAGGCGTCATTCGATACCACATCTATATAAAATAAAATAGTTTATTACTTGTAAAAAAAAGTTAGCAGAGCTCCTAGTGCGTATTACTCAATTTTACAACATGACCAGAACCAGTTTTGTTCATACATTAATTTATAAATGAAAACAAAAAAGATTTTCCCGTCAATCCGCCCCATAAACAAATACACCGTTGATGATGTAATCTACAAATACACAACTAAAGAATTTTATATGTACATCCATTTTTTCTTCAATAAATAATGATTATTATTATCGAGTAAAACTTATGTAAGAAGAAAGCTTTGATTAGTTTTAGTAACTCTGTGGATTGTATTTTGGGTACAATTGTATACGTATATTAGAGTTATCTTTATTATTCTAGTATTAAATTAAACAGTTATCCCTCAGCAGCTATAAATACTGAAAGGTTTTTTTTTATTAAATTTAATGAGTACGAACTCGATGCCGAGTTGGGCTCGATTCAATGGAAGTGAATTCATTGCCTCTGTCAAGTATTTAGGTTTGTGAGAGGAAAACTTTTATAATTAAATATTATTATGATTCACTGTTTCCATTTCCAACACTGTTAATGGATTTTGCTTCGAGTTTAATAATAATTTCAATAGTAATTTTAGGCCCCCTTATGAGGTTTCGGTAATAGTTTTGAATAATGCGCCTTAAAATGTGACTTAATTAACTACTTTTTAAGATTTATTTTACGAAAAAAGCTTTTCACAGTAAAAAAAAAATATGTTTCATTGAAAACTCTTTTGGATTAGAGATTAGATAAGTACCTTACACTGAATGGAGGGATTGCAAAAATGAATTATTTTTCTATTCAATTATTTACATTTTGAATGTGGATGAGTATTAAAGATTACGAATACATAATTATTTCGAATTTCTTCAATTATTCAAGTCATCAAATTAGTTTAACATTTTTCAGTTAACCAAAAAGGAAACATTACTTGTAATAATCACCTTTCTAGCATTTAAAATTTTTTTCACAGACACATACCTGTTTCTAAATCTTTGAATTGAAAATATAGACGAGAGAACATCCTCAATTTGAATCTATATTATTGGTTCTTCTCAATATCATTGAGTATCGAAATTACCGCAAATGTTATTGTAATTATCCTAACAACGCGGAAGGAAACAACGTCATGCCATCCATATTGGAAGATTAAGCTTCGCCATGGACGTGGTAGTTAATTCCTGTAAGCAGTGGCGGCCGGTGACAAGAATATTAGGGAGTGCAAGAAAATACTCATCTATTTATGCAAGAAATCCATTCTCCGATTTTGAAAGCACTTCAATACCACAAACATTTAAGTCTGATATTGACGATACCAAGTGTTTCTCTACACTCAACGTCGCAAGAGCATTTAGTCTGTCTTGAGTCATGGTATTTCTCAAAAATGATTTAATCCTTTTTGATGTTTAGAAACAACGCTCACTTTCCACTGGAATCTGTAATAACTCACTTACGAACTATTTTTTTTTGTACAATTTCTACATTCAATTTCTGATTAAACACTTTATTATTAACCGTACACTAGGACGACCTGCTGCTTTAATTTCCAGCCTTTTCGAAAAATCCCGACGATTTTCTTTAATGTATGAGACGGAATATGCACTATTCTTTACTGAAGCACGTAAATATTAGAATTACGTTATTAGAAAGTAAATACATTTGATGGTATGCGTTTCTTTGTGGACAGGCCAATATACTACAGGTCCTTTCGACGTACTTACTAAACATATGCGACAGGTCTCTGCTTGTTTGAATACTTTCGGGAACGGTCGTCATAATTCGGCGAGAGGTGCAATGCTCCTGAATAACTAAAAACTTCGTATTTAAATCGAATATGCGACACAGGCGACGTCACAAAAAACTAAAGTTTAGTACTAAATCCCTTCTACTCTGGGAGAGCTATACAGAAATTGAACCTCCTCGCCGCATGCAGCGTACACAAACAATAATTATTATTATTAGCATTTTGGTGCGGAATACGTTCGCTTAAGCATTGTTGTGAATAATCGCTTCGTGCAATATTTCCTTAAGGGGAACACGCGGGAAAATTTAAAATTAGTTTGTACAATATCGCCTATTACTTGAATAAATATGTTCATGGCAGTGCACTGCACCCTTTGCTCCTTTATAAGAGCCGTCCCTGCCTGTAAGGATAAGTTAATTACAATTTGGCACTAAGCCGAAATATACGTATTACAGGACTAGGTGATTAGTGAAGGATTATCGATTTATATTATATACTATTTCAAAGTACATACGTAAATATCGTCGGATTAACTAGTAAACTGCTTATCTATATTTTAGCAAAATACTTAGGAGAGCATATCGTCATTGTTCTGGAAGAAGACACTAGCTGAAAAATACTAGTTTTGAGTAATTGGACTTCAAAGATTGTAAAATGTTTGAAATGCTATACCTTTTTCATTTAGTTTGTTCGTATAAAACTGTTTTTAAGTAAAAGCATAATTTATAAAAATAAGTGTGTTCTTTCATACGATAGAGTTTTAAATAAGGAACATTTTGGGATAACTAATTCAATACGTCATTTTTTCGATTTAGTTTTTTCTTCCAGAACAGCGACGACTAAATAATCCACAATTCATATACCATATATGAAATTTATAGAATAGCATTGGTTAAAACTGAATTTATTTAGTATATATTGTCGCAGTTCTGGAGGAAAACACTAAAATGAAAAAATTACATATTGAGTTAGTTTTATAAAAATGTTGCTTATTTCAAACTCTATCGTATGAAAAAACAAACTTATTTTTATAAATTATGCTTTTACTTAAAAACAGTTTTGTACGAACACACTAAATGAAAAAGGTATAGCATTTCAAACATTTTACAAACTTTGAAGTCCAATTACTCAAAACTAGTATTTTTGAGTTAGTGTCTTCTTCCAGAACAGCGACGATATGTGAAATTAGACTAACATCGGTTAAAACAGAATTTATTCAGTTTTTATGCTCTCCTCAACATTTTGCTAGTTAAGTCGACGATGTTTACTATCGATAGTTTTAGGCACGTTACATTTGATTTTCCATCTCATAATTATCGTATTTATCTATATATAATAATTATATATTTATTTTAGCGTCTTAACAAATTTATATGTTGGTAACAGTTTAGGGCTGGGGAACATCGATGTATGGCAATCTTTTAATTCTGTTTTTGAATTTTGCATCCAAATTGGACTATAAGACCAATTCGGTGTCTGGAGATGAAGGAAGCAAAGAGTGTCGTAGCGCCAACGAAAATAAGAAAAATGATGATATGCGTTCATTTGATAGAAAAAGGGTCGTGCCTTCGTATCTCGCGAGCCCAAACCATTTTCGCTGATTTTTCTCACTCGCTTAAAATGTCATGACGATAACTTCTCTCAAAATTTAATTATCTTGTTTAATGTATAAGTATGTTTACAATTATTGATTGGATTGACATTTATTCTCTTTGAACTCTAATTTATTTACTTTTATAAGTATTGCTTTATATTGTTAAACACACCTATTTGGCATACAACTGCCACATAAATTTAAGACATTATATCATTTCCTAACTTCGTATTCTCACAGCAAATAAATTCAGTTTTGAAAAGCATTTTGCAAATTTCCATCTAGCCAAGATCCGCTTTCTTTCGGTATTAATAAATCACAGAAATTTGTCAAAACGAATGCAGAATAAATACATACTAAGAATAATTTGTGTTAGATGATTTACCGGTGATTTCCGGCAGCTCCATTCCTACCCGTCCCCGTGAATATTGCGGTTCATGTTAAAATATTACTTAGCGCGGCATTTTATTTATTTTGTGCAGTAGCCACGTAATGCAGTTTGCTGCACGCAGAAATGTAGCTTGCACATGCATTCGAATGGTGGCTTCTTAAGTTTAAATGCTGCGCATAGATTTATGTCCATTACACGTCCATCTTAGACAGTGGTAGAAAACATTTCATGTCATTAGTTATAAAGAATATCAAATGTATTAATTTCAATCGATGAACATAATGAATATAAAACGAATTTATTTTACGCGGAGATTATTTTGTCGTATATTTGTATACTTAATTTAAACCGTAGAGCCTAGATCCATCCAGGTTCATGGCCGTATAGCCAACTTATATTATAGTGTCGTTTCCGAGTCCCTGTCCAAAGATGGTGTGAAAACGTTATTTTGAACCAAGAGAAGAGGCAAGACACAGTACCTTGCTTGGTGTTCCGTGTATGAAAGGAATGGAAAAGAATTAGGCTGTGTATATGTATTTATTTGATTGGTAAGAATGCAATAGGAAAAAAAAACTAAGGAATTATTTGATACGCCCCCGTTTTGCAGCATGTCTAAAACTAGATATTAAGTCGTCTTTAAATATGGAAATCCATAATTGTACAACTTGGCAGACAAATATTAGTTCATTCAACTTTGTTTGTGTAAATCGGCGGAGTAACTGTAAAGAACATTCAGTTTGAAATATACCCCTCGGGGCGGAAACGTCGTATACCCGTCAAAAAGGTTGGATGGCAATATTCGAACTGTTACAAATCGTTGCTTTCCTCAGTATCCAATTGGTCGTCGTAAATGTCACTTGTCTTTTTTTCACCCTATCGGACATTCATTTTAATTTGTTTTAAATAAAATGTGTTTTTGTACGTGTCCTAATTTTGTAACTGTAAATGTAACCTCGATGTTCTAATTGTATTAAACCACTGCATCTAAATAAAAAAGATTAATCGGACTGAAGTGGCGTTTGTATTGAGATCCTACTGCGCATCCTTCATGCTGATAACCAATCATTCGCTCCTCTTCGACCGGGCTTTCTTATATTAAATGAAATACAAAATTTTAAAATGTTTGCAATGAATTAACAGTTCGCGGTCACGTAAGCAGACTGAACTCAATATTGAGTTTTCCTATAAGCCATGTCGTCTTATTTTAATCCGACATAACACTTCGTTATGCTACAAATCGCTCGAAATATGCAAATATTATCTCACGTAAGCACTCAAGAAATGGTTCTTCATTCTGCACGCTTCCGCAATGGGAACAAAATCACCTAATACTTTTTGAACACCCAGAAGACCTACTCTATGTAACTGTTGAATATTGCAACTGGATTGTATGACAATTAATCGAGTCATTATGCGACTACGGCTAAGTTTAATAAATCCAAATAATAATGATTTATTTTGCAAACATATTTATAAAATAGTTCTTTGGCGTCGTCTGATTAATCGCATGTATTTTAATTCACTTAGCAACAAACAGATGACTTACCGAGGAGCTTTTATCTGGTAGATTAAACCTTGCCTAGAATAATTCTAGGTATAAACTATTCGAGCACAAAATTACTCTACGGGACGCTTAATATTGTGGAACGTGAGGTTGTATGCTTTCATTAATCCATTGCAGTCATTAATATCTATACAACTTATAGAAGGGTTGCGGATTGTAGAGATTCGTTTTATTATTTTAAAAGTAACAGATTACCGTTCACGTATATAGTTTTATTTTCATCATCCTATTAATTGCTATTATCTCTCATAAAGTTAATTACACTACTGATTTTAGTATTTTATAATTTTAACCATCAAATATTCAGTTAGTTGACCGGAGTATCCTACGAAATATTAGTCTGTCCCGTTGAAACAGATTTCACAAATAAATAATGTATTTTTTTTCTTTCTTGATTTCTACGTTTTCTTTTCAATATATTACTTGCTAACAAAACAAAATATTAAAAGAGTTCCTTACTGAACAAAAATAGCGTTTTTTTTTAATTTAAAAATAATACAAAAATGTTTGATTATTCAACATAATATAAATAATTATTAGAAGTAAAGATTGATTAGGCATAATAGATTTTTGCACATCCGGGTAATGGGTCGTGATTTATAGTCCATGTTGTGTCCCGAAATACTTGGGATTGAAAGCGTAAGACCTGAATTTTCGGAATACCGATCGTAATGAAATTTTCATAATCCTAAATACATTATCTTGTTAATAAGGAATCAGGTTTAAAATAATCTTGCCAGGCATGCTGTTTATTGATTGATGATTGGTAGATACAATTCCGAAAATTAAATACATAACATATTATTAGGATTGGTTAAAAAAGTAACGAACTGTTTTGATATTGTTAACAATGTAAGAAATAGTAAAATCCAATTCACAAAATCGCGCGACTTTACAAATATGGTTAATTTAAGCAAATTGATAACTAGGGGATAAGGATTATCGAAAAAAAATTGTGAACATTAAAAAATATATTCATGCAATTTTTTATATTATTAATGTATTTAAATTATTATTATTAATGTATTAATGTATTACAAAAAACAAATTAGATATCAGCAAAGGCATTCTCTAAAACTGATAAGCTCAATGGTTTTATATTCTTTATATGGTTCATATTAAATTTTAGAAGAGCCGCATCCTCTTGCTCGGCCCTGTCCTAGAGTATTTTGTCGCTGTTCTGGAAGAAAACACTAAATTGAAAAAATGACATATTGAGTTAGTAATACCATTGTGTTCCCTCATGGATTACAAATAAATTACATTTAACTTATTAATTTATGATAAAATCGTATGTGTTCTTTGCCAGTAGTAGACAGGGGTCTAATCTGAATCGCTTTGTAGATGAATCAACCGCATTCTGAAGATCGTGCCCTGTCTTCGAAAAGAGATTGTTCGCCTCTAAATAGAGATGTTTAAGTACAAAATGCAAAACGCGGTTCCGCTGAAATTTATTCACCACAAGGCAGGTATTATGATGGCGGCGAGGCGTTATTTACGACACCATACAAACACCTGGGCGATTTGTATTGTTCAACTTGAACGTATGCACACTGAAAGTTGAGCTGTTTAGGTATGTCAACTTTGAGCAAGGCTGTAAGATTACTAATACATATTATACATTTTTGGAATGTTTAAATTATCTTAAATAAATGTTAGGTTCCGGAAATCAAGGTATTCGAAATGTTATTTGAATATTGGCTACTGTTAAAATAAAAACTAGAAAATCGAAGCAAAATATTTCTCTAAAACTTATATTTAAAAGAATTATTTTTAAAATATATTTAAAAGAAACACTTACAGGGCGAACCGTTTTCACACGAATTTATTTTCAGTCAATTGATCTGTTAAAACGCTCACTATAACTAACAATAGATCAATTTCGACAGTAAATAATGGAGAATTATGTGAAATATATATTAGTTATCTCAAATATATCAAGAATTAAACTAAGCCCGTCGCATTCTTGCTAAAATAAATCGAAGAAAATGAAGAAGCTGAAAAATATCTACAAATTTAAAAGCAACATGGCTGCGGCCAGTCTTCATATCCACCGTCAACACGCACACAAGCAGGCGCATAACCACATAACGATGTGTCATAAATAGGGCTGACGTTTAATTTTGCGTATCGGCAATTCAACGTTGAAATTCGAAAGATTGAATATCGAGAGCTCTTTTCAAAAATATATTTCGTTGTGTTCTACTTGACATTTTCATGATTTTTTTGCCTAATTTCTCTACCTAAAGGATTGAACTATTTTTTAAAGCAAACATCCACAAGTCTTTCCTTTTAGTTTGGCCGGAAATAAGAGATATTGTCTTGGACATGCAAACATATCCAGCGCGTTCTTTGGTTAAATAACACAGAAACCTTAAAATGAAAATTTATTGCTGCGGTCACATCAATGTACATCATTTCAAAGTAAATTTGAGTGAAGCTTTGAACAATGATGATGATAGCGTAACATGGATTGAAGTTTATAATTGAAATGCACAAAAAGTGTTCGCCGAATATCATCGAATGTCTATAAATACAATTTTAATTACATTAATTTGATTGTATAACTATCGTTTACTGTTTACCGGTCGAAAATGCAAGTAAGTACTGAAAACTTTGTACTAAATATGAGCAAGAAGTGTTTATTTTTCAATCTTAAAATCGTATTATTATTTTCTTGCTTAAAATTCGAATATGTCCTTCGACTTTTCGTTTTTGGTTTTATTCTCAAGTCTAAAATGGTTAGCTTTAATATTAAAGTAAGGAGAAAAAATATTCTTAAAAGTCTTCTTCCATGCTTGAGAGCTTCAGCGTCTATCCATTCAGCTTTGAGAATAAACTGCTTTTCAAAAACGGGATCAACGGAATCTAGTTGGCGCATTCCAGAGCGTAGTTGCAAGCTGCAACTGGGGACTGCATCTGAGACTAAGACAATGCATTTCACGAATAAATAAAATGTTATAGACATTTATGTATAATAATACATATAGAGAGATAGAATATTATATCTAAGTTATTAATATTTACAACACGACGTTAACTCACACCTCATCTTGAGATGGAGAGAAATTTACATTGAAATACAAGAATTGTTTAGGTGTTGTTTTCATGACATGTTATGTTTGATAATGTGAAAACATTGAATGAAGACAGACCATTTAGATGTTTTTCTTCATCCAGTGTTGATAACGGAGTTCAAATACGCCAAAATTTTAATATCAAGGACACCATGTTGACAATATCGATACGTTTAACTAATGTTTTGGTTTTGAAACTACTGGTCTACGAAATACACGCATACAATTATTGTAGATTGACGACTGATGGAGATTATGAATCCACAATGCTATTGTATAATATATTGTGTATTCATGCTTAATTAAATACATAATAAATTTGGATTATTGAGATTTTGTACACTTCCATGTATTTTGTCACTAACGACCCGGGTTTCGCCTTTCGGCATCTTCAGGCATTCGAGCACACGAATGGACTCGAACTGACTCGAATTTCAGTTCGAATTTCAGTCACGAATGGACTCGAATTTCAGTTCGAGTCCATTCGTGTGCTCGAATGCCTGAAGATGCCGAAAGGCGAAACCCGGGTCGTTAGTGACAAAATACATGGAAGTGTACAAAATCTCAATAATCCAAATTTAATATTGAAATTCCATCAAGCACCCTCAGTCGATGTCTTAAATTATAAATACATAATAAATATTTTATTCGATTTTCTTGATTTGATAACATAATAACACTATTGAAATTACTTAACTAACTAAAATTAATAACTTAACACTTACTCAATAAAGCAGAAACATAATAATAGGTCATTAAATTTATTTGGTTATTTTCTTACTCAATTTCACCTTTCATAAATGTGTAATATGCCTATTACACGCAGGAAAATAATACGCTGATGAATACTAACAGTTTAAAACAAAGAAAAACAAAAATATGTAATAGATTTTACAACTCGATAAGTTTATTAAGGAAACTAAAATTTAATAAAACATTACAAAAGTTTACAGTATAGTTTTTCTATTTTCTACTACTGGTATAAGATGTACTTCAATTTTGGTCCAAATATTTCGTTGAAAGGCAACACCAGATATAGAAGGTGGTATTTATAGAGAATAATGCCGATAAAGGTATATAAGCAGAAACTGCATGTTGTAAAGTTTCCGGGAAAATACTACAATAATATATTTTAAATGAATTGTGGTTAAACTATTATTATACGATGGTGTTTTGGCCAATTAGTGCAGTTCTCCGCAACCGATGTGTCACGGCACACTGGTGCGCCGCGAAATGATCCCAGGTGTGCTGCGGAGCAGTGCGTCCAAAATGAGAAAAAATCGAGTATTTTTATATGTATCAGAAAAAAACTAAAGCCACGCAGTTGTTAAAATCTCTGTTTAAATTATGATGATCGAGAAGAATTCAAAAGTATGTTACTGTTTAACATAATGAAACAGATGTGTGGGAGGATGGCGATGATTGAACTTCTGCAATTTATTCAAAAATATAATTTTATCCTCGCAACTGTGTTGTTTGCTCTAAAAGTAAATTTTTGATATTAAATTATTAAAAAAAACTGTTTAATATCGACAATGAGCACTTTGCGATTGAAATTTTTTGCAATACTTTCAATGGAACACCAACTGGCAAATAAAATAGATGCCGATAATGTTGCTGACGGTTTCGCTCTTAATTAAGAATTCGCTGTTATAAAACATTTATTTATAATTTTTTTGAATGTTTTTTTGCGAATTGTTAGTAAAATCTGCTGAATATCTTGTTCTTAATTAATTTACTATTTTCAATTCGTTTTTATGTGCAATATATATATTAATTTATGTATTGTACATAAATGATTTCGTGCTTCTATATTAATATTGAATTTAAAATTTGTCAGGATTGTGGCGCAACCTTTTGCGTCGTAATGGCAAAACAATTTTGGGGGAAAAGTGGTGGGGGGCGACAAACCCAAGATCTATCCCGGGCGGTACAATCCCTAGCTACGCCACTGCACGAGACTATTATCGAAAACAGAATGATTATTTCGGATTAAACCAAACAATAAAATCGGAAATACTTTTATTCACTCAACTTAGGTTAAATAATTTTTAGTAGTGAAGCTATGTGAATTTTTTTACTTCTACTTTTACAAATGATTTTTTTCTAATTTGGTAGTGTCCCATCACTTTGATAGGGTTACATAGTTTTATTGGCTTTTGTTAAAAAAATACATGAGCCACTATTTCAAATTCATCGAATAAAAATAAATTAATTAATTGTAAGCTTGGTTTATGAAATTTACTTTTGACTTGTAGTGTGCCGCGAAATATTTATGAGTACTTAGGTGTGCCGTGGGTGAGAAAAGGTTGCGGAGCACTGAATTAGTGTAACCATCAAAATTGAAATTGTTCAGGAGAAAGTAAAAAACTGTTTTTACCGAAAACAAACATACGGTGAGTTGCGTTATGAATCTTTGAAATGCACTCCTGTAAATTCTCATGTTTGAAGATACGGGATTAAGCGTAGGGAGTGTCGATATAATAGTGGCTTTCATCAATTGGCCGGGTCAGAATTTTTATACCTAAAACTGATGTAAAATGATGTTTCACTTCCAAAAAGTGGTCAATTTATTTTTCTAATTTAATCATTTGGCCGCGACCTGCATTGTCGTCTTTAAAATGAGATCTAATCATTAATTCATTTTCATGTTTTTTGACGGTTACATCAGTTGGTCGAAACACGAAACATTATTTTGCAGTTCTCTTTGAAAATAAATAACTTGAATTGAACACTAGTAATATAATTACAGCGTCACTAACCGCTGATCTATAAATGATCACAAGAATTACGATTGATAATGACGTTGGCAATTATTCTTCGTTTATTTAATCTTACTTCACGTAATATGCTATGTGAAATGATGATGCCCACGCAAAACCACTTCACAAGTTGGAAATGAAACGCAGAGAACGAGAACATTTCCGGTCGTAGATTCAAACAGGATAATCTCAAAACAACACTTTAATTCAATCTCTTGGCATTAAAAAAACATTCAGAAGGATAATATTCTTCACTTTGTTCACTAAAATATGAAGCAAATTAATATTACAATACCTGATATGCTGCAACGGCCCACGCCTCACCAAATGGGATTCCTATAGTATTCAGAATAGCTGGGTAGTGAGCGATCACGCATTACAAAAAGATTTTTTTTACCATGTCCGCTTCCAGTGCGAGGCATAAAACCTCCTAATGAAGGTATCTCAACAGAAGTTTTCTACGAGAACTGCTTGTTACTAAGTTGGTGT
This sequence comes from Himalopsyche phryganea, assembly GCA_022494535.1. Taxonomy (NCBI): domain Eukaryota; kingdom Metazoa; phylum Arthropoda; class Insecta; order Trichoptera; family Rhyacophilidae; genus Himalopsyche; species Himalopsyche phryganea. The sequence goes on along the minus strand of JAGVSL010000001.1, from coordinate 9,877,421 downwards.
CGTGTCAAAGGATTGGGCTAAGACAGGATTAGTGGTTAGATAATCGCTTAATCGCTCTCGCTATGCCCCGTTGTTAGGATCGGATTGGTGGAAGGGAATTTCAGACATCACAAACATTCATAACTACGAACAGAAATCCATAAATTGATTGAAAAATAAATTTATGAAACTGCCGGGACTTGAATTCGAGACATCCGTAATCGTAGCCAACGACGTTAGCCACTGCACCCGGAAAAGATATTTAGCTATAGATTTTTTATCCATATCCGCTCCAAATGTGGAGCATATGGGCTTATGGTGGCATCTCAACAAAAGCCGTCATACGAAAACTACTCGTTATTTAAGCGCTCGACTTTTTTTTACTGAGGTTAAGGATAAACAGATGGGGCTAGAACGGGATAAAAATAGAGTAGAAGTTTACCAAGGATGATCCGAGTGATTTGTCGTGAGTATATTATAATATATGAGAATAATAACTGATTAATAAAGGTTTTCGATCCCCATGCACTTGAACACGAGAGACAGTTTGTTCTAACGGCAACTGCAAGTAATCCTTTTATCTAGACAGGCTGATCTGAAGAAATATGTTTCGGATTATATTATAAATATTTTATTTGCTTTACGAGACTTAGCACGTCTTTTAACTGAAAGCTTGTTCATGCTAGTCGATCTATTATTATTAATGATCTCCCAATCATATTTTAAAAGTGGAACTTTTTAAATAGTGCTGACTGCAGAGATCATCATATTATGCTCTGATTGATGGAAGCTGCACTACGTTAATCGTAATATGGATGTATTTAAGAACATATTTTATTAGACCACTCACGTAACTCATTATTGTACCGTCGATGTTCTGGAAAAAAACTAAAAATACAGATATTTAGGTATATTTGTTTTGAGCTTTCAATCGCATACAATTCAAATATGTATCCAAATATCGTCAAAAATAATAAGTGAAATTTCTCTTAATGTTACTATGTTATAAACCGGTTTTAGAGAAACATCTACCGCATATATAAAATGTTTCATTCCCAATATTCTGCAGCTTAAAAAAACTCCTTTTCATGAGATAAATCGAAAAACGCATAAATACAGTCTATAAAAAATATCATAATTATTGTACAACTTTTCTTCTTATTTTAAAATAACCTACATACATTTTTCACTAAATTATTCAATAAATAACATACGCACGTAAGTCCACTATATTTTTTTAAAAGATTTTGATGGCAATCGATTCTTTGTTAGGGAATATTTAGAGTTCAGAAGTCAATCAAAAATACATTTTTTTTATTGAAAAATTAGGTTTAAAATTAAAGTTTTTTTTCAAAAATGTCAAAGTCCATATTAAAATCTTGTTTTATTTAAAACATACGCCAAAAATTTTTGATTTATTGTAAAAGTATTTAGGTATTGTAAGAAAATAAAATCTTTCTTTTTCACTATGATTCGTGTCCTTTTGCAGTGTGTAAGAAAAGACACTTTCTACGATATTTAAATTTTTTTTTTTATTAGCTCAAGAAAAATTGTTATAAACTAAAAATGTTTGTTATTCAAAATTGTGTTAGTGTGACTTAAGTGTATACGAAATTTATTGACTCAAATATAAAAATATGATACTGTAGTTTCTCAACTAACTTGCGCATTATAGAAAGAAATCACCATAAATGGCAACTGACAAAGCCCCCTATAATTACAAGCCATGCTATACGGTCCGTTAGCAGATATCTTTGCAGACGAGTGGTCCATTACATTTACTTCAAAGTCATGAAATCGATATTTTGGGATAATTACGATGAATTCTAACATATTTTAATAATGTGAAATAGTGGGTAATTAAATGTAGTATCATTAATGCTAATAGGAATAAAGATATTTTCGATGGATTCGGCGGCAACTTTGGTGTTTTAATATTAAATTAAGGTTGATAACTTAGTTATTCCACTAGCTGTGTTATTAAATGTAACGCGTTTCGCTTCTTTAAGAAGCATCCTAATTAAAAATGAAGAGTAGAGTGTGTTTGTTTCCTTCTACTGGACATGGGGAGAGGCTAAGACCCAAATGATGATAGTACCTATTTTAAAATGAATTATTATTGTTTGGAGGTGATATAATTAGTTATGGTTCGATATAGTTAGTCTGAAGATGCTTCTTAAAGAAGCGAAACGCGTTACATCTAGTTACACAGCCAGTGGAAAAACTAAGTTGCCAATATTAATTTCATATTAGGAATAAAGTTGTTTGCTTACTTTGAAAGAGTATAATTATAAAGCCTAGTCGTAATCAATGATTGTTATGAACCGACAATTCAATGTGTGTATATATTTTGACGATTTAATTATTACTTAACATGTATATATGTTGGTTTTCGATGAATCGTAAATTATATAATGATTAAAGTAAAGAAACTCTGAATAAACTCACAAGAAATCTTTTCAAATATATGTTATATTCGACGAAAAACGGATTTGAGAGACGATCTTCGTACAAGCGCCATACAATTTGTTCGTAGAGACGGGGACTCATAGGACTACTCGTAAATTGCAAATTTTCTTATAGCACTGCTTGTAACTTAAGGTTGCTTTGCAACTGACCATTAGTATGGTATGGAACCAGTTATTTGTTTTATCAGAGAGAAAAGTTATTTTTACTTATTTTTTAAAAACTTTAACTCGGTAAGTACAAAGCTTATATAAAAATACTTACATAATTACAAAATATTTTTGAAACTCAGCTGAGTGATAGTAATGTTTCCTATTTTCGAAAAGGTACGTGGATACTATGTTTCTCAGTGGGTAACGATATAAACAAGTAAGTTGGATATAACAATATTTTTAGTCGAACATATTTTTTTTTTCATTATTAATCAGGCGTCATGTTTGAAAGACTTCATAAACATTTCTTGCTGGACTTTACTATTTATTTAAGTGTAGCATGCTCTTCCAGAGATGTTGTTTCTTCTATCCTCACAGCAGGTGAGCGACCGTCTCAAAGAAACTTTACGAACTTGTTAATGTGATATGTAAGCAAAGCTTTTTGTTGATATTGTATTCAGAGGAAGTTATAAAAATGATTCTCAAGCCAGAAAATCAAAAAAAGCTCAGTTAGGTTGTTGATCTAAAAATTAATTGAAAAATCCTTTAATACAAGTATTATGTTTATTAATAATTTTTTCAATCAATTAGTTAAATGGGTGCTTACTAAAAGTTGATAAAGCTGTTACTTGAATATAATAGAAGATCTTTTACTAAGTTAATCAATATTTTTTTACTTATTGCGAGAAAAAGTTGTATTGAATTTGAATTCAACTAAAACCAAAATACTCTGTGTTAGCGATAATAATAAAAAAAGAGGTGTTGGTAAATGAGACATTTATTTCAGATGGGTCAGATGTTTAAAGCAGCTGAAGTGGTTAACTAGGTCGACATATTTGAGGGGAGTGTTCTGAGGCGCATATACGGGACCCATGGATGAAGGTGGAGTATGGAAGAAAAAAATTGAAATTATCAATCTTCACAAAACTACAGAGACTGTGCAGAAGCCAAGGGTCTCAAAAAAGACTGGGAGGTCCCCGGAAGAAACAGAGCAGTGGCAAAGACGTGGTTGCAATGAAAGGTCAGTGTGGTAGTGTTTTGGTCAGGGTCGAATTGAAGAAAGCGGTGGAGGAAGATATGGCTCGATTTCAGCAATAGCGCAATCCAAGAATATATTTTTTCAAAAATGATTGTATTTATTATATTGGTGGTTAAATGTAGATGCGAGTGATACTGGATATACACGAAAAACAGTATTTTTTTAACGAAATCATTCGAATCATTTTTTGTTATGATGTTATCATGAATCAATAGTAGTAGTTTTATAGTAATTATTTTCATAGTTTTATTTTATGGTAATTATTATTATAGTAATCATTTTCATTAAAAAAACTGAACGTCAAACAAAAGTTAGTGGTCCATTGCTCGGAATACTATTTTTGCAGCTGATTTTCTTTCTAGTAGCGGTATTAAAGGATGTTTTTTTAGAGGTATAGAACTTTAAAATGAAGTAAAACATTTAATAATCCTGGTTATGCTCATTATATTGCATTTATCGAAAAGTTTATTAAATGCCATTAGCTTTTAAACTTGATTTCCGGCATTTGGGCATCACGGCTGGCTCGAAGAAAGCGCAGTCTCGATGTCCAATTTTCAAGCACTTTCTTAAGCAGCTGCGCCCGTATATAACGCAGCAAATATTGGCTTCAAGGTCATTAAGCATTACTGGTTTATCGACGTAGACTTGCAACTACACATACCTCCTCATAAAGAATTCCAAAGGTGTTAAATCACATAATCTCGGTGGCCAATTCACTTAATCTTGCCAAATAATGCTCTTATTCAATGTTTCCTTTAGCAAATTGATTGTGGAGTGCGTTGTATGGCATGTTGCACTGTCGTGTTGAAACCAAAGCTCGTTTACATTATGGCCATTCAATTTTGGAATGAAAAAATTAGCAACTATAAATCTAAATATAGCGCTCTCCATTGACCGGCCGGCATCGTCTTTGAAAAAATATGGACCAATGACTCCACAAGCCCATAACTCACACCAAACTGTTAATTTATGTGGATGTGTTCACCAATGTTCCGAAAAATAAACGTGTAATAAAACACCATTTATAATAAATAGTATCTATTTAACTTATTGCTAATTTTAAGATATACAATTATTTTTGTATTATTCTGTGGCTAAACATATTTAAAATTATTTATGAATAAAAATGATAATAATAAATTACGAGGTGCCTTTCTGTATGGCTTGGGAACTCCTGCATAGCAAACTCTCTATTTGAATGTATCTCGCAGGAGCGCTTATCGCGCAGAGAGCGGCCGTAGCTCGATATTTGTTTATTTTGTTCATAGATTTTGTATCACACTGGGCGACATGCATCTATTACATACTTCAGTATAATATATTCTAAGTAGTTACATTACTTTCATATGCACTTAGTGGAATTTATCTAATTCTAACGGGTAGTGGAACGATTTCATTAATTATTCATTTTAACCTTTGGCATGCAGGGCAATCTCCGTGAAGGTATTAATGCCTTTACAATATGGAGAAAATGTTCGCTGCTTCGTTTAAGATAATTTTTATAATTACCCATATTAAATAAGCTACGTTTACATGTTATGAGTTATTTTGAAGTTCCGTCGTCATCATTGGCTGGCTCATAACCGATGGGGTTTTGGCCTCAAGCTGAAGTGTTTTTTATGTACTGTAGTTATTGGACATGTTTCATACTAACAATTTCTGTACTCATTGTGTTGTTAACTCGTAAAATGTTAACATGTAAACTTTCTATCACAACATCGAAAACATTTCTTTTGACATAATTTAAGACATCGACTGAGGGTGCTTGATGGAATTTCAATATTAAATTTGGATTATTGAGATTTGATTGAGATAAATACATGGAAGTGTACAAAATCTCAATAATCCAAATTTCTTTTGACACTTAAGATTTTGTGTCAAACATGTACCACTGTAATTTAATTAAAATCAAACTAAAACTTCTATGCATCCGTTTTGTCATCGTGGCCAGCTGCTAAATTATGATACACAATGCATAAAGCAAAAGGTTGTCATGATGTTTTCATCAGTTCTGCGAATCGAATTATTTATGCATTGAATAATTATTATTGTAAATATGTTGATCGTTGTTGAACCATTTGTCGAATTGATTTAAAACAGCAAAAAGCAATGGTTGCTGACATTTAGCCCACTGGCATCTGAATCATTTTACGTATCAATTATATGACTTGAATATTAAACGAGTGCAAGTATAAAACACTGATATAAAATTCAACATGTCATGATATGAAGTATCCATTTGCAACAGAGAGAAAATATAATAATTGATCAATTATATAATACAGAATATTAAAAAAAAATTCTTTAGCAGGAATTTAAAAATTGACAATGACAATAAGTAATTGTGAAAGAAAAATAAGATTGACACAGCTAGATTGGTCGAGTAAAAAAATATTTTCTATTCTGCTCCTTGTTGAAATGTGAGTATGCAATATAATAAAACACATATTCAACCTTTTATTTATAAATCATGACCGGTACCGCTTAGCTAACAAACATTTACTCTGATAAAAATAATAAATAAAAATAAACTATTTAACAAGTGTGATAACTTGTGAGTCGTAAGTATACAATCGCAATAAATATAGCAAAGAATATTTTATTTTAATAATACCTTAAATAAAAATAATTCCAAAACTATTATATCGACAGAGTTTTGTTCAATTGATGCAACTCTCAAAAAACATGAAAATTAGTTAATGATGGGATCTCATTAAGACGACAGAGCAGGTCTCGGCCAAAAAATAAATTTACCACTTTTTGGAAGGGAAACATTATTCCACATTGGTTTAGGATTACAAATTCTGACTAGTCCACTTGATGTAAGTCACTATTAAATCGTCACTTCCTACATAACACGAAAATTCACAAGAGTGCATTTTAAAGATTCATAACGCAACTCACCATAAAAACAGTTTTTACTCTCTCCTGAACAATTTCAATTTTGAGGATTACATCAACTGGCCAAAACACTGTCTATATATTATCTTCAAAAACCATATGTAAATTTTTTGATAACATATTTAATTTAATATATCGTCGCTGTTCTGGAAGAAATCACTAAATCGAAAAAATTACATTTTGAGTTAGTTTTACCAAAATCTTCCTTATTACACACATATTTTTATAAATTATACTTTTACTTAAAAACACTTTTTAAAACTCAAAACTAGTATTTTTCAGTTATTGTCTTCTTCCAGAACAACGAAGATATGAGTTTGAAAGGCAGGATATTAATAATTACAGTTAATTTGTTACGTTAAGTATTTCTAATTACGCAGTCTGTAATTAGATCACAAAAAAGTAACAAGCCAATACAGCTGATCTGATCAAATAACAAATATAATTAGTTTTAATAAATCACTCGAAAATAATTTGACATATTTTCTATTATTTATTTATTGCTCTGTTTACGAGCATTACAGTTCCACGTCAACATAAATCATTTTGTGGATACATTTGAAAACAATGAATCAAACATGGCGATTATATCTGGATGTAATATCGCATATCAAACATTTAACGCGAGGCCACGGGCGAAAGAGTTTCAATTAACGTTTATCGGATGGTAACATATACTTGCTTTTATTAATTATTATTTTATTTGACCCGGGGCTTGTAAATATTTATTTGATTTCGATATTCATTCATATTAACACGTTGACCAAAAAACTGCAGCCTATAAAAAAGTATTGATGATTAATGATAATGTATCCGGTATTATCGAGGAATAGCGGAATGCTGGTTGAAAAAAAGGTATAAATAATACTAGTAAAAGTAATTACGAGTGGGTTGATCCTAAAGTACAAATTGAGAAGTTGTTGTATGTAGAAAGTATGTATTAAGTAGAAAAAGTAATTTAAAAATAAAGCAAAGTGATAATTATGCACGATCTAGAGCTTTTATTTTAGTTTAGTTTTATTTCGTGTACTTTGATTTTTTTTGAATTTTTAGGTCTGGGTCGTCGAATCGAAAGTATAGATTGGGTTATTTGATGGACTTTTAGGGATTTAATGATTCTTACTGCAGAAACGATACTGTGAAAGTGAGTAAATAAAATGTTATTTCTAAAATGAAATCTGTATGCTGTGTTTTGTATTCATTAAATAAATTAATGTATGTTTGCTGTATTTAGGCGTATCTGATGATTTTGTTGAAAAATAACAAACTTATATTTGAAAATACGAATGAAAAGTTTCTTTCGTAAATTAATATTATTTAAATAACTCGCAAAAAGGTCAGATATACGAGAATGCATGGCATTATCAAACTGTAGTAAACTGAATAAGACCAAATTATTTATAATGTAATATATTTAAAAAAATAAAATCGTCTGGATTCGTCACCACTTCGCAAGTGTGTAATGTCCAGAATTGGCATTCTACTATAATGAAACTGCTAACGATCGACTTCAACTTAATTTTTATTGGCAAGAACAAAAATTTGTTAAGTGTGCCCAGTCAGTTCTTATTTTAAGAAGTACGCATAATTATATTTACTTACCAATTAAATACAGGAATATATATATATTTATTTATCTAAGAAAGTAACGTACGACACACTTTCATTTTATTTTCAAATACATATTTTATATTGGAAAGTATCTATTATATCTGCGAAAAAATTAGTTCATAAATAACTGTGACATTTTAAAATTTAATATCAATCATTTTTTTATACCATGTTTGCTCTCGATGTCGATGCTCTACTGCAAATGGAGGTATCTCAACAGAAGTTTTTCTATGTGAAATACTTGATATTCAGTTGCTCAATGTCTCGTTTTCGATGAGAGTAGGGATATAAGGATACGGCTAGAACAGGACTAGTGGTTATCTAATCGCTTTCGCTACGCCACGTTTTTAATATCGGATGGGAAGGAATTTTGGACAACACAGACATCCATGCCTATAAACAGACAACCGTCATTCATCATAACTAAGCATTGCACCCCAAATTATGAGTGAAAGTATTGTATTTGTTAGAGTAAATCCAGTGCCGTATATATCGAAAGAAATATTAAATGATATTTCGGTCTAAAAATACATAAACAACCTCTATTCCGATATTCGCTTTAATGAGTATTGGTTGCTTTTTAAGTCTTGTTGCTTTTCCACATATTGAATCATAGATTTGTCGATCCTATGATTATTTCGTTGTAAGATTTAAATTCTAGCTTATTATTATCCAGTATCTTAGAAACGAGACTGCTATTTACATGATTGTTATTCATTATAACTTATTACAATATTAATGAGTTTAATGACAATTCGCTTAAGGGTGAATAAGCTGGTCGACGTGTGCAGAAGCGCATGGTTAAACTTGGCTGATAATAATGTCTGAAGGGCTTACATTAATTATGGTAATCTGTCGCTCTACGTATTAAAAGACATAATATTCAAGTAAAGTATTTCTTGGGCAATAAATGACAGATACCTGTCCCGTCTTCTGAAATAGATTCATTATACAAAACAATTAATTTGATGATCTTGTCTTTCTTTAACGAAATATTAAAAAAATATATTGACCTTAATGTTTTACTGAAATTGTTATTATTATTATTTATTTGTAATTTATCGATTATCTAATATTTGAAAAATTGTCATGTATTTTGCTGAAGTATAAACAAAAATATTTTGTTTGAGTAATTTTTTCCATGTCTGCTCCCAATGTGGAGCATATGGTCTCCTAATGGAGGTATCTTAACAGAATTTTCTATGAGAACTGCTTGCTGCTCAACTTCTCTTTTTTCGAAGAGAGTAGGGATAGAAGGATAGGAGAAGACTAGTGGTTAGCTAATCGCTCTCGCTACGGCCTGTGAGGATCGGATGGGTGAGAGGGAGTTTTAGACAAACACAGTATAATAAAAGTATAATAAAAACATAGTATAATAAAAGTCTATAGTAAAATATTTGATCTTAGTGCCTATAGCTCATTAACCTACAGTCGGTAAAATCAACAGAGCTATAAAGGTAGACGTTAATTAATTCACTTCACAAATTCTGCATTTTAGCGCATTTACTGTATAATATGTTAACATTAATAGAAAGCTTGAAAACGTGTACTGCGGGTCTTTGTGTAGCAATTTAATATAGGGATATCTCCGCAAAACGGTTATTGTTGCCCGAAATTAAATTCCGGCTGTCCTCCTTGTTCGGGAAAATTGAATTTGTAAATTGACACCGACCGAGCCGCCGCTGATTCGTTGAATGCCTGCTCCAAAGTTGGCCAATTGCATATCTAGATTAAATTTTCCATTACAACGACGAATTAAGAAATCCAAGAAATAGTTAATAATGTCTGCGAAACTTGTTTGTTTTATTTAATACGATTATTTAAAATTAGCACCGTCGAGATCTTTACACTTCATCACCATTATCAACGCCATACAGAAGAAGAGGAGATAGGTCTAGCCTCGGTATTTCATACAAGATGACAGGGCACCATCCTATAAATATTTAAAATAAATACAGGAACTACAAATCATTTGATTACTTTCAGATGAAAACTAAGGGTAAGTAAAGGTTTTCTATACATATCTTAGATTTACTTGAAGAGATTTATCAGATTACTATTGTATGAAGAGTTGGAGCGATAGTGGAAAATAAGAATATCTATATTATTAATGTCCGCTCCCAACGTGGAGCATATGGCCTCGTAATAGCGGTATCTCAATATAAGTTTTCTACGAGAACTGTTTGTTACTCAGTTGCTCAACCTCTCTTTTTTTCGAAGATAGTAGGGATAGAAGGACACAACTAGTGGTTAGCTAATCGCTATCACCACTCGCCGTTTTTTTTTAGGATCGGATGGGTGGGAGGGAGATTTAAACATCACAAACATTCATGACTTCGAACAAAAATCCATAAATCGATTGAAAAAATTATTTATGAAACTGTCCGTACCGGTACTTGAACCCGAGACATCCGTAGCCGTAGCCAACGACGTTGACCATTGTATATTTTGGATGTCTGTTATTTTTAGTTCTTAGGTAACTGGTTATTCTGGTGTACATCCTTAATTTCCTGGGTTCAAAAAACGACTGAGCTTACGACAAGTACATTTAAAAGAACCTTTTCATCAATCGTGTTATATGTTATTGAAAAGCAGACGTAGATAAGAAACTTAATAAATAACATGATTGACGCTGTTTAGTATTATCACTTTGCACTCTTATGGAATTTACTCAAAACTAACAGTGCACTCTAGGTTTCAGATTTTACTTATTTTATCATAAACTAGAATACGTTTTTGAACAAATGATGGATGGACAAAGGACAAATGAACTGAATGAAGGATTTGTTTTACTCCTAGACAATATTAGTGTCGTAAACCATATTTAAAAAAGTAAATCATGTTTTATTTATATATACTTGAAGTCTTCCCAATAAAATGATTTAAATTTTCTTTTAAATTGAAATAAAACGATCTACTTACTCAAAAACCTTTTGCTGGACCTGAATATTTTTTTAAATTATTTTTAGTAATATAAAAATATAAATAAATACATGATGCATCGGCACATCAGCAGTGTTGCTGTTAAAAGGGTGCCCATAAATACACATCATCGCGGAAGTGTTGTAACAATGCAAGAGTGCAAAATTTCCGTATAGGATGACCAAACCTTCTTAGCAAAAAATAATTATTATTAAAAAATATGTTTAAGCTTCCTATTTCTCGTACAAGGAGATTCAAACGTTAACAATTCTAAATATATACCTTAATTTTATAATTATTATGTCTTCTTTATGGTGTATTTTTAAAAGATTCACCATTCATATTCTCAAACGGGTTTATAGCCATTTAAGATTTATGAGGATGTTGTCAAGTAGCAATATTTTGAAAGCCTAAACAGTTTTTTGTCTAATAATAATTTAACGTATCACATCGATGGCCTAGTTCCATAGTGATACAACTATAAATTGGTAGTTTGGAGATATGTCCGATCAAAGTTTTGACTCATCTAAACTGACTTGTAAAGAATGATGGCTTATTATTTGTATTACTTTTTTATTCAAATAGGTGGCCATTAGTTTATAGTTTTAGGATTAAAGGTTCTTTCTTTATGGAACGACGTGGTTCACAAAAACGTATCTCCAAAATACGATATTTCGATATGTATGTATATGAAAATGAGATATTTTTTAATTTTGCTGATTTCCGTATGCAAATATCTGCCTTTTGAGAGAAAACCTGTACATTTTAAAAACTGTACTTTTTTTGGAACTGTAGAATAGCGGTGTTTGAGTATAATAGCTAACTAAACACAAAACATCAGATTTTTGAATCCTCCTATGGAACTGGGCCATCGAGATAAATGTTATTATTTCAATAATCGTCACTAAATCAATTGCAATCAAAACAGCTCAATGAAATAGGTTACATCGTTCCGTTCTCAACTACGGCAGAATATTGAATGTTGAATTTTTGATCGGCTTTTTATTTTGATACATTTTCAATAGCATCTTTTTTTAGCATCCTTGTTGTAAAATTAATAATTGTTTATTTCCAATTATTAAAATTAGAAGTATTCTGACTCGGTAATGTAAAGTAAATGAAAGTTTGGTCACTTGATAAAGTGCAACTGTATTATTATTGCAGTTTAGTGAGATCGAATCAACGACGGCCGGCACGAGCACTTTGACCTCTGCACGTGCTGTGCTGTCTGCAAGTCGGTTGTTCTTTATGTCTGCTGTTTATGACTTCCCAAAGGTGATTTACCAATGACTCTACTACCTTTCTCACTCATGTTTAACCCAAATGTCTTATTTATTTCGTGAATCCATTATTCATTTTAATTATAATTAAATGAAAATTTAAACTACAAAGAAATGGCGGAAGTACATGTGAAAATAAAACGTTGACTTTGCATTAATTATATTATTAAATACCATTCTGGATCATATCACCGACTCCATAACATTGAGACATATCGACTTTTTAATCTGCAAACTAGCTTATTCTACTTGCGCAAAATAATCAGGAAAAAGAAAAAGCTTACTTACTGTTACTTGTTCGTATTTTTAGAATTGCTGAATTCAGCTTGAGGGTTAAATTTTAAAGATTCCTTATTTCCTGATAAATTTTCCCGGGTGGAATTAGCCAGTTTGCAAACCAACGTATCTGCTGATCTTTATATTTATCTAAAAATCTTTTTTTATTTGTAGTCCCAAAGAACTCTCATTTGACCATCCTTATTGTCTGTAAATTTTATGAATTTGCGTTATCTGACATAATAGTCGATGGATTGTCAAAATTAATAGTTGATGTAGAAATAAATAGCAATGCAAGGGGATTTGTCAGAGTGACTGAAGGGTCGGCAACAATAGACGAATAACTGACGAACATAATGATATTTATTAAGGAATTCGCCTTTGGAAAATTAGCACTGTTTACAAAAACCTTTACCGCTATTTTCGTTTTCATTTATCTCATTTTGATCGAGTTAAAAGTATTGTGTTATACGATTATTTAGAAGGTTAATGAAACATATATTATATCGAGATTGTCATAGCTTTACTTTCGTCAAATATACTACACTAGTGACTACTAACTGCAAATTGGATATTGCACCTTTATTATGTGCACTTTCAGCGCATTCTGTTGCAATAACGATAATGTAACAAATACAAGAATATGAGTAAATATATGCTGCAGATAAAAGGTAAAATGCTACGATGCAAAAAAAATAATCCTATAGATTACAGGTATAGTTCGAATACGATGTTTACAATAATTTGAATGGCCAGTGCTTACTTAGGGGACAACGAAAATGAAAAAATTGACAAAACGCTAACATCTACGGGTCGATGCCAAGTAGTTTAATCAATCAAGTTTGGGAGACTGGATTGGCTGTACACTAGATGTCTGAATATGAAACACGGCACACTGTGGAAGCAGGATTTATGCCGCGACACACCAAATAAAAATGACTTAAAAATGTAATTTACTTTTTAATATGTACACATGAATAAATAAAATCTTAGTGTTGGCAACAATACAAAATATTGTTTTATGAACATAATATGTGATACAGGTGGTAGTAAATTTCTTATCCGTGAGAATGAGTGCAATTGATTTTCAGAATGAATTATGTCAATACGCCTCTCTAAATTTGATAAAACAAACACGTAACTTCTCATCTACCATCTTTTAGTTACTCTCGTTTTTTGGATTTCATTTCCAAAAATCTTTCTGAAAAACCAAAGCGTCTAAGCTGTGAGTTTTTAACTTGTCACAACCCTCTAAAACTACCACCGCCAGGATATGGAGTGAGTTGTTTCTCGAAGCCAAGACTTACCCGGATTGTAGCGCATATGATAATAATCTGAATCGTAATAAACATATTCATAAATTGTCATTAAAACATTAAAAATCTATCCAATATCCATCTTACTGTAATTGCAAATAAGTTTATATTTCATTTATTATACACAATATCGCAATGTTTTAGTTATGCAAACTGTTGATGTTTCATATTTATGTCATAAAAACCGCACCACATAACAGTACACAGAGATATTGAGTCTTTTATTACATGTCATAAAAGCTGATAACACAGAAAAATAGATTAACATAGATAGAACATATTCGAGATTTCTTAAAATATTATAAGCTAAAAGTATGTATCGTTTATTTCAATTTTTCCTGCTTTCTTCAATTTTATTACTCAAATATTCTTTGCTCATTTAGTGACTCTTAAAAATTTCAAAATATGTGGCACCTTGGCTATAATTAGCAGCAATGCTGAATATATTTTTTTATAATTTAATTTAAGACATCGACTGAGGGTGCTTGATGGAATTTCAATATCAAATTTAGATTATTGAGATTTTGAACACTTCCATGTATTTTGTCACTAACGACCCGGGTTTCGCCTTTCGGCATCTTCCGGCATTCGAGCGCACGAATGGACTCGAATTGACGTTTTTTATATATTATCTTTGGATTGATGGTTATTTACGCGATATGTTAAATACAGAATATTGTTACATATAAAATACAGCATACCGATGGTGTTTTGGCCAATTGATGTAACCCTCAACAAATAAGAAAATGAGTTAATGATTGGATCTCATTTTAAAGACGACAAAGCAGATCTCGGGCAAATTTTGTAGATTATAAAAATAAATTGACCACTTTTTGGAAGGGAAACATAATTTTATATTGTTTTTAGGTTTAAAAATTCTGACCCGGCCACTTGATGTAAGGTACTATTATATTTACAATCCCTATGTATAATCCCATATCTGCAAACATGAGAGAATTTGAAAGATTCATAACGCAACTCACCATATAATGTTTTCGATGAATATAGTTTTTACTCTCTCCTGAACAATTTAAACCGTGGATAAAAAATACAGCTTATGATGAAAAAGTTACAAAAAATACGTAATTATATTGATTGCCAATATGTTTTGCAACTACGCCGGCGTCAATCATTGCCGTAGATTTGTAAATCGATTGTGTTTTTGCTTTCATCTTGGAATTAGTAGTGCTTTGAAATATGTTTTGCAAAAACAATAGTGACGTTGATTGATCTGCATACCTGTTTATTTATTATTTTGTCTTTAGAAAGGTGATCTCATTTGTATACCTACTGCAGTAGATAATAATATAACTTACTTATATATTATTATCATGGGCGTTAATTGTAGTCCGTTCGTATCTGCAAGGCAGTTTTTTATTATTTATTTCTAATGAATAATAACACTTAATGCTGATTTTAATGCTGTTTTCACGTGTCGATCAGAACCGGAGACAAGCATGAAAATAAAATGGCACAAAGCAACATTAATTAATGAATCGACTGTGGAAAGGAAAAAAGACATGACTACACCAAAAAACATTGTGTATCACTCACACAAAACGTGCCAATACACTATATTTATATATAAATATACAGTATATCGACTTTAGAAAAACAAAAGGACTTAACCCTCGATCTTTTAAATTTTTTTTTTAAATTTCTCATTAATGAAAAGCCCCGAATCGAAGAGAGGCGAATATCTGGTTATCGAACGCCCTGGAAGGGCTGGGATCTCAAACAAGCACCATTTCAAATCCGGTTCAGCACTTATTTATTTTTAATCGAAGATACAGTGGTTTACAATACACAAAAATACTATTCCTAACACATAAAATTGATTCTATATTTACATTTACATTTACTTAACAACTGAATTTACTTGAAGTTATAATGCAAATGACACGTCAAACGATTTTGAATTACGTCCAATTCAAAACAAACACAAATAATTCACATCGTAACCGGTGCGGCCACGAGGCCGGCAACTCACCCGGCTCGACAGATCGTAATCGACTGTTCACATGTACAATTAAAAGGACTCCCTGCATTGTCGGAGCTCCCCCTTTTCGTAAAAAATGGTCTCGTCCAGCGAACGTGCTCGCCGACTATTGAACGAGCGCCCTTCGCAACAAGAGTCGGGTCGATTCTCCGAATCATTGTCGTTACCGCTGGGCGATTTCAGTTATTGACCCTAATGAAACTTAATCTTAACAAAAAAACCAGGGTGTGTCACTGTGTTATCCATATAAGCGGGACCAAGATCTAATAGGAATAAAGAATAACATAAAAAATCGAAAATAAATTTATGGAAAAAAGATTCATTCTCATTGTCATCTTGGCAATATCACTAAAACCTTTTGTAAACTAAACACTTTTTGTAACCTTGTCCGCTCCCAATGTGGAGCATGCAGTTAATCTTAACAGAAGTTGTTCTACGAGAACTGCTTATTATTCAATCCATTAAAGTTTCTTTCTTCGAACTGAGTCGTATAGTATCAATATATATCATATGCTGCGGCACCATTACTCCGGTCATAGTGTATTGCTAGAAATAAAATTTTGATGTCAAAATCATGTACGTGTGTTATAAAAACGTAAAAGAAAATGATGCTTGCTACCAAAATCAGAACGATTAACAACTTTGAAAACATAGGTGAACGGTTTGGTAAATAATATTTTCGACAAATCACAGAGTTACCTTAAGTCAGTGTTCCCCAACCTTTTACACCTGCGGACCGGTATTTGCTACCTAACAAATATACATATAACAGTCTGATACAATTAAAATTTTAAAAAACAATGGGCGGTTTTTTTCAACAAACTAATGTGAAACCTGTTGTTGCATCTTTTCTAATAATATATTGGATATTCTTGGCTGCAGTGCTGTATCTGACAGACGAAGTGCTGCATTCACGTCCATTCTATTCCTTTGCTTCGATTTTATTGAGGACATGGACGAAAACGCTTCTTCGCATGAACAGGTTGTTGAAAATGACATTAATAAATGTATATCCTTTCAGATTTAAGATGGATATTTATCTTCCTCTCTCGCTTTTTTCCTGTACGGTTTTTTCTGTTCACCAATATTTTTGCATGGCGAATTTCTTGAAAATTGGCATATTGTTTGCGGCCCAGTGGAAAGTTTCTGCGGCCCGGCACTGGGTTGCGGACCACCAGTTGGGGAACACTGCCCTAAGTGATATCACAATATGGCCGCTCATACAAATTTTAAACATTAAAAAAATCATACACTTAAAAACACCAACAAAACGTTTTTCGTATTTATCTCGAAACTTCTACTTTTGATAATATACGACTCATATAAGGATAGGGTTAGGACAGTACTAGTGTTAAGCGAATCGCTCTTGCTACGCCCCTATTTTAGAATCGGATGGGCGGGAGGAAATTTAGATATTCATACAGCGTTTAATACCATTGTTAGGGAGATTCAGTCAGACGTCGAAGATTGCAGAGATCTCTGCAGCAATTGCCGTTTACTGAATCTGACATAGCTTTAATTCGCGAGGAAGGTTTTTAGGAATAAGCTGACGCTAAAAAATGTACAAGTTCGCGAGCAAAGTATAGTTTGCATAAGTTACTGTCTGAGCAGACAGAAGTTTAACGCGAGATCGGGACAGCGTTAGCCTCTCTGCGTTTACTTGGGTGTGGTCGAATAGCCGCGCCGTTCGCTTGATCCGGTTTCAAATCAGCGAGTGCTTTCGTTACAAGCATCCTACAATAACAGCATTATTAATTTTATTCTATCTAATAATCACGTTGCGAAAACATTGAATATAATAAAGATTAAGTAATTTTTTACACCGGCTGTCAAATGTTTGTGCATGAATTTGCGAATGATACCCAATTCATAACATTTAGTTTGTATTAAAATATTATACGTACAAACTAAAGATTTCGAATTTTTACCAATACGTGTCAGAACAATTAATATGTAAAGTTAATAAGTTTTCATTCGGTTATGAAATTTTACAATCTATCTTTTTATTGAATAACACGACCCGGTTATTAAGAATTTTATTTTACCAATACCAGATTTTGACCTAAGCTACTGACTTTAAGGTAATAAGCAGGGGGTATGGAGTCGTTCAAAAAAGCGCGACTCCGACTTCGATTGCGACAAAAAGTCTATCAGGTCTAAAAGTTTATTTTGTCAGGTTTTTTCTCTACCTTCCCTATTTATGTGTAATTGGTCTTCAAATTAAACACCAACCAACCAATCCTGCAAATATTTAAATTTTTCATTTGATACATATATGTATATATATATATTGCAGGACAAGAAGATATTACAGGCATAAAATGATTAAAACACGCAGAAATGCAAAAATGCACTTTATAGAAAAAGTGGTCTGAGTCGATCGTTTTAACTCCAACTCCGACTCCGCAGCCCTGGTAATAAGTTATTGCTTGATGAATATTTTTTTTAAGCCAAGTCCCTCTTAATTAGGAGGGACTGCTATTTTTAGCTGTTTTAAGTTTCACCAAATTAATGCTAATTCGGTCAATTAACAGAAGCTGTTTAATGATAATTGGTTTGTGAGACAGTAACTGTTGTTAAGGCTCTTTCTTTGAATTTGATAAGAAAAGGATTAGTAGTTAGTGAATTGGTCTTCTTACACACTGTTTATCAGAGGTGGTGTCGGGAGGTGTGCGAACATACAGAAATTCTTGCGTTTTGAATACAAATCCATCAATCGATAGCAAAAAGTATGTATTAATGTTCGGGGATTTAAATTTTTGACCACGCAATCGACGCACGAAAGCCTACTAGCAATATCCATTTTTCTACGAGACAAATTATTTTTGCGATGGTCAAGTATTAGCAAATGAATGTAACTAATTATTTTAGGAGAAGTAAGGATATGACGACTCGACTATTCAACTCGAAAGAAAAGAATTTTTTTTTTTAATATTTGTTTTTATTCTGGCAAAAGAAATGATACAACTATAACTCATCGATACTATATCTCATGATTTGTATGTTAAAAAGATTATTCTTTACAATTTCCAAAAAATATTTTTAAAAAACAAACAATTGTACTTGGGAGAGATAGTACTTTAAAAAAATAATGCTTTAAATGAGATTATCTCAAAATTTGTTTTAATGACTTAATACCTTCTGTCAGTATAGCCTCGATATATAATATTACCAGGTCGACTACTGCATGAAGGTCTCTCTAGTTTAATTATACGAATATCTGTTCTTTGTCATAGAGTTAATTTATTTATTAAATAAAAAATAATTTTAATTATCTCAGAACTTGGTGTTATGGCTTAATGCCTTGTGTCAGTATATCCTTGATATTTTACCAGGTGCAGTAGATCCACTACTGCATGTAGGTATCTCTAGTTTAATTATACGCATATCTGCTATCTGGGATAGAATTAATTTATTTAAGACGAAAAAATAAATTTAAAAAAAAAAAACTATATAAAAACTTTGAGTGCCTCTTTGTAACGAAAAAATCTGAAGTTATCTAAATCTAAGATTGTAACGAAATTATATATCTGAAGATTGCTGATGGAGGCTGTCAATTGTTTTTTGAGATATTATCTTTTAATCATGATAAATCACGTAGTGCGTTAATTTTAAAAACGTGTTTAGACCAACTGTGCTTCGTGTATCTCATTGCATTCATCTCACTTTGTATTGTTAAATTATTGTGTTTAAAATTTAGATCAATATTTAAAACGTGCGCCAAAAGTTTTTTGATACATTTGTTGATAGTTTCATGGCCATGTTTTATTTAATTCACTGAAATCACATAACTGTGCTAAGAAAATATTTTTCAATTCACTTTTTTTTTAACCTTGGCATATAAAAAATTAAAAAGATTGCAAGAGTTGAATACATATTATTTGAATCTTTTCAAACAATATTTTTTTACCTCAGTAAATCTCTCAGTCTTTATTTAAGTTTGAGCAAAATATTTTCATGCTTAGCGCTCTCTGATGTATATAAAAAGAAAATAATCAGTTTTTGGGACCTTAAAACATTGAGATTAAAAAATTACTACGTACCTATTTAGGCTTGCGAGAATTAACAAATATTATCGATGGCTTTTTCGGCATCACATAATCTTATGATCTTAGTTATCAATAATATTGGATAATTTTAATGGAACCAAGTGTTCATTTTAAATTCCTAATGTTGCTATAAAACCAAAAAGTTTTTCTAAACCTGCATTATAAAAACAATAATATAGAATTTATGGCATAATAATAAAGTTATTAAGGTCAAAATAAATTTATAAATAGCTATTAAATATGTTCACAATTTTGACTTAAACACTATATATTTCCAATTTTACCCTGTGAAAATGAAGTGCTACCAAGAGAATGCGAATTAAACTAATAAACCGTAACATTTTTTTCATGTTAATCGATTTTCCTAAATGTTAAACACTTCACTGTATCTGATAACATACATGATTTAAAAAAATATATTTGTAATTGTAAAAAAATATTTAGCATTACGACTCAATTACTAATTCACCAAATATTTTGAAAATTTTAAATCGCATGCGATAGATAAGTCACTCCAGATCAACTCGGGGAGAAAAGACATCTCGAGTAACCATTACTATATTTTAAATCCTAAATTTGATATTGACCTTTCCTGGACTTGTGCCCAGATAGATCTGATCGTCAGGAAAAAGCTCCTAGCTCTAGATCAGGAGTCACCAAACTAGGGACCGCGAGCACCATCAATCCGGCCGACCATAGTTTTTTCATACAGTTAAGTAGTGCAGAAAGCGGAAAAAAATCCGCGAGGAAATTTATGCGACTGATCAACCAAATTTTTTGTCGAAAGTACTTAACATCAGGCAGAAGCTGGTTTTACTTCTTGTCGATCTCCGCCGCAATGAAATGTCCTTGGACACTTGCTCGTAAGAATCAACCGAAATTTGCGGGCAATTCAAAACTACAGTGTGTTGGTATGATGAGCTAGCTAGGTCTTGGCCCTTGGGACTTAGTGGATGAGTCATTGTGGACCTTACGCTAAAAAGTTTGGAGACCCCGACTCTAAGCCGCAGAGCTGAATAATAGGGCTTGGTGCTAAAAAAGTATGTTACTACAGCAAATGAAATTACCGTTTGAATTGGTACACCGAATGTAGAGAACGAAAAGTTGTCGAGTAGGAGTGTCTGTCCATTATTATTTTCCGCGTCGTGACCGGCTACTAGACATGACGGGTGGGTAAGGCGAGGCGTACTTCGGAAAGTAAAACGTACGACACTCGAGGTCTTTGGCGGGCAGCTTCTCGCGGCCCCCTGCTGCTAAATTTATCATTGAGCTATTTCAAAAATCGACCGAGTTAATTAGATTGTTATGAAAACAGGAGCACGCCCATATTAATCAAGTTTTATTAACCATAAACTAAGTATCAATGCTGTATCGATCTTTATGGTTTTAGAACGCACTGGATAAAAGTTCGAAATAATCCTCACTTCATGCAGATTAACTAAATTGATGAAGCCGTGAGAATATCAAATTTAAAATGTATCCAAAGATAGATCGTAAATGTTTGGAATTACGTTTTTTATTGATTCAACATAATTTTTTTTTTGTAATTTAAGACATCGACTGAGGGTGCTTGATGGAATTTCAATATCAAATTTGGATTATTGAGATTTTGTACACTTCCATGTATTTTGTCACTAACGACCCGGGTTTCGCCTTTCGACATCTTCAGGCATTCGAGCACACGAATGGACTCAAAGAGAATATGGATAGAAGAATGGCGTTAGGACAAGATTACTGGTTAGCTTATCGCTCCCGCTACCTCCCATTTTTTACTATCGGATGGGTGGTAAGAAGAAATTTAAACGTCACAAACATTCATGCCTACGAACAGAAATCCATAATTCGATTGAAAAACCAATTTATGAAACTGTCCGTACCAGGACTTGGGCCCGAGACATCCGTAACCGTAGCCAACGACGTTGACTACTGCACCACGGACCCGACTGAAAATTTCTGTGTGTTTACATAATATAATTTTATTGTATTTATGACGGAAAAGTCTGTATGAACTTCAAAAGTATAGGCACGCACAATAACTGTGTGATATGCAATGACGCTAATATAATTTAGAGTTTATTCTGAAATTTTTCTATTTCTTCCATTCAATATGTACATATTTTCATAGGTAATAATTTTCTTTTAACCCATGAATTCATTGAATAAGAAGGTAAATTGTAATTCGACAGCCTCTGTGATAATCAATAATAATCAATAATATATTATTATTTTAAAAAATAAAACACAATTTATTTGTGGAAGTAACATATTTATAATGATCAGGACCGGTTTCGCTCATCACGAGCATTATCAACTGATGAGCAATGCTCGTGATGAGCGAAACCGGTCGTGATCATTATAAATATGTGAAAGTAGTACAAATAAATTGTGTTTTATTTTTTAAAATATAATGTCTTTCCACCAAGAATTGACAGTTAACACCTTAAAAGTGAATATATTATTAGTTGTGATGCTGGCAACTTCTTAAATGATTAAGGCAGTGGTCGGCAGAGTGCGGCTCTTTCCGAGCGTGCTGATGCATCGCCAAGAAAATAATTCGTCTATTAACAAATACTATTTCAAAACAACCATTTTAAATATTAGTTTCAGGAATTTAACAGCAGAGTGACAATAGCATTCGTCAAAAACCCTATTAATGCTACGATAACAGATTTGAAATTTTCTCCTTTTGGCATTGACATTGGTAACTTTGAAATACAACTGCTGGATTTAAAAAAAAAACAAGGAAATATGGAGTTCTAAATTTTAACGTCTTTAACGTGTTGATTTGGAAATACTGGAGAAGAACAAGTGTGAATTTGGTTCACAACACAAGTGGTCTGCTTTGAAAGACCCGGAGAAGAAAGACATAGTCATGTGCAACGCCTGGAATAGTATTCCTGACACTTACGATCAACTGAAAAAACTAACGTTTGCTGTTGTTTCCGTTTTCGGTTCTACATATTCATGCGAACAATCTTTTTCAAGCATGAATTTTATCAAGAGTAAACTGAGAAGTTGTCTTATTGATGTCGTACCTCAAATTAAAAACAACAACATACAAACCTGACATACTCAAACTTTCACATTGCTCGCATTAAGTGTTTGTCAGTTATTGTAGTGATTTAAATTTATGTATACCTTACTTTCATATTATTTTTTATCAATAAATAAAATCTTTATTAAGTATGAAATCAAGTTTTATTCAGTGTACCCGCAATTTAATGATGATCTAAAATTATGATAAAGGTTTACTAAATTAATACACAGATTTGGCTCTCAAATTTTTTGTATTGTACATATTTAGCTCTTTGGCGAATAAGTTTGCGAACCACTGGATTAAGGTATTACGAATGCTACTAAAATATTTCCTTAACGATCCAACATATTGTTTGAAAACTGTATTAAAATATATTAGTAATTAATTATTTTAAATATGCTAAATGACAGATTTTGAAGCATTGTATCCTGTTTGTGAAAACGTATCGCAAATCACAATGAATGCGAGAAACGTTAAATAATATTCTAAAAAATGAATTACTCTCAAGAGTTTTGTATTTCCTACTTAAGATCAAGAGATATGAAGGCCTGGGTTCGAGCAGCTACGGTGATATAAATTCGTATTATTGTTAATCTCAAGAAGTTAAGACTGTATCCATTTCAATGTTATTTCTCAAACACTGTGAAATGAACTCAACGTATTTATTCAAACACCGAGATAAATATCAATCAAGTTACTCACTGTCATAATAGTAATAAAATTATAATATTTTATTAGATTTAGTGATGCTGAACCAGCGAACTGTTTGCAAAAAACGCATTTTAGTGTAAACTCTTCATATTAATATAATTTTTCATGTTAGAGTCCCATTTGGGCGAAATTTCAATAATTGGTTATGCGTATTTGATGTGACTTTAAAGTTGATTTGATTTCCTCATATTTTTCGTTTATTAGTTGGTTTCGAATGATTTGTAATATTTAAGACATTAGTAAGGGGCAAATATACATTATAAAATAATTAAATAAAAATAAATAATCTCTAATAATATTGTTAGACAGTTTTTTCTGTATCAAGTCTAGGGATATTGTTTACGCAACAACGTTCCGATCTCCGCGATCCAGATAAGAAAATTCAATTCCTGACCATTATTTAGGACAATATTCATTGTGTTCGCCTATAGTTTAAAGTTATTTGAGATTTTAAAAATCTCTGACAAAGGTGTAATTTTATATGAAGCGTCTATAAAAAATAAACATATTTAGCCACAACTCGTCTTCTGGAACTCTATTATATTTGAACAGGAAAAATAATGAATATTAATATAAATATGTATATTGAATATAAGAGAATAAATTCAACAATATGTTGGGGACGTCAGAGCAGCAGCGAAGGAAACATCGCATGTAGACGTTTATTTTAATTAATATGGCGAGTGGCCGCCATAAAAATCGATCGGTAAATTTACATAAACATATTTTGATAAAAAGCGAAGATTTCGTCACTAAAAGTATTCTTTAATTGGGAATAAATAACAATGCGATAGTCAGATAACAGGAAAGAATGAACCAAATGTGAAACATAAAAAAGTGAGGTCATCCAGTGGGGTACGAAAGTCAAAAATAAAATGTTTTTTGCCACATTCGATTCATCACTAATTTCTATAATTTGAGTATTTCACTGGGACGTGATTTTAATCGTTCACTAAATATCTTGTCTGGAAAACTTTTTCTATTGCATTGCCATTGAGTGGCGCACAATTTTATGCTCGTTGTACAAAAATACGGCTATTCATATCTCATTCCACCGGCGTAGCCGGGGTGGGGGGGCGGCATTTTCGAAGATGAATAGAAAATTTCGACTATAAAAAATAAATATATATGAATTGACATAATCAATGCAAGTTATATTCCATTCATCATGTTTTCTTCTGTCTAATGTGTGACTCGCTGGCAAAATATTCTTTTCTGGGGGCGGCATTTTTGAAAATGAGTAGAAAATTATGTATTTAATAAACAAGTAAGAATTGATATGCCTTGTGATTCGCTGACATTTATTTCTTTTCTGAAAGATCTAAGAATAATCATGAAACCTCAATATCGCAAATATTGAAATGCTTTTAATTTATTTTATCACAATTGTGCTACTACTTGTGAAAAAAGTTTTTCGAAAACGAAATAATAAAAAAAAAACAATATAATATCAATAGTGAGCAAGTTGCGATCAAAAACATACTTTCAATAGCACACCAACTGGCAGATAAAATAGATATTCATAATGTTGCTGGCGATTTTGCTAAGAGCAAAGCGAGGAAAAGTAAATTTGTTATATATTTTTTTAAATTTTATTTTAGTAAAATCTACTGAATATCTTGTTCTAAATCAATTCACAATTTTCAATTCGTTTTCATCTAGAATATATATCTGTTACTGTATTGTACATAAATAATTTTATATTTCCCTTTAAATAATGAATATAAAATTTATTTAAACGACTTATAGATTTTTTGACATTTGGAAAACAAACTTGTGGGACAAATTTAATATTTGTAAATGACAGGATTGTAAAAATTTTATTTATACATAAAAAAAATTTGCCTGCGCCGCAATCTTTTCCGTCTTAGTGTTAATAAAAAAGAGAGTAGGTTATTTAAAAAACACCCGTAAGCCAACACTATTGTCAATATAAAATCAATATTTTTAATATTAAAGATCAAATTTGGTAGGATTGTAAAAATGTAGTAAGTTTTAAAGGAATTTTATTTATTCCTTAAAAATAATTTTTCTCATTCCAACATTATTTTAGTCAAAAATTAACTAAAGTCATGAAATATTTTTGAAAAACTAGTTTTTCATTATATACTTAATAAAAAATACAACTCACGAAGGCCTCTCGTATTTCTTTCTTTTTAATATAAACCACGTAAGCATGTATTTTATTACTAATTTAAAGCTATTAATAATTTCACATACCCGCCTCTGTGATTGGCCAAAGGCTTAAGTTTAAGCTGTCCAATTAGGAAATACCGAATATCGCAACATGGATGACAAATCCCAGCTAAATTAGAAAAAGCGAAGTTTACAATTTATTGGAGACTTTTTTGCTTGTTTATTCAAATAAAATGTTGGTTTTATACTGCACCAGTTCCAGAACGCTCCGAGGAAAAGTCACAAAACTTTTAAACTAAAATCAAAAGTAGTTTGGATAACAGTTTTCAAGATTATGTTTCGAAGTTTGCAAAAGTATTAAAAGATCAATGTAATAAAATTATTTCTTATTATCATTTTTTTTAAGACATCGACTGAGGGTGCCTGATGGAATTTAAATATCAATAATTCGGGCATTAGATTATTAATTATATGAATATTGCTAGTACAGCAAGATTGACTGAACTCTAATGGATGAAGATCAAGGTTCTAGATAAAGTATATCATTTGTATAGCATTTTATTTAATTCGAGAAATCAATACAAAAAACGCAACAATTTATAACAGCCATACGATATTTTTATTGCCCTCTTTTGGTCCTGAGCCCAGATACAATGATTCCCAGTCCGGTATTTTAATTGGCGGCAAACCAAAGCGCGAAGAACCTGAGCCCCCCTGCCCCATACCTTAACTGCTACTCATCGCCGACCCTCGCAAACCCTTTGACATCGGCCCAAAGACGAGTTCACAGAATAATTGGAACCTCCTCCGAAAATGTCTGCCCACTCAGTAATTGGATGAATTCAATAGAATACCTATGACAATTATTTTAAGCTCATATGACATATCTATAATAGTAAATTGATATGTTCAATTAGAGACTATTCAGATTTTAAGCTCAACTATCATAATTTAAATGATTTTTATTATTCTGTATTAAAATTCATTTCATTACGATTATAACCGTTTTCTCAAATACAAAAAAATGCAATATTACGAGTGTAGGGGATACTATAAGAGTATATCTTAGAAATTTCATTATTTTATCCTGTGTACTTTTATAAAATGTAAATTAAATATGGTGGTTTGCATAGTACCAGTAAAGCCATTTAACTTTCAAATAAGTTTTTTAGAATTTAATATAGAAAATAAGCATTATTAATTTAAATAGTTTTTTACGATATGTTTTCAAATCATTATTAATTCTTAGTTGAAAAATCATAATAATACATGTTCAAACATTTTTAGCACAGCCTTATCTCAATTACACATACTATATAAATAATTTATCTTTTGTGTGTTTGGTAGTTTATGTGAATATATAAGAATTATATTTTTTTATAAATTTATAAGAATTATATTTATGATTAACTGAGAAGGAAAATTATTTCCATCTGTTTGCTGACCAAAATTATCATATAAACCTTATTCGACTAGTGGTAAAAGAACCCTTCATCATTATGATTTTTATGATTTAATTTTCGATTCGGCGTCTGTGGCGTAGTTGGAAGCGTCGTGGACGGATGTGTCGGATTCAATTCCCGGTGAAGACAGTTTTCATAAGTTGATATATCAATCGATTTGTGGATTTCTCCGATTTATGGAGTTCATAGTCTGAGTGATTGTGTTGTCTAAAACTCCCTCCTCATCCACCCATCCGATCCTCACGGGGCGTAGCGAAAGCGATTAACTAAGCACTAGTCCTGTCCTAGCCCTATCCTTCTATCCCTACTCTCTTCAATAAAGAGAGCATCTGAGTAACAACCAGTTCTCATAGAAGAAAAAAAATGTTATACCTCCATTAGGAGACCATATG
Organism: Himalopsyche phryganea; assembly: GCA_022494535.1. NCBI lineage: Eukaryota > Metazoa > Arthropoda > Insecta > Trichoptera > Rhyacophilidae > Himalopsyche > Himalopsyche phryganea. Next base: position 9,849,692 of record JAGVSL010000001.1, on the reverse strand, counting down.
CTCCACGTTGGGAGCGGACATGAAAAAAACTCGATTCAAAATTGATATTTTCGATTGATTTATGTTGGAAGACATGGATTTCTGTGATGTCAAAATTCTCTTCCACCAATCGAAATTTAACAACTGTGCATAGCGTAAGCGATTGGCTAGCAACTAGTCCTAAGATAGCTTTATCCATATATCCTTATTCTCTTCTAAATTTGAACTTTTTTAGGCTTCAAGCACACCGTGTTATATCAAATCAACGTTAATCGAGTAAGCGCTAAACGAGGTATTGCCGTACGTCTCAGGTTCACGGCCCGGTACGTAATTTCAAAAATTGATTTTCCAATCGATTTATGGAATTCTGTTTGTTAGTGATAAATCCAGTGGAATAACAAAGATGCCAATTTTAATTTTATATTAGAATAACAAGCAGTTCCCTTAGAAAACGTCTGTTGAGATACCCCCAAGAGGAGGCCGGTAATAAGAGCGGATATGATAAAAATAAATACATAAAGAAATATTCGATATTTAATAAGCTGTTCAGTTAAAATAACATTATATATGTAAATAATTATCCAGATAATTTTAAATTTAGCTACCTAAATAATTGTGGTTCTTGGAATAAATTCAATTAACCATAATACTGTATTCCGAAATTCTTGTATTCGGTTAAGTCAACGATATAGCACAGTCTTAGGTTGTAGACAAATTCCAATCTCTGACTTTATTCAACTCTTGAAAGAGTCGGTAGTCCGTATTACATGCGTTAATTAGGATAGATTGGATGAGAAATTTGAATCACATTTATCTGGATTAGTATGTAGCTCATTACGAAAGGTTTGACCATTCCCTAAAGAGACATTTGATACCTGTTTCTATGCCTGCCGTTAATTTAGCTATCTTTACTAGATTGAGTGAGGTAGTTTATTCTATTGAAATAAATGATATTAAATATAAAACCTTCGGGGACTTTTACAAGACATTATAGCACTATTGTAGTACTACTATCTAAGCTGCGATAAAATGACAACATTTGTGTTAACCTGGATTATTATAATTTTTCAATTACAGTTTTTTGATTTTATAGACGAGTTGTCAATGATGTTTATCCTCTTCGGTTGCATGCGATACGACATCGATCAAATCTCGCAATCATCCATTGATTTGTGTCCTAGCGCATGGTTATCCTTGTTTGTTCAGGTGAAGAGGTGAAGAGCAAGCGATTAGCTTACTAGTATGCTAGTCCTTTCCTAGCCCCACGCTCCTATCCACTACTCTCGTAACAAAAGAAAGGTACAGTAATTTAATCAAAACATTTTTTCCGAAAAGAAACGTGCATTGAGGTGCGCCGTTATCAGTCCATATGCTCCACTCGAGATCAAAGGAAAATTTTTAAAAGGTAACAAAAAACGTCCGGTACAAATGTAGTGATCAAACGTCTCAATACGAAAACCATTAACGGACAGATGTTCCTGAAGTGTACAAAAATGTAATTTAGTTTACCATCAACTTGGGTAAGTTCGCCCATCGGTCTAAGATTGGCCCACTACATGGAAAAAGGTGCTGTTATAATACCATGATAATACTAATGCCATATAAATATTTTTTAGTTAAGCAAAGTAGCCCATGGTGGAAAAAGTATGAATTAATGTGCAACACAATTTGTTTATTGTTGAATTTTATTATTATTTTAACAACTTATCTTGAAATAATTTGGTATTTCCATATTTTCAATATGTATTCCTAATCTGTAAACCAAACGCTGTATATTTTTTCCCCATCTCAATTATGTACAGAATATATGAATGCATAAAGAAAAGTTGCCAAGACTTTAAAATCACTAAATGTATAGTAATTACAGTGATTATTTGTATCATGGGCCAAAGTTACTTGATTTGGACGAAAATTTTGACCACCATGTTTTATCTATGTTTATATATCAATTACAAAAATAAATCTATTTATGTTAAATTTCATTCTAAGACATTAGTACATTTCCATGTGGAACAATATCACATATAAATGCAATGGCTGACCATAAAAATGCAAAAACCCTCAGAACTGGGCCAAAGTTACCCAGATTGACCGTACATATTTCATATAGAAGTCAAATACTTTTTTGGTGAGTGTGAAAATCATTGCTCAATATTTTTTTTATGTCGTAGGTGTTTTGAATCATCAATTTTAGCAAAACCAAGATTTACGTGAAAAAGCAACATTCACTTGGATAATATTTTCCTGTATTTTTCCGATTCCTTCTAGGGTTTCTTATAAACTTATTAGTAAATTTATAATCATCCATAGATAATTAATAAGGTAATGTCAGGCTTAAAATGTCTAATATTGTCATGTGTTATATTCGCCCTTTTTTAAAACACCGACGACGTGCTGTTGCATTTATTTTAAAATTAAATATGACAACGCATGTACAATACAAGTTTAGTGCCAACTCTCATCATGGATGAAGGGCTTAACACAAAGGTCAGCAGCCCATGTCATCAGGTGTCATTGAAATGGATGAATAGCAAACAGTCTAATCCGGACCGGATGTTCCGGTCGGTGATATCTGAAAGTACACATAACTTTTTAATTTCACTTTGTTTATTTTTGTATTATTATTTATCGCTGTAGTGCTAGATCAAAAGCATTCCGAATGGTTATCCAACTGAATATTTAATATTTTTGAAGTAGTGAGCGCTGTATTTATCTGATTAGAAATATTCTATTTTATTGGTATCCAATAGGGCTTCAAATCCCGGGATCCGGGATCCCGCGCAATAAGTCAATTCCGTAATCCCGGGATTGACTCAATACCACCAATACCGTGATTTCGGGATTCGCAAAAAGTTGACTTACGACCCGAACATAGCCCGAATTTATTTTTTCTGAAAATTGAATTCCGTTTTCTTGTCAAAACACCCTGCTTGCTCCCGCAACACCCTGGTATCCGCGCGTCCGTTATTGGTTGGACAAACGTCAGGTTTTCATGTTTGAAATTGTTCTCATGTTCATTGGAAACCTGGCTTTTGTTCAATCCCGGGTTCTCGGGATTCCGGGACTGAAAAAAGGTCAATCTCGAAATACCGGGATCAGAAAAGGGGCCGGGTTGGATGCCCTAGTATCCAAGAATTAAATCTAGAAAAAATCTTTAATGATAAATTAGAATCTGGAGAATGGGAAATAATAACTATTTTAGCGTAGAAGCTATTCTGCAGTTCATTTTTTTTCTTTTAAATGGATAGATTACAGAAAAAAGTGACATTATTAATTACAAAATTAAAATTCCTTGACAAATAAAATTCCCACAATCCGTCAATCGCTTTGCTTCTTACGATGACACACTAGTTCCATCAGTCCAGGACGTCCAGGATGCTGAAATCCCACCAGTTGAAAGAGGCAAGAACGGTTGAGGATCTTCGGAGGCATCTGCAGCACATGACCAAGCCAGTTCTGCCGTCTCTCCAAGAACTAATCTTACCGACAATTACATAAATTGGTTTTTATAATCGATCTATGGATTTATCTTCAAATGCATAGATGATTACGATACCTTCTCCTCGCAACCACCCGACTCTTAAAATGGGACAACAAAAAAAAATGAAGCGCTCACTTTAAGATTATTGTATCGATACCACAGTGGCGTCAAAACGTTGAGTTTTCCATTTATTTGAAGTGAGTTAGCAAAACGAAAAAATGAAATAACAACGACAAAAAAAATATATTCCGGCGATTCGATTCGGTTTTTAGTGTCGATGTTTCGGTTTTATTTAATTAAAGGGCATTTTTGATGCGGTTTTGGTTTCTGTGGGAGAAACACTATTTCATTAGGAAGCAAATCTTATTCGATTACAGAATGCCATTGATAAGTTATAGAATAAATGAAAATAATGTGTTTTCAATTAAACTTTTATTATTCAAATTACAAAATTATTTTGTTTATTTTTTAAAGCTGCATTTTATCTTAACGTGGAGGATATATCCGCATATTTTCAGTAGACGAGATCGTTTAATGAAAACTGGAACTACCAATTCTCAGTAAAAAGGTGTTGTTTAATATTTATAGACACGAAAACAAATGTTTTTTTACAAATTTCACTATACAATCAAATGACCAGGAGTAGTGTTTGGCCGTGTTCAAACGAAGATTACAAATGCTCGCGAAAAGGCATAGATTTCGTTCAAAATGACCCTAATAATCCTAAAATATACTAAAGTGGCAGCTGCCACTAAGGGCTATGTTATAATATTTAATATTAAAGTAAATAATATGCTATTTTTCAGTAAAATAACAGCTTTTTAAAACTATTTTTTCTACCCAAATAATAGGCATAAAAAATACTGATTATCAGCCGTTTACTGAAGCTACATTTAGTAAGTTGGGTAGTTGGTGATAACAGTGTCAGGTCCGTGGTGCAGTGGTCAACGTCGTTGGCTACAGTTACGGATGTCACGAGTAAAAGTCCGAGTGCGTTTCATGAATGGATTTTTCAATCGATTTATGGATTTCTGTGATGTCTTAAATTCCCTCACACACTTCCGATCCACTGCTCCTGTCCTAGTCCTAACCTAACCTAACCTAACCTAATCCAACTCTCTGAACAACTGAGTAAAAGCAGTTCTTGCAGAAAACTTCTGTTAAGTTACCTCCATTATATTAGACAGGGTAGATCAAGCAACCATCAAATAAATGAGGTTTAAAAAAAAACGTTAAGTTCCACACGAGTCATGTATTTAGTTGTTGTTAATTACTATTTCGGCAACTCGCCATCACCAACTAGGTTGCCTAATTTCAGTGGAACTATTATTATATTTCCCACATAATATGGATACGTTATTATTTCTCACCTACTAACAGAACGGTTCCACCTTGTAGAATCCAATTTAATCAAGGAAACAGTTTAAGTCCATATTCAAAACTAACGTAGGTATTATTTTTCAATATATTCAGATGCAAATATGCATACGCTCTATGTATTATAGTATCGTTGTTATGGTGGCAGAGGGCGTTAATTCAAAAAACGTTTTTTTGAGATAATTGACTTTTAAATAAATCATTAAGTTTAAGTCTTTCTATTAACATACCTGAATCATTACTTATTAAACTAACCACTACGAACTCGATTTAATTATCAGTAATTATTTTTTAAATTAATATTAACTGTATTTTTTTACCACTGTGAAAGAAATTGAATTTATTTTTGTTTCTTCAAATTACATAAAAGATAAATAAAATATGACTAAACTTGATTTTTTCAGATGATAGTCCATCCTAAAATATACCATACTGCATTCATAGTTCAAAACAGTCGATTTTCGACATATCGTCTTCTTCCACTATGCCGACGACATAATTATAAATTATGGCATACGTTATATTTGTCGTTATTATTTAATTAATTATAAAGTTTGGTGAACCGGTTGGTATTTTTTCTTAAATCTTTTATATATTATATATGCAAAAATGGTGAAATAAAGCCTTTGTTAAAAGTAATATAAAATTTAATAATCAAATTTAATAGAATTTATAAACAGTTAATTATTTATAAGAGGCTTAATATTAAAATAAAGAAGTCTACCGCAAGATTTCACACCAGCAAAAAATAACCTAAGCTCGAATTTGAAAATTAATATTCATTTTCGGAAATCACATCACTAAAAATTTATGAACGGTTTATCTGTCGTGATCGTTTTTTTTTTTAATATATGTTTTAAAGAGTCAATTAGAAGCGACTTATGCAAATCAAAGCTGGATATTTTTATTTTATTTTGAAAAATGTAAAACCAGTTGCACATTCAATTTAATTGAATACATAAACACCTATCCGAATACAGGCAACATTAAAGATTGACTAATGGACGTGTTGATTTTCAGTTCGTGTCTTTAATTTTTAATGAAGATTTATTAAGAACATTTTAGTCAGATCTAAGATGACCTATTGATATATTTGTAATGCCGCTTAGATGCTCATTATATCAGTCTAGTGTGTTTAAATTAAATTGAATCACTGTAAACAGAAGCAGTAATAAAATACCCGAGAGGATATTTAAGAACTCGTGTTGCTTTTTATTAGATTTCTTATGTCATTTACTAAATAACGTGATGTTTATCTGATTTAATCAGCGGTTTATCCTATATGGAAATAGGAGGCAAAGAGACGGAATGAGTCAAATAAAATCTAACGTGTGTCTATAATAGTCATTTATACAAAGTAGTTTCAGAACTGCAGTAGGACACATCGGGTATGGAGAATTGAGGGTGTCATTTCGAAATCTAAGACTGATACACCATATAAATAATTTAAATATCTTAATGTTTTCTTTACGTAACGATTCGAAAGTCACAGGTTACTAGTGGTGATTTTTTTAATGGTTTAAATTCAAAAATATCTCTCGGAAGGGATTGGGGGGTTGTCATTCCTAAATCTGAGACGGATTCACCATATCAATTATTGAAATTTCTTAATATTTTCTCTGTTTAACTATTCGAAAGTCCCAGGTTGCTAGGTCAAATATCAATCGTTGAATATTAACTTTTTCCTGCATGATTTTTTTTAAATGGCATATGTGATATCAAATCAACATGTATCTGCCTGTTTGTCTCAATAACTCTTGCCAAACGGTGAAGAAAAGTGACGTGAAATTTGACCATTTCATTCTGCTGCCAATTCTGGTCAACTGTGATATTTTCAATATTAAACTTTTTATATTACTATTAATTGATCGAATATATTTAGTGAATAGTTCATGGGGTACGGTCCACAGCGATATTTTCAACTTTCAACATTAGCTTTCACCAAAATAACGCCAAAGTTTTATTGTTAGCACCCTCTATCCCGGAATAACCTGATTTATAAAAATTAATATTATAATTATTAAATAATAAAATATTTTTCATATTTCCTATTTTATAAATGAATTAAAAAGTAATATGAAACTTGACTTACGACCAAACATTTTTTTATGATTGAACGAAATAAAAAACGCCATGTTCGTATTAGTTATTAATTTATTATTGTCGATTCCGTGGCCAAGTTGTTAATGCTCTTGGGTGTTCGTTTTATTCAGTTACGAATTCGAATTCTCGAACGGAAATTTTCATTAATGTATCGGTATCCAAAGGCACGGATATCTGTGATATTTACACACCCTACTTTTCGCGGATCGAGTAATTATCCAACAAAAAATCCGTGTATCCTTGTGTTCTCCATTATATTTTTGTCCTCTCTGAAATGATACATTACGATAAACAACAGCCATTTGTCATAATATAAATTCTGTTAAGAGACCCTATGTTGTACTATTTAATAAACATTACTACTGCATGTATTACGAGCGGGTATTTATCTCGATGAAAAATAAATACAAAGTTCTATCCGCACACCGCACGCATTTTTTTCGTATCCCAGTTTAGCTCCAGTTGCATCCTCGTTAATTTAATCCTATATTTAACAATACAAAATGTACAAGTCATGCGTAGGAATGAGCGCACACAACATGTATTATTATTTCGCTGAATATCCAAGTCATCCTCAGGTGACTTCTGATTATTATTTATTGTTTGTCGGCCGCATGCTAGGGTTACTATATTTTGCCTCCCGTTGTATAGCAGGGATACGTAACATCCTTTAGCGGCTAGTGGCGAATGCCATAGTGGGAGAATGTCTAGCCTTTTTTTATCTACTGAATTCAAATGGAGATCGACTTAAATAATCTTACAAATAATTTTCGAAATCTTGCTTTATTGTAGCTTAACGGCGTTGAAATCCCTGCTAATCTCATCATTCAAATGAATATTAATATTCTATCAATACATTACGTTTTTCCTAATTCATATACCTAATACTAATTTATTTTTGATATTAATGCTTAGTGGAATGCTAAGCTCGCTTGAAAATCCCCGCGGAGAATTTAAAAGTGTTGACAAATATTCGCGTTTTACAATCTCTTTATATCAAATTATACATACATTGATTGCCGGTGCTTGAACATTGAACCTTCAATTCGCCAATTGGAGCTTTGGCTACCGATACCGAATTTGAATAGTTTCAAACTATTTCCTACTATATTCTTATTTTGTGAAAGATAAATAAATATACACATTTTTTGAATATACAAACATTCGAAAGCTAGGCAAATAACTTTAAATTTTTCCAATTTGAAATAATTAAGAATGAAAATGAGGTGGACACACGGGCCTACCCTATCATCCTGTCTACAGGTTTCATAGCTCAAAACACAGCCGCTGTGGGTCTGTTAGGGTCTCAATGAGTGTCTTAAACCTGACTGTAACCAGTAGTGGTATAAATATATTCCACTAATTCGAAACATTCAGGTAAATCAAAAACAAATCTGATCGAAAAAATGATTTTTTATATTAAAAAATACTTATTCAGTCAGTTACATCCCGAAGTTGATAACTTGGGTAATTTATGGCTTTTTGTAACAATTCTTTTCAACTGTCTTAATCAAATTTGGATACTACACAAAAAGGTTATCTGAGCATAAATAAACTAGTAATCAACACAATTTATTTAGGTAATTTAAATTTTTTTCGTCGTTCCATGATCATTCGAATAGCTTAGTTGCAACCAAATTTTGCTGTTCAATCAATTTAATTTAAAACAGTAAGTAAAAAATCTTTCTTAATATTTGTTAATAGATTTTCTAAATATTGTTATATGTATCTGTTTCATAGTTGAAACTTTTAGTTACACATTTTACCAGAAATCAAATTCGTGTAAAGCACAGAAAGACTGATGGTATAAGTAGGTCTTACATAGTGTGTTATTTATTCATTTATATTTGCATCATCAAATACATCTTTGCACTTAATCACAGTCATATAATCGCCTAATTGACGTAATATTTAAATAATAATTAGAGGAAAATATGCAGATGAAAAGAGAGTAATGACACGTCTAAGAGGTCTTTCTAGTTCAGCCCCAGTCTAGCTACCAACTTAATGGGGCGGTTCAACAGGAGAAATAATTTTCTCATTTGAAAATAACGACCTCTGGTTGAATGGGGTCTACTTACTGTGTATTCAAAAATGACTTATGAATAGTCAAATTAGGTGAAGCTAAACATAATGAGCCTAGATTTCTGTAAATTTATCAATATTAGATATAAAGAATTATTTTAAAAGCTATTCGCTCAAACATATTTTTTAAAAATGTATTAGTAAGTATTATAATATACTAGTGAGTACCCGGCATGCTTTGCAATGCCACTCAAAGAAAAAAAGTTTTTGTGTTTTAATTCTGTTTATTGAAGTGCTTTTGGACACACAAATTTTTTTGTTTTCTGTCTGGTGCGTACACGAATAAATAAGAAGGTTTTCCGAGATGTCGCTATTCGTTAGAATTTGATTCTTTATTTTAGATTTTAGATATATCTGGATTGTGAAATTGATTTTTATATATAATAAGACCTACTGTAAGTTAAAAATTAAATCGTTAAGAGTCGGGCTCGGGACTGATTGTAGTATGCCTATGTCCTTCCCGCAAGTGCAAGCAATAACTTGACAAAGTTTTATCGGAATCAGATGAACGGTATAGCAGTGCATACGAACAAGCACACATTGATTTAATTTAAGACATCGACTGAGGGTGTTTGATGGAATTTCAATATTAAATTTGGATTATTGAGATTTTGTACACTTCCATGTATTTTGTCACTAACGACCCGGGTTTCGCCTTTCGGCATCTTCAGGCATTCGAGCACACGAATGGACTCGAACTGAGAGACAGTAAACAATGTCTAACGCTTATATAGAAGATACAAATGCGACAAATATCATTTACGAGGCAATACATTATACGTCTGAGAGCCACACCGATACCTGAGTTAAAATTTCGGAAATCGCCCTAATCCTTATTTTGTAAACACCATATTAACAGAGTGGCGAGTTGCCGAAGGCGAATTGCCGCTTTTCAACTTCTTTCAGAAATACCAGTGATTTTACAATTATAATAGTATTGTGGGTTTTGACGGGATGTAATTCGACGAATGGGTAAATATATACAATCATTCCACATTTAGTGACATCTGTTAGGTGTTTCAACGTATCGGATATAATAGCGGAGAATTAGGAAGGTTCAGCTGCTCATTCAAGATTGGTAAGGAGTTTAATAGAGCCCAGTTATATATATAAGATTCGAATACACACTTATAATATGGTTTATATTGAGTATTCGACAATTGGTTTAAACGTTAAACTATTAAATTAATATCACCTATAATAATACATAGCGATTTTATTCGCCTTTAAAATAATAATTTACTAAGTTCATTCGTTAAATTTTCATCCGGATTGTATAGAATATTATTTTTAGCATATATTCTTCATTTGATCAATTTTTTAAAAATATTTCTGCTCTCATTGTAGAGCATATGGACACCTAAAAGGTTGTAGTTGTAAGTCAATCACTCCACCTTTATTTTCAGTGAGGGTCAGGATAATAGGTAATATATGATAGGATTAAAAAATTAAGTGTTGGGATGAAAGCATGAGATTCTTTAGTATGATTTAAAAACTAGAAATTGATTTAAAGATTAAATTTTGAAAATTCTCATTCGGTTATCGGAACCCTTACTGTGTAGTCTGGCTGGGTGAAAACCCTATGACGTTACGATTCGGCTATTGCGATCGACTTTATAAGTGATCTGAATAATTAATAATTGCATATTGAACGTAGACTCTTTGTTTCTTCATTACTAGGAAATCGAATACTAAGAAACCATATTCTTGGGGAGTACCGATACGAGACAGATATATTTTAGAATTCATTAAAAATCAAACTACCCGAGTTTGTCAAATAGCATAACTGATCGTAACAAGGCAGTATTGTGAGACATAATTCGTTTCCACTTTTATGCCGTAGATTCAAATTGCTTGGATTTAATACAAATATTAATTCAATAATCAACGTAAGCATTCAATTTTATTTAAAATAAAAGAATATTATCAGGACTTCCTTTAAAGACTATAAACTTTCAGCGATATAATTTGAGCGCTTTGTCAATAGTAATTATAATGATCTCAAGAGAAGTGAAGTAAAGTAAAGTTATGATAAAGCTACAAATAATAATTAACGCCCACTTTCTAGATCAAGTTCCAACAATTCCAGCCCGCCTACGAGTTTTGGATTTAAGTCCTGTGTCCAGTGGCACACTTAAAGTCATTTTGACCTCTGATAAAAATCTTTCTTAAGGTAAAATTAAATTTGATCACTATATTATTCCGCTGATCGTGTTAATAGTTGTGACACGTATTTCACGTACTTGAGAAGTATCTTCAAACTATCCCTAACATAAGATTTTTATTTCTTACCTAGACCAGTGCTCCGCAACCTTTTCTCCTCCACGGCACTCCAAAAGCAAAAATATATGTAAATTTCAACAACAAAATTCATATTTACTTCTTCGAATTAAAAATAGCCATAAAGTATGTCTGTATACCACAGTATGGATTAATATTCCATTCCCGTTTCATCATATTTCAAAAATTGATGTCACTTGATTCGATAATGTTTAATATTTACATTAGGTACATTCGTTCGCTATTTTTAATAATTCATATGGTAAGTTTTTAACCTTAATGCTTCCCGATGTGGGCAGCAATATATGAATTCTATTGTAAATTTTTTTGTTTTACATTCGAAACAAGCCTCGTTTTATCCTCCATCGTTGCGGTTGCGCCATCCGTGCAAACACTCACATTAAAATAATTCCATCTAATTGTTTGTTGCTCGGAAAATGTCCTCACCGGTAGTCCACTCTGGATTTTTTTTTGCGAAACGGATACCTAGCAAGTAAAAAGCTTTATTTTTTTCGAATATGAGTTTTCAATTTGTTCTCATTTTAAGCGAATTGCGCCGCTGCACACCGGTGTGCCGTGGCGCACAGGTTGCGGGGCACTGACCTAGACATTGATCCTAACTCTTATCTTATAAATGACAAAATGAATAGTGAGGTTTTTTCTTTATTCTGGACGCAAACAATAACAGACTAATTACAATATTTATTATTTGTATTTATTTATTATCGAATTTTCCTCTCCAAACAAAAGTAATTTCTTAAAGTTTCGTCATACACCTATTGTGGAGTATAAAACGGATGCCCATTTAAATTTGGTTAATAAAATTGTAATATCAATTTCAAATTGACACACAACTATTCACGTCTACAAAAAAATATATTTACAATAGCTATTATTTAATACTTAGGTATGTTATTTATACTTCATTAACTAAAAGTAAGCAAGGAAATAATGCAAGAGTATAGAAATATCCTGCAATTTGAATTATATTTAAACACATATATTATATCGTCGCTGTTCTGGAAGAAAACACTAAGTCAAAAAAATGACGAATTGAGTTAGTCATAACAAAATGTTCTTTATTTCAAATTTTATCATATGAAAGAACACACTTATTTTTATAAATTATGTTTATACTTAAAAACAGTTTTGTACAAACAAACAAAATGAAAAATGTATAGCATTTCAAACATTCGACAAACTTCAAAGTCCAATTACTCAAAACTAGTATTTTTCATTTAGTGTCTTCTTCCAGAACGACGACGATATGTAATATGCATCCAATCAAATTTAGGGCTTCATTTCCTTGGTTGGAAAACTAGGAAATTATGCAGTGATTTTTTAAATAATTAAAAATGCAATTAATATGCTTATTATTATATTACTTTTTCTAAACTAAAATAAAGTTTTAATATCTTATTATACCGACTTATTTTAATGCACTATTACAAATAGCGGTGGAGGTATGTATTCATTGCTTAAACTTCAAAACTTAGTAAATTGTAAGCGAGACTACTTCAAATGATCATAATTTTATGTAGAATTCTCAACGCTTAGTTTCCGTTAAATCTAATGCATTCATACATCTTTGAAATCTCAATAGTAATTATCTAAAGCAGATTAGGGAACCTGTGGCTTTAAGAGTATTAAAGTGCGGCCTTTTGACTTAATCCAAAGTAATCAATTCATTGTTTTCATCCACATACAAAATCAAATTGTGACTCATTTTTAAGTATAGTAATATTGTATCAAATTGAAATTTATAGAATGCGGGCTTATTAGATTAAGTATTATATAAAAGAATGCGACCACCTTAGAAGTATGCCCGTGCTCTTATATATAGTTTGAATTCGATGGAAATATCCACGATTGATCTGCATATTTTAATAAACAAATATTGATATTTAGGAATAAGCTCCGGATTCCAGAACGGAAGCGCGAGGCGTTACTACTTTGTCACCGTGATTGGTAATTTTGAAGAGACTGAAGAAGAAGAGAAGCAGGTTATAGAGAATTAAACAGCAACATGCTCTTTGCACCCCACTGCCTATGTTTTAATGGATGATAAAACGATGGAATCTTAATTGTGTTTAAGTGCTTTAACTTCGTTAAAAACTGTTTTAATGATAATTTAATTATCCGTTATACCAGTTCCCATATTTAAGGATTTCAGTTAATGAGCCCGTGAGATATTATATTTAGGATGACCAAACGGACCGTTTTGAATGGTACAGTTTTATCGGTCCCATCGGTTTGGTAAAAAACAATTTTTCCCATTTCTTGAAATTTGCTCAATTTTTAAGCATTCTTATTATAATGCTTATCACAATCAGAGTGCTAGAAAAATAAATGCTTTTGTAATTTGATAAAGCAGATTTAAGTTTTTTTCTGCGAGGATAATACAAGAAATAATAGTAATGAAATATTTATGTATAAATATGCACAAAAGATTTTTATTACTTACAAAGTAAACTAACTACTGAGAAATAAAATACAATTTTGGAATGATTATTGATTTTTTACCTAACCTTTTCAGGAGTAACTTGATAATAATGACCGTGCTATGAGGAGTGAGTTTTTTTACATCAAAATTTGATGAATGATGAAATATCGATGTTTTGTTGTTTCGGAAAATGTAGAATTCAGTAGTTTGTAAGGTTCAAACCTGTTTTCAAACGATAAAATAATATACCCAGAAGTTCACAGATGACATTGTAATACTTTTTCAACACACAAACACGTATTACCATACTTACGTACATGTACGTCCATACTCCTTCGCGGAAATGTGCAAGTACGTCCATACTACCAGAAAGGTTAAATCGTCATTCATTTACAACGACTTGCGTCAAGAATAAATAATAGTCAGCCAAATAATTTCAATCTAAATGGAAACAAATTATCGAGCAGATTGAAAAATAAATGACTGACTCAATATACTTAGGTTTGGTTTGCCCACCAACACCCGCTTTGAATATGCAAACGCATTAAATGGTGAATAAAAAAATACGCAAACTTGTCAGAACATCAAGCTAGCACAATATGGGGCTGAAACGAAAAGTGGTGATTTAAAATATATTGTAACAAAATGTTTCTTCGAGAACATGTATTTTTTCAAGCCACTTTCTGGCAGAAGTCTATCTTCAGTCAGCAAAGGACTGAGCAAGTTAAAATTAACTATTCAAGTTTAAAATAACGCTAGGAACAAATCCTGGTAACAATTTTGTTCTTAACAATTTTGTTCAAATCCTGGTAACAAGATCAATTTTGTTAAGGGGTTTTTCCCATTCAACTCCTTCAGCTCACAGAAAATATAGTAAGTTATACAGTATTATTGTACTTGGCTATAAAGCAAACGGAAAAGATATACAAAGACCCACCCTGAAAATTAAATAGCCAGGAGTCTTGCTATCAAGCTTGGCACCGCAATACTTTCAAATTTGCGGAGCCTCGTAATTTTTTTTTATACGTAATTATTTCATAACAACTACCGGCCATATCTTGCTCCCATATATAAAGGTGGATTGAACGGGTTTTGTTTATTAAAAAAAAAGTGCGAAGTGTTCCATTATTTCCATTCGGTTGACCAAAATAAAATCAATAAGGCCTGTCGATTAATGATATAAATACAGCACAACATTGTAGAATATGCAAGACTGAACACTCGGCTCATACAAAGGGGTCCGTGGAACTTTGAAAGCTCTCAGAGGCGAGAATATTAAATTTCGGCGCAGTAAAAAAGATATATTAGAACTTCTGCTCATCTCCAACCGATACAAAAAACACTGTTCTAGAATTTTATATAAATGAGCGTTGCTAAATATAATACATATTTTTTTCGTATGGAAAAAGATTTAATGTGATTGTCGAAATATAATGTTTTATTAGGGATAGTCGGCGTCCGTGATGCAGTTGGTAGCGTCGTGGGCTACGGCGACGGATGTTTTGGGATCAATTCCCGGTGCGGACAGTTTTCATAAATTGATATTTCAATCGATTTATGGATTTATGTTCGTAGTCTGAGTGTGTGTGTTGTCTAAAACTCCCTCTTCACCCACCCATCCCATCCTCACTTCTAGTCCAGCCCTAGCCCTATCCTTCTATCCCTACTCTCTTCGATAAAGAGAGGTTGAGCAACTGAGTAACAAACAGTTGTCATAGAAACGTTTCTGTTGAGATACCTCCATTAGGAGACCGTATGATCCACATTAGGAGCGGACGTGGAAATAAATAAATTAGGGATACACTACCGTTGTAATTAAATATTCAGCTGACGGTAAATGGCGTATTTAAATAGCTTCAATAAAACATATTAATGTTATTCAACATTTAATTTTATTGGTTTTTGGTAAGCGACATTATTGTCATAAGGAATAATAAGAAAATGTTATTTTCCATAAGAATTATACGCATTGGTTTATAGCTATTATAACTATAGTCAGCATATAATTCTTGTGGAAGCAAATACTTTCTTATTTGTACTATATTATAATAGAGTTAGATACTAAGATAATGCCAATTCAATAAATGATATTATTATTGTTTACCAAAAGCAGGGAACATTGTTTTTACGAATCGAAACTGTTAATTATATCTGAAAAAAAAATGACAATTAATGTTTCAATAATCAGATTTATATTTTGCTTTTAGATGCCATTTTCTTAGTGGCAGTAGTATAAATATTATGTAAATATTTTAACATTAGAAGGGCAGAGTACAATTATATTTATAACATAAAAAAACTTTTCATATAAATGTATATAGTTGTCGCAATACGTTTATTATAAATATGTACACTAAATGTATCATTGAGGAGACATGGTCTTCGGAGCGATACAAACAAGTTCATCTAATTAGAAAAACAAAAAAAAAAAAACAATTAATTCCCACATGAAGTGTTATTCCACGCAAATGAAATATTGCAAGTATTCATGCCTACAAAAATGTCTTTTATCGAAGCGTTTGTCGAGTTGGGAAAAAGAGTAGCAAATAAATAAAAAGATTGGTGGTGTAACTCAAGACACGAGCTAAATAAAAAAAAAACTATTGAGGAAGTTAGGGACCGTGTTATTCCAGTTAATGTTTAGTGGAATGGGTATTATTAATTAACTAATCGATTTTAAACTAAAATGAAAACACTATAATATATCGTAAATTTTTTAATTAAAAACAAGATGAGTCCGCTCGGCAAGTGAATTTTTGTATTCAAAATTATATTGACTAACTAAATATATGCCAATAGTTCGTAATCGTAGAGATTGACTCAACTTATTCAAGGCCATTGCCACTAATATAAACATAAAAAAGAATTTACTTTTATGAAGAATCTACTTCGAAAAAAATCATTGAAAGTATTTTTCAAAATAGTATTAACAAAGTAACGTGTTGCTCATTTTGCGAAGCAATGCAAAATACTTTCAAATCTAAATAATAAATACAAAATCTGATGTAATTTTAAAAGCACGTCGGAATAATAAAATAGTCTGAAATTTAGTTAAGCCATTATGCTTTCTTTATAAACTAGTATGACAGTACCCGTCATAGATGACGGTATTGAAATTAAAATATTGAATGTCTGAAGTAGCTAGAACGTCGGAACTGTGTTTTCATTGTTTACACCGCGAACGCTTACGTCATGATAAAATTTCACACCTACATGTGATATGTGATAATAATAAAGCGTCTACAGAGCAGTCTGGGCTATTATATACATATAGGATAAATGTGACAGATGAACAGATGAACTTCTATTGTATTAGGTATACTTCAACATAATATGTATGATAATTACTTGTTGTGGATATTGAAAACCAGATATCGATCACGGCTTACCGATTCCCATAATGACTGAATGTCTAAAAACAGAAGATTCTGATTATGTGCCTGATTTTAACAAATGATTATAGGGTCGTTTCGCCAGTGCTCGGCCAGTTAAGCGACAGGTGTACTTTCAAAAGGGATTTTGAGTCAATGAATGATAAACACATATTTTGTTCGCTGTTATTCCATTAAACAGGGATTAAGTAATGTAACCAACTAAAAATAAAATAGTCAATATTGTACCAAGCATAAAATAATAGAAGATTACAAAAAAAATTCCAATTGTCCTAGTGGTCGGCCCCCAAAATCCAGGTCGGCCTTTCGTTTCCCAGTGTTCGGCCATCACTATGAAACTTCATGAATGTCACGAAATAATTTACTGACAGTTGACAGAACAATAAAAAACATAATGATGCAAAGCATTACAATATAAAGTATATATATATATATATATTTTCATCAGTTGATAATGCTAGTGATGAGCGAAACCGCTCCTGATCATTATAAATATGTGGAAGTAGTACAAATGAATTGTGTTTTATTTTTAAAATATAATGTCTTTTCACCAAAAATTGACAGTTAACACCTAAAAAGTGAACGTATATTTTGCTAGCGATCCCCATACAAGATGAATTTATCGAAACTTGCGAAGTAAAAATGTGCTTTTTTTAATTGCGTATTGCATCATACAGGTCAGCATAGTGCAGATATACATTGGCAAGTGGGAAGACTACCTACACGAATTAAAAAAAACTGTTTTTTTAAATGTATCCACTATTATGTATGTTTTAAGCTCAAAAGGCCGACCACTGGCGACGGCTGAGCTTAGAAAAAAACACCCTAGCCAAACATCTGCAATGCTAAGTGTAACAACTCATGTGTTTTGATAAATCGATCTGAATGTGTTTTGGCTTCGCATAAAACTTTCAGTTCCCTGATCTGCAAAAATTAAGACGTGGTACTGTTTTTCGTAAACAAACTATTTGGTCGTAAAAATGTTGTCAACCACTGGTATATTCAATTAAAAAAATAGATAGGATTCATAATATTTCAGATAATTTCACAATTCCATATGTCCCTCCTTTGTGGAAGACATTACCTTATGTTTTAAAATGGATTTAATGCTTCATGAGATCAACGTTCAAATATCCAGAAAACGATAATTACTTTAATTATATATGAAGACTAAAAAACACTGTGTTTGACAGGAAACGAGCAATTTTAAAATCATGCAATAAGTGGAAAATTATGTCAACTTATCTATCAAAACCACAAGTCTACAGTAATAATCATGAATCTAATACCGAATGGATTTGACCTTTGATGCCAGTGGGGAAAATTGTGAGAAATTCGACGAAGGAAGAATAGTGACGAACAAGTTTATCGATTTAGGAATTGATTTAATTAGTTTATTTGATTATAAATCTCATAAATGTTTTAAAACACTCTTTTGCAACAATATACTTACTAAAATAAGTCTCATTTTTAATATAAAGATAGGAAACTTTAAAGTTTTCTTGGAATATCAGGATTTACGATTTCTGATTGACTAAGGGTGCTTGGTAGAATTTTAATATAAAATTTTAATTGTTGAAATTTTGGTTCGAGTTCAGTTCGATTTCATTTGTGTGCAATATATATTATAATCTTTAATGTTTCTATACTGAAATGTGAAAAATTTATAAAGAATTTATAGAGCAAGAATTATTACTTAATGATATTTTGTTTTTTTATTTAAAAAAATGAAACACAATTTGTTTGAACTACTTCCACACGTGTATTATGATAAGGACTGGTTTCTCTCATCACGAGCATTATCAACTGACTAGTACAAATAAATTGTGTTTTAGTTTGAATTGAAAGTGAATGATTTGTGAATGAACTATGTAATATAGTGTATGTGAATCAATTAAAAGTGAACGGTTCATTATTTAAGCTTTTTTTATCATGAAAAAAGGAATATAGCTTTGTTTTTATCGATCTTTTTCTAGACATGCCCTCATCATATGATTTTAATATAATAAAACAATGACGGGCAAATAGCCAACTGTTCAACATTGCTGTCTTCGATTTTGGTAGTCACGGGTTCGAATCCCAGTACGGATTCGTTCATTAAATTGATTTTTTAATCGATTTATGGATTTGTGTGACTTGAAGGATTGAATGACTTCGATGTCTTAAATTTCCTCCGAACAATCCGATCCGGGCCCAGCGAGAATGATAAGCTAACCACATATATATTCATATCTACATAATTACTCCGAAAAAGTGGTTGAGCGACTGAGAAACAATTATTTCTCAGATAAAAACTTATCTTGAGAAAAGCTAGTTCAAAAAACAATTATTCAGTTGAAAAATTTGTTCATCTGATACCAAGTCATCCATTTTAGAAGACATGCGAAGGAAAATATTTAATACTTTATGATCCCGAAAACTCCTGTAGGGAAATTTATAAATGTAGGAAACAGGCGCTATCGTAATCCCTATTCACAATAAATATGAATCCATCTTTAGTCGTCACCCTTCACCGTTAGCAAGCTGTCGTTTGCCCCAGCATCACGGCTGTGATTGGACCTGTCTTGTCTCGCGGCCGAATTCCCTTTTTTATTATTTTTGTTGGTGCATTTTATTTTACGAGGAGCGGTAAAATATGTCATACATATTGCCTCTCAAAGGAATAACTGTCGTACTCTCTTTTCAAAAGAGTGCTTTGCCATAATAGGAACTCCATGCGTACTTACCTTATCTGGATGGTAGAGTAACTATTGTATTATTAATGTTTATGGCGAAAGATTATTCATTATACATATCAAGACCGTTTGAAAACAAAGGAATATAAATCAAATATTATTGTTATATATGAAATAAAGGTTTTTTAAGATTAGCTGTTTTTTTGTAGAAAAGTTTTACACAAGTCTCTCATAAATGGGCAATAAAATAATGTTGTGGTAAATAATATTAAATATAATTATATCTACTGTGGAAAGGAAAAAGGACGTAACCCACACCAAAAACTATTGTGTATAACTCACACAAAACGTGCCAATACACTATATTTATATATAACATATTGAGTGTAGAAAGGCAAAAGAACTTCCATCTTTTCAGAATATTTTTTTCGATGATCAGAATGTATACAATGTTAAAAACGTTTTGTTTGGGCTATACACAATATTTTTTGTGTGTGGGTTACGTCTTTTTTCCTTTCCACAGTGGATATGTATGTATATAAAAAGGTGTCATTTTTTACTGTTGTTTTACTTTTATACAAACGTTTATTTTTTAAATTTTACATTAAAAATAAATTTCCACAAAATTACCGCCGAATCCATCTAAATTACTTAAATTAATAAATTAGGAACTCGCGGGTAAGAGAGAGCACGGACCAGCACCTTGGACATGTGCTGCGGATGCCCCAGAGGAGTCTGAATCCTGTCTGTCTGTTTTACCAACCGGATGGATTCCATCGCCCTGGAAGGCCGCTGATGACCATCCATATGATGTACTCGTTGGAGATACGGGACGTTGGGTTGCTCTGGGAGGAAGCAAGAAGACTGGTGAGGGACAGAGAATCTCCGAATAAGGAGTGGATATGGTTAAAAAAATCCGGCCATTTCTTATTATATAAATTGAAACTTATTGTCGTTAAAGTGAGTTAATAAAAAAAATGTTGAGTTCTTCTTGGTAAAACTGTTTTATAATGGGTGCTAAAAATAAGACGTGTGTATTTTGATATATAATTGTTTTTACGTTCCTGTTGAAAATGTTTAAACTGAATCACATTTGGATACAATTTTCAGTTCTTAAAATGAACCAATTTTAGTATATGTGAAGAATTGAGGTTCAACCTAATTAAAATTTGAAACCATGTACTTCATTAACTACTGTGAGGGTATACCCGCGCACTCGATAAGTCTGCCGTAGAATATAAACATGAAAATATATTCATCCACCAGATTTAAGTAACAACGGATGATAAAAAAATAGACTCATTAATTCACCTAACTACTCAAGGAAGCTTCTAAGTTATTTTCGTGTGGGCAGAATAATAAAAACTCACCGAAAAGGATTGAAGTTTTTATTTAGATTAGATAGATTAAAAACCTTAAAATTTACATATTCAATCGCTTGCAGGCCACTGTTCTCATTTTTGTACAGCCTCACAACTCGAAAGACAAGTGATAATGGGACCAAAAAATCTGCCCCAGGCATTGTTTTAATGTACCGTATACTTAAATGAATCGATTTGAGACTTGCTTGCCTCTCGGTTGCCTTATGTAAATTACGTAACTAAATTTAAACTTAAAGGAGGAATCGTTGTCAATAAATTTAACTCTTACATGCTCTACCCTGTATCTCAGTTAGTTGAAATGGAAAAGATTATTACACAGAGTAGATGGTATCGATTTACTGATTAGGTTGAGATATTACTGCGTCGGTTTCTAATATCTTCATTTAGATTCGTAGTTGATAAACAGTTGAATTCAAAATATTTTTAAAAGATCTCATTACAATTTCAGTCTGAAAATAAAGCAAGTAAGTAGTATCTTCCATATCTTACACAGATTTCAACTAACGAAGCATCTACATTTTTAAAGATTGAATCCGTACGTAAAGATTAATTTTTTTAGATTATTTATTTAAATAACATTATTAGAAAATCAATTTTTTTCCCATGTCCGCTCCCAATGTGGACCATATGGTCTCCTAATGGAGGTGTCTTAACAGAATTTTTCTACGAGAACTGCTTGTTACTCAGTTGCTCGACCTCTCTTCTTTCGAAGAGAGTAGGGATAGAAGGATAGGGCTAGGACAGGACTAGTGGTCAGCTAATCGCTCTCGCTACGCCCCGTCAGGATGGGATGGGTGGGAGGGAGGACTCAGACTACGAACAGAAATCCATAAATCGATTGAAAGGTCAATCTATGAAAACCATCCGCACCGGGAATTGAACCCGAGACATCCGTAACCGTAGCCAATTTTTTAGCCTTATATTAGGAAGTAGATAGAGTAAATTGATAAAAATACATTTTTACGATAAATAAATGCTTATTTTAGGACACAAATGACACTAGTAATTTAATAGTCCGGTCTCAACCCAAAATAATTACTATATGAAAATAAAACTTGTATAATTATTATTCTAGTTATATATAGATGAATCTTTTCGTTTCAATAATTATGGTAAAATGAACTCATGAACAAAAACTATTTTCAAACATATCAATTTAAATTTATCAACAGTCTTTATGGTAAGAGATTGTTTTGTTAAAATAAAACACAACTATTTGTTAAATTTGAATTGTTGAGATGTTGTACATTTCCATGTATTTGTCACTAAAAACCTGGGTTTCGCTTTCCGGCATCTTCTAACATTCGAGCATACTAATGAACTCGAACTGAGACAAGTAGACAGTTTATAACAATTGTATACAAGATTAATACGACAAATCTTATCCCTGAGTCTAAGAAGTAAGCATCTGGAATAGTCCGAACACATGTCTTACGGGTGAAAAGAGAGGGTTTTTAAATGCAATTCGAAGAACTACCTACTCAATTTCAATTAATGGGCTCTGTCAGGGTGATTATGGACCTATGTATTAATAAGGGAAATTCGTTATTTTGATTGTTAATTTATGTTTATTTTTTACGGACTCATATCACGCCTCTCACGTAAAGTGTCCAATAGAGGGAAGATTCAGTTGTTCGTTCAAAATTGGTAAGTAATTTAACTGGGCTCTATTGATTTCCAAAATTTCCTAACAAAATAAGTTATGTTCCCCCATGTTTTGATGTAACATTTAAATCCCATCATCCGCATTGAAGGTATGGTTCAAACCAACATAAATTAACAATCAAAATATATCAAACAACTATTTGTACTCCTTATTCCACATATCTTCAAGTTTGTACGACGTAATAAGTACAACGGATTGTGTGTCTAAATATTTCAAGACACATACTACATTTATCATTTTTTACAATCATTTTTAATGATTCAATGCACTGAGACGTTTAAAATGAATAGTAGAGAAACATGTTAAATCTAAGAGATTAATTGCATGCAAAATTGACGTTTGAAACAATTGCCCTTCATACGAAACACCAGATAAGGTTGTTTTACATCAATTTTATGGAGTTGTATGTAAAATACTAGTTCAAATTATGTAAATTCTTTACTGCAGCACAGGTTAGTAGACAACAGTAATCCTCAACCAAGAGGCCGCGGCTCGCTTGGGAGACCTCGAGAAGTTTTTAGGCCGGCCGCAAAAATGTAGAACATAATATATTTATATTAAATATTTTTCATCTAAGATTTATATAATGTATTAACAACTACTTAATATTCTTTTTGCAAGAAGGACATACAGCGTATTAATACGTAGCACTTAAGTATATATATTTATCAAGAAAGGGGTGAATGCCTAAAATTAATTTCATATCATCAAATTTGAATTGTTTAAAGTCTGTATATTTCCATGTATTTCGTTACTAACGACCCAGATTTTCCCATTTAAGTACACGAATGAACCCTAAGTGACAGTTGACAAATAGTTAATATCGTTTATATATAAGACAAATCAAGAAAAATTACTATCGCACGTCTAGGAACTACATTGATTAAATTAATTTTAATAGTGATTTGAGAGTAATAATTTCTCTGAAAGGCGAAACCCGAGTAGTTCGTGACGAAGTACATGGAAATGTACGAAATTTGAAAAATTCAAATTTGATATTGAAATTCCATCAAGCACCCTCAGTGGATATCTAAAATTACTTATATTATCATTTTCTAAATTAAAAAATAACTAAAAATATGGGTACTCTCACCATTACTTAATAAATATTTTTGTATTTTTACGATATGTGAAATAAACCTTTGTAAAATAAATAATAACTTTTTCTCAGTTTGGTGTTTTGGTAAATTCACCCTTATGACGTGACAATTAAACCCCGAAATGTTCTAGAAGTTTTATGGGGTTGCGACTGCAAAAAGGTTTAGAAGCACTGGTATAATATATATTAACTAGGCTTAGATATTCTTGACAGCTAGATAGAGTTCATTTTGAAAGTTGCTTCCGCGCACTCGAACTAAAACAAAACACTGAATTTACGGTTAATCTGCTCCAGTTTTACGATCTAGCAATTGTGAGAGACTTTCTCGTCATTTTTTTGTAACTATATTTTTTTTTGTTCTTTGTGACTGGTTACGTGTGGATTGTGTATAACTTCTCGTATATCATTGTGACAATGTTGCTGGGCCACTCTTTGTGCCCGGAGGGCGTGTTCTAGAAAAATGTTGACATCTTTGGAACCAGACAAGCTGTATGTTTTATGCCCTCTTGAAAAAGTTTATCAAATAATAAAAACAATACAGCATGCAATACAATAAATCAATATATTGGTCAGTCCCGTTGACGAGTGGTAAACACTATTAGGCTTTAATTCTATTTACTCGTTTGCGTGTTCAGGGACTCAAATCACTTTCGCGTATCGATTTTTCAATCGGGTTTGAATTTCTATCCAACGGTATGGATGTCTGTTGTATTTATTTTCTTCCAACACACCCTTTATCCGATGATATAAACGTAAAGAGAATGATGGGCTTACCACTATTTAATATGTATTACTAAATATGTGTACCTACATACAAAATAGTATCATGTAGTGACATTGCACTAGATTTTAAATGAAGATGTATGAATGGCCTTGGTGTTTAAATGAACATTTTCAATAGTACGGTGGCCAACCAATCGGATCTGGATCACTAAATTCACAATTTTGAATACCGCCGACCACAAACATGTTTAAGAAGCGTATAACGATCGTTAAAGTTACACTTTTTAATATAAAATGGTTATAACGCTTGTTTTATTAAAATAGATTTATTAGAGTGACATTTAAAATAACTATGGATTCTTTTTTGGCTCCATTGACGATACTGCAACAAGTCCACGTATCACCGGTTTGCGACTGCTGTTCTAAATAAATGCAATAGTTACATCTGCAAGAGATTATCAATCTCTTTTGAATATTTAAAGATTTTTTTCTTCTTGAACATGCGGACAGGAAACCTGTCGCACATTTGGCACCCTTTCTTCAACATCGGATGTCACTCTTTTTGAACATTAGAGTTGATTTGTATTAATTTAGTATTAGAGTGTTGTTTCTATTTATTCGTGCAACATAGTTATTTGATATTTTAATATCGCGAGATGTTTATTAGTTGTAATAACGTAATGAAATGATTCTTGAGAGTTGGAGGGGAGGGTCAACCAGTCTGCTTTGCTAAAAGTACAGAAGTATTACATTGTATTGTATAATTGGTTTTTAGAGAAAAAAAAACAGATACAATATTCTCAGCCCCAGAAGGCAAAACTCGGAACTCCTAAAATATCTACCGAAAATAGTATTTAAAAATCTCAAATGATCTATATGGAAATTATTTTTCAGTAAAATACCGAATGTACAGAAGAAATACTCATAAATACTCGACAGTAATTAACAAAAATGATTTTCATTTATGGCCTAAATGTTTGATTTAAGTAGAAAAAATATTATATGTTATGAGTATTATGACAGTTAATAACATTTAGCGCTCTAATAAATAACAAGTTCATTAGGAACAGTACTTATTTAACGCTACCAATATATTACACAAAATTTCGGCATTTGTAAGCGAGTTTTATTTTCATGAAATGATTTAAAAGAGGTAATTTTGGTGACGGTCTGTTTGTTTGCTTCAAAAAAACGTTTCAATCAATATTCACAGAACGAAACTATCTAATCTCTCAAGTGATCAGTTTTTATAATAATGGTTTGTTATGTTTTTATATATCGGATTACGGTTTGTCCATGTTCCGCTATCGCTATGCCATGGGCCCTGCAAGCCGAGCAATAATAGCACACAACAAGCGGCGATCTGTACCTGCCAATTACCTACCTCCATTATAACGCGAGAACTAGAGAGAGAAAAAGAAATAATACTAAAACAAAAAATCTTGACAGAACACTCGGCCGTTTTAACGTCCAGGTATATTGGCGCGCGCTCGAAAGAGACAAAGCAATCACGTGGCGCCTGCCTAGATAGCCGCGTCTCTGTCGCGCACTATTCTGTAGGAGGGGAAACAGCTTCAAGATGGCGGCGCGGGTGGCAGCCGCGCGTGTGTCAGCTCTCGAGTTTTATTTAGTAAACTCGCGACACACGGTAAGCACGTCGAATATAATTTCCCCGTGTGACAGTTATACTTCGATCTATAGTTTTACGGCGGGAGTTTTAAGTTTAAAATTGACAGAAGTCGTGAAAGTGTTTTGTTATTGTTGATGTGCGCGCGCATTATGTACACATGCTGAGGTGCAACAAGTGTTTGTAAAATATGGGCGCGCGAAGCTGGAGACGGGCCGCCCAGAGCGGGGCCGGCTGTCTTATTCTTGCTTATGGAACATTGCTACTATATCAGGCCGGCACTGGGACCGTTCCGAGCCCTGTCGTCAACCAGATTCCTGTGGAAGCGAGGGTTGCCGTTACCAACCCTCCGCCGACAGCGACTGCTACTCCACGACCACCGGCGACCGCCCTCGAAGATCTTTTCATCAGCGTAAAAACTACAAGGCATTACCATGACCTCAGGCTGCCCATCATATTGAAGACTTGGTTTCAGCTAGCAAAGAAACAGGTTGGTTACAGACATGTATCATCTGTCAAAACGATCATCATAATATGTATGTTTTGAATTGAATTAGTTCAACTTTTGATATCAATAATGTTTGTTTTGATTCTTCTCTTTGATGGTAAACAAATTATTAATCAAATGTAAGTTAAACGAATAGTTCCACTTTAACCATTTTTGTAATGATTTATGTTGTGAAATGAATTTTGGAGACTTAATATGATGAATTTTTCAGCGATGAAAGGAGTCGAATTGTGTTGTTTGTCTATGGCCTATTTATAACTAATAATTATTGTTTATTTATAATTTTTCTTTTCCTTGTGTATTTATGTAACCGGTATAATGCAAAATTGTAGGATATAACGAGTACATATCTATTATAGTTATCTTAATTTGAGGACCTTTATCATTTATTACATAGTTTCTTGGTTCGAAATTCGAAACAATTCTCCTGTTTTTCCGTAAACCATGAGCGTTCATTATAAATTCACGATCCAACATTTTACAATTTAACGTGATTATAAGAATAAATTTGAATACTCAATTATTCATTTATCTGCCAATTATAGAATTTGTCCACCAGGCGTTGAATTTGCATTCCAAGTTGTTATGTGAAAATTTCTTACATTTAATGTCATTGTTATTTAAATTATTGTGTCCTCAAACTTCACGATTGGAAGAGACATTGTTTACTACTAGCATTGCTTATACCTATTCGTTTGGCATTTATTATTTGTCAGTTATATTTAATACCTATTTGTAAATGAAAATGACAATACATGTCATATAACAAAAATAAATAATAACTACACTTAAGCATTGAGAAAATAGAATAGAGAACAAAATATATTATTTACGTACTAATTCGTATGAGAAAAAAATATTTAAAACACGACATACAGAGTTCGTTGCTGACAAATGTCTACCTTCTAGGCTATGTATTTATCAGATGAACGTCCCTTGCAACTGGCGACTAATATGACATATAATACGCTAAGAACAAATTTTGAGAAAGAAAAAAAATTTTGGTTATGGTTTGGGCAATTGGGAACATGTAAGTTAATAGTCTTGAGAATTTCAGGGTTATAAACCGAAAACGAAAAGAAAAGTGGCTTAGAATCGAAAACGATGTTCGAGCTTCAAGAGTGAAACGATAATTTCCCGCGGCTATTTGTAATTCATTCTAAATAATAATCAAAATTTAATACCTTCATTAATTTTTGTTCGAGTCATAAATATTATTTATATTTAATATGATCCTTCCCAAGAGAAATGATATAGGTTAACAGTGATTGAAAATCATAAACTATTAACCTTTTAACTGCTATGGGCAATGTAAACATGCTAAAAAATATTTTTTACTGCGCGAAAGAATATTTGGTTTCTTAGTTTACATAATAGAAGAAAAAAGGTTTACAATCGCATCATGATTGCTTAATTGCGCCGTTTTTTCCTTTAATTTATTTGAACAACCCTTTGTTCTGTTGATAGTTATTCACGTATCCATATTACGCATTTTTTTAAAAGTATGTGTGCAAAGTACCTATATGATTTTTCATAATAATATGTGATATGTCAAGCGGAACCTCACGCTTTCCGCACTCAAATTGTTATGGTTCGACGCAGTACGTAGGAAGTGAATGTTTTCCATAATATTAGGGTTGCCATTCACACTATTTTTTCCACTGTCGTCGTTTATGTCCTAATGTGTTTTTTTATAATATATACAAATTAATTGGTTTTCATGGCGATATACTTTTCCAGTTAAAATGTATCGTCATATAAACATGTAAAGGTTTAATATTATTCATTGTTAAAAAAACAAATGCAATCAATAAGTAATACGTTTTCGAAAATTTGGATATTAACCACTAGCCATAGTACATAAAAATACATTGGATATTAACGCTTTATCGATTCTATCTGAAACAGGTCCGAGAAAACTTTTTGTCTGACTGGCCGCATTAAGAAATCAAAATGAATGGCGGACCGCCAATAAAATACTATATTTAGATATGCATTATTATCATTATATTTATTGTTATGGAAAAGAAATTTCAACATAGAAAATAAATGACTTTCTTTAAAGTTTAAACCAACAATTTCATTAGACATTAGACGATTGAAACTATTACACATATATAAAAAAATCAGATGCTAATTTTATAGTTAAGATTCTTAAAAATTCAAAGTGTTCATTGATGATGCTTCATCATAATTTTTTTCTAATAATAGATAATCCTTTCAGTTAATCCAAATTACAGAAATACAAATAAACGGGCCCCACAGAGATATGTATCGGACTGGAGTTGCACAGGCCTGATCTAAACAAGAGTATAATGGTTTTAAATTTTTCATGGTGGCATAAACTTTTTTACCTACACGGAGTATTTTAATCTACAAATAGATTTACTGATCATCTTTTCTTTACATGAAAGAAGACCTCAGGTAAATCGATATTTTATAGATAAGAACAAAACATATTTGACAGTATAGCTTATAACACACAAGCCGCTAGGTACCTGCTTCCATATTTTCAAACCAGACCTCTCAGATCTCTGGGTAAATACCACCGGACCACAGAGGCCGACATATATCAATGATGTACTCACACTGATTGAATTGGGGAGTAAACGAGGTATAGATCGTAGTGAGTTGTGGATATTGTCTGAAATTGCAATGTATATTTTGTATTCGTACAATTCAAATGGTAGATAATCTTCCATTTTACCTCACCATATAGGCTAAGTGACGATGTTCAAGATTATAACAGTGTAAGTATAGATTATAGATAGAGACACTAGTAGACAAGTAGGAGCGATTGGAAAAAACGTTGACAGCCCTATTGAAACCGACGATTCTGTCTTAAAACAGCTGGAAACTTGGATGGGGCAAAGCACATACGCGTGCGTGGGAAAATCATGACCGTGAAAAGTCGCGATGATTAAAATCATCAAACTAATACTAGTCGACTGCCCCGGCGAAGCTTTAATTACTCAGAATATACGATGCTAAACAGAACAATGCAATTATTCATACTTTTGCCACAAATATAACGTATGTTTTTAAAGATAAAACGCTGGTTTAATTCAACGATAATATGTAAGATACTACCCACTTGTCCATGTACATTCGAGTATTCATTTTTTGTATTGAGAAAAATGAATGAAATGGCTACGTATCCCTTCGTCTTAAGCGAATTTGTTATCAATTTTCCTCTGAAAGCGATGGTTCCTGTGCCTTCAGGTACCTACCTACATCACGAATAATTCGTAATCGGTATACAAACTTTCAATTTATCGTTGGAGATTTTGGGTATATGTGTTTGTGACGTCTTTCTCCTTCATTTGATTTCGAGTAACATTGTAAATTCTCATTGAGTTTATCTCATGTGATTTAATAATTAAAAAAATATTTCGCTCCTTAGTGCAATGACAAATATTTAAATCAAAAAAACAAATGTAATAATAATAGACTGATACTTCCATTGATTGCCTGAAAATAATTATTTAATTATTTATATTTACTTACAGTTCACCAGCAAAACATCTTTCGAATTTTAGATATGCTATTTTAAATATGATAATTTTATCTTCTCGTCATCAAAGCGTTTTTAGCTATATTAGCTATGTATGAATTCAAAAATATTATGGTAATCTGAGCGAAAATTTTGGCAAACTACTCCAGCCGTTGCTGCCGACACCGTTAAACTTTCCCTATTTCTCCAGCCACACCACTGAAAACTTCTGCGTCCAGAATTATTGCAGTATACCATATATATTTCCAGCATACCATACTTATCTAAAGTAAGCTAACCCACTAGTTGGATATTAAGCAGATATATTGGCCTGCACATACGTCCAAATAAGTATACATCGCTTAAAAAGTGTTCAAAATTATGTGACAGCAATATTTGATATAAAATTCTCCAATAATCTACTCTTGCAGTCACAGAAAAATATGACCAATCTACGAGTTATAATATTATTTGAACATTTGTTTGTAACGCGATTAATAAATTGAAAGTCAGTCTTCCAATCTGCCGTTTCAAAGAGAGTAGAAGGGTGAGATTAAGAAGGGACGAGTAGATGGCTAATGAGCGAAAAACATGTTTAAATAATTCAAGAACAAAAAATCAGAATAGTGAATGAGCCGATCTAAAAATGTATTGAAATAAACGGAGATTTAATCGGGAAATAAATTTGATTCTATTACCTCTTTAATACCCCAGGGCAGACACTTTTGGACCTGACTATGCCCATACATGTAAAATGATTGATTTTAACTATGCACACGAAAACTTGGTCTTATAACTACAATTAAATACACTTTTGTTTAGATGATATTCAGTTTCATAAAAATAAAGTGAACCCACATAATAAAATATATTTTAACTTATTAAACTTACGAAAAAATATTTTTCACTTAATATAAATACACTTTGAAATCGATAGTTGCACGAAGCTGTAGTGAGATGAAAATACTTATCGCAACTCTACCCTACTTATATTAGGCCGCCTATATTGGCTTTGCTCCACGCATTAGAATACATTACACAAACCAAACCAGACCAACGCTAACATAACCTACTACAACTTAACTCATTTTGTTAAAAGAATCCTTAACTATGTGGAAACTATTAAAATCAAAGTTTGAGTGTACTAAGTTAATACTGTCTAATCCAAAGTGCAAACTATCATAATAAGAGTTCAAATGTACCAAGTAAATATTAACTAAAACAAAGTGCAATTATTTATAACCCTTTTGTTTGAACATACAGCAATGATAGAACCAAGAATGAAGATTATGGAGGTATTTTGAGATGTCGCAATGAAGATTGCACGTGAATTATTAGCGAAGTTGCCTCGTATCTTGAGATGATACTAACCAGGATACGTCTTGGTTTAAAATTCAGCTTATGAGTGTCATTGTAACAAAATACGAGGCGAATGTACGGCGTCTTTTTTATGCCTTACAATTTCATACAGGTTTTATAATACAGGTAGTCCTCTAGTTACGACGGTTCGACTTATGACGATTCGCACTTACGACCAAAGATTTAAAAAAATACTATTGCATTACCGCCTCAACAAAAAAGGATGGATGACGAAATTTATTTTCGAAGACTGTTTTTTGAATTTATTTATTCCTGAAGTAAAACAATATTGTAATCAGAAAGGAATTTTAACGCAATTCTTGCAGCCGAAACTTATTCCGACAATTTGTTTTACAAGGTAAATAATAAAATTGTGTTCACAACGTTTTATTCTCTGTTTTATTTATCAAAAACAGAGGATCAGTGTGCCAATTTGCGATAATATTGTGATTGTTGTTTGACAGCTACAATATAAGATTTGAAAAGCGCGCTCTGATGTGTTAAAAATGGGCTTACAATTAAATGCACTTTTGTTTAGATGATATTCACTTTCGTAAAGATAGTTTTCACTTATAACAAATACATTCCACAAAAAACAAATCATTTCACTAAAAATAAAGTGATGCCACATAATAAAATATATTTAAACATTGAAGAAATATGTTGCACTTGCGAAAAATATTATCACATAGACAAAATAGTTTTCACTCAATATAAATACTCACACTTTTAAATCGATAGTTTCACAACGCTGTAATGAAATGTCACTTATTCTTTACTATTTGCCACATAGGATTTTCCACCATATACTAGTTTACTTGTCGCAACTCTATATTAGGCCGCCTGTATTGTCTTTGCTCCACGCATTAGAATTTATTCACTAGTATATTATAGGAGTGGTATTTATGAAGAAGCAGGGTTCTAAGTGGACATTCAATATGTTAATATAATTTATTTCAATGTCCATAACATACAAAATTAAAATAATCCGTTTCAAAGTCAAGCTATCAAAATTAGTATGTGGTACTTTGTTAAAAGAATCCGTTTCGAAGTGAAAACTATTAAAATCAAAGTCTGAGTGTAAGTTAATACTATATTATACAAAGTGCAAACTATCGAAATAAAAGTTCAACTATACCAAGTGAATACTACCTAACACAAAGTGCAATTATTTATAACCCTTAAAAATGTATCCGTAACATTGTTGGTTGCAGTTGCTTTATTTCTGCAAATGAAATCGACGCCGCTAAAACTGACATGAACCGAACAATACATCATTTTAATTTTGTAAGGAATTCGACGACTTACGACCAAAGTTAAGGAACGTATTTCGGTCGTAAGTCGAGGAGAACCTGTAATATGAAATTTTCTATTCTTTATTCGGCACGCTGCATACATAATACGGTTCGTTTTTATTGTGGCTTCATTCGAAAAATTACCATAAAACGCCTGAATTTTATTCTTTGAAATTTATACGCGATTATGTTTTATACCTTTGTTATAGCACTTTTGTAGATGAAGTTTTTTTCTTGACATTTTTTTTTTGGAATGTTGAAGCCTACTGAAATAAAGAAGCTTGCTGGATAGTATTTATTAGATTCTTTTCCTTTCTCTATACTTTTTGTCTTTATTTATTAGTTAATATTTCTAAAAGACTAGACATTTAAAAACTTGGACGAGCACATTCGTACATTGTTTCAAACATCGATTTATTGTTTATCGTAAATAGAAATAGACAACACATGATATAGTCTGCACGGGACTGATTTTTCAATCGATCAGTGGATTTCTGCTGGTAAGCTTGAATGTTTGTGATCTCTAAAATTCCATCCCACCCATCCGATCCTAAAAATGGGGCATAGTGAGAATGATTATCTAACCACTCATCCTGTCCTAGCCCTGTCATTCTATCCCTACTCTCTTCGAAAAAGAGATGTTGAAGAGATTTAGAAAAGAGAGTTGTTGCTCCACACCGGAAGCGTACATGGACAAAAATGTTTGTATCCATTTTGAAATCATGTCATTATTACGCAATATATGGCAAGATGGCGTAATTTCAAAATAACTGTCAAATATCCTAACTATAATAGCCCAGACCGCTCTGTAAACGTTTTATTAATATCATATGTAGGTATGAAATTGTCTCATGACATAAACGTTCGCAATTTATATAGAATAAAGTTTATGGAATCAGGGATAAAGTGAATGGACAAGAATTACGGTCAGTCTTTTATGCCCGCCTTTATTCGCCTCTTACTCTGACCTACAGAAGTCTAAATAAGACATCTTTTAAACCAGGTTTATTTCTCATTTTCTATTCTGATTGTAACAGTCATGAGTTTCTACCCTTTTTAAAACACATAACGGATTAAAATTAAAAATGAAATGCTCATTTGGGGTCTCCACCTTGATAAAAATGTGCTAAAAATTATTATAAATTTATGGGTGTTATATAAACGCTGACATCTTCTTTGACATTGTGTACACGTTAATTGTCGTGTTTTTAGTGGATTATGGGTCAACAGATATTATATTATTTATAAAAAAACAAAAGCTAATTCAAATTTTCAACTGATATCTTATATATAATAGCCAAGACCTCTCTGTAGACGCTTAATTATTATCACATGTAGGTATGAAATTTTCTCGTGGCGTGAGCGTTCATTGTGAAAGCAATGCACGCAAATTTCCGACGTACTAGCTTCTTTAAACATTCAGTATTTCAATTTCAATACTGTCATCTATGGCAGGTAAGGTTATACAACTAAATATATACATAATAATTGTTGTGGACTTATAGTATTACCAACATTATTTGGCCGCCGCCGAATTCGGAACTAGAATTGTGAGTCTTAAATAAATTTTTCCAATTGCCATTTTATGCAAAATAAATAACGTTCTTAACGTGACGGCGGCACCCTCACTAGCGGCCGAGTTAAATTGGTACATCTACAAATATTTTTTTTTTAATATTGTTTACTTCATTTAATGAAAGACTATCAATACTTGTGTGAATATTGATAGATTTATGGAAGAGTTAAGTAGAGTATTGAATGCTGTAACAGCGGTTCGCTTTGATTGATGAATCGATTGATTTCCGAAATAATTGTCTGGCTGCGAATCTATTGATCTTTCAATGAAAAGTGTATCCAATCGTTCAAAATCCAAATCGGGGTGGGGTGTAGGCGGCAGGGCCCGCGATGCGTTAAACATTAAACGGTCGTTTTGCGGTGTCATAAAGCGCTCTCAACGCTCGATTAATTTTCTACCGAATGCAATAAATGCGCCAGTGGTCGTCCACGTGACGGACAAGTAGGTGAAATTATTATTCCGGTGTGGCCGGTGAGGCGTGATGCATAAAACAGCGTAGGAGCCCATATTATTCTAGACGTTGAAATTATTTCAGCCATGTTTGCTATCATTTAAGTCATAGGACTAATGTTAACATAATGTGCATTGAAAATGAAAGTATTAACAACATCAGAATTGATGGATTCGTCCGGTATTGAAATCCATACACATCCTTGAGTGGTTTTTTAAACAACCGCTGAACTATTTTCTTTGCTGATGGGCTATAGTATCGCTTCCAATTCCGAAATCCCGAAAACCTGGTCAATTAGTTAATCCTGTAATCCCGGTATTGTCTAAATATCAATCCCGGGATTTCAGACATCACTGTAAATGTTAAAAAAATATTTATATTTCCAACTAAATAATTTATGATTAACTGCTCGTGTAACTCGGTTTGTTTATGTTCATACTTTTTTAATTTAATATTTTTAAATTAAAAAAAAATCTAAAATTACAGCTGACAGGAATGCACCAAATATTTTGAAAATTGGAAAATCATACGAGATAAACTCAATGGGAATTTTTAAATGTCACTCATGTCCAAATTCACAAATTTAAATAAAAATTTGATTTTGACCTTGTTGGGACTTGAACCAGGACCCACCTGATCGCTAGGACAAAGCTCTTAACACTAAACCACAGAGGGCGACATTTATAATTCCTAAATATTAGCACATATACCTATGTATTTTGGTGGACACCCTTTCTCATATTTCGTAATATTGCCGTTGGCAGGAACATATAATTTTGACAATATATTTTATTGTCTTTTTTGCATTAATAAAAAAAAAAAATTTTAATTATGTAATATCTATAAATAAAATATTCTCAAAAAAATTTGATTGTCAATAAATAAAAAACCATATCGACTGTGGAAAGGAAAAAGAAAGTAACCCACACCAAAAATTATTGTGAATAGCTCACACAAAACGTGCTAATAAACTATATTTATATACAAATACACAATATATCTATTTTAGAAAGGCAAAAGGACTAAACGCTCTGTCTTTTCAAAATATGCTTTTTTGATTATCACAATGCATACAATTTTATACACGTTTTGGTTGGACTATACACCTTATTTTTTGTGTGTGGGCTACGTCCTTTTTCCTTTGAACAGTCGATATCCATGCCCAAAAAAAATATGCATATTCATATATTCATTCCAATTGAAGCAATAATAAAAACTTTAATTTTAAATATGGAATTACGCTCCGAATAATCCGAAATGATCCCTGGTTTACAGTGAATTCTTGGTAAAAGTTCACGGAATGCAACTTCAGCAAAGAAGAAGTTTTATTTGTGAATTTATTATTGCTAAATACTGCATTGTGATTAAATACCTATATTTAATTTGACGTAATCAGATATGTTACTATTGAATGAGACACGTAATGTTGTCAATCGCTCTTTCCAATATCCCGACATGCATTTTTCGCTATGCGGTGGCCGGTCCACTGCTCATTTCGAATTGATCTGAAGATTCGATCGCATTATAGGTTTTGCTGCCGACATTGCGGTTTCTGATCACTCCCGCTAGTCGAGACGAACGTTATGCCCTTCTCCGAAAGAGGATTTTTCATTTGTTTTACAACTGCGTTTCTCGAATGACAGGAATGCAGAACAATGCATCGCCGCAACTTGCATGCCTACTGTTCGCAATTTATTTCCAAAGCAGGTATTGTGTTACAGAAAAAATGACTTGTCTGTACAAAGTTTGCTCTAAAAGTGTGAAATTCGAGACGTAACGTTCGTTGTCAATGAATGAAAGTGTTCGTAATGTAAAATTTTCGTCAGTCCGCGTATTTGTTTGTTTTTAATGTAAATAAATGATCACTTACGGTGTTTTCTGTTAATTCTTGGTGAAAAGGCATTATATTTTTCGTAATAAAATATATTAATCAAGACCGGTTAAGCTCATTTGATAAAATTATGGAAATTATGGAAAAGCTGCATAGGAAAGTTGTTGTATCAAAAATTTTCTTCGCGTAAAACATCCCTCCGTGACTCTTTTACTTGTCGATATTATTTTAGTTGTTAATTTTCAATTATTTTGCCCTATTCATATAAAGTTATATAAAATATTCACATAATTCCGCCCAAGAAAATGGTTCAACAAAATGAATACTTTCCCATCGGATGAATATTTAAATTGGTTTACAACCGTAAATGTTAAAATATTCGCCACTTATCTACGTTTAAATAGTAAAAAATCAATTAAGCCGTCAACGACAACTACAAAATATAAACCTAAACAATATCAAATTTGGATTATTGAGATTTTGTACACTTCCATGTACTTTGTCACTAACGACCCGGGTTACGCCTTTCGGCATCTTCAGGCATTCGTGCGCTCGAATGCCTGAAGATGCCGAAAGGCGAAATCCTACTGGTAACGTACAATATTAGTGTTTTCCGTCGCTTTTTAAGATAATTGTTAAAGGAACGTAATGAAAATTGGACTTTTACAATATGAATATAGATACTTGTAGTTCCGTATAAACTTTACGATGTCCTTGTAAAGGATTGTATCCCGATCTATCAAAACTAATTTCCATAATGCTTATGTATGCACAGTTATTCAGCAGACCTTCAGTGTTACATAGTTCACAGGATACAAACTTGTTTTGTAATAGCCCGAAATGCCCACCTACACGATAACAGGGTCCGTTCTGAATGTCGCAGCTTCCCTCATTTCGAATTCCACCCTCTCTCTATCAATGTAAATATTTGGCATTCGTAAACCATTTCAGGGTTGTTCAGTGTTTCACGATCTAGAGATTTCTTATATAGAGTAAGCTTTGTAGCCATACGTGGTGTTTGATTTCACTGTTTTTAAAGACATCAATATTCTTAATAAATAATAATTGTTCGTGAAATAATATAGACTTCATTATTTGTAAATGTTTTGTATCGTATTATGTCATACCAATAACAACAATAAGCATATATACATCTGAGCAATATGCTATATTTAATTGTTTTTTATGTGTAATCTGTCACTTTTTGGTGGAAGGGCGGTATATTAAAAAAAACACACAATTTGTAAGAAATTATTCTAATATTCAATATCAAAATATTCAAATAATTTTGTTTTTTTAAACCGTGAAGATAAATTCAATTGATACAAGACAAAGGATGTATATTTTCATATATATATTTATTGTAAATTGGTTTGCAGTTGATTCTGTTTTCCACCAGTAGATTTCATGGGCATCCAATTCGGAATTACGTGACATATTCCTATAGATTTGCAGAATACCAAAAAAATACCTCCTTATTTGTATCATATTTGAGATATTTATTTAGTTACATTTGAGAGAAGTAAGTCTACTGTTCGACGGGGAGGTGGAGCGTCAACACACTTTGACTGCCCCAGGTCCGGCGTGGTGACAAGGATAATTCACAGGTTCCTTCGTCTTCCATTAAAACCCGGTCGTATTCAGTATATTTTCTCTTTAATTGCAGTTAGTTTATACTTATAAATTCCTCGAAGACAGTTACACAAACAGATTTAAAATACACAATCTCGATTTAATAGCGCAGCAAGTGGTTTTACGATAGAGTCGTAAATCTCGGACTATGCCGCCGCTTTGTCGGCAAACGACACCAGCCCTCGGGTCGGCCGAGTGACAAGCTCTCTTTTCCTAAGCATCGCCCGCTATTTGTTTACTTCCATTAAATTTGCATGAATAGGAAAAGTCTGTAGATGGGTTTTGAAGACCCCTGTCCGCCCCGTAAGTACGGGGCGGTGTCACATTGTTATTTAGTTACATTTCTTTTCTCTTTAATTCGGGTGTAAAATAAAATCTATTTTTTTTATAAAACATTTCCGATGAAATTTTCTGTAAATGTAGAGTTATTGCCAGTACATGCTTATCAGAGTAATTGAAAAATAAATTATAACAAAACCTAATTTAAATCAATTAAAAATTACTTCTGTTTGTATATATGACCGAATAATGTATCAAATATTCGAATCTTCAATAGAAATCCCTAGTTACAAGTATCAATCCATATGCATTGGTAGCCGAAGGACATTGTACAGAATAAATATGCTCATGTCAAAAATTATGAATTTCCTGTCAGTTATATGTTAAATTGTAGTCCCACCAAGTGATAATTTGATTATAAAAAAATATTCATTTTTCCTAGGTTATTCATTATTAAGCAAAAGTCGTATCCCATATTTCGTAATTCATTCACGGGCATGTTTTCCCAAGAGACACCGAGCTCGCCGTCCTGTATCAATGGCATTATTATTTGGGTGGGTGTGTATGAATTGCTCAGATCTAACCCCTCGTGTCACGTTTGAATAATCCCGCCTACATCGATTCCTTCTCCCGATTCGAAGGGGGTGTTTTTTTTTGACAGCCCCAGAGGTAATCCTTCTCAGAAACCAGAAGTGACTGAGTGAATAGAATCAATTAGTTTAATGAATAAGAATAGTAGACAAGTATCTCTTTAAAATATCAAGACTGGAAATTGCTCAAAATTGGTCTAGTTTTTTTATTTAATAATAATTCGTGAAGCATTGATCCAATCGATCAAAGAGTAAATTTAACCTTATGTATTCAGCTTATGACGATAGTTACGTTTATCGAAAATAAAATGTTTGAAATAAGCGATTATCTGCATATATGGTGGACGTATAATAAATTATAATTATTTGATTTTATTTAAAATACAGTTATCACATGTGAACATTCGAGGGACATTTAGAATAATTAATTGACTGGATAGCCATTTATTCGATAGAACTTCTAGTAAAGCTATTTCGGTATCACGCCATTGTCACAACTATTACTCTACTTAGATTTTGTTTACCTTATTTAGAATTGACATTACAGTAACGCACGCGCTATGTACAAGATTGTTTCACTGAAAACAATCGAATACATTTTCTATAATAATTTGTATGGAATGGGCAAGATAACACTAAAACTACATTCCTGTATTAACCTATACATATAAATCAGTATACATACATAGTTTGCAGAATACGACATTAATTTATTAAATTTGAATTATTGAGATTTTGTACACTTCCATGTATTTTGTCTATAACGACCCGGGTTTCGCCTTTCGACACCTTCAGGCATTCGAGCGCACGAATGGACTCGAACTGACATACAGTAAACAGTGTCTAACGTTTATGTAGAAGATACAAATACGACAAATATTATTTACGAGATAAAATATTATAATTCTAGGATCCACACTGATACCTGAGTTAAAATTTCGAGAATCGCTTTAATCCTTATTTTGTAAACGACGCATTAACAGACTGACAATTGTCGCTTTCCAACTAATATTAGAATTACTAGTGATTTTACAATTATAATAGCATTGTGGGTTTCGACGGGATGCAATTCGACGAAAGAATAAATATATACAATCATTCCACATTTAGTGGCATCTGTTAGGTGATTCAACATATAGGATACAGCAACGGGGAGTTTGAAAGATTCAGCTGTTCGTTCAGAATTGGCAAGGAATTTAACTGGGCAGAGCCATTAGTGACAAAATACATGGAAGTGTACACAATCTCAATAATTCAAATTTGATATTGAAATTTCATCAAGCACCCTCAGTCGATGTCTTAAATTATATCAATCATTGAATTAGAAGTACTTACTCAAATTGACAATATGAAAGTTCATTTTAATACCTCTTCTTGTTTTGTAGTTATATATAAATTATGTTATACTTCTAATATATTATTAAATTCAATGTTACAATATACGATGTATTTATTTTGTCTGTACTACTTCTGGAAAAACGCTAGAATAGTACATGGTCGTTTTTAGAACATTTTTGCGAACACGTACGTATTTCCTTTTGTGCGAGGAATCAAATATTGAACAGAAGATAAACATTACGTTAAAGAAATCGGAAATTCACTTAACAAATTTTATGATGTGAATATTTTACCCATTTGCGTGGTAGCTGCTCAGTGGAGCTGCTCCAAGAGGGAACTCCCATTGGGATTGTACGTTCGTCGGCAGTCATCAGGTCGATTGTTATTCAGGTCGCCGCATGTTTATCGGTGTTTATGTGTCTCGGAGGCTGTATTTCTTCGTCGGATGCCCTTCGCGGGTACCTCCACCCCTCCGTACTACCTCTAAATTGGCACATTTCGAAGCACTCCTGCCCGACCGACCGGATAATTGGGTGTATTCTTGATCTGCCAAAGACCCGAATCTTGGAAAGGAGTGTTTTTTAAATGTTGATGTTTCCGGAAGTTTTGCTTTTATGACGTAAGAGGGACATTCGCTTCACGATTCCGGCTACCTTTCGGGTTTGACCTTACACGTGTTTTTATGGAATCAGGGATAAAGTGAATGGATAAGAATTACGGTCAGTCTTTTATGCCCGTTTCGCCTCTTATTCTGACCTACAGAAGTCTAAATAAGACATCTTTTAAGCCAGGTTTATTTCTCATTTTCTATTCCGATTGTAACAGTCATGAGTTTCTACGTTTTTTAAAACACATAACGGATTAAAATTAAAAATAAAATTCTCATTTGGGGTCTCCACCTTGATGGAAATGTGCTGAAAATTATTATAAATTTATGGGTGTTATAGAAACGCTGACATCTTCTTTGACATTATGTACACGATAATTGTCGTGTTTTTAGCGGATTATGGGTGAACAGATATTATATTATGTATAAAAAAAACAAAATCTAATTCAAATTTTCATCTGATATCTTATATATAATAGCTCAGACCTCTCTGTAGACGCTTTATTATTATCACATGTATGTATGAAATTTTTTCATTACGTAAGCGTCCGCGGTAAAATAATGCACGCACAGTTCCGACGTACTAGCTAATTTAGACATTCAGTAGTTCAATTTCAATACCGTCATCTATGACGGGTACAGTTATACTAGTATATAATAATGTCTTGGGTCAGTATTCAATTTATGTACTTTAAAACTACCAACATAATTATAATATCTAAGCACATTATTTGTATCCATTTCAATATTTTATCATTCTCAGATGAAACCCTTAATACTGAATTTCCTGATCATTTGATATAATTGTGGTATTTGTACGAATAGGTGCATGTGTTTTGTTTTTAAAAATATGATTGTCTTTTCAACAAATTTATGTAACTATCAATGTTTGTCACTAACTATATAAAAAAGGCACACAAATCTCCGCGCCTCTTTTCTCCTACCAATTAAGCAAATAAAAATATCGTCCGCCAAGCACGCACAATATCATGTTTACCATAATCAAAGTTAATTTGATATACTCGTTCGACACAAAGCTCCGTACTTTGAATGCAATCGACCAATGGGGAAACACTCAGGGGAACTGCTTTGTGGATAAATAAGTACTCTCGCGCGGGTGCGGGCGAACGGACGTTCAATGCTATGCTTACCATGCACCGTGAGAACCGAGGGTTCGGTCCTCCCCTATCTCGTGTATGCGCTCGCTCCATGATAACTGGTCTCCCCCAGTATGGAATACAAGACCCCCTCGTTCATAAGGACAAATTGTTTATATCCATTCATTGTCGCTCTGTGCTATTATATTATCAATGGGCCACTCTGCCGCCTGGGATAGTGTTTGTCTGGTACTTTATGGTTGTT
This sequence comes from Himalopsyche phryganea, assembly GCA_022494535.1. Lineage (NCBI taxonomy): Eukaryota > Metazoa > Arthropoda > Insecta > Trichoptera > Rhyacophilidae > Himalopsyche > Himalopsyche phryganea. The sequence goes on along the minus strand of JAGVSL010000001.1, from coordinate 9,807,059 downwards.
TCGAGGCAGTGCCGTAGATGGCTTATAATTAATTATGAAAATTCGTTGATAATTTTTTCTTAGTTTGAAAAGAGAAATGCTCTAGTTATTTTTGGCATGTACTTGGTATAACTCCATTAAACAGCATTAAGGTAAAAGCAGGGATAAAGATAATCAAAGGAAAATTCTGACGACAGAGTGACTTTAATGTACACATTTCATTCGCTAAAAGTGAAATTATCAATTTATTGTGTGTTAGAACTCCATTTTACAATATAAGGCCAATAAAAATTTGAGAGCATATTATAAGTTCAGTAAATTATTGAGCCTTAGGAAAATAAGTCTTCAAAAAGCTCCGTTCCACAAAATAAATATGGGTATGAAAATATTTTAGTTGGTCCAAATAGACATTCGTACATTTATATTTTTCCGAGAAATGTTTATATTTAGAATGTAAATATTTTGAAATTCACTAAAAGAAAAAAATTCTACCAAAAAACAGCTTAAAAAAACTTAATTATTATAGTGTGTATCTCTTTTTATATGATATGATATTCGGAGGTTGGTGATTAATGAGTGATGTAATACTAAAATGTATAAATTCTCAATGAAATATGTAGATTAATTCTCTCACGTTATTCAGTATAAAGTCTTGCGCCACCACTGCTGATTTCCTCATTTTATTTTTAATAAAACGATATTTGTTTGCCGCGTGTCATTCATTCATTCAGACTTGTTTATATCGTATGAATGAAATCTCGAAAGCACAAGCACCATATGGCAATAGAAGTTAAGTTAGTATGCACCCATTTATATACATTGTTTCCCACGAGAATTTTTTTTTATTTCACACAATATTTGTTATTAAATTACACCCTTCAATTATATATTGTACAATATTATACTTTGATTGTTTATCAAATTCAATATTCGTTTGACTTTTCGAATTTCTCATGCATTGAATTCATTAAGAGAAAATGTACATAATTTGAATACGTAACACTAATAAAGTCTCTTTACTTTACGTGTTGATATTATACGTAATGTATTTTATAAAAAACGATACCGTTGCCGACTAGTAAATAATGTGCACGGACAGAAATTTTGTAAAATTACTCGATTCGAGTCTGTCGTCTTTTCAGGCCCGGCCCGGCCCGAATCCGAGTCTCAGTATCACACTTGTTACCCGAATCCGACCCGAACCCCAGATTTATTTTTCTCAACCCGGAAAAAGCCCGATTTTTTTTAAATACAGTAATTCATAGCACATGTGAAATAAATTATTTAAGTTATGAATACTATTGCCTTATGTTGAACTCATGACCCGAACATAGCACGAACTATTTTTCTTAAATTTGAATTTACTTACCCGGGCCCGGCCCGAGCCCGAATCTGAATTGTACCCCGCCCGAACCCGGGCCCGTGCTGACATCTAGTAAATAGACACAGTTGCGCCCTCCGTTCTAATCCGTTTCGCGATAGAGAATTCGAGTTACCGAATGGATTTATCCTGGGTCATGTATATTTCGTTTTTTTCCTAACCAACCCGATCCGATCTGAAAACTGGACGTAAAAAAAGCAATTAGCTAATAAATTGACAAATATATTTTAGAACCCACACTTCATTTAGTGACAGTCATATTAAATATACGTTATGAAAACGTCTGTATGTTAAGAATTCCACATCACCACCGATTTAGTCCAGCTAGTAAGGCTTTTAAACTGTTAAAAAAAAAGTAGTGCCCACAATATATATATTTTATAACAATGCTTGATACCGTTTTATACTGGTTGAAAATGCTATCATACCAAGGGAAAATAGACTATATAATAAAATGCAATAAATATCGGAATATGTACGATACATTTAGGTTTTCATTCAGCCAATCGTTTGTAGCTTCACTTGGTCACCAAAAGACTCGAGTACAATCAAGATCAATATTACAATAGGATAAAATAACAAAGTATTTAGTTCTACAAATTTTTTTTTAGGTAGTTGATAGCTATTTCAGCTTTACGCCATCGTCAGAAATTGTGCTTTACACCACCGTCAGAAGATAGTTCTGACGATGGCGTAAAGCCGAAATAGCTATCAACTACCCAATAACAAAATCTTTTTGTAGAACCAAATACTTTGTTATTTTATCCTATTATAATGGAGTTCTATCAAGTAAATGCCAATTCAATTATTAAATCAATATTACATATAAAAATTGACTACTTTGTTGTTATATTGGTTGTGTACCTAGGTGCTGAACTCAAGTTTCCGCAAAATCTACGGAAAACATCAAACTATTATGGGTGTGTAAAGTCTTCTCCTCTATTCGAGTTAGTATTGGTAATTCCAGCTTTGTTGATCAATAAAAAAACCACTACTTAGCATTATTTAATACTCCTTTCTCTGGTTCGATAGTTGTGTCAGAGCTATTATGCACAAGTACTGTAGCATAGCTGCGCTATATTTTTGACATTTCGTCCGCTGTTTGAAAAGTGATAATTTAAAAGTTGTTTGTAACCGCCGCAAATCGTGGTCCACGATCGTTAAATAGTATTGGCAACTCTCTTCCATTGGCCTTATCTTATCGCCGCCATCGATATGTAGTGTTATTGTTTGTTGCGCGAATGCAAAACTGCGGCGCGCTCGACCGCGGAACAACACCGAGATGTCGGTCAGCTGACTGGCTTAATTGCCGGCCAGCGACTCGGCCGAGTGTAGAACCGTGCATAGATAGTGCAGTCGTGTCGGGTCGGGTCGCGCGTGACCCAATCGACCCGCATCAGGCACGGCCGGGCTGCCAAATGCACTCGATTCGAGCGGCTCTCAACATCTACAATGATAATGTAAAAACAAAACGTTTCCGTATTACTTATTGTCGTCATCATTAGAATTCTGTCGATTTGTATTAAAAAATAAGTTCCAAGTTAGTAGTCATTCATTTGATGATCCATTATGAATAATGGTTTGTAATAAATATTCTTATGTTGGCGAGTGTTGGATTGAAAACATTCAATATATTTTTAAATATCCCATCGTTCGACAAAAATCAATATGTCGTAACTCACCAATTGTAATTAGTGAGTTTACGACATATTGCTGTTTGTCCTCCGCTTCAAATTTGTTAAATAAAGACAGCTTATGCATAACTCTTTTAGATGTTAGGTGGATAAGATTGGGAAAACTGCTTATTAGTTTCCAATTAAGTATTTAACACGGAAATAGATATGTTTTAATGCATCTAACATTACAATATATAAAGATTTATAAGTGTCCTATTTACGACAAAATAATTAGAAGAGTGCGTGGAAAATATTACCAAAATCCATCTCTGGATTCTGGTCTAATGTTACATTTTTGAATTTTTTGGTGTATAGTACATGCTTGAACAGTGGGCTCGTCGAAATACGACTAAAGTCAATACTAGAGCTATTTTTACTGTTATTTTTTAAATCTAAATTATTTAAATTACGACATGGATTGACGTAAAAGACCATCAACAAAATTTGAAATTTTTTTGATTGCAAATAAGACTAACAATTGTACTTTTTTTTAGTTCACCTTTTCCAGAACCCTTTAGTTAAAAATGATCAAATTACAATAGTACTCCTCCCCCTGAGACCGTTTACGTAATCTTTTATATTATGTAAGATTCAAAATGTTTGTTAAAAAAACTCGACTGTTTATTGAGTAATAATAATTATTTAGCGTGACATGTTGGAAAGCGTTAGTTTTTTGTCGTCTACTAGCGAAACTAACTGCTCGTGAATATTGTTTTTGTTATTGGCGAGAGGTTAGTTGGTACTAAGTACGAAAGTGGAGTGAAGTGTGGAGACTGGAGTGCGGAAATTGACTGTATACTTCACTGACGGAGTGAAATGACGGGTCAATTCTGACGGGACGGGCGTTTTCAATGGAACAGAACATTGCTGGTTGCTGTCCACTTATCCGCCGTTTTTTTTATTGTTCCACAAACTGGAAAATATTGCTTTGACTCTACTTCGAATCGGTTGATATAAATGCGATGAAGTAGTAATGGTCGTAACTAGTCCTGCTCATGATTTAATGGAATAATTACCAAAAATTGCGTTTCTAAGTGTCTATATACCACATTGAAATCTTGTATTGTTCTTTTTATAATACATACATATTCAACGAATATCATTCGAATGATATAAAATTTAGAGTACCATAAATTTGGGTAAGTTTGCCAATCGGTCTAAGATAGGCCTACTACATAGAAAAAGGTACTGGTGTAATACCATGATAATACTAATGGCATATGAATATTTTTTATTTAAGCAAAGGTATTGAGTAGCCCCTGGTGGTAAAAATATAAATTGATGTGCAAAATGATTTGTTTTATCAATGAATTTGTAAGCTGTCATCTTTGAATGATAAAACGCAATTTAAAAACTTATCTTGAACTAAATTGGATTAGCCATATTTTCAATTTGTATTACTAATCTGTGAACCAAATGCTGTGTATTTTTTCCCATCTCAATAATGTTCAGAATATATGAAAGCATAAAGAAAAGTTGACAAGACTTTAAAATCACTGAATTTACAGTAATTAAAGTGATTATTAGTATCGTGGGCCAAAGTTACCCGATTTGGATGTAAACTTTGGCCCACCTTGTTTTATCTATATTTATTTATCAATTATGACAATCCATCTATTTGTGTTAATTAAATTTCATCTCAAGACATTATTTAATTGCTATGTAGAACAATACCACACATAAATGCAATGGCGAATCATAAAAATACAAAAACCCTCAGGATTTGGCCAAAGTTACCCAGATTGACCGTACCTATAATTGTTCATAATTTATTAAAAGATCAACCTATTGGAACACCTACCATGGTTTCAACTTAACAACTTTCACATATGCTCAGTCTTTGTGTGGGTACAAGATGCATAAGGGTAGTTTAGAACAATCAGTTTGCTAGTGCGCAGAAGTTCAAACCACAACAGTGTAGAATACCTTTATGCTTTTCCTGGAGATATTTCAGCCACTCACTGAGCCGAAAGGAAGCTCTTCCACGGATTGAAACCATGCCGATGCGTTTGTTAACACGTGTCTATTTCTATAATTAAAACCTTATCTATCTAATAACATGCATACAAAGAATAAAATTACTTTTTATACTTGGCGTCTCGTTACCAGTCTAATTTATATTGCGTATAACAACTGATACTGATATGAATAAACTTACCTCATTTTACTTTCGGCTTTGTCGCAATGCTTTTGTATATTCTTTAACTGAATACTTTGCGCTCCATCACGTAGCAATAATTGAAAGGCTCGAACCGAGACAATGATTTAAATTTAAACAAGAAAGATCGATGATTGAAAATTGAGCGATACCTCAGCGTTTATTGTGTAAAGTTTTTGTTTTGAATTATTGAGAGGCATGGAACTTCGTATCTCTGTTCATTTTTCATTTGCTTCTTAGAGTCGGTAGTTGTGGATTTATGATATTTTGTCGGAAATCAGACAAAAATAGCTGTATCGTCGCATTGCTCAGTAAAATAGTAGTTGTCATTTTACATGGAAATACGATTAAGCAAAAGAAGAACATTCAGTTGTTTTTTTACCTGAGTCTTTTCAAAGTTTTGAGTTGAATAAAGGTTGCAATTTTGTTGACTGTCAAAATACATCACTTAAATACAATTTAATGAAATCTGACACTAATTCTAACGCTGCCCAACCATAATAAATTTATAAATATGTGCCAAATCAATCAGTAATAGCTTCTTTCATCAAACACGCATTAATCGTGTTGTTCGTGTAATTAAATATTAATTTGAATTTGTATATTGATTAAATTACATTGGTTTAATTATAAATTCACTCTATTGAACATATATTACATTGTTTATTCACTAATTATTACGTAAGAAAATTTTAACTGTTTTTGATACTATGAATTGAAATAAACGTGGGTTGAGAAACCTTTTCATGTCGAAAGGCGGCATTGAAGAAACTTCAATTAAATATAGGTACTGAAAAAATGTTCATTATTTTGTGAATTAATAAAAAACAAAGATACTGAAATTATTGAATCAGTCAAAAGACCGTCAAGACTTTGAGTGCCGCAGGCTGTCTCCATCTTTGAAATAAAACATGTTACATTATATTTTTAACGACATTTTTCTTTTTGTTTCAGGTAAGAGTACATCTATGTGAAATACCGATGCGTGCCTTCATGAAAATTCGGTAATAAAATGCATTAATTATATATTTTTTGTGTATCCATGTATCATTGTCTTCAATATTAATTCCTCTATTCGATGACGTTATATTAATGACTTTTAGTGTGTTAACTATCAATTCTCGGCGAAAAGACATTACGTTAAAATAAGTAAAACATATTTCTATTGAACTTATTCAACAAACATATGAATACTAGTATAACCTATTGAGATGCCGGTAGTGAAATTGAAATACTGAAAGTCTAAAGTAATTAGTACGTCGGAACTGTGTGTTTGCATTTCAATTCATTACAATTTCATACCTACGTGTGATATGTGATAATAATAAAGCTTCTATTGAGCAGTCTGGGACTTATCGAATATTTTATTTGTCACCAGTTGAGAATTCTCGCGATGAGCGAAACCGGTTCTAGCTATTTTATAAAATTGTCGAATTAGTACAAAAAATAAGTTAGATTTCGCCAAGTAGCTTTAATACAATTTATAATATCTTTTCATAAAGTTTATTCCGGACTCATTCAGTGCAGGTGTTTGCGTTTTTTAATATAAATATATTCTACAATACGTACATATTATTCTAATTAACTACAGTTCGGCACATTCAGCAGGTAGGTTACATCTTGCGTATAAATAGATACGTGCTTTAAATGCAAATTCTTACAACTAATTACCTTTCCTTAATGGAAAAGCTCCTTTCGCGTAATTAAAATACGTACCCAATGCCTCTGCCTTCAAATGCGAAGCAAAGAAGAATGAACATAAGAATTCACTCACTTACAATATCGTATAAATATAAATTGAATAAAGCTATTATTTTTGTTTAAAGATCTATAATAATAAGTCGTTAACAGTTGCATTAAATTTAATTGTATTTTAAATTGATTAATTGCGATTTCGCTTTTATGATACAATTAAGAAGAATTAATGAAACCTATTTAGTAATATATTATTTAACCTTTAATGACTGGCTGTTTACAAAATTAAATATGTACTTTCTTGTATTAATATTTTAAGTAATATAATAGAATCTTACCGATTGTAGTTGAAAATTTTCTCGACGAGCAAAACCGATTTTGGTTAGTATCTACTACAAAAATGTTTTGTATTTTTATTAATGTAATCCCTTTTTACTAAGAATTGTAGGAAATAACTAGACATGGTTATGTACATGTATTAATTTTTTTCTTCAAACGCTGAAAAGTATGTTCCAAATATAAGTAACATATCTAAGAAAATACATATAGACAATTACAAGGAACGTCATCGAACAACAGCACAAACACACTTTTTATCTGAACTCATCACTCACGATCATGCGGAACATGATGATATCTGAAGAGATATCGCTAAAAAACATCTTCAGACTAACTATATCGCAAGGTTATTTATTTATAAAGTAAACAATGATTTTAATTCTTAAATTTGGATTATTGAGATTTTGTACACTTCCATGTATTTTGTCACTAACGGCCCGGGTTTCGACTCGAACTGACAGACAGTAAACAGTGTCTAACGTTTATATAGAATATACAAATACGACAAGTATTATTTACGAGATAAAATATAATACGTCTAGGATCCACACTGATACCTGAGTTAACATTTCGAGAATCGCCTTAATCCTTATTTTGTAAACAACACATTAACAGATTGGCGAATTGCAGCTTTCCAACTACTATTAGAATTACCAGTGATTTTACAATTATAATAGCATTATGGATTTCGACGGGATGTAATTCGACGAAAGGATAAATATATACAATCATTTCACATTTAGTGGCATCTGTTAGGTGTTTCAACGTATAGGATACAACAACGGAGTGTTTGGAAGGTTCAGCTGGTCGTTCAGAATTGGCAAGGAATTTAATTGGGCTCTATTGATTTCCAAAATTTCTTGATAAAATAATTTATGAACTCCCATGTTTTGATGCAACAATTTAACCACAAACTTTTAATTTAAAACAAAATGCATGACTTTTATTAATGTAACGTATGAGTCGATATAGACGCATAGAAATACAGTCAATAGTGAATCACAGTAAGTTATTAGAGTGATGATTTTATGGTCAAGAAAGCACGGTCCGTGGCGTCTGCAGGTGGGCGGGCCGAAGCAGCAACGCGATTGCCTCTTCCGGCCATTGTGATCCGTGAAGCGTCGGTGTGGGAAACCCCCCATGGGAAATGCTCTCGGAACAATCGCAATTTTTCTAGATACCGCCGACGCGTAATTGGGGTGAAATCGGGCAAAAGAATACTCTGACGAGGCAGCGGAACGATTCTCATGTGATCCGCTGAACTATCACAGTCTTTATTCGGCCGTGTAATGAAATCCCTTCATAGACAATAAACAGGAAGATTATTTACTGTTTTGAAACAGTTGGCGATGGATCGATCGTGCAAGAACGTTATAAAGAAGTACTGATTCTGTATCTAGATTATATTAGAAAATAGACAGATAAATTATAATAATTCAGCAATTGAATAAATTGCAAAGCTATACCGATTCCCGCTTTAAAAAAATAATTCGTCTTATACAATATATCTGTAATATCATACAACGAATTTTTCATCGTTTTAGAATAACCTTTATCTAAGGAGTACATAACGAAGGTGTTTTGGTCAATTTATGTAACCTTCAAAAAAGACGAACATGGCTTAATGTATAATATCAGGTTCTTCTACCTAGCTTTCTTTAAAATATCAAAATATCGGCGAACTCCATATCGACTGTGTTTTGGCCAAGTGATGTAAGTAACCACCAAAAAATACGAAAATGATCTGAGTGAGAGTGGATCTCATTTTAAAGACGACAGAGCAGGTCTCAGTCAAATGATGTAAATTAGAAAAATAAATTGACCACTTTTTGGATGGGAAACATGATTTTACATTGGTTTTAGGTTTAAAAGTTCTGACTCTGCCACTTGATGTAAGCCACTATTGTATCAACACTCTTTTCGTATAATACCGTATCTGCAAACATAAGAATTTACAGGAGTCCATTTCAAAAATTTATAACGCAACTCATTATATAATTTTTTCGGTAAAAACAATTTTTACTCTCTCCTGAACAATGTAAATTTTGAGGATTACATCAATTGATCAAAACACCGTCGTTAATTATTATATTTTTATCATGTCTAATCCAAAATGAATTGCAGATTAAATCAGTCAATCAAATACCTATATAAAATAAAAGTTAAATGACAAAACGTATTCATTATCTCGTAATATTTAAAATTTTTGGACTAAATTGTTAATAAATGTGTACAAATTCAATCTTATACTTTCATACCTTTTGCAAAAGTAGGAAATTGCTTAACAGAAAACTTTGAAGGTAATAATACTTTATTCTTAGTTTGCGTCTGATCACAGAAAGTTTATGGTTAATTCTTAGGTTACGTTTATCATCGTTCGTATATCACCGCGTACACCCAGACCAGCAAAAGCATCTTTACGTTGTTTGTGTTTAAAATCACGGCTGGCGTTGTTCACGGGAAATTATGAGTGGATGCAGCTAGTCCAAACTATATATTTCTTTTTTATTATGCACTAATATTCAATTCCAAATTAAATAATGAAGTTAACGAGCGCCGCACTAATCGCCTTGCCACACAATGAATATATAATTACAAATAAAATATCTAAGCGAAAAATATGTAATGAAGATGCGAAGCATCTTTAGATTATTGTTAGATATTACCAGTGTGGAGCATATGAACTCCTAATAGAGGTATATCAAAATAAGTTTTTCCAGAACTGCTTGTTACTGAGTTGCTTAACCTCTCTTTTTTGAAGAGGGTAGGGATAGAAAGTATAGGGCTAGGACAGGAATATTGGTTAGCTTATCGCTCTCACTTCTCGTTTTAAGTATCGGATGGGTGGGAGGGAATTCTATATATCCATGCCAACAAACAGAAATCGATTGAAAAATCAATTTCTGAAGCTGTCCGTCCCGGTATTTGAACTAGAAACATCTGTAACCGCAGCCAACGACGTTGATCACTGCACCACGGGTTCGACTTTTATACTTTCCTATATTATATTTGAGAAATTTGGAGTTGGGTTTTTTCTTATACTGGGCGCGTAGAGAAGGTGGATACAGTCAGTAACAATACTTATCGCGTAGTTAGACGACCAGTTTAATAAATGTAATTAATTTAAATAAAACTTCCACAGAGTTACTGCCAAATCACACAAGAAAAAATATTATCTGTATTTATAGGAGGCGGGCCCATTACTTTTTGCACAGTAGTAGCTATCGCTCTCGGGTCTGGATACACTTTGTATTCGCAGGAAATAGCTTTTCGTTGAAAATGTAACTTTTAATTGATTTTGTATACCTGGCGTAGTTTCCGATCGGTCGCGGAAGTTGCCTTCCCGCTCAAGTTTTCCCGCTGCGAACTACCCGGAAAACATTTATGACTTCACGAAGCTATTATTTTCATTCACGGAAAGTAATATCTGCCTAATCTCTATATTCCGTGATCTTTCTTCCATAGCTGAACATCTAAAATCGTTTTATTTCATAGCCATTGTTTCGTGTTTCACAAATTTTTGGCATTCTAAAAATGTAATTATTAAAATTTATTTACTTTTGATAATCTGTAGAAATCATCGTTTTTATTAAATACAGCTTTTTATCCAAAATATATTGCTTGGCAAATTTGAAAGTGAACTGATAAACAATTTATTGAGATGCCAATTTCTTTTGAAATACGGATTGAAATCGTTCGTTTTTTTGTTCGGCGGCTGCTTATATTCTAAGAAAATCACACGATTGCGATATGGGATAATAGTCTCGTTGTTGCAGTCTTTAAAATTCACATACAAAACCGTTATCATGTTATACAGTAGTAAACTGTATAGGCAATTTATTCATAATTCACTCAATTTATTCTAGATATTTTCGAGAGAAAAAAAAATCCCATGCGTGTTTTTTAAATTCCCATGCGATATTTAAAACAAAGAATTTTTTGATAATACTTATTTAAAGTTTGCTCAATTTCACAGCGGAATATTTATATTTTGTGTCGGCATATATAATTAAATCACTCTGTTTTTATTGCATTATGATCTGTGCTGTTTCTTTCAACCGCTTAAATCTTTATCTCAGCTTTACAGAAAGGGTATGAGACAGGGTATGAGAAAGGGTAACTCTCCTGGCGGGGTCGCTTGAGGATAACAACAGGATCCTTCCTTCCAGGACAATCAAGAAATACACCAGTTCCGTTTCTTTATTTATAGATGCAGTAAGTTACTTTATAAACACGAAGAAATTACAAATTAAAACATGTCGTACAAAAACACAGAAGCTACATGAAAACACCACAAGTTTAAAACACATTTTACTTAATAACAAATTAAAATGAAACGTTGCGTTGGCAAACAAAGTCAAGAGGTCTCATCTTCCGACAGGGCGAAAAAGTAGGGAAGTTTACGAGATGGCGGTCGAAGGAATAATGAAATAAACCTATTGCGATTTGTAGCATTTTTGACGGTAAGGTAACATTATTTAAAACTGTTATTGCTTCTCAGACAGGGACGGCTCTTGCAAAGGAGCAAATGGTGCTATGTACTCCCATATTCAAGTTATTATTATTCATTCAAGTAATAAGCGATATTATACAAACATAGCAACTCACTCATTTTAAAATTTCCCGCGTGTTCCCCGTAAAAAATATTGCATCAAGCGATGATTCACACAATGCTACCTCGTATTCCGCGCCAGAAAAAATACTAATAATAATACGTCGAGGCGGTGCAATTTTGGTTCAGCGCTCCCTAAGTGGAAGGGATTCCGTAGGAAACTTTTTTTTGTGACGTCATCTGTGTCACACATTCGACTTTCATACGAAGTTTTTAGTTATTCAGGATCATTGCACCAGTATTGCCGAATTATGACGACTGTTCCCGAAGTATTCAAACTCGCAGAGACCTGTCGCATATGTTTAGTTCGTGCGTCGAAAGGCCCTCTAGTGTATTGAGCCTGCCACAAAGAAACGCATACCATCAAATTTATTTACTTTCTTTAACATACGTCTAATATTTACGTGCTTCAATAATGAATAGTGCATATTCTGTCTCATACATTAAAGAAAATCGTCGGGATTTTTCGAAAAGGCTGGAAATTAAAGCAGCAGGTCGTCCTATGCCAAGCTTAAATTTATTTCAGAAGTGTACGCTTAATAATAAAGTGTTTACTCGGAAATTTAATGTAGAAACGTATAAAAAAACACCATGGCTATGTGGCTGTACTAGTTTTTTAATACAGTATTCTGTTTTCCGTGTCTGTTGTTTGGAGGTGAATCTAACTGGACTGAGAGTGGAATTAAGGACCTGGTTCACCTATCATTCAAAATAAAGAAACACGGTAGCTCTCAAAATCACATTTTAAATGAAATGCAACTTGCGGTATTGGGATCGTTAGATATTCGTTCCCACTGGGTATCGTGCGTCAGTGAAACAAATTAATGAGCGTGTAGATAAAAATCGATATATTTTATCAAGGTTAATTGACTGTGTGAAGTTCTGTGGTGCATTTGAATTAGCTTTAAGGGGACACGATGAAACTGCAGATTCCCATAATCCAGGTGTCTATCGAGGGCTTATTGATTTCGTCTCAGAGATTGACATCGCAATGAAACAGCACTTAGAGAGCAGCAGTGTTTTCAAGGGAACTTCAAAAACAATTCAAAATGACATTTTAGATTCAATTTTGGAGGTGTGTCGCAACGAAATTAAAATGAAATATCGCAGAGCAAATATATCGCTATCCAGGCGGACGAAACAACTGACATAGCCACTACGCAACAACTCGTTTTGGTAATACGGTACGAATTGCGCGGGAAGATACATGAACGTTTCTGGAAATTTATTATCCCAAAAGATCATACTGCGGTAGGTATTGCATCTGAAATTTTGAAGGAACTGGAATTTCTCGACATTAAACCAGCACAATTAATCGGGCAGAGTTATGATGGTGCAGCAGTGATGAGTGGGCGATTAGGTGGTGTGCAGGCTTTGATAAAAAGCTTCGTATCCATACGCACATTTCATACATTGTTATGCACATCAATTGAATTTGATAATGGAGAGAAGTGCTTCAGCCAACACTATGGTTCGGAACTTTTTGCAAATTTACGATCTTTTCCATCATTTTTTCGAGATCTGCGAAGAGAGCTGACATTTTAAAAGAAATAGTTCATAGAAGAATACCTTCAGCACCAATAACTAGGTGGAATTTTAATATAAGAACAGTGACTGTCGTGCACACTTATCGCGAGCAGTTGAAAGAGTGTATGGAGCACATCTTAGAAACCGTAAATTTAGACGCTGATACCATCAATCAAGCTGGAATGCTGTTTCGATATTTAAACGAAGATCATTTCAATTACTGGCTAGATTTCTTTGCAAAAGTTATGCCACACTGTGATATACTTTTTATGCAACTTCAATCTAGGTCGAAAGATGTTTTGGAGATAAATAAGAATATCGAAAGTTTTACGCGTTCTATTCAGAATATCCGAGAAAATACCCAAATGTCACTAGTCCAACCTACAAAGACGTAGACCAAATGACTTACCCCATTATGTCATTTGTAATGAAGTATGCGATACTTTAGTGAATCAAACGAAAGATCGTTTCGCATACCATGATCATTTAGTAGCAGCTAAATTGTTTTTTAGCGAAAAATTTTCGGATTATCACAAAAGTTTTCCTTTAGCGGACTTTAATATTGCAACATCAACTTACGATTTCATTGACAAACTAAAGCTTAAAAATGAATTAACTGTCATATACAGTAGGGAAGATTTTTACGTCACCGATGGAGCATTGTCCATACTTCAACTTTTTACAAACAATAATTTAATCGAAGTATTTAGTGAAAGTGTTAAGTTATTACAGATTATTTGTACAATACCGATGACTTCAGTGGAAAGTGAGCGTTGTTTCTCAACATTAAAAAGGATCAAGTCATTTTTGAGAAATACCATGACTCAAGACAGACTAAATGCTCTTGCGATGTTAAGTGTAGAGAAACAATTGGTATCGTCAATATCGGATTTTAATGTTCGTGTTATTGAAGTGTTTTCAAAATCCAAGAATCGGAGGATGGATTTCTTGTATAAATAGGTGAGTCTTTTTTGCACTCCCTAATATTCTTGTCACCGGCCGCCACTGTTCTCAGATATATGACGTTTTCGCCCGAGGCCGTTTATTCCAACGGTTACTCAAAAATGATGCGATTGTCACTAAGCAGACTCACTCAAAATAAGTTAAATGAAATAATATTTGTTTGCCAAGCGGTAAAAAATTAATTGCACATACTTAAAGGCTACTTAATGTATAGTTTTGGGCACGTTGCAAAATTGGGGTGTATCACGTTATTTACTGGTAGATTGACGCAATAACACTTTGGCGATAATTCAATACATACAATGCCATTTTTTGCCAAATCGAAAATTTATTTTTCGTCGACTACTATTCAAAATAGTTTAGTATTACAGTATATTATGTTGTTTTTTTTTAAACTTAATATAGTAAATACTACCGTAATAAAACTGTCAGAAGTTAATCAAAATACACGCCTGATATATTTGTTGCCTCTATGGTTCTCGATATTTTTTCATACCTGCCCTGCGCTTAAAGGTGCCAGATAAAAAGTTCTAGATAAGAAAAACTATGTTAGGTTGCTTATCTTTATATGACTTCCGGCCGATAGCACCGACAGTGCAAATACTAACGCAATCTTAAACCTGTGACATAGGTACCTATATTTTGTATAGTTTTTTCATATATTATGTAGGTACATTAACCCTTTTAGTTCACAGCGCAGATCAGTCAGCTCGAACATTGATGTAAAATAATATAAAGAATATTAATTATTTTATTATTAATTTGCATGGACTCTCGTGTATTTTTCTTTAGACTCTGTTTTTACACTTTAGACCAGAGGATCCCAACCAGTGGAGAATTCCAGAGAGGGGATTGTTGCGATTTTTTAAAGATTTTCAATATAACATGCACTCGTGTTTGCAATGCACATTTCGAGTTAGACTATCTTTGGAAGGGGGGAATTATATACAGAACATTTGTGAAAGGGGGAATGGAATAAAAAGGTTATGAAGTATGTATCTTGCCTCAGAAATAAATATCGTAATGTGCTATTTTGTTCAATGTGGGGTAATAATTTCTAATCAATTCTGAAATTATATCATATAGACATATCCTGTATTATATTTATTCTGTTTATCTTGGTCATAATTAAATGAATTCATTTTTATTAATTTTAAGATTTTAATGACTAAAACAGTGAGAAGTTTACTAATTAATAAGCCTTCCGTTTGATCTCCAGCTTTCTGATATTTAATATCGCTTGGAACCATTAATATAATATCTTACGTATGAAACAAAATAGAGGATGACACTGTTTCGAATAAACGAGAGCTTACAAAACAGTATTATTTGTGGTTTTATATATTAAATAATATGTAAATACATTAAAAAAAGTTTTCACTAACTTTGACACTTCTCTAGTATTTATTAGTTCTTAAAATCTGTCTTTATTATGTCTAATGTTTTAAAGCGAAAAGCTTCGGTTGCGTTTTATGTACGGCTTTGTATTTTATGTTTGCACAGCACATTCCGGTGAAATGTTCTCATTTTATTTTATTTTACAAATGTGCTATTCAGACCACGGGACACTAGCATCGAGAACGGGCTTAAGGACAATGTCAGAGGCATTAATATTTGTTACCAGTTGTTTATTATTGTCATAATAATAAACAATAATTCATCGCGAATTTAGAGCTATCGAGTTTGTGTTCGTAGCATTATTTGTTATTCCTACCGAGGCTCCTTAGCAGGCCTGCAAGCAATACTAAACAGCTATTACGAATATGAAACTGTTTTTTAAATATGTTGTTATTTAATGTCGATGAATTTCATAATTAATAAAAAAAGACTATTTTTTGTTTGAAGCCCATATGATATTCATGCTAATGAATCATAATATATTGTACATTGTTAATTTAGTGGACTTTTTTTTGATCTATTGAATTTAGATTGTGTTAATGTAATGGGATTTTCTGTGGTGACTCAATATCCTATATGTTTTTTTACGTCAGTTTTGCGTGTCTTATTCAAATTATGATATGAATGTAAACTTGAATAGGTAGTATCAGGAATAAATAATTTACGGTCGTTTCGCCAGTGCTCAGCCAGTTAAGCGACAGGTGTACTTTCAAAACGGATTTTGAGTCAATGAATGATGAATATATATTTTTTCGCTATTATTCGATTAAACAAGGATCAATCAGTGTAACCAACTTAACATAAAATAGTTATTATTGTACCAAGCATAAAATAATAGAAGTTTACTAAAAAATGTCAATTGTCCTAGTGTTCGACCATTATGAAACTTCATGAATATCGCGAAATAATCTACTGATAGTAGACAGAACAATAAAAAACATAATGATGCAAAGCATGACAATATAAAGTATATTTTGTTAGCGATCCCCATACAAGATGAATTTGTCGAAACTTGCGAAGTAAAAATGTGCTTTTTTTTAATTGCGTGTTACATCATATAGGTCAGTATAGTGCAGATATTCATTGGCAAGTGGCAAGACTACCTACACGAATTAAAAAAATCTGTTTTTTTATATCTATCCACTATTATTTTAGTTTTAAGCTCAAAACGCCGACTACTAGCGACGGCTGACTTTAGGAACAAGCACCCTTTAACTAATCAGGAACATAAAGCTTGAAATTCTCAATAATGGTGGAATTCTCATGTTTATTTTTTATTTATTTATATGAGTATTATCTATGGCTTTAAATGTCTTCTGAACCTTCTCTGCCATAAGGGTATATTTCAAGTTTCTTGAGGCCAAACAATCGACTCGCTTTGAAAACTACTCTGAAATAGATCATTTTGCATTAATTTCACAATTTTAACTATATTTATTCCTATTATCAGTAAAGTCTTGGTTAAAAGTCATTATAATTATAAAAATAACACAATTTATATTAGTTATGTGACAATTTTTTAATATGATCAGGACCGTTTTCGTTCCGCGAGCAAGAATTTCATATGAAAATACGATTGGAAATGTCTATTTATACCAATTATTGTATAGATAGCCTTGTACGAAATCATTTTATGATTAATTAAAAATGCTTACTCTCTGAAAAAAAAAACCGCTAATGATCATAATTTCGTAGTTGTAGAATTTATTTTATTTGAAATTTTTGTATTGAAATTTGAATCGATTTAATGCAAATGTTTGACAGTTAATCAAAATGTTATTTCACACTTTTAATACAACGATCGTCATATATTTCGGACTGCATTGTATATAATTTGTTGTTTTGATGTACCTAGTGTTGTCAGTTTTTAAGAACATACATTCCATCAGACGCAATACGCTACTAACAAAACGTTTACATTCTTCTTAGTTTGGCAACCTCTTAAACTTGCAGCTACATGGCCGTCGGCTATGATTCTTCGGCGATCTATAATACCTTCGTCCATCGAAAGACTACTCTGAAATCTTGATATTCCTCGTTTCACTCCGTCTAAACATGTTTCCGAGGCACGCGATGCCTGAAGACATACTTTAGCAAGATAGTCCTGCTTGCATTGATGCACCAAGCCCAGTCAACAATTACCTTTTTATAAAATTATCTTGTGTTATACACCTGAATATGCTAAGCGTAAACTTTTACTATTGTATATCTATCTAAGTAGGTAAATATACAAATTAAAATACTGAGAAATTATTGTTTTATAATTCCATTCCAGTACAGCCCATGAATTGATTTATACAATAAATAACTTATATTGAGGAACAATTTCAATTTATTTGACGTTCTCCGTGATATTTCGATCAGTTCGAGTCCATTCGCGCTCTCTTATGCCTGAAGATGCCGAATGGCGAAACCCGGGTCGTTAGTGACAAAATACATGGAAGTGTACAAAATCTCAATAATCCAAATTTGATATTGAAATTCCATCAAGCACCCTCAGTCGATGTCTTAAATTATATTTAAAATGTTTGTATCATTTTAAAATGTTTAGACACATAATATGCATAAAATGGATACATAATTAGATATGTGGTTCAAAAATCTTTTCGAGAAATGTATCCTCGGTTTTTGAAGTCTCTTTATCTATTTAACACTATCATCCCCGGTCTTAATCAGGTAAAACGACACCTGTATCTGGCACATTTTTGAAAAAATAACATTTTTATTAAGCGTCTACTAAACGTGTTATTTTTTGGAATCGTTCAAAAGATTTTAATACATAATTTTCGTACGGTAAAATTGTCAGCATTCCCCTTTTTGAATGTACCCATGTACCAAGTCTCATTCCGTTTCTTCTTAACACCCTTGCATAGTCTTATTTTTTTTTGTTGACTGTATCGGTATCAATGTGTTTTGACACGTCCCCCGATGAATATAACAGTTTTTGGTTGCTAACTGTACTTTGTTATGAGTTAAGTCAATCAATATTGTATTCAGTGATAATTATTCTGAAAGCTTTGATACTACGAAAGCATGTGTAGTGTACTCTACAGATTTATTCAATTAGTTAAGTTATGTCTTTTTGCGTTTTAAACCAAAACGACCAAATTAATGTTAACCTAAAAATGGTGCATATGTTTATCAGTTGTTTAAATGCCATAGAATTAGCTATTTGTCCAAATATGTATTATTATTCAATGAACCTGCAAAAATTTCAAAATGTATGTTACATTTTATATTTTACATTTACAGTTACCTCCACGATTAGTTGTTTGTGACACAATGTTTACACGGCAAATAGTGAAATCGTGACCATGTAAAGAGGCATGTGTGGTCCAGTATCATAAACCTGTACATTTGTTTGTTTTTTTTTTTGCGTGAAAAGGGTTTCCAGATTGCATCACGTCGACTGGATAAAGAGAATCATTTTGCTGAACCTCGGCAACCTGCTCATCAAATATTCAACCCACGCCCTGCCACCGGACCTGGCCGGGGCGATTACAATATTAATGCCCCTCAAACTATTTCATATATTATAATATTATAACTTGTTTAGTATGATGTCGATTAGGAATTATAGATAATGCCGGGTCATTGACTGATTTATTCTTTTATGTGTAGATGATTCTCTACTTACCTTTTAACTCGGTCGGGCTCTGTGATCTAGTTGTAAGAGATGTACCGCAACGATCAGATGGGTATAGGTTCAAGTCCTGGCAAGGTTAATAGCAAATTATGAATTTTTGATTTAATATTTGAGATCTTGGGCTCTAATGGACGTCTGTGATGTCTTCTCTGCTTGAGTGACTTAAAATTCTCATCGGTTTAATCTCATGTGGTTTAAAAATATCTGACGCCTTGGCTTTAATAAGCTGCAATGCCAAATATTTTTATTTTTAATATCGTTAAACAAACCAAAAAATCATAATTAAATATAAACTTATAAACATACCAGGTGCGTGCCGTGAAATTACCTCTTTCTCGATCAATCACCGTGAAGTAAACGGTGCGAGCGAGATACAAGGGCATGTGGGCGCATGCTCTTGCATCCTACTTGCTCTACACAAGTGATGTTGTGCGATAGAGCTGGAGGTCTATAATCCCACCGCACGTCGATAGTACATACATATTTTATATTGATAGAATTGGCATTTACTTGGTAGAACTCCATTATAATAGAATAAAATAACAAAGTATTTAGTTCTACAAATTTTATTTAGGTAGTTGCTAGCTATTTTGGCTTGACGCCATAGTTAGTTCTGACGATGGCGTCAAGCCGAAATAGCTATAAACTACCTAAAAAAATTTGTAAAACTAAATACTTTGTCGTTTTATCCTACATATTTTATAGTCTGGCTTATGAAAATAAACATTAAAAACTGTAATAGGGTAAAAGTTCTACCAATAATTCCAATTCAATCAATAAATTAAAAACTTTGTTTCAAATTTATTACTGTTATGGTGTTCACTGTCATTAATTCTCACAGGAAAGGAAAGGCATTTACAAAAATAAAACACATTTTTTTGTACTTCCAAAATCTTATCGAATGACCAGGACCAGTTCCGCTTATATTGGAACATTTTTTAATCTAACACAACCAACAGAAGTTCAAATCATTAATATTGCTATGAATTGTGTATTGTAAATGTAAAAATTTTAAGAATAAACGTTATCTCCTGTTACAGTTTATATTAATTTATAGTATTTATGTTTCCATAATGTGAGTGAACACACTCTCTGTGAAGTTTTAGTCAATACTTAAAAAAAAGAACCACAATTTGTAGTGTTTCCATATATCTTTTTATTGTGTTCTGAAAGGAAGAATGTTCTAGCTTGCTGAATTGGACAAACGTCGCCTAACGTTGAAAGCCCTAATCGCAAATCCCAGCGACAGTGTTACCCACTTAGCGATACACTGTCGCCGGCCATCCCCGGGGCTTTTCCATTCGCTGTCCACTGGTCTATGGCAGCCATGCAGCTTAACAACTGCCATTGTATTTTATTCCCTGCGATGTCCTGGAAATATTGCAGGATTATACAATTCAAAAGCTTACTTCAACTACTTCATATTGAGGATAATCATAATCCTTAAAAAGTTATTCAACAAATAATTCAATATAATTATGTCCGAGTAAAATATTATTATATTTTGTGTCGTTTATAAGTACAAAATCTTTTTTAAAAGACGAAAAACAGTCATATTGTTTTCGTATTTCTTTACATAACTTGATTTATTTATAAAATTTCCTCAAATATTTTTTGTACTTACTTCACGTCTTTATCACATGATCAGGGCTGGCTTCGCTCATTGCATGCATCCTTTGAAAACACTCACGATAGGTGAAACCGGATGTGATCATCAATTGATAAAATTGTGGAATTGCCTCTGGAAACAAGGAATCAGAGTTGACATCACACAATAGTGAACAACATGATTAATTTTGCTGGAATACATTTTTACCGCCCATTCAATCAGTAGTCTGTTCTTATATATTTTTTTAAATGTACCAGTTAATCCAAAAAACACTCTCTATCAAGAAGAGAGGGATACAAGATCACAATTAAACTAAATAAATGCGTAACTTAAAAATGAATAAAACTTGTCTTAAGAGGATTTAGTAGGTTTATTCTTATTTCGCGAAAATCGTTTTCGTTTTCCGTCGCCTAAAAAATATGGAAAGTCGAAATAAAAAAAAATTCTTGTAATAATTGCCCTTTCAGAGTATTTGTTTACACTATTGCACTTTTAACACTGATAACCTACAATAAACCCTAATCTAGTCACGGCGTAAAGCAAGTAAAAGCATATATGAAAAAGAGGTGTCCAACTCTTTGCTGGACAGACTTGAAAACTTTACTATTTCCATTTAAATAAAAGTGCAATAGTGTAAACAAATACTCTGAGAGTGCGATTATTAAAAGATTTTTTTATTTCGATGTTTCTTATTTTTTAGGCGACGGAAAACGTTTAACGATTTTAACGACATGAGAAGTAAAGCTACTTATTCGTCTTAAGGCACCTTATATTAAATCAACCAAGATGATTACTACACACAGATATATTGTGTATAGTTCTAAAGTTTTGTTTTACGTAATAATATTACGTCTCTATGTATTATATATATCTCTGAGTAACCTCTTTTATCTATTATTTTTTATTATACCATTGCCAGATTCCGTTGTAACAAAGAAAGATATTTGAAATATTGCTTATAAAGTTGTGTTATAATTAAACATTCATAGCTAATATATTTTTTTCCTCATTATATGCACTAATTAGAGAAGTTATACTAAGGCTATAAATTATTTTATTACTTCAGACTGATTTATGGACCCACTTATTTGTAAATAAAATTCGTGAGTCGAATTATTGGCGTATTATATATTTTTATTTGATGCTCTTGACTAGGATTTTTTCTTGTTTATATATCGAAAAAAGCCTGTAAATTCTCGGAAGAATGATTGACTTAGCCTGAAAAAACAGTTTTTTGTAGAAAAATCTATACAGAATATCGTCGGTTTAACTATAACAATCTGCTTATATAATATCTACATTTTATCAAAATGCTCAATAGAGCATAGCATAGTTTTAAACAAAGTTATTCTTGAATTATGAATTTTACATATGTTAAATAATTGGCCTAGCAGTTTACGACCATATATAAAATATTACAATTTCGACTGCGCCTACGACTACAATTATTGGCCTTGGAAACCCTGCAGTAGATTATAAGGAATGCTTTAATCAACTGCAATGTTTTTAAAATCATAGTTAGTTTATGTAAAGTGACCAACCGTCCTCTTTTTTTAAATTCTGTCCTTCATTGTAGAGTGTCCTAAATGTCCTCCTTTTCGATATATTAAGACTAATCTTTAAATCTCCGCATTTGATCGATTCGCACATTGGGAAAATCAACACGGTGAAATTGATAAAAAAGACGATATATAATAATTCACTCAAAGAAAACTTTAAAATATTGCACAGTAATGAAATGATTTTGTAAATTGTTTATTTAAAAAACCGCGACCGTGACATGTCAAAATGATTTTTTCTTCAAAATTTTCTTGAATCCACGACGTACTTATATATATATATATATATTTGCGTCGGCGTCCGTGGCGCAGTTGGTAGCGTCGCTGGCTACGTTTACGGATGTCTCGTGTTCAATTCTCGATGCGGACAGTTTTCATAGATTGACCTTTCAATCGATTTATGGATTTCTGTTCGTAGTCTGAGTCCTCCCTTCCACCCATCCCATCCTCACGGGGAGTAGCGAGAGCGATTAGCTAACCACTAGTCCTGTCCTAGCCCTATCCTTCTATCCCTACTCTCTTCAAAAAAAGAGAGGTTGAGCAACTGAGTTGAACAAGCAGTTGTCGTAGAAGAAATCTGTTAAGATACCTCCATTAGGAGGCCATATGCTCCACATTGGAAGCGGACATGGAAATATATATATATTTTTATATATATGTATTATAAATAATATAGGCATACATAAAAATGAGACAATTACTTTGTGAGGAATTTCACTAAAACACGAGAAATGGCCAGAGATGGAAATACATCATTCTTGCCGACTACACAGAGACTACACATTCATTATGTATGCAAGAAATTATTGATTCGTAGTTGATTGAGCCAGATTTTTACGACCCTGACTCCGAATCTTCCAAAAACACCATGATTCCTCGACACCACTCGAAAGGTGGAAGACCTCTAAATTATAAAATTAAAATCGGTAAAGGTAAATACATCACACATAGTTACAAATTATTGTAAGTTTTTTGTTGTTTTCTTTATAATCTACTGGTGTAATAAGTTCACTGTGTATTGCACGTAATAATTTTTATGGTAGCATTTCGGCCCTGCAGCAATCATTTCAGTGCCGGGCTAAATTCTGAATCCGAGCGATCAATCTAGCAGAAGCACTTTTATAGCTCTATTAGCTGCCTTGAAGCCAATAAAAGATAATTACAAGGAGGTGTACCAATTGAGAATCAAGGTCATATAACTCCCGGGACCATTAATCTTGATGTAGTCTTGTAATCTAGATCTATCTTATTAATGCAATAAGAATTCGCATATTTTCGGCGTATTTTTAAAACTGGAGGATCCTACGTGTTTTACGACCACCTGCCAATATTATGTAAATCTATCCACTTACTAGAAGATTATTCATAGATACGAGGAAAATTTCAGCTATAAACCCAACCCCTTCAAGCGATATAGTGTTTTATTTTTGTATGGCCGGTAGTTATGGCTTGATTTTAAAACCAAAAAATATTTCTCATCAATATTTCTCGCCAATAAGACAAATATTTGAAATTGGAAAATTATACTAAGTAAACTCGATGATAATTTTTATAAGTCACTCGAGATTACATTGAGGAAGAGATATCACAAACACCCATGTCCAAGATCAGAAATTTAAATTGAAAAAATCTTAATTTGATTTTGACCTTGCCTGGACTCGAACCTAGACTCACCTGATCGCTAGAGAGAAAAGCGAACACACTCCTCTTTCTCTCACAGTCACAGCAGCAATCGGCTTCAGGTCGGGATGAACTCTCCGGACACATTAAAACCCCCAAATCTCAGCGATAATATTTTATTTATTACAGTTCAGTGCTTGGTAATACAATACAGGTTTACAGGTAAATATATTTTTTTTCGGGACAGACAAGCGATAAAATTAAAATGGCTTTTTCGAAAGGTTCGGCGATTTTTGTTGTGGAATCATTGATAATTAATTACATTGATGCATGAATTTATTAATTGCTTTGTCAAAGACTTGCATGAATATGATTTGCAATCTAAGGGACGGCTGCCGACGATTTTGGACTTGCAATCCTAAAAAATTGGGCGGGCCCAATAAGTTTGGGCGTTTTGATATCGTTATCATTGTAAAAAGCACTCGTCGATTTGAATATATTGTTTAAATATAAATCTTGAACATTTACACGCCATCAGTTAGTGACAAAACTCATGGAAATGTACAAAATTTGATCGATTTAAATTTGAAAATGCCTGGTTTTGTGTTATTTATTAAAAAATTACTTTCACCATTGTTGACGATTATCGAACACAGCCGGGTCGAAGCTGTACAACTGACGGCGAAATGCTTACTTTGTTTTTTGGTTTCTATTATTTCCTCTGTATGCGCTGAGTTTTACTTTTTCTGCCTTTTGCACAACACTTCTTCCGTGGAACGTGGAATACCTTTTTTCACCTTTTCTCTCACAATTCTTCTCGGTGTTTTGTTTCCGCAAACAAACTGGCGAAACATATGTTACACAATGTTTCTTTCTAATGCCCTGTTATATTATATTTACTATAAACTCACTTTGTGTAGCGATATCTGCAAAACTTTTTAAATATTTTGTCTCATTTCTATTTGTATGTGTATTAGATAAAATATCTGGTACCTATTAACCCTCCACATAAATTTCATCATAAAAATACAGCTTACCAAAAACTCAATGAAACAAAAACTGAGCTTTTTAATTTTTTTGATTACGTCGATTCAAAATAATTAACAACAAAAAACTGTCTATTTATTGTAACAGGTAATGGAGATGGCATTCTTTCTCAAAAGGAATATTTCGAAGATTATAATGCGTTGAATAGATTGGCAAGTATTTCTTTTTACACGCCCGTCCAGGTGAAACGGGAAGTTAACAGTAATTCATTACATTTAATAATGAAGTTAGAATAAGAACCAACGGCATTTGGTAATAAACACATTTTTTGGCGCATAAAAGACGGTAAACTCGTTTGCTTAACAAAAAAAAGTATTTAAGTTTTTACGTTTTTCATGTCGATACTAATTTCCATCACATTGTGAAATTTTGTTCAATCGGAAATAAACATAAATTTTAATTTATACTACCATCAATTTGGGTAAGTTTGCCTATCGGTCTAAGATTAGCCCACTACACGGAAAAAGATGCTGTTATAAGACCATAATATTACTAGTACCATATGAATATTTTTTAGTTCAGCAAATGTATTTAGTAGCCCCTGGTGGTAACAATATGAATTAATGTGCAACATATTTTCTTTTATTGTTGAATTTGTAGGCTGTCAGCATGGGATGATAAAACACAATTTAAAAACTTCTCTTGAAATAAATTTGATTAGCCATATTTTCAATTTGTATTACTAATAAGTAAACCAAATGTTGTGTATTTTTCCAATCTCAGTAGTTTACTGAGTATATGAAAGCATAAAAAGTTGTCAAGACTTTAAAATCACTGAATTTATGGTAATTACAGTGATTATTTGTGTCGTGGACCAAAGTTACCCGAAACGGATGAAAATTGCATATTTTTTATAATGTTAATTTAGCATTAAAAATGGCCCGATAAAGGAAGAGTATAATGAATAAATAGTTAAAATCTTTATCACACTATGATTAATTTAATCATTGGTAAATCCATAAAATATATACTACTGGAGTGGTATACAAATTAGTAACATGACTGGTGCCTATTATGTTACAAATCTTATGTTGTATGATACAATGTACAGGTGTTCAAGTATACATTAAAAACTTTTGATAACAACACCTGATTAATACTTCATGAATATAAATACCACACAAAGGCCATTGAAAATACGGAATCCTTGTTACATTGTAGCAGAAGGTCCTTTGTGACACTCACCTGTATGCAGACATACTATACACGTATTCGGTATGTTGACAATTTTTGTGCAGCGATCTTGCGTGTCGACAGGATGTTTATAGCTGGAGCAAACCTGGCGAGGGGGAATCCTTGAAATTCTTTGTCGCTCAAAAACTTCAGCGACAGGTGTTTGGGAACAATCCACTGGGACACCTTTATTAAGTGTTTTTACCTGCTTGCTAGCATTTTTTTTGCTGTTGATATCGTTGTGAGGTCGCCATGAACAATATAGGCTGTTTTTTCAATTGGACGTATACTTGTAGATAAATAAATAATTCGTACATTTTCTTTCAATCGAGTAATATTTTATATAAACAGGAGCTTTATGTAAATTGACAGGTACCTACATTATAATTAGTTACCTTTTATCTGTTGGACCTGTTTTGGAAAAAAAAAACGTATAAAATACGGTTGAAAAAAAAGGGTTTAAGTTATACCTATCCCGCCATTCTAGTGAACATCACGAGGTTTTTGTTTTAATTTGTGTTTTGTATTTAGAAAATTGCCAATATACGTTTTTTTTAATATCAAGTTATTCGTTTAGCAGATTAAATCAGAGGTGTGGAGTCGTCCAAAAAAAAAAAAACGCGACTCCAACTCCGACTTCGACATTGATCAACAACCCGACTCAGATTACGACCAAAAAAGTCTGATTTTGTCAGGTTTTTTCCTACCTCTTCTATTTATGTGTAATTGATCTTTGAAATTAAACACCAACCAACCAATCTGACAAATAGCCAAATTGTTCATATAGTATATACGTATATATGTATATTGTAGGACAAGAAGATGTTATAGGCATAAATAAAAATGAAACAATTCCATTTATACACGCAGAAATGCACAAATACACTTACCAGAAAATGTAGTCGGAGTCGTTCGTTTTTTACAACTCCGACTCCGCAGCCCTGGATTAAATAAATAAGCTTGTTAGTAAATACTTATAGTAAGCGTAGTAATTAGATCCAAGTAGATTCCATACGCTCGATGCATTGGACACATTGCCCTATTGCCCAAAATATGGAGGTGTGAGCCTGTATATTTCATTCCTGTCACCGCGATCATTGAAAGTCTAAGCAATTCCTATAAACATTCCTTGCACCGACCTGCTGCATTCGACACACGCTTTCGATAATATGTTTTATTATTATGCCGTACGTGCAGGTCGCTTCTTCTTCACTTGGGAGTTTTTTTTCTTATTATTATCGGTGATTGGATGAGGTGCGTCGCCTGCCCGCGACCAGGACGCGATCTGTTGGTGGTCCGATTCGATCCGGTCCCTCCTCACCGAACTACAATGCACCAATTTAAAATGTTATTTGTGGCCGGTTTCATCAGATTAATCTAAGGATGCAGCTGTCTTGCACCTTACTGCGCATTTCTATGCCTTGGTTACCGGTACTCCCTGCTACCTGTTTAAAATGTACAGTGCTATTCAAATTAATAATTATTGTAACGTTGGACATACAGTGAACATTCTTTCCTCCTCAGCCCTATTTAAACTTTTTATATCGCTACGCGTAAGGCTAACTTAGGCGTACAATAAACTATATATAATATGTAAGTTCAAATTTAAATAAAAAAAACACGCTACAAAATTCTAATTAGTTTCGTGCGTCGTTAACTATAGTAGATATAACATCGCCTTGCCGTCTTAAACACTTTTACGAAACTGTCGTCAAACTGAGCTATTTTAGATTTTAATGAATTTAAAATGTAATTTTTCTTAACGACACTGAATAAATTACAGACGTGTATGAACGGTACAATAGTTGAAAATGCTCGTAATGAGTGAAACCGTCCTGATCATTACAAAAAGTGCTTTATTTTTATAAATTGTATGCCTTCACCAAGAATTGATTTAAGAAAGGTCACGCCTTGAACGATATTATGAATGGTAAATAATATGGGTCTATTTTTTTACCATGTCCGTTCTCAGTGTGGATCATAAGTACTCATAATGGAGGTATCTCATCAGAGGATTTTCTACGAAAACAGCTTGTTACTCAGTTGCTCAACCTCTTTTTTTCGAACAGATTAGTGATAGAAGGATAGGGTTAGGACAGGAATAGTGGTAAGCTAATCACAACATCAATGACTACGAACAGAAATTCACAATCGATTGAAATATCAGTTTATGAAACTGTCCGTACTGGGATTTGAACCCGAGAAATCAACACCACTGTGCCACGGACCAGACTTAGTTATCACAATAACTATTTTTTTGCGTCATCTCTAATCAAGTTCAAAGTAATTATTGCGTATTTAATATCCGAGCTACTGAAATCATATTCAATATTACCAAATACACTGCATTTAAAAATGAAGTAAAAATCTTCCGTAAACTAATGTTATGTAATTAGTTTGTAATCTAATTTAAAATTCAAACTGATAACATGGTTATTCCTTTGGTTGTGGAATACCCACAGCCAATGAAATAACTAAGTTATTAACACCTTAAAAGTGATAAGTTATTAATATAAATTTTATATTCAAAATGAATCTCCATAAAGTTGTCGCCGAATCCATCAAAAATATAGTGTGTAATCTATTCTTTTTTACCAGTTTAAACGGCACAAACCAACCACGATGTATAGTTACTTATACACAATATTGATCGTATATGCAGTGTTTTCCTTTTTCGGCTTATCTGGATTACAGTTTATTCTGCTTACGGGTGGGATCCGCCTTAGCTCACCTTATTTAAAAGGCTATTGAAATAAATTGGCTTTAATTAATATATCTAGGACGTGTAGGATTTGCTTGGAAGAGAATGAGCTATGCCCGCCTGACACGCAATTCGTTAAAAGTGTGTATTTATGGAAGTGCAATGTAATATGGAGCGATTGTTAATTATTCGTTTGTAGATTTGGTGATGCGTGGTGATCCGTTTTAATTGTACATAAAAAAGAGCTTGGCACTGTTTAAATCATCATCATTATTATTATTATATTAAATGTAACGACATGTCTATCGTTTATTTCAGATTCATTTTTTTTCAATATAACTGGCGTTTTTTGTATTTATTGCATATTATAGTGAGACACTGTCTTATCGTAATTACAATCTGTATTACTTTGCAAAAATATGCTTTGTTGAAATAGTGAAACTAAATTTGTAAATAGATATATATCGACTGTGGAAAGGTAAACAGGACGTAACCCACACCTAAAAAATATTACACAAAACTTGTTAATACACTATATGAGAAGACCCGGATCGAAGAGAGGCGAATGGCTGGTTATCGAACGTCCTGGAAGGGCTGGGATCTCAAAAAAACACCATTTCGATTCAGGATCAACACTTATTTATTTTTCATCGAAGATGCAATGATTTACAATACACAAAAATACTATTCCTAACACATAAAATTGATTCTACGTTTACATTTACTTAGCAACTGAATTTACTTTAAGTTATAATACGAATTACACGACAAACGATTTTAAATTACGTCCAATTTCAAAACAAACACAAACAATCCATTATGTCAATGGTGCCGACCACGAGGTCGGCAGCTCACCTCCACTCGACAGATCGCAATCGACTGTGCCCACATACAGTTAAAAAAACTCCCTGCATCGTTGGAGCTACCCCTTTCTGTTAAAAATGGACTCGTCCAGCGGACGTGCCCGCCGGCTATTGAACGAGCGCTCTTGGCAATAAGAGTCGGCCGATTCTCCGAATTATTGTCGTTACCGCTGGGCGATTTCAGTTATGGACACTATTGAAACTTAAAATTAACAAAAAAAAACCAGGGTGTGTCATATATTTATATATATATATCGTCGCTGTTCTGGAAGAAAACACCTAATCGAAAAAATGACATATTGAGTTAGTCATACCAAAATGTTCCTTATTTCAAACTCTACCGCATGACAGTACACTCTTATTTTTATAAATAATACTTTTACTTAAAAACAGTATTTTACAAACAAACAAAATGAAAAACATATAGCATTTCAAACATTTGGCAAACTTCAAAGTCGAATAACTCAAAACTAGTATTTTCTAGTTAGTGCCTTCTTCCAGAACAACGACGATATATACATATATATAATATATCGACTTTAGAAACATATTTTTTTTTGATGTTCACAATGTATACAGTTTATTACACGTTTTGTGTGGGCTAGGTATACACAATATTTTTTGTGTGTGGGTTACGCCCTTTTGCCTTTCCTAAGTCGATATGTATTTAAACATATAAGTTATTGAAAATTTGTATAGTTAGTCCATTTTTATCCATAAAACTGGGGTACGATTTACGGGTAGTCAATTTTTCACTATCGATATACGAATAATTCTGCCACTTTTGAGAGTGTCAAACATTATGTCTCTAATCATTTTCTGATGGATCTTGGACACATATTTTTTTTTTCTTATAAAGTGTAGAAGCAGTCTGAAAATGATGATGCCACTGTGAGTAACATTGCTCCGGTAGATTTCGTCGGAACTTACTTATTTGGCGTCCTTGCCAATTGCCAATGTTTACTTTAACTTTTTTTTTTATTACTTGTGACTTGTGACATTGCAATCATCATAAATTTCTTATCTGAAAAGAAAAATGGTTAGAAATTGTTTTATGAGAAATGTATCACAATAAGATTTAATTATTTGAATAGTTAATAAATTCGTCTGTTTGAATTTTTAACCTCATTGACCACTCGGTTACGAGCTTCCACTAAAAACTGTTGTTTGATGAAATTGATCATGTACAAGCGTATGTATATTATCTTTCGTCACGAATGTCGTCATTATTTAGTTGCCAAATTTAGCTCAATTATTAACGCTTCGCAGTAAATGCGAAGTGTATTTTTTCCGAGAAGCGATCCGTCTAACGCGAAATAATTATTTTTTCCCCGTCACTAATTACGAAAACCAATTAAAACAATTTAACAGATAATTTCAGAGTATAGTTTTACAGCAATTGTATAATTAAGTGATTCGCTAATTGTTGTAATTATTGTAAACGATGTTTCGAATTTTGTATTTTAGTTTAATTTTGACGCATATAACAGTCAATAGTTATTAAAAACTTTTTTCTCTATTGTATGTATTTTTAATTTGTTTGATAGGTTTCACGATTTAACTTACAGGGCATGAGGGGATGTGTTAAAACTCAAAGGAATACGGTTAATTTATTGAAACTTTGTGTAGCTCTAACCAAGTTCATGAATGACATATCGTGGCCTCGCAACGGTAAGATAAGGTATCGGTAGCTCTACAGCAATAGCTAGGGATTCGTATTTTGTGAATTTAGCTAAACATGCGAAATAGAGGTCAATTAATGTTACAATAGCGAATAGATGCTTAAAATAATATTTTTTCTAAATAAATATCATTATTTACCTTTTGTCAATAATTCCTATGATCTCAATTATCATTGGCCAAAAAGATTTAATATAACGAGTTTGGTTGTGCTGTAATAAAATCAATTTGGTGTCGTTAGAATAATGTGGAAAAAATCTAAAATTGATTAAAATACGGGTATCTAGAATAGTAGATCAATGTGCTATGTTGTGCATATAAATATTGTTCCTATTCTGGTTGCTTCCATATTTTCCTCTCTCGTACAATTGGCCCCGATCGCTGATTCGAATTAAAAGCGATAAATCCTAATAATATTTCGCCTTGGAAACCATCCAAATAGGCACAAAATTAAAATGTTGAAATAGTAATCCCCCTCGCCACCGCCGCACTACAACATGGAGAGCAGCGCCAGCGGCGGCAAAATACCGAGGCGAATTTATTGCCCTTTGCCGCCTTTTTTTATGTGGAACGATTTAAATTGTGACAAATTGACATTTCTGAATGCGTTTCTTTTGTTTTTATTGTAATCTCTACATCTTAATGTTGACGAATTCTTCATTATAAGATTTTATCTTTTCATGGGATTGTTGTAGTTTATCGCTTTTTAAATTTTAATGTCCTAAGCATATATCTGAGAAAAAACGCCTCTACCTAGTTTTACGTTTGAATCGATTTAAAAGGGTAAAACTATCAGTTCGATGATAGCTATTTCGGCTTCAAGCCATCGTCAGAACTATGTTTAAACTCAATTTATCTTAGCTATATATCTACTATTTTAGAAGAGATAGACGATATTATCTTGATTAGTTTTTTTTTCTACTAATATATGAGAAATGATTCACTTGGACGCGGATCGAAAACAGTTGCCTTCTCCGATTCGTGTTGACTGCTTTGTTAATTCGAGTCTTGTCGCTGCACTGCGAAAAAAATGATGAAACAAATTCTCCGCAAGACATTTTTTTATCACTTTTCTCACTATTAAAAATACAGTGTTAGAGTGAGAAAAAACAAACGACTTTCGGTGTTAGTATAATTTGATTCTCCTCTAGTTATTTGTTTTTTCATTCTGGATGTTATTGACAAATAAATTACCATAAAGATTCGGTCGGTTAGAATTCGTTTGCAACGAACGATGCCTGTATACTACCAATATATATTTATACTTTTATATATCATATCCTAGCTCTCTCTGTTACAGACGGTAAAGAGTAGCAGCCTTAAAAATACAAAATAAAAGATGCATTGGCAGTTCAAAAAAAATCTCAAAAACTTTCCGTAGTTTGTTCTTTTAAAAGCTGAAGAGAGATAACAGAAACTTTTCCACAATGTTAGTCTTTCCGTAGCGAGATAAGCCGACATGATTGTAATGCTAATGACTCTGATAAGAGTGTTCGGAAACTCTTTGGAGAAAGTGGCAGGAAGTTGTAATGACACGCCCACGATACTTTTTAAACGTCACCTGTTGATGGAATTGGAACTTAAATATTCTGGTTTACTTTTAAAGGCGATATTTTTTACGACCTGTATTACCAATTAAGGATAATTATACACCTCTCTGCCGACTAACACGCATTTTAATTAACACGGTTTCAGTTTCATATGTCGATCAATATAGATACTTACTTTTTTTATTACAATAATTTATTTAAACAATACCCATCTGAAATTTAATTTGTTAATATTTATGGTTAACATAATCAAAGACGAAAAACATTTTAATTTCGTGATAAGCTTGAAAACGTAAGAAGCGTGCTGATGATGATTTTGTCACAGATTTTTAGCTGTCAGGGTGATTTAGACAGTGAAAACACTGCACTAAAAGTACTGGGTTATAATCGAGTTTGATTTCAAATGTCAACGAGAGATTGTGGTATACACATCAACGCATTATTTAACAAAACATAAACAATATTTTTACCACACAGTTTTGTAAAACTACCCCTAGATGGTGGTTACTTTTTTCTCTAGATGTATTGGTTATTATTATTTACAGCTTGCATAGTGATTTATTGAATGGGCCATATGACATTTGTTACGATACTGTGGCCTGTCCCGGGGTGACTTGTAACATCTGCAACAGGAATGATATGAGGAGCAGGGATTTTTTAGCAGATTTAAGTTTTTTTCACTACTCCACATAAGTATGCAATACACACATATAGAACCACTGCTCAACCGGTATTGATTTATGCGGCGAAGTATCTGGAAGCTATCAAATTAAATTTGGTTAAGATATCTCTATTGGTTTACAAATTAGAGTGAATTAAGTGAAATGACATTTTTTTGCGAAAACGCGAAAAAACATGCGGCCGTTAAGCTGTTCGTTCAATTCGTAGCTTAAGAATTTACAATTACAAATTACAGTTATGTGCACAATTCGCGGTTGGGCCGTACCAAACACGATTGGGCCGTGTCAATCGATTTGAGAATATTTTCGGCAAATATTATATATATGTATATGATAAATATATACTTAATATATTTTTGTATAAAAGTTTGACACAGTTTATCTGAGTTCTCATTTTAACAGACGTAAAGAAATCTCCGTAAAAACATCAACTGAATGAAAATTATACACCACTGATATTAAATGATTCTATATTTAGAGAATTAAACATAATTTGTTTTGTACTAATTCCACATGTTTATAATGATCAGGACCGGCTTCGCCCATCGCGAGCGTTATCAACTGATCAATCGATTATAATGCTTTTCCACCAAGAATTGACAGATAACACTTTGAAAGTGATAAATACTGCTACTTTTGAATTAATATCATTTTTATTACACTGGTTTTGTAAATAGGTGTGACACGTTTGAATCAAGTTGTATATTTTCATCACTGATATTTGCTTACTACACTTCTCATTTAGGAAAACAATTGGGGAAAAAAACCATTTACGTAAAATTTATTTGAGCTTTCGGTATGATGTCGGAAGTGAATGTTACCTACAATAATATTTACCTCAACATTCATTAAGTATTTTTTTCTAATGCTACTGTGTACTTGATTCGTTGTTCTTTCCTGAGGCGTATTGATAACTTTTTGTTGATGTTGTATTTTATAATACATCAGTCTGTGGAGTAAGTCGTCTGTATGAAGACTTTGTTATTGAAGATGTGGTCCCTTTGGCGCGGGTTTGGGTTCAATTAACTGTGTTTTTGCAGGCGCTCCTAGCCCCTTCGCGTTAATTCACGAACCTTTATTGAATTATCTTCAGCGGTTGGCGTTCGATTAATTACTCTCGCTTTACGGGAAACTGGCTGCCAGTGACGTATCTAATCTATCGTGCTTCAACCAGAAAAAAGGTAAATTTTTGGAGAATTAAGTTACGGTTGTTTTAGTAGATACTGTATCATAAAATAACTATTGATTCATATGCACCTTCTTAATTCCCGTCATCTTTATTGAAGATAAGAACAGCGTCATGCGTTTGTTTGATAGCATAGAATGCAATGTTTTTGCTTTCAGAGATTATCTGCAAATTTTATGTCATGAAGCCCGGATTTAAATTAAAAAAAAAAAACATCATCGATAGCCTATCGATAGGATTTCCGTTGTTACATTACATAGTCATCTCGGTTTAACGCTCTTAATCCAATTATTTGATTAGGGGCGAATGTTTGGTTATCACCGTCTGGGAGGTCTAGGATTTCATGCAAACTCCATTTCAATCCGGTTCATCTCTTATTTAATTAGCGAAGATGCAGTGGTTTATTACACAAAAATTACCAGTAACACAAAATTGAGTCTACATTTAAATTTACTTTACACATGAATTTACCTTTTAGTTATAAAACAAGTGACACTACAAACGATTTTAAATTTAAATTAAGTCAAATTTCAAAACAATCTATAATGACTGCGACGCAGCGGCTACGCTGGCTGCCCTTAGTTGGCGCAGCCCCTCAGTCGACTGTCTGCATAAACAAATCAGACTCCAAAACTGTCGGCGCCCGCCCTTTTTGTCAATAATAGACTCGTCCAACGGACGTGTCCCTCAGCGGTTAGCAACCGATCGCTCCTAACGACAACAATCGGTTCAACTACCGAGAATCATTGTCATTAAAGCTGGGCGCTGTCAGTTATGGATCCTAATAAAACTTAAACTTAACAAACAAAACCATGGTGTGTCATATTATATCAAAAGTGTAAATTAATTGACATTGTAGTTTTTCTTCCTACGGAACTTTCTTCTTTATACACCAAGTTGAATATCATTAGTAAATAGTTTAGCGATGATTTTTGAACATAAATAATGAAATTACGATTCGATCACATAATACATATCGTATTCATATAATTGAACAAAATTATTCGTACTTACTCGACATTTTTTAATACGATTATGATCGTTTTCGCTTAGCGAGTGTGTCGTTTAAATTGATCAAACCTGTCCTTTTAATTTGTACAAAAAATAATGGTGTTGTATAGTATATAAATATTAGTATTTCTATTTTGTGGGACGGCTCTGTATGTCTATTCACGTATTTTATTTCGTTTACTCCTTCTTTCCTTTAATTGAGACCTTTGGTCTGATGCTTCCACCATTCTACGATGCGTTTAAGGCTCTGTAATATTTGATTTTGCTAAATAAGATTCTTTGAAACCGAAATCGTATTCTTTCTGTTCGCTTTTCGCCTCGTGTACCAAAATTAATGGTTAAACCGAGGTAGTACGTACGTTTACAATAATTAAAGACTGCCATTTTGCTTTCCATTAATTCATAAAAGCTTTGTCAGTTAAATGAATTTTCAATGTTTCAAATTTTTCAGCATTTTCACATCTACATATTATCTCTAAATTATAATTTTATACGTTCGTAGTTCATATTATACTACATAAGCTAATTCCGTCGCTATATTCATCATGCGTTGAATGCTTTTATTTTAACGTGTATTTTGATCAATTATAGCAACTATCTAGCCTTTTGTAAGAGAATTTAACATGTGAAAAATGATTTTATTCTCATTTATACGTACAGAATGCATAGTATATTGTACAAACAAATACCAACTGAAAAACAACAATCAGATTTTAGAGAAATCAAGCTTGACGTGAACGTTAAACGTTAAGAAAACCCGAGTCAAAAACAATCAAACCTGTGATCGATACCATTTACCATTCTGTCAAAACCGAAATAACTGAATATATGTATTGATTCTATACTAGTATATTGTTAGTTCATTATAATTTAAGAGGCATATTCACTGTTAGAATATGCTGGACGTTTTGTTCCAGTATTTCCAGCTTTTATACACAGCTTCATGAATATGACACTTCTGGAAACATGTTTCTTCTATACTGGAACTACCTGATGATTGAGAACGAAATGAATGCAAATACTTCATACACTAAGTCGCCGTTAGTCGTAGAGCTTTTAATAGTAAAGTTTAGAAGCTTCTACCGCTAAGGGCTTAACGACTAGCCACTTTGTGGTAATTCCGCTCTCTATTGATGGAAATGTTATATCACCACAACATAGGGACGCCGGATAAGCTTTACATGTACCTATTCTATTACAAATACGAGAATTTCTAAACGTGAGTCCTGGTTTTTGTTGTATAAGCCGTTTCAAGATTAAACTTTGCCCTAGATTGTCTATTGTTTAGTGAAGCAGTCGAAAATAAACGAATAACGATTATTAATCATCTTACCACGAAATAAATAACGTTATAATACAGACAGACTTAAAGCTGTAAGACGTAATGCTGACAACATATCGGTTGCCCATGTCGTTTTGACCTGTGGAAAATTGTACTTTTAATAACATAACAAATTAGCGATTTTTCGATGTTTTTTAGCAATGTAAAAGACATTTACGCAGACCAAATTCCATGAATTAAAACTATCATTGTAATACAGTTTACGGTCTGTTGGAGTTGTCGAATTAATCTATGCTCGCATCAATGATTGAACAATTTGTTTTGTTTTTCATTTGTAGTTAGCTACCAGATTAACTGGATTGCCTGCTCCGATACAATTTAGTTAATACAATTACTTGTCAGTTCAGCTGTGCATGTCAAAATAAATTCATAAAGGGAATCATTCGAAGAGATAATTATAGAGGAGTGATACGGATAATCCCAGCTAGAATTTTTATTTCTTTCTAAACCATTATTTTATGTTTTGTCTATTGAAATAAAACAAAATAATATTTTGTATATATTTCTTAAAAAATTGTTCCGCTCAGCATGTATGTATTTTTACCCTACACAAAATACAATCGAATGGTGCGAAGGGCGAGAATTTATTCAAATTATTATATTTAATAATATTAAAACAATTTTATTGATTTTGAATTGAATAAATCACCCCAACACAATATATATTACACAACAAATATTTTTTTAATGCTCAAGGCCGGTTTCGCTCGGCGAGCAAAAGTTCTACATAAAAAAAAAATAGATCTACCAATTTTAATTATTGAGAAACATAAGAAATGAAAGTGGTCTAGTTTATCAACAATTCAGATGTTAAGGTTTTAAAAGTAAATAGTTACCAAGTCATTAATATCATAAAATCAAAACATTCAACACCACATTAATAATCAATCGTGTTATATGACGCAAATATAAAGAGTTAAAACTATTCTTTTAAAAAAACGGCCACATTAAAAGTTCTAAATGGAAGGAGGAGGTCCGCAAGTAAAATACTATTATTAGAAAAACATTATGTTCTACCGTGAAAAAGGAATTTCAACATAAATAATGAGTGATTCTCTAAATAATAAACAATTTATTGGCCGCACTTTAGTTTTCCCAGACCTACTTTTATCTATGTATGTTTTTTTTATATATTTACACAGGTACTTGTGTTGTCGCTGAGAATCTTTAGAATTCAATAAATCTATTTCTGGATAAACTATATTATAGGCTTTGATTAACAGCAAGATTGAGTTACTCCATGTATATCTATTATCGCATTTTTTCCAATGATTTGATTTGAAGTCGTCATCTTCGTTAGTTTAATTCGTTAGTTTGCCCAAAAATACCATGACCGTAATCTTGTTTCATTGACAAAGTAACTCCTTGAATCGTGAAGCGAATTTACGTGAAAACATTTAAGAATAAAAATTGCAAACACAAAAACGTTAGCTTTTTTTCAAGTGTTTCCAAGCGGATGAGTTGGACCTTTGTCTAATAACACCAGTACTATTTTTGATTTTTTTTTGTAAAACATTGAAAGCTTGTTGCTCATGCGCAGATAGTATGCACACAGATAATCGATACATTGGTTTTAATTTCATTTATCTAGTATTTAAATTAAATTGCAAATCCAGTTTCTCACTTATAATGATTAGTTTCTAAAGTATACACACACGGGATCCGATTTTTTAAAACAAATACAGAACACTATTTATATATCATATTTTATCGTTTATAAATAAGGCACAGATTTTATAACGTAACAGATGTTTCTGTCTGCCGTTAACGCCATATTTGATAAAGTAAAATAGTTAATATGCTTCTTGCGTCTCAGTATTTTGAAATGAAGCGATTTAATATAAACGAAAATTTCTCTTCGTTATTTTTACTCATTTAAAATGATTTAGTAGATAACATCAAACAAAAAAGCTGTATGAAAGAGGTTTTAATCTTTCCAGTATTATCTAACTCTTGAAACTGCAAGCAAAGCGATTGGCTCTCAGCTTTTCCAGTTTCACCTTTACAAACAAAACTTCATCTAATGCTTCCTATTAAGATCGTAAATTTAATGCCATCTTGCTCTACAGTAGGGGCGGACATAAAATACAAAAATAACTCAAATAAACGTGCATTATCGAGTAATCAATGCGACGATCGCAGCGTATTTCATTGTAGCTGTGTGCATTCAATTTCCGTCGTGACGGGTCACACTAAACCTAGCGGTTTTAATCAACTCGTCAAAACAACGTAAACTCTTTAAAATGTGACATATATACTTGCTCTAACCTGCGTCATTCAAATACATGCTGACAATTCCATGATATTAAAATATTTACAAGTCCGCTGCTGACGGAATCATTTTGTATAATATGACGCGCATTTGCGTGCTCCGCAGTCAACGCGTTAACTTCCCAACTCTTCTTTTAGCTATAATTTAAGACATCGACTGAGGGTGCTTGATGGAATTTCAATATCAATACTATTATAATTGTAAAATCACTGGTATTTCTAAAAGAAGTTGAAAAGCGGCAATTCGCCACTCTGTTAATATGGTGTTTACAAAATAAGGATTAGGGAGATTCCCGAAATTTTAACTCAGGTATCAGTGTGGCTCTCAGACGTATAATATCTTACCTCGTAAATAATATTTGTCGCATTTGTATCTTCTATATAAACGTTAGACACTGTTTACTGTCTCTCAGTTCGAGTCCATTCGTGTGCTCGAATGCCTGAAGATGCCGAAAGGCGAAACCCGGGTCGTTAGTGACAAAATACATGGAAGTGTACAAAATCTCAATAATCCAAATTTAATCTTCTTTTAGCGTTTCTATTTATGTACAAGTATAACCTTACCCGTCATACATGACGATATTGATATTGACATGCTTAATACTCTAAAGTAGTACGTCGGAACTGTGTGTGCATTGCATAATATTTTATACTAGTCAGTACCCGGCATGCGTTGCAATGCCACTCAAAGAAAGAAAGGGTTTGTGTTTTTATCCTGTTTATTGAAGTGATTTTGGATACGAGGTTTGCACTGGCTGAAATTTCCGAGTCTCAATATCACACTTGTAACCCGAACCCGACCAGAAGCCCAGATTTGTTTTTCTCATCCCGAAAAAAGCGCGGTTTATTTTTTAATATAGTAATTCATTTATACTTTTCAAATAATATATGTTATGGTTTACATATTTCCAACGATATTCATAGCACATTGAAGTAAATTATTTAAGTTATGAATACTACTGTCGTATGGCTAACTCATGACCCGCATATGGTCTAGTGCGTACACGAATACATCAGAAGGGTTTTTGAGATGTCGCTAGTTGTGCATATTTGATTCTTTTTTTAAGATTTTTATTTTTAGATTCTAGATTTAATTTTTTTTTTCTTAAGAAACTTCCACATGTGTGCGCACAACAATTCACCAAAGTTTGATCTAAATCGGATGAATGGTAAATGAACGTATAGAGGACAAACAAACAAACATTCATTTTTATATATATTTTATATATACACCGCGAATGCTTAGTTCATTAGAAAATTTCATACTTACATGTGATATGTGATAATAATAAAACTCTGGGCTATTATATGTAAGATGTGGAAAAGTACACAGATAAAATGCCGATCTTTTCCTGGATGATATATATATATATATACATCCTAAACTGATAAATTATTATCTGGAATGTCGACAAATTAATGATGAATTATTGCAGTGTAGAAGTAGTAAACTCACTTTGAGCTAAAACAGTTACCTAACCCTTATGTTTATGAAATTGGATCTCGATACTCAGAAACGCGATATCAAATTCTCACTCAGGTTATGCTATACTAATTTTTGTAACAAGTAAAGTATTTGCTTGAAACCGCAGGATAATTTATTCATATCTTGTTTACCGTGTTGTTTATTCCAAAATGATTATAAGCTATACATTTCGCTGGACCAGAATTTCAGTTTCGAAATTTTCGTAAACAATCAATTGTACAGGTTGTCCTCGACTTACGACCTAGATACGTTCCTGAACTTTTGTCGTAAGTCGAATCGGTCGTAAGTGGAACTCCATACAAAATATTAAAATTAAATATTACTTCGCTTCAGGTCAGTTTAACGGTGTCACTTTCATTTCTGGAAATAATGCAATTGCAACCAAAAATATTTCGGATACATTTTAACACATTTTTCAATTTTTTCGCGCTTATATAGTAGTAACGACAATCGCAATATTATCGCATATTGGCCAGCCGATCCTTTGTTTTTAATAAAAACACAAGTGGATGAAATAAGGTTATGCCTGCAAGAATTACGTTGAAATTTCTTTCTGATTACAATATTGTATCCTACTTGCTATTACACAAGTTAGGTAGTGTGATAGAGATAGCGATAAACCCAATGCTCGTCAATGGTACGTATGTATAATTTATATAAAGAAATATAATAATCTGAAAATACTTTTACTGATTTTTCTTCTCGTATGAACCAACCGTCGGCAATGGTGCGCTGTGATGCAATAAGAAAAACATGTTTTTAAAAATTTTTAGTCGTAAATATATTCAATGATTATATTTTTTGCCAAATCTTTATATCCTACGCTTAAATCGTTAAGTAAAACACACACATGCTTTCTGGTATAGTAGTTTTATGTTGGAATTTTTAAAAATTATGACGAGGGCATCAATTTTAATCAGTCCATATATAAATTCGCGAAAAACACTGCGATATCGATAATTAGTAAATTTTATCATATAATACTTTCGCCTTAAGGTTATCTTTAGGACTTTGAAACGATAAATCTGTCCATATACCTGTACACCGGCGATATTATAAAAATTTTTCTTGCAAGTTATGGACGTTATGATAATATCGACGATGTTTTGGTCAATTGATTCAACCCTCAAAATTGAAATTTTTCTTGAGATAGTAAAAACTGTTTTTATCGAAAACATTTTATGGTCAGATGCGTTGTGAATCTTTATAATGCACTCCTATAAATTATCATGTTTTCAGACACAGAATTATAAATACGTAGGGAGTGTCGATATAATAGTGGCTCATATGAAGTGGCCGAGTCATAATTTTTAAACCAATGTAAAAATAAAAGATATTTCCCTTATAAAAAGTGTTCAATTTATTTTTCTAATTTACATTATTTGACCGAGACCTGCTCTATCGTATTTAAAATGAGATTCAATCATTAACTATTTTTTTTGTTACATATTGTGTATTTATTGAAATATAACATATTGTGCTGACTATCATTTTGAGTTTATCGTTCATTTTAAATGCACGAAGACGGCGAAAGGCGTCACCATGACATAACTTTTTTAAACTTTATCTCAATTTATAATACTGATTTTGTTGGAATGGATACATATTTAATAGACGAAGGTGCGGTTCGGTTTTGCTAAACAATTAAGCATTGGCAACTGATTTGGTAACAGGTATATGGTATATCATTTGTTAATTTTAGTTTAGAAGTGAAACCGGTCTTTATCGGTAAAATACGCAGATTTCTATTAAGAAATCGTGTTGAGTTATCTAGAACTTTATTATCTATCTCGAAATGGAGTAACACATAAATTGCCTACGTAAGTTTCTAAACAATAATCATAAATAGCTATTATACGTATGGATGTAAGTTATATGGTCCAGTAATAATATACTCTTAAATTATTAACTCGGGTCTCCAATCACGCGCCGATTAATAATATTACTAGCAAATTATTGTATCATTAAAATCCAGTTCAGTAATGTAATAAAATCATATAAAATGATTTTTCACTCTTCATCTTGGTCCATCGTAAATGACTGAACTTGTTTATCCGTGAAATGTGTAACTAGGTATATAACTAATTCATAAACTAGTTTATATGATTTACGTTTGAGAATATAAGTGGGCGAATGGTAAATATATTTGACAATGGCTAACTTTTCATCGACAGTTGATATATATTATTCTTTTGTATTCCTGAAATATGTCCGTCACCATGTCTTAAATATTTATTAGTACTAGAGAATTTCATCTGGTAGATTGCGAGGTAATTTATAGTAGATACTCAAAGATTTCCCTGGAAGATATCGTAGGGTTTTAAATCAAGCTAGGTTTCTCAGATAACTGGGTCATGTACATATGATTGATGTGTCGCTCTTGGCAATAAACTGAAAACCTGGTAGGACTCGTAAAAGATAAATGTATAGTTTTAGTAAGATACCTTGCTAGTCTGGAAATGTAGGGAGTGATAATGACTGAAGTAGTAAAGCAAGAAGATTTTAATCATTTTATCAAATCATCTTAAGTTTTTTATTCTATGTGAACGATATACTGATTTTTTCGCACTAAATATTCTTTATCATTTGAGATTAACACAAGAAAAAAAGAAACATTTTGAAAAATATAAACACCACGGAAGATCAAGATTAAGTTGATCATTGACTGTTAGGTTACAGAGGACGGAGATCCATATGAGAACATTCGTTAATATTGACGAAAATAAAATACAAAACAATACAATTTCGAAATGCATATCGATGGTGTTTTGGCGAATTAATGTAACCCTCAAAAAATACGAAAATGAGTTAATGATTAGATCCCATTTTAAACACGACAGAGCAGGTCTCGGCCAAATGATGTAAATTAGAAAAATAAATTGACGACTTTTTGGAAGGGAAACATCATTTTACATAGGTTTTAGGTTTAAAATTTTTGATCCGGCCACTTTATGTAAGCCACTATTATATCGAAACTCCTTACGTATAATTCCGTATCATTAAACATGAGAATTAACATCAATGCATTTCAAAGATTCAATGTTTTTGATAAAAAACAGTTTTAACTCTCTCCTGAACAATTTCAATTTTGAGGGTTACATCGTTTGGCCAAAACACCGTCGATATAGTTAAACTCATTTTATCCGAGCTCATTTTGATATGATATAAAAAGCTATGTAATGGCGACATCTGTTTTCGAAACCTGATTTGATTTATTTTCGACATAAACAAGTAATCCACTAATATCTTTCTGTTTTACTCTAGCTAAGTATGGAATGCACTGTCAACGACAATGGTATCAGTAA
The DNA here is from genome assembly GCA_022494535.1 of Himalopsyche phryganea. Taxonomy (NCBI): domain Eukaryota; kingdom Metazoa; phylum Arthropoda; class Insecta; order Trichoptera; family Rhyacophilidae; genus Himalopsyche; species Himalopsyche phryganea. The sequence goes on along the minus strand of JAGVSL010000001.1, from coordinate 9,762,602 downwards.
ACCTGTTATGGAATTAACTCACTCCCTGTCAGACTGGATTTGAGTGTGTATTTCTTTAACTATTGCACGGCACAAATGAAATCGTTGCGACAGTTTCCCACAGTGCTGTGAGATATTTAGCAACGCAATTTATGGTGAAAAATGCGTTATCAAGTTGTCGTTCTTGTCAATGCTCATCGTTCTTTTGACATTTGAAACTAACTAATTGATTATCGTACAGGATCTCGATTTTGGACGTATTTACAGTAAAAGTAACCATAAGACACTCACAAATCGATGAAATATTGAGTTATAATGTTTTAACTCAATTTAAAGAAAGCATTCTATAAGCTGACATTAATTCTGCTATATCCAGTGGTCTAGTAAGGCTAGGGCGGCGCTCTTACTTTTCGAGTATATTAAAAAATGTTTTGAAATAGAATATTGTGGATGAAATTTGGTAGTTTTATACCAAATCTTGTGCAGCCGACATTTATTACGAGAATGCAAAAAAATATGCACCATAAAAAAAATGAAAACCCCTCGTTCTGGAATCTGAATAGGACCACAACATCCTTACGAAGAAAGACATTACGAAGATATTTATAGTTTTTTTTGTTAAGAATTGGATCACCATGAAACTTCTTCTGCATTTCAACCCCCCCGGTGTTACCTCTTTGTTTTCACGACTGACTAAAATGTTATAGCTTTGTAGTTTTTTGTCATATACATGGTTTTAGCGTTTTAAAAACATATTTATTGTTGCTTAAAATCATTTTTTTTAACTGTAAACATATTCAATATCAAGTTACTGTAGGAATACATAACAATTTTTTTGTTTTACTAATTTGTATGTTATTTTTTTGAATTTAAATAGCATTTGGATTACCAATCGTTACCTTACTTTGAAAAGGTTCTAATTTCACTTGACCATGATTTGAAATACGAGCGTTTAAAGTTTTGACTAATCATATTTTGTATTTTGAAGAAAAAAATGTATTTTTATTTAGTGAGTTAGCATATATTTATAAATATGTTACTTTTTTATACAATTTATTTTCTAAAGTCTTTATATTAGAAATAATGAGTATCTAAAACTTTAATTAGAACTGACAACAATAGTTTGTTTAAAAAGGTTTTATCGGATATTTCAATTTTATCCAACAAAATTTTCTGATTTTTGAGATATTTACAAATATTATATATATTATCATGACTTGCTGAGCCATTTAAGCAAACAATAATATTATAATACAACAGAATAATAATACATATATACTTTGAATGTTTGAACGAACTCAGCTAATTTTCATCAACGACCACATTGATAGAACAATAGAAGTAAAGGGTAAAACACAATCAACCATCGAGCGAAGAATGTTCGACATGACGTTAAAACCTTTTCAAGAAAACTGTGATTTGTATGTTTATTCTGTGAGATAATAATAAGCAGTTATATAGATTCATAGAACCGTATAAAGCAAATTTATGAAAAAAAAGTGCTTGGAAAATACTGCTAACTCCCTCATTGAACAATATATGACTCTGAATTTAACGTATGTGGTAGAATGTGGTTAATACAGCATTTTCCAATAAAAATCTCATTTTGGGCTAGTTAGAACCTTTTCCAAGGAAGGTAACACAATATTAAGATTTTTTTAAATAACGAATAAAAGAGTGGAAATAAATGATCGCCATAATACTTTTTTATTTAGCACTACAACACTGGCTATATGTGTATGTGCTTTTTCGTTATTTCTTTTTAACAAATATTAACATTTAATATTATGTCACTTTCTTTCATTTTTTTGTATTAAAAAATTGTGTACCTATATTTATTTATTTAATATCGCACATTCAATACTTAAGAATAAATAATTTTGGTCCATTATTTTGATTAAATATACAAATTCACCGATTCCGAAACATTATGTAAGTCCAAATAATCGTTGAGGCAAACTGTGTAAAATTGACGCAAATCGAACGGGAACAGTCCAATATATCGCCGACATATTGATCAAACTCCTATAACTGGCCGTATCCCAGCACAGTACCGCAGATTTCCATATTATACCCTCGTGGGTGTAATTTAGACTTGGTACCTAATCGTACCACTATAAGCGTTTTGGATATACGCGACGTTCACTATTTCCACTGTATAAACCAGCAATATTGTGGTTGAATGAATTTTATACACTACTTTGAAATAGCAACGGTAAATTCAAATAGTCCTGTTCTTAGTTACCTACAATATGTTTATTTTTTCTACCAAGCTCTGTCGTCTGCCAGAACATACAAATTCATTGAATTATAAACTCATTTAAACCCAGATCATACAACTGCCCTGTTAAAAAAACGATCAGCATCTCGTTGCGGTGAAAATAGTGTCTGCTATTCAAAACACCAGATATGGACTCAGAAGGCTGTTGATGACCTCCATAAGATATACTATGATTATGACGTTGACATGACTTGAGACTCCTCGTTGGAGAAAGCAAATAGACTGGCGGGGGACATAGAATCTTGGATGAAACCGTGTGGAGGCGATTTGCCAAGAATGTCATCAATTATAAACATATATTTTAGGAATATAATTCCAATTATTTTATGCTTGACGTGGTTAAACGTAGGTATAGAATGTATGAGATTTTCCCAGTTCGACGGGCGATGTCAGAATGACTCCGGTTCTTTCTTCTTTCTTCATATATACTGTCGTCGGCTGTCCGTGTTCTACTTTAGTCATCATGACTTGCGTTTTCAGAGCGTTCACCTTTATCGAAACGTATGCAGAATCCGCATCGTATATCGGTAACTGCTTGATTTCGCTGACTGCATTTTCAAGTGCGTTACAAAATAAATATCATTTGCCAATTAGCCTCGTCTGTATTGCTAACTTGACATAAATACGGACACAAATAATGACAAGCATAATGTTTCGTAAATCTGCAGCGTCATGTATCGGTACATATATATATATATTAACTTGCATCTTATTACTGAAGTGTCAAGGGTTTACTTTTAAAATATTTTTAGTGACTGGCGTAAATATTCAAGATTGTTTTTTTCAAAAAGTATTAACGACGTGACGGTTATTTTTTCAAATTATATTCCACACTTTTTTTTATTGGAGTTCTTCTACATTGAATTGTTTCTACGTTTTACACTTGCAATAATGTGGGCATGCCATAGCTGCTACGGCGTAGAGGAGCAATCAATCACATTGTAATTTACATACAACCATTGTAGATTGTATCTTTTAAGAAGCTTCCAACTTTTTTGCAGACATTTATGTAAAATATTATTGCTACCAATACTCACTTTATTAATAACTCATGTTTGGCGGTTTAATTTTAAACAAGCAAAATACACTTTGCTTTTAATTTAAGATATCGACTGAGGGTGTTTGATGGAATTTCATTATCAAATTTGAATTGTTGAAATTTTGTACATTTCCATGTATTTCCTCACTAATGACCCGAGTTTCTTTCGGCATCTTCAGGCATTCGAGCACAAGTCAAAGTTCCCTCAGTTAATATCTTAATTATATAAATATTACTAGTACAGGAATATTGACTAAACTCCACAGTAAATTAGTGTTAAAGTATCGTGTTGTTTTTAAATCAAAATTTATGGTTTCTTTTATATAAACGATATAAACTATTTACTGGTTGTCAGTTCGAGTTTATTCGTGTACTCGAATGCCTGAAGACGCATAACGGCGAAACCCGGGTCGTTAGTAACGAAATACATGATAATGTACAAAATTTCAATAATTCAAATTTGATATTATAAACCAATGTATATTTTTGCTTATTTGAAATAAAACTGCCAAATAGTATTTTTTTTTATTCTTTATAACTCCAGAAACATCTAGTCATATTCGAAAATGAGAATTTAATGTGTACCCTTTTTCAATGGAATCTTTATCAATTGAACATATTTTTTCAGAGTCCACTAAACCTCTTTTCTATTGAATATGATCGTATTTCGGCTCAGTAGAAATGTCACCTATCACGCGTTGTGTACGGACATTATTATGTACCTCCAAATCCCCAATTGACACGGGTTCGATAGGGTTTTAAGAATGATTTTATAAGCATTACTAGTAGCTGTCACATTGAGAGAAGGTTTATATCAAATACATACAACACTCATTACTCGGATAGTTTTTTCTTCCACGACACAAATCATGTTTCCTATATTTATAATAGTAACTCTAGCGTACCATATTAGTAAAATAAGAGTTTCGATAATTACATTTACATAAGTAAAACAACAACATTTTGGAATCTTTTATTCGACTTACGATTATCTTGTAATTACAGATATTTTAACATTTTGGAATAGATCTGTTGCCAACATTTGAGATTATGCTGCTAGTGATAAATTATTGTCGTCTGTTTCAGTGTGCGAGGTAGTCCAGCTTCTATGACGTTCGATAGCGTTCTGTACGTTGTCTCTGCTTTTATTAGTGTTGGAAGCTCGTCCGTGTTGTCCCTCGTATTAATTCGTTTCCCCTCAATTTTGTACTAATTTAACATTTTGTATGATGATCAGGTTTTTCTACCTAGTTTTATTTAAAATATCGGCGTACTCCATATCGACTGTGTTTTGGCCAATTGATGTAAGTAACTCTAAAAAAATACGAAAATGAGTTAATGATTGGATCTCATTTTAAAAACGACAGAGCAGGTCTCGGCCAAATGATGTAAATTAGAAAAATAAACTGTCCACTTTTTGAAAGGGAAACATCATTGTACATGGGTACGTATAATGCCATATCTGCAAACATGAGAATTTACAGGAGTGCATTTCAAATTCATAACGAAACTCACCATAGTTTTCGATAAAAACAGTTTTACTCTCTCCTGTTCAACAATTCCAATATTGAGGGTTACATCAATTGGCCAAAACACTGTCGATATTATTTCTTTAAGGATATCGTTCATTATAAAGCAATACGTCGTATACTAACTGACAACAATTTTACAGTAGAATTTATTATTGCATCAAATTCGTATTTTTTTTGTATATCCCCATAAGCAAACATAATCTTCACATTTACTTTGTTTACGTAGGATACAAGATTTTGGATATATTACAGCAGTGCTCCGCAACCTTTTCTCATCCACGGCACACCCAAGCACATCTTCGAATTTCACGGCACACGACAAGCAAAAATATGTAAATTTCATAGTAAAAAAAAATATATGAATATAAAATAGCATCTATGTAACATATTTTTTAACACTCACAAGTTAAACCATTTTATTTCTTTCCACTTTACAGTGATGAAACACCTTTTATTTGCATTTTTAAATAGCTAAGAAAACGATTAATACAAATACATATTTTTGAAAATTACAGATTATTGAAAAATATCTTTGATAAAAATTAACTACATATAAGTAAACAGTTTTATTTATATTCGTCATTTGAGCTTTCGCTGATTTAAGTTATATCTTAGCAATCCGATGGCTTTATTTTTTTTCTTTTTTCTCTTTTGGACGCATTGCGCCGCGGCACACCTAGAACCATCTCGCGGCGCTCCGGTATTTTTCGATGTTGTGGGATATGAGGTATTGTTTTATCATGATCGGTTTTCAGATGTGAATGTGCTCTTCCCAAAGCGTAGCCGCGCTATGAAATAATGGAAACGATTTTCGCTCTCAATGTAGAGTATATAGTCACCTAATGTAGCGTATCTTAACAGAAGGTGTTCTACTAATGGTAAACTAATCGCTCACGCTAAACCACGTATTAAGGATCGGGTAGTCGGAGGATATTTAGACATCACATACATCCATACTTCCGAACAGCAATCCATAAATCTACTGAAAAATCAATGTTATGAAATTATCCGTGTTGGGGATCAAACCCAGCGAATACCGGAACCGAAGCCAATGACGAAATACCCAAAAAAATGTTACAATTATTATGATTTGTGTAGCTTTTTTTTTTTTTGAAAACTGTACTTTACATAACATGTATTATGTGCAATCAGTGAATGCAGTTATCCTTGATACCAATTTGATATAAATCTAAATCTGCTCCGAACCATTTTATTTATTGAGCGTATCAAATTATTCGCTATATAACTTTACTTGATAAATTATGATTATACAACTGTTTTATTATAGCTTTATAAATCTTTAATTCAATAAAGTGAAGGTATAAAGTGTTTGATTTATGTTGTATATTTTCAATGATATTCTTACATGGGTTGTAATTAATTTGTAAGACTATATTTTAACTGTGTCTTTTATTTACTAATTAGTTGTGCTTCATTTATTCAAAAATAATGGTTATTGATTCGAATGCAACACAGTATCTTATTATGCAAACTATTAACCTTACTCGTCATAGATAACGGTATTGAAATTGAAATATTAAATGTCTAAAGTAGCTACTATGTTATATATACACCGCGAACGCTTAGGTATCGAGAAAATTTCACACCTACATGTGATAATAATTATACGTCCACAGAGCGGACTGGGTTATTATATATTTATAATAAAACAATTACCATAATGTACATTATGAATCAAGGCTTATTTTTTTTTTAAATCGAGTAATTAAAAATAGTAAAAAGCAAAAACGTGCTTGGTTTTTTTTAATTCGTACCGAAATCTGTTAACAATTGCTCAAAAATTGTGGAGTCCAATTATTTCGAAATCCATAAAAAATCGAAAGATGCACATTTCTGAATACTTTAACTAAATGTGATTTCAGATTAGTATTTATTGATTTGTAAGAGGTCCATAATATTTTAATTGTACTATTTAATTGTACTGTAAAAGTTGACTCCATAACTTCAGTTTTTCAACTTTTAACATTATTATTAATTGATTGGCTATATTTTGTGGTTGTTACATGAGGTTGTCTACCGTGGTAGTTTCAACTTTGAATTTCCAACTTTCAATATTAACTTTCGAATTAAGCTCGATCTATCCGTGGCGAAGCTGAGTAATAAATAATTTTAAAAATACCCGCTCCCTTTTCGGAGTATATGGCCATCACACGGTTCCTCCAAGCTTCTCTGTCCCCCGCCAGTCTCCTCGCTTCCTCCCAGGTCATCCCAGCGTCCCGTAGCTCCGTCGAATACATCTTATGGATGGTCATCAGCGGCCTTCCAGGGCGACAGAATCCATCTGGTTGGTAGAAGAGACAGGCAGGATTCAGGCTCCCCTGGGGCATCCGCAGCACGTGTCCAAGCCGTGTTCATTGTCGCTTTTTTATTTTGGACGTAATAAGTGGCTCGTCAGTCCGCTCTGTTACCTCCGAGTTCCTGATAAAATTAAACCACCGTACTCCTTGTATTTGCCGTAAGCATCTGTTTTCAAAGCACAGTATACGGTTACCCTGTGCCATGGTGAGGTGCCATGACTTGTAATCGTAAAACAGCACCGTCAGAATGCACGCGTTGAACAGGTGGCAATTGGTTCTGACAAAGTACAACACTAGTAAGTACTATGTAAATTAAATACATATAATGTTTTTTTTTATTTTTCAGATTTGGTTTTTCACTGACGCTGACAGCGCAACTTACCAAGAAAAAACGAGTAAGTCCATTTAGATTAATCATTTTTAAATTTAAAATCATTATTATCTTTAAATTATTAATTAGTTACACTGGCCGTTAATAATAAGGCCGTCGGACGTTTTTGTTATTACGTTATTTACAGTCTGTATTTTTTACCAGCTATTTCCAATCATTCTCTAACCTTATATCAGAGCGGGTAATAAAAATTCGTGGAATGGTAATTGATACAAAAACTGAATAATAAAAAAACTGGAAAGCACACATCGCCACGACTAAATAAATTTATTATGTAGATCAAGTGGATAATATTGTTTTATCTTAAACACATGTCGACTAACAAAGCATATTTTTTGCTTTTTTATACCATGACCGTTCCCAATGTAGAGCATATGGCCACTTGATGGAGGTCTCTTAACAGAAGTTTTTCTATGATACTGCTTGTTACTCAGTTGCTCAACCTCTATTTTGAAGAGAGTAGGGATAGAAGCATAGGGCTAGGACTAGTGTTTAGCTAATTGGATGGGTTTGAAGGAATTCAAGACATCACAAACATCCATGTCTACGAGATTGAAAAATCAATTTATGAAACTGTCCGTATTTTGATTCGAACCGTTGAACCATTGAGATACGTAACCGAAGCCACCAACGTTGTCCACTGCACCACGGTTATCTAAAATTAACCATTTGTTTGGTATTGATCTAACAGTTACATACTTTTATTGTAGTTAACTGAAAATTCTTTTTTACAATTTTTTTTTAGCCTGACTGTCTAACACGACTGGTTTCGCTAATCGCGAGCATTATCAACTGATGATGTTGATACATAATTTAAAAATAATATGCCTATCCACCGAGAATTGACATTAAAAACATTAAAAGTGATGCGCACTTTCATTTGGCTGTATATGTCGCATTCTCATATTTATATCAAATGGTGATAACTTTTACTTTTCTGCCCACAATTTCTAAATTTACAATTGTATTGTAAATTTAGACATGTTGTATTAAAAAAACACATGTATTGAAATTGTATTTAAATTTGTCATTATTATGTAAGAATTGAGCCTTAATGAGTTAAGCCAAAGTGAACTCTGTGGGTGTGACCACGTCCAAAAATGGACCGCTCCAGATAACCAGTTCACTTTGGTAATGAATTGAACCAGTCTTATGATTTAAAAATAAAAATATAAATGTAAAGCCTTCCAACATTAATTGGTTTTCTGTGAATAAATTATATTTCGACTCGCGTTTTCGTGTCAATATATTTTTTAATTGCACAACCCGTCTTAAATAATACATTTTATTCTGACATGCGATCGTATTTTTATCTGTGAATGCTCTATAAACGTCTGAAATTAAAGTGGTAACTATCTTAACTATGGTAGCAACTCTTTCGTTATTAGATAAATGTGACGAAAGCCGCTGTAAATTAATTATACTATTGAATGTTGAAAGGCTAGGGATAGGGACCTCACTCGTTTTTTCGTTCCGAAATAGTTGGGATTTATAACACGGAATTTAGAGATGAAATCGTATTGCAAACACCCTTAAAAATACGCAATCTATATGTATATAAATGAATGTTTGTTTGTTTGACTTCTATGCGTTCCTTTACCAATCATCCGATTTCGATGAAACTTGAGGTTTCTGAAAAAAAAATTTTAAATCTAAAAAAAGAATCAAACACGTACATTCAGCGACATCTTGGAAAAACCATAACTGAAAAACGGGCCTGGCCTTTATACCGCAGGCATTTAATTTTCTGAAAAATATTTCTGACTATGTTCGAGTCATGACTCAACCATAAGGCAATACTGTTCATAACCGTAATAATTTATTTCACATGTGTTATGAATTTCGGTGGAAATATGGTAAAAATCAGATATATTATTTGAAAAGCATAAATGAATTTCTATATTGAAAAAATCTGGCTTTTCCGGGCTGAAAAAAGTCAGTGTGATATTGAAGCTCGGGCCGGACTGGGCCTGAAGATGTCGGGCTGGGACAGGGTAATTTTATAAATTTTCAACCAGTACAGGCCTCTAATTCAAAAGTATTTCAATAAATAAAATTAAAACACACTTTCTTTCTTTAAGTGACATTGCAACGCATGCCGAGTACTCACTAGTGTTTTATAAACATGTGATCTGGATGTAAAGTATGTTTTTGGTTAATAAAGCGTTGAAAGCCACGACAAAAATTTTGCGTATAACCTGATAGAACTGATGCACATCAAGCTCTCAGTGAACTCGGCAACGTATTGGGCAGCGTCAGTTTTTTTGTATCAAGTACAGAATCAATCGGTCGTTTCCGAAACGACGAATAGTTTCCATTTTATCTTCAAAATAGTATTATCCACGGAACTATCACTTCCAATGATTAATTAATTAATTCCTTTGGAGTTTAAATAAGAATGATTTGTCGTTAATATTACGCAAATGTCTGTACTTAATGTATCCCCTTTTGATTTGGACTCAGGATTTGTCTCAAACCATCACAGTAGAGGTCTGCACGGGCCGAAATTTGATGAAATTACCCGGCCCCAGCCCGAGTCTTAATAGCACACTTGTTACCCGATTCCGAAGCGATGGCGAGCCTAAATTTATAAATCTCGACCCGAAAAAAACCCGATTAAAAAAAAACACAATAGCATAAAATTGATCGAAATTTAACACACTTAACGTACCTACCCAACTTATTCACATGTACAAAAATCTATTATTTCACGAAATGATTTCCACAAATCACCACAGTCACAACTTTTTAACATTTTCTTTATATCGTTGAAACTCATTTTGAACGAATCTGTTGTATTTTTTAGGATTTTTTCGGCACACGAAACAGTCGACCACCTAAAACGAATAGAAAGCAGATACTGAATAATATCACACTTTATTCATTTACGAACTATTTAAACTTACTATCGGCGATGATTAAATGAACAAAGAATTGTTTCACGGATCAATAACACTTTTATGGGCTCAGTTTCAGCTTACTAAACTATAAAATGATGTCCAATAATATTCAAAACGTTATCAATTATTTTAGTTATTGCCTTTTTGTTATCAACAGTATTTAATTATCAAGAGTACTCATGATCCGAACATAGTCTTAAATATTTTTTTGAAGAACAAATCCCTTACCCGGGCCCGGCCCGAGCCCGAATATCAATTGTCTCTACCCGCCCGAACCCGGTCCACGGGCCATGCCCGGGCCCGTGTTAACCTCTATATCACAGTAACGATTCGGTATATTTGCTCATGTCTCAAGGCAGAAAATATTTATAACACGACGTGATTTTGAATTCTTACATTATTTTATCATTCACCTTAACCAACTCGCTAGCTCTCCTGTGATTTGGTATGATTTTGTGCACGGCTATTTAATATCTAGTTATTGATTGCTACACAATCTTGGTGTATTGTGTTTAGTGTGTTTAACCATCATATACAAAATGATACCAATAATCAACTCTTCGGTTGTTAACGAGTGTACTAATTTTATAAGCATTTTAATGAACCCTATTCTATATCGGTACATTTTGCTGTTTTGATAATGTAATTGTCACATAGTAATGCTATCGCAAGCTGTCAAAATGTAGCAGATACCAGCAAGTACTGGAAATATAATATTTCTCCTTACTACGTCGGGACGATGCAGTTATAAACGCTGCTTGTGGACTGTCAATTAAAAGTCTCGGAGATGTTATCGCGCTGCTGTTGCTTGTCAAGACCGGTTTACGTCACAATCCAAATCGGCACTTCACTAACTCGCGGAAGGGCGACTTTGGATTTCCAATTATACTTTATTTTAGCTTTTTGACAAACGTTTCCGGTTACGGAATCTTCATGAACTCTTTATTTGATTCGAAATACTGGGTGAACGCAATAATAATAACGATTCATTTTTTTTCACAAGTCTTTTATAAAAACGATGACAAATCAAATCACAAAAGTTTCATAATTTAAGAAATAGGTTGCGTTCATTTGTTTCATAAAAATTAAAAAGCTTTAATTAAATTCGGTATCTAAATATAAGTCTACATGCTACATACATATATTATATATGTCACTTTTGAAGGTGTTATCTGTCAATTCTTGGTGGAAAGACATTATATTTTAAAAAATAAATTCATTTGTACTACTTCCACTTATTTATAATGGTCAGAATTGGTTTCGCTCATCACGACCATTATCAACTGATGAACTGATCAACTCATGATTACATCAGTTGATAATGCTCGTGATGAGCGAAACCGGTCCTGATCATTATAAATATGTGGAAGTATTACAAATGAATTGTGTTTTATTTTTTAAAATTTTATACATGTATATAGAAAGTACTTGGAACAATCCTATTAAGAAGACATTTAATATCCACTTATTCCTACCACAGCTTCTTTCTACACGACGCACAATATGTCAACATTACATACGCATATTGACGACACAGGCGCCGCGACGCAAACGAGAGCCGCTGAAATGAAAATATTATGACAAAATGGTAATTTTATAAAATAAAGCATTACTAGTACAGATAAGTGAAATTAACAACAGCCATTTTAAATGAAAGAGGAATGGTCACCGTATAAATAATAAAATTTAACCAAACACACTTTGGAATAAATTATCTGGTTAGGAAACTTTTTTGCCATTGAATCAGCAAGCCTATCTATAGTTTCGTTTTTTATTTCATTGATGTATAGAAATAACTAAAAAAATCAACCAATGCGTAAAACTTGCAAAAAAACTTTCAAACCCTTTGAGCTGAACGCTCGTTAAAGGCCTTTTGTTTCTAACGCCTTTACGCAGGGAAAACTGTGATAATATATCGCCTCGTCTACCGTTGAGGGCGCCCCGATTTCCTATTTACATATCGCCATGCGTGCGTTATATTCTAACGTACAAATTACGTGCTTTGTATATTTGAATTTCACTAGAATTTATTTCATTTTTTTTTATCTTCGCATTTCATTTATCAGCGTTTGTTTGTAATATTACGTCATTGTTTGGTACTGAACTATGCACAGTCAGTATTTATTTGGCGTAAAGGTAAATCAGATATCAATATGCGTTATTGATATTTAATGAATTTGACATTTGTGCGTCTTCAAAGTAAGCCTACCTAAGGTTCACTGTAAACTAATCGTATAAAATTTCCGAATCTTTCTTGCTATACGGGAGGGAGTTGTCTGCGCACTGGGCTATTTATTATCCATGTTGAGAATTTTCTTAAAGAGAAATCTTCCGTGCGGGCAATTTGTCCTTGATCAATTTCATACTCATACTGCCAGTTTATCGTACTCGGCTTGCGAGATTTTTTCTTGAGTTATAGTATAAAGTACAGTTAACATTATGTCAAAACTATAAATGAACCGATTATTATTTTTTCCAGAACAGTAATAACACGACAAAATTTAAATTCAGAAGGCTGCCTTATCTTTTTGTAATGTATAAAGGAACATGGCCGAGATAACGGCGTCTTATTATTTCGTTAAAATGGGCAATGCTGCATTCATTATCCAAAACCGACAACTTTCATCGATAAGTATTTCCTGCCGAATATTTCACATTAATTTATGCGTAAAGATAAAAACAGGTTATATTTTTCAATTCCTTATAAGCAAAAATATTTTGCAAAATTTACAAGAAGATATACCGGGTAGTAGCGTGTATGAGTTTATTATTTTTAAGATTATTTATGTCCTTCTTTTATAGTAAAGTGGGTCGCATATAGCAAGCGCTATCCGCAATATTGATATCGCGCTAGTACTGTAATTATTCCAATTTGATTCATTTAAGACAACCACTGACCCTAAGCTGTCATTGAAATAACTGTATCTCTAAAACTAGTCTACTTATTTGCATAAAAAGCATAAAAAAGATTGTTTAAAATTTATGAAAAAGCTTTATTCACTATTTTTCACAATTTACATAATTTTAAATTAAAGTTACAGAATAAAAACTATAAAATTACATTTAAAACCTTAAAATTACACAAAGATTAAATATTTTTTTTCGTTTGCCAATTTTTAAAACATTTGTCTATATATGGACCATCTTTAAACTTCTGGCATGTGAATATCGACGACCCCGAATCGCAGATGTTTGCATTACTTATTATGACAAAAATATTTATTTAATGCGAGAATAAAATTATGATTCGGTATCTCAAAGTCTTTATTTATGTAAGGTAGTATTTATATTTTGAATACTTTTATCATAAATCGGTGTATTCCGATCGCTAAATGTGTCATTATCAACGGTCCCGTACGGTTAAAGCTTAAGATATCGACTTAGGGTCCTTGATGGAGTTTCGATATCAAATTTGAATAATTGAAATTTTATTCTATCATAGTTAAACAGAGCGTACAGGCGGATGTTTTCATATCGCGAACACTTCAATGTTATAAAAACTCTAAAATAACCGATTACGTCTTTTGCATTACTGTGATTATGTTTGTATTAAGTGATCTGTGTCGGCAATAACATAAAGCAACAGTATTGTCTTATTTCTACTGTTATGTTCCAATTACTGTGCTACCCTAAGTGCTACTTTAATTGGTCGAATATCTGAAATGCAGATATTCGTGGTTATTGTAAAATCCTTATGAACTCCTCAGAATTTACCAGTAATATTAACTGTTGAAGAGACATTAAGAAGATGATAGTGGGTGAGGATTGTAATTATTGTATTATTTTAAATGTATCATAAGATGTACTATCCACAGAATGAAAAATAGAGCATTAATGTCTATGTCATAAATAAAAATCCTACGATAGAGTTAGTCTGAAGATTCTCTTCAAAAACGCGAAACACGTGTCGCAACCAGTAGAATAATAAAGCCATCAAATGCTATTAATTTTATGTTAATAATTAATTTCCACAAAATTACCGAAGAATCTATCGAACATATTAGGATCAATATTTTACAGCTATATAAAGTTATACATGTATTATTTGATAATGACTACTTTTGAAATAATTTAGTGTTTAATATATACAATAAAAATAAATTATAAGACCCCGAATATAAAACAAAGTGAATTAAATTAACACTAAGCGGTTGTAAAAGAATTCTGTTATTTAAGGGATTTTAGGTAAATCAATCATTTTGAGCATTTAAACTTGTAGAGTCCGATCAACTGTGGCTTTGAGCAATTAATTCGTGTTATAATAGCGTAATCAAAATAAGTTTTATAAATTCTATCAATTATTATTAATCTACATTATCTAATTCTGTCCCACGTCACTGGCGCAGGGGGCTTATTAATTAAAAAGTAAAATTCCTCCCGGGCTTTAATCCAACGTTTCTTATCTTCAAAATCAATTCCCCAGCCTGTTATTATGTAGATATAAGATGGTAGAGATTGGCTACTGTATCTTTTCACAGTACACATTTAAATGGCTAGTCGCCGTAAGCAATTCATTTTTATGAAATATATATTTTTTGTTTTTTGTGTACATTACTGGACCAACTCTGAATATCTTGCTACATTTAAAATACATATTTAATGCAACTATATAGATAACAATAAACACGTAATGTTTTGAACTAGGTATTAAAAAGTTTCGTTAGTTTTCTGACATATTTAGCTATTTTCAGTATTTCATGTGTTTCATTTTTGCCATTTTTAAGAACATTTGAGCTGTTACCTTCCCTTATATTCCCATATAACAGCCTATGATGTTTCAAATGTACGTACGAATCGCAAACAACTAAGAATTTTCGAAAATAAAGACATAAAAATATGGCAAGTACTTAAAAACAATATAGATGGTTTTATTATTAATAAATAGCGTTAATCTAGTATAAAACCACAATTGTACAGAATGTCACAAACAAAAAATTAAAGAATTTATTCAATAAATCGATGTTTACATCATTCTGCCAAAAATAATGTAATGTAAAGTTCATGCTGAAAATCACATTACGATTAATACTTAAGGCACTGTAGTAGGTTTTTCTGTCATTTCGCGAAAATCGTTAATCGTTTTTCGTCGCCTAAAAAATGTGAAACGTCAAAATAAAAAAATCTTTAAAATTTGCACTCTCAAAGTATTTGTTTACACTATTGCATAAAAAGTGCGAGAAAACGAACTTGTTACATTTCAAAAATCTTTATAGAATCGTTATATTCAATAAATTGAAAATTCCCTTCGCATCACTTTCTTAAAAATACTTTGTTCTACGATTTTGTCTCAGACATCAAATCTCGATAACCTACAATAAACCCTAACCTAGTCACGGCGTAAAGCAAATAAAAGCATTTCTGAAAAACAGGAGTCAACTCTTTGCTAGAAAGGCTTGAAAACTTTACTATTTTCATTTAAATAAAAGTGCTATAGTGGAAACAAATACTTTGAGAGTGCAATTATTAAAATATTTTTTTTTATGTCGACGTTTCATATTTTTTAGGTGACGCAAAACGATTAACGGTTTTCGCGAAATGACAGAAAAGAAACACTTTTGTTTATTTGATACCCTCAATCACTATTCGTAAAAGGCTTTTCTTCAGTTAAACCTTCAGCTGACAGAATCTTTAGTACGACAGTACTTATTTAGAATACAAACGGGTAAACGGATATACAGACTAATTCTGTACCTACTATAGGAATAAATATTCAGAAAACTAAGGACCCGATTTGTAGCCTCAACATAGTTTCCATTGGTAAATATGGATATTAAAAAAACAAGAATAATATTACTAAATCCCATCTAATTAAAATTAATCATCATTAGAAAATTTTACATTTAATTCTTCGCAGGTGTAAACCTCTAAATTTTGCCATGCTCACTCGCTCTAAAAGTGACGACTTAAAAGTTTACTTTCATCTTTATTTGCTGTGAATATTTTTCATATTGGGAGCAGACACGCCCTGTAAATAAAAAAAAATGTCGTGCTAAACTCTACCTCTAAATATTCTAACATATCCCTAAGTCTACCATCTTGATTGATACATCAATTCTCAAAACTTTGATTAAACACGGGTTTCCCGGTCTGACCTTTTATTTATTACAATGTATGCGAGCCCAAACTTGTGGTATATTTTTTGTATCTACAGAAAACAAGGGTAGACGGATTTTGTAGCGCTCAATAGAATTTATTCGAAGGAAAGAAAACTTCATAAATATATATTCTTTTAAAAACATTATATACATTACTTTCACCTCTAACAAAAAATGGAAACAGGCGCTACTCAGTGCTTCTACTCATCTATAGTTTCTTTTAAAAAAAGTTAAGTATTTCTTATACTAAAAATATCCATTACGTAAAATGAAAACAATGTACAAAAGATAATTTAGTATTTTTTTAATGTGACGTCACATATATCTTTTTCGCATAACTTTATCAATTTCTAAACTTTCTATGAAGCTGCTTTCTTTATATATATTGCGTATGAAATATCTCATGTAATACAGAGTAACTGAAAATTCGGAATATTTTGCGAATTTTTGAATCGCTATAACTCGAAAATGAAGACTTCAGTTCCCCAAAACACGTGTCACTGACGTGTGACGTGTCTTATCCAGATGACGTGACATGAGCAGTGTGGGCACAGGAGTCGTGTCCGACGCACTCGACAATCTCGTAATGAATTTGTCATTTAAACCTCTTTATTTCGTTGACCAATCGACTATTTGTCAGAATAAGAGAACCCTTTTGTGATTGTCGTCAAAATCTAGTGCCTATATAATTTTTTTTTCATGTCCGCTCCCAATGTGGATCATATGGCCTCCTAATGGAGGTATTTTAACAGATTTTTATATGAGAACTGTTTGTTACTCAGTTGCACAACCTCATCGAAGAGAGTAGGGATAGAAGGATAGGGCTAGGATAGGACTAGTGGTTAACTAATCGCTCTCGCTACGCCCCGTGAGGATGAGATGGGTGGGTGAGCAGAGAGTTTTAGATAACACAAACACTCAGTCTACGAATAGAAATCCATAAATCAATTTTCACCAAAATATAAATATATGAAAACTGTCCGCACCGGGAATTGAACCCGAGACAACTGTAGCCATAGCCCACGACGCTACCAACTGCGCCACAGACGCCGATTGTTTTTTGTAAAAAAAATATTTTTACCAGTGGGCCGGCCAAGTGAGCGTTGTAATTTAGCTCAGTAGTTTATCTCGAGAGTAAAAAGTATTTTTTTAACATAAAATAATTTCATAATATATATCAAATCAAACACAAATATTTTTTCCGGCTGGTCGAATCGGTGGGCGATACCTCTCCTCCCATGGAATTCCAGTCGATTTTGACAAAAGTTATTTGGGTTTATAGTGAACGGTTCTATCAACTCATTCTAAGTGTTTTTATGGAGTTTGCACAAAGGAACTTTCCTTTTTACGCTGAAGGGTTAAGCAGCTTAGTACCCGTTTGTTTGGAAGTTTGCATGCTTGTTGGCTTTAAGGTTAAATAAATTCAATACTATTCTCATTGTTCCTTTGGTTTTGTTAGAATATTATCTTATTAAACATTATACTACATTTCCATAAAAAGATTCAACAACATTATTTGTTGATTATGAAATATTTTTGCTATCCAAATAAAAATGCATTTTGTTTGTCACACTTTCTCAATCTGTTCCCAATTTGTAGCATGTGAATTCCTAATTATGCTTATCTCAACGTAGGTTTTTCACTGAGAACTGCTTGTTTCTCACTTGTTCAGTTCAAGCTCTCTTTATCGGAGGGTGTAGGGATAGAAAGATAGATAGCTATGTCCTGTTTTTAGAAGATCGCATGGGTCCGAGGGAATTTTTGACATCACATACATCCTAACCAACGTTATCCGAATACGTTTGAACAGAAATCCAAAAAGTGATTGAAAATTCAATTTATGAACTGTGCGTACTGAGATTCAAACCCGTGAGTCAAATAAAGTCAGCGACGTTGGCCACTCTACCACGGACCCGGCCAATAATAATTACATATTTTATTGAGTATTTCATTTTCTAATTATTATTTAGTTACAGTTCCTGATGTAAGTATTATTAATCTCTTTACGGGCATATCGACATTTTTAGAGTCATACCATTCCATAAACGTGTCTTGAAAAAATACAATAGAGAACTCATCTCATTTGAAGGTCCCAATATCAATTTTTTGACACTTTTTATTAAATGTATATTCATCGAAGCGTCACTAAGATTTTAATGTGTCCCTAATTAGACTGGGATAATAAGCCTGTGTGCGTAATGCCGTGATTTTGTCAACTAACACACTGACACTAGTGCAAATGATGACTGTATTTTAGCAAATGTGTGTGTGTGTGAACCCAGATTGTATCGTGCAGTGAGTTCCCACAGAGTTCTGACGTCATTAATTACAAATTTCTCCCACTATCACAGTACTTTTGACTACTTGCTGATTTCTTAGTCACTGGGGCATCGGTCTTCAAATTTTCGGGCTTTATGCAATTTTAAAGATTGGATTAAGTCTCCTTTATCGGAATTTTTGTTAATCTTTTAAGTGTTGTATCTTAAATGTTATTTTTCTCATAGCACATAGGGATACAATACTAGATAATTCAATGATTCATACGATTAAAAAGAATGAAAGTTAACTGATCTACAGGAGCATAGATAACGCGCAAAGAAATCCTCTAGCATTCAGCATTAGCGTAGCATTAGAATTATAATATACACAAAAACGTATTGTTAGACAAACTTTGAAGACGTCAAATAACCTTTATCATCTCGTATAGGGCGAGTGTTGATAAAGTCAGCCGTCGCCAGTGGTCGGCCTTTTGAGCTTAAAACTTAAATAATAGTGGATACATTAAAAAAACAGATTTTTTAAAATTCGTGTAGGTAGTCTCGCCACTTGCCAATGTATATCTGCACTATACTGACCTATATCATGCAATACTCAATTAAAAAAAGCACACTTTTACTTCGCAAGTTTCGACAAATTCATGTTCTATGGGGATCGCTAACAAAATATACTTTATATTGTCATGATTGGCAGCATTGTTTTTTATTGTTTTGTCTACTCTCAGTAAATTCGTTTGCGATATTTATGAAGTTTAATAGTGATGGCAAAACACTGGGAAACCAAAGGCCGACCATTGGATTTTGGGGACCGACTACTGGGAGAATTGGCATTTTTTTATAAAATTCTATTATTTTGTGCTTGGTGCAATATTAATTATTTTATTTTTAGTTGGTTACATTATTTAATCCCTGTTTACTGGAATAACAGCGAAAAAAATATGTATTTATCATTCATTGACTCAAAATTCCTTTTGAAAGTACACCTGTCGCTTAACTGGCCGACCACTGGCGAAATGACCATATTGCAAACAGTTAGCTAGAAATGGATATTGATATGAATCATCTGTTTTCGCAAAAGTTTTTACTTAACTATATACTAACGGCCAGTTTGTTAATTAATGCCACCTAATTATGAAGTAATAAGATACAATGTAAATATTCAGTTCTACATATATTTATTAGTTAGTTGATAGCTATCTCGGCTTCACGCAATCGTCAGAACTAACTAACTAACAACGTTTTGTAGAACTAAATACCTTTTAAACTTCGTCAATTCTTGTTTGAAAGACATTATATTTTAAAAATAAAACAATTTGTTTGTATTACTTTCGCATGTTTATAAAGATCGAGACCGGGTTTGAAATACATTAATTTTATCGTATTATAATGGAGTTCTACCAAATTAAATAAGAATTTAATTCTTAAGTGTTTAAAATCAGTACATATAGAGTAGTAGATCAGCCCTTCTTAAAAAAAACTCGAGATGTATGTATTACGAAAATCGCTTAAACGATATCCCAATTTGAATACATTAAAATACGTATTACTTAATTTTATAAATAATTGAGTTCTTATGAGAAATATTAAATGTCATCTAATTTCGTTTTTCGTGTGTCTTCTAATTTCTCGCAAAACACTTATTATCATTCTGTTTATGACATTAGTGTGTCCCGTCACAGTGGTTGAGAATAACTGGAAGTGATGATTTTAACGTTTTAGTCAGCCTGAAGATATTTCCCATAGGAGCGAAGGAACTCTCACAATTAGGTTACACAAAAAGTGATATTAAAGTATACATTTTTTTACCTCATAATCAATCGGTCAGAAGAGTTTTTTTAAATGATCAATCACAAAGTTAAATAAAGTGTCTTGTTTGATGAAGTATTGAGATTTCATTTTTTTATGTATCACTGGCTTGTTATTAATTAGTACCGGTTTAAAAACGATTTTCTAGAAAGTTATGTGCTATTTCGTGGCTTGACCAAAAATATCTCAAAGAATTAGATATTAAAACAATACACTTGGAAGAATAAACAATATGCCTGTTTTACCGATTTCTTAATTTCGACAAAACAAGACACGACAGTAATGAACCTATCATAACTTAGTTGGGAAAAGTGTAAGTATTATGATATAATGATAGTTATAATAAATATTTATATTGGTGTAAGTGGGCTCGGTAGCTATTACCTTTCTCTATCTTATGATTTTTTTGTAAACCATAGCAGTTTGATTGATGCCTTGCTTCCTTGTATTCCAAAATTGACGCTGAATTATAGAAGTTAACATGCCGTTATTAATTTTAAGATATTGAATGTTGATACTATATACAAAGCATGTCCACTTAAAAATAACTGAATGGTTTGTTAAAAATCAAATGAGTCTAAATATTTAATTTGTTTTTTTTTATCGTTTTTAAAATGCTTCTTGTATGTATTTATGTTTTGCAACGGATTATTAATATTTTCTCCTTTCTATTCACTATGATTTTATAACCAAAGGCATTAGAATAATTCTATGTCTAGAAAGTTATTACCGGGTAGGAGGAATGAAAGTGAACACAATTGAGGAGCTTGGGATCAAAAATGACAAAATCCACTTTTTCTTCAACAGTGATAAACACACTTTTCTTATAAAACTTCACAAACTAAGCTCTAAATATGTAGTATTTTAGCAATATTAAAAAAAAAACATTTAAAACCACACATTAACAGCGCTATACTTCATGGTCGAAAAATGCAATCACACTATTGGCTGATTCAGGATTTGGTCAATACAAAAACTCTACTGGATATGGACAGATTTGATTTTATTGTCATATTTTGACATTAAATTGCATGGAAACTACGAAGATTTAAGTGGCGTTAAAAATGCAGTTCTCCTCTTTTGAATTTGTCCTTTAATACTAAAGCGATACCTCGTTTTTTCTCAAAACTGTTCCATTTTGTATCGATTTAGTATTTAAATTTTAATTGATGGATTCTGCAATATATTGGAGTAAGTCACTTTGAACAACTTACAATTACAGTTTTTATTGATTGGCATATAATCTTAATTAATACCAAAACATAAGCTAAATTCGTATACTTCTAATGGTAAGCAATTAAAAGGGTCAGTTCAAGATTTTATTCAAACTATATTACGGCTACCAATGATTAGTTTTAATTAGCACCGGAAGAAAAAAACTACTTATAAAGAACTGAAGTGAAAAAATGACAGGGAATATAAACGTACTGAGACGAGTTAATGATGCTGCCCGTATATGCAGAGTTTAAAACAGTGCTCCGCAACCGGTGTACCCCATCACGACGATCCCAGGTGTGCCGCGCCACAATGCGTTAAAAATTATTTCCGTCTTGGAATAAAAATAAAACCATTCAGTGACGAAAATCTCCGAATAAATTATTCTCGTTGAAACAAATATTGTATATAATAGAATAATTGTATAAGTGTTTGAGCGTATAGTGCAACTGCAATGATGGGGAAGAAAAGGGGTGAGTCTTGTGTGTAAAACAACAAAAATCCTACCGTAAAAATTACACATTACATAAGCCTTATTTTTATATACGCAATTTTTTTGAGCAAATATCATTCCTGATACAGAATATGTCGGCGGTCCCGAAGCAAAGTTTTGGTAAGATTATTTGAACTTTGAAAGAATGAGACTATTTATTTTCTACTGAACCTAAACATGCCAGAACTATAGCAACTCTTTTAAATAATCACTGGATGAATTTGCTACATTTCTGGCATCTTTGAGCATCTGAACGAATTAAACAAAAAATGAGAAGCTATTGATATGCTCTGACAAGTAGACAATGGTAAATCGACATGCTATTTCGAATTCATCAAATAAAAGCGAATCAAAAAATTGTAAGTTTTATTTATAAAATTTACATATTTTGACATATGGTGTGCCGCGAAATATTAATGAGTGCTTAGGTGTGCCGTGGATGAGAAAAGGTTTCGGAGCACTGGTTTAAAACATTACGAAGAAAAGCATCGCTTTCACGCCAGGCATTCTTGTCGTTTTGACGTTCGTAACAATAGATATATGAAATCTGTCTTCCTTTGATGCATACAATTAAATGCTTCTGTATATGGTAATATAATAATTCCCTACGTAAAATACTCTAACTGCGTTCTCGATCGTTTCTAGTTTCCACGACTATTGTGCCTGTTAATTATCATAAAACGGTTCCAATATGATTCTACAAATCCACAATGTGCAATAAATATAAATCTCATTAATTCACAGATATTGTTATTCACATATGACATTGTTATTTTTATATCTCGTTCAAAACCTTGCTATAATTGAATTATTAATATCAAAGTTTGTGTTGTTTTAAGAATCTCGTCAATTAAATTGGGGCTCCAGGTTTTAATCTGCGAGTGAACTAAAAAAATAACCGCGTTTAGACGGATGCTGGGTTTACTGTCAATTAAGACATGGAATGGCCCCGCCCAATCGAGGCCCCGTCCAAGGCGTAATCACATGTAAAAAAAAAGCTCATTTATTCACCTCCAATTTATTCACTTAGGAAAACCTGAATAGGCTTAGATCAACAGTTGTAGGTAAAAAATATGCTCCAAAAAATCGGCAGGTGAAATAAACGTAAAATTTGTTTACCGACTTATTGCAAATACGAAACAAATTTTTAACTTGATATGATGGTATCATTCGGTGAAAGAATTTTTTGCTGTGGGGTTTTATATGGATTAAAGAATTTTTACGGAGTTACGTTGTGTAAATAAATGTCTCAATATATTAAATTTGTATTATTGAGATTTTGTACACTTCCATGTATTTTGTCACTAACGACCCGGGTTTCGCCTTTCGGCATCTTCAGGCATTCGAGCACACGAATGGACTCGAACTGACTTTGGGTCGTTAGTGACAAAATACATGGAAGTGTACAAAATCTCAATAATCCAAATTTAATATTGAAATTCCATCAAGCACCCTCAGTCGATGTCTTAAATGTCTCAATATATGTTTTGGCGAAGCTATGATTTACTGAAGTAGATTTAATTGACTAATGACAATTAAGTGAAGTAGTATTTAAACGACAACTATTTCGGCATCACACAATTACTATAGCAGTGCTACGCAACCACACCACAAGCAAAAATATGTCAATTTGATTAACAAAACATGCTTAAAAATGCTCAAGTATCTTAACTACTAGCTGAACTAAATTGAGTGTATAAAAGCAATAAAATATTGTCTAATTGTTTTTTTTCTGCAATAATGTCAAGTGTTGTTTAACCAAATCCAAATAATCAGTCTGTTTTCAATAATGTCTCGCTGATCCAAAAATTTGCAAATTTAAGGATCTTCATTTGATAATGTGTTATATTCGATCATTGTTTGTAATAATTTCTCGAAAAAAGTTTGTAACCGAGACAAACAGCTTTTTATTTTCCACAAATACCGTTGCAACATCCATACAAACACTGAAACAATTATTTCATTAAAAGTCAAAAGAATGGAATATGTCTTTCAACGAAAATAATATAAACAGAAATCGTAGCAACCGAATGTTTGTAACTTTTACTCTCGATTTTTTTTATTCTTTACGCATTGCGCCGCGGCACACATAGGATCGTCTCTTGGCACACCGGTTGTAGAGCACTGCACTATAGAATGAAATATATATTGTGTTCATCCGATCGATGTTAATGTAATTTTGTCAGCTTGATTGATAAACCAACATTTCCCTATAAGAGCGATCATTATTAAAAATGACTAAAATAGTTTGAGCGATTGTGTCACAATACTCATAGCCAATCCTTGTAAAAAAAACACTTGCAGTCGTCGTAATGTGTGCACAGTGTATATCGAGGTTATATAACACATTATGTCAATTTTTGATGACTTTCTGTTTTAAATGTCAAAATGTATGCAATTTAAAATGCTCTACGTACTGGAACGCATGAAGTCACATTATGAAAAAACAGTATTAAGTCATATTGTTATTTTTTATTCTGGCTAAAAGCATGATATAGTTATAACTGATCGATACCAAATGTTATGATTTGTATGCCAAAAAGACTATTCTCTATAATGTAAAAAACCTCTTAAAAAACAAACAATAATTGTACATGAGAGAGAAAGTACTTTGAAATAAAAATATCCCCTTCACCGGCTATACGCCGGGAGGTTTTAGTATGGCCGGCTCATATAGGGCCTCAATTTTTTTTTTATAATAAGCCCTATGTATATCCTATGTTTGGATTCTTAAAATTGTTGTCGTTGGATAGTAAAAATAGGTGTCAAAATGGACCGTATATATACTGTCATTTGTAAGTGAAGACAAGAAGTTATATAGGCTATAAATTTCGTACAACTATCACTAGTACTTACATAAATATTTTGTTGTATCAAAAAATAAAGAAGCATGACGTTGATTAAAAGGATACTTCTCGCTTTAAGCATTCCATTATGTCTCTGAATTAAAGTTGAAAAAAAAACACAATTATCATTCGTATAGTACAAATTTACAAATTGGACAAAATGAGGCGATTACGGCTGTCGACATGATGATGGGGTCACCAGGCTCAGCGCTGGATAATTGATTGCCAACACTCATCGTTGATGATGACGAATTGTTTGCTGCCAAACGACTTTGTTATTTTCATTAGTTCAAAAAAATTAACAACGTAACACGTTACAAGTGTTGCAATCATTGTAATCTACCGCACAATAAAAACCGCCTAGTAAATCTTCCCGTTCTGGCAAAAACGTTTTGTGGAAAAAGTCGTGATTTGAGTTATTTTTTTTTAAATAAATTTTCAGTTTTCATCTTCAATATAATCGTAAGGTTCATTACGCAGCATCGACAAATAACCGATGTTGAGATAATGGATAAAAAGCAATATTCAAATGGTCACCATAAATTAAATAGTGTCTATTTGTACCACATACCCGAGTTTTATACGTGTTATAAACAGGTGTTTGACAACGTGTATATTAGTAAAAGGATATTTAGAAATATCATTTTACTGACCCAGAAATATCAACATTTGGTTTAATTCTTTAAAAGGCTATCTGCCTTTGCATTGTTGGTGGCATATTTGAGATATCTGAGTACTGAATTAGATAGTGTGAAAATTTTTACATATATTATAACTGTATATTTAACTCAAATTACATTTTTTGGTGTTGTCTGACTAATGAACTGGATGATCGAAATACAATTTAAGTTAAATTATAAAAACGTAAAATTTTAATCTTCCAACATTATCAATGTACATTAATAATTATCGTTCTACAGTCTGCAGTTATTATTTTTACATTATAGCTATAAATTTCTTAATTTATTTAAGTGACACAAGTATTCAACATTGATTTTTCAAAAACTTGAAGATTATGGCCAAAACCACGACTAGTTTTTAGATAATATTGAACATTGAATGCACCGGATTCGAGTTAAATAATATATTCGTTAATTAAAAATAAACGTGGAAACTTCGCGCAAAAATAACTTTAATTTATGCAAAAAAGCTAATATCCGGTATGGTCTAGTGGCTAGGATACCTGGCTTTCACCCAGGAGGCTCGGGTTCGATTCCCGGTACCGGAATATTTTTTTAATTATGTTTTTTCTCGGATTGTATGTAACGTAATATCTCACCAAATTTATATATTTAATAATTAATTTATTATTTAAAAATATAGCACTAGAATTAACAGCTTTTTAATCATTCTTCCACAAAATAATTTTAATAATATGAAAAATAATGAAACTATTTTACAGCTTAGTCACGTTTACGTATAGGTTAAACGTATTGTCTATACTGGGTTACAATATATTATTATGTGATTCGAATGTGTATATTTCATACGCCGTTCTTATTTATAAGAAATATATATATTTTTAATTATTAACTCCGTTGCAATAATGAAATTATAAATTTATCGGGAAGTGATAAATTATTCATGACATTAAGTGGAATACTGATATAATAAATAATATTTATTGTATATTTGATTAGTAATAAATATTTTAAGTCGCCGATACAAGTATAATAACTACGTTTCTGCATTACTATCACTAAAATTAACTATTAAAATTTACACCTTTGCTGGACAATAAAAATATGATATATATAATTTATGACTACGCTTTATTTTAAATTCAATTAAAATAATGTTAATGTCATATTTTGGATTTATTAACTTGAACTTGATAATAATTTATCATACAGATGAATAATTTTGTTGGTAATTGTTTCCAGCTTATTCAAACATATAATAATACTCACACTGTCAACATTTTTAACGTGCGCATAGACACGAATATTTGGTTTTAGCTAGTACATAAATGTACCATTCTTTCTTCTTCTTTCTTGGCCTTACAGTCCGAGGGGAACCTTGGCCGCCTCAATTATTCTTCTCCACTCTGATTGGTCCTCCGGAAAATTCTTACTACTCACTCGAAATCAGTTTTTGCATCAATATTGTGCATTTAAAAAGAAGCTGTTCAACGTGTACCAGTTCAATCAGTCTCTCAACTTCAGGATAACGATAGAAATTTTCGGTTAATAAATGATAAGTAATATATAACCCCCTGCCTCATTTTCAGGATCTTACAATAACGAAGAAAAGATCATAGACATCCATGCCTCTAGATACAAATGTATTAAAAACCAATATGTGAAATTGTACAATCGGGGGTTCGCAAGAAAGCCATGATGCAAACACTCGGTTATGACAAAATATATATGACTTCATGATACTATTTATACTGCTTTCAGTAATCATATTGTTTGTTTTTTCTTCCGCTAGATGGCCACATGATCAATACGAATTGCTCATCATCACACAATCGAAACGCGTTGTGCTGCAAAATGGCGGTCGAGTTCGATGTTTTCCTGGAGAGTGACAAAAAGTAAGTGAATATATATTGACAACTCTATCCCATCACACTTACGAGTATTTTGTAATGTTGTCATAGCTATTTGTTGATTTTGTTAATCATATTAAGGTTATGCTAGGATTGGCCAACTGATTACATTATGTCTAAATGTTTAATTACGCTGATTCATGATTTTCCCTTGGGGAAATGTGCGGATATGATTGATTTTAAACTTGCGTAGATTTTTTATCTAAATGCAGAAGT
Organism: Himalopsyche phryganea; assembly: GCA_022494535.1. NCBI lineage: Eukaryota > Metazoa > Arthropoda > Insecta > Trichoptera > Rhyacophilidae > Himalopsyche > Himalopsyche phryganea. The sequence continues at coordinate 9,734,664 of JAGVSL010000001.1, read as the reverse complement.
TTGGCTTATACGGTATTAAAGTATTATTTCTTTGCCAGTACAAAACTAATTTATAATAATGCTGTGTATTGGCTTTTTGGTTTGTCTTAAAATCTCCTCATTGGATGATTGACATCAGCCGAGGAAATATTAATTAACTGCACATCGATACAACCAAATCTCAAAAGCCTCCAGTCTTCTAACGCTACGTTCAGTCCATTTAATGTTCAGGCTTTAAGTTTACACGGGTAGAACAATTCTATTGTTATAATGTTTTAAGAATTTGGTATTCTCGCAATATTTACCTTTGTCTCCAGGTTTTGAAAATATCTATAATTTGTATCGAAAAGATAAAATGTATGATAAAAACCGAGCTTTGTATTCGTTAAAATACGGTTAGTTTTTTAACGTATTCAACACGTCTCGGTATAGGTGGCAATTGTATTGTTTGTTTATCTGATAAGATGTTAGCTCGGTGTATATTTTTATATTGGTATGTTTTTAGTTTCCATCCATGCGAGAGTTGTTTTCTTGTTAATGCTAAGTCCAAAGTGACACAATGTCAAAGAACCCACCTGCTGCGACTTAATCAGCAAGCCTTCTTCGGGACGACTTGAAACGTCGTCGGCGTAGAAGATCGGATTAAGATTGCTCGCCGGCGATAAAAAGTGTGCGTTGCGACTTAATGGGTTAAATCACGCGCCGGGGACACAAGCGGATTACTGTCGCTTTAAAAGTAAAGAGATTATCAAATCTTTCGAAATTAAATCTGTGGAATGAACGCCTAATGTATGCAATAATCCCATGTCATTCGAACATGTTTTAATGAAGCGGATTAAATAGGGAGATTTTTAATACCTGCACACGTAAAAAACCTGTAACGAAAAATATCGTCGTTATAAATATAAGACTCATTTAAAAGAAATAAGTAGCAACCTCAATTATAAATTAAATAATTTGTGCTGTCAATTAGTTAATAAACAGCCTCGTTATGGAAACTTCTTGATCAAAAATCAAATGCATTAATTTTAGAAAACATTTTGCTATAAATTTCTTACATAAAATAAATATAGTTTTGAAAGAAAAGAACATTATGTATATACATATTTAAGCACATAGAGGTGCCAGGAATGTTCTGAAATTCATCCGAACTAAAGACAAACATTTCAAAATGTAAAATTAATTTTGTTGATATCGATAAAAATATCTAAAACCGTCTGAACTGAAATCATATATTTCAGAATCAAAAAAATATTTAAAACTTTTTTCTTTTCTTAGATATTTTATGGTTTAAGATAGGGATACAAATATATATGTGATATGTATCTGAAACTTAAAAAAATGGTATTTTATATTATAAAAAGTAATGATATTTTAATGTTTCGCATTTTTTAAAATCATATTTGTTCTCTGCTCGAGGCTTATGGCCACGACACAGTGCCTCCAAGATTCTCTGTCTGTCGCCATTCTACTTGCTTCCTCCCAAGTCATCCTACGGGACGCTAGGATAACCTGGGAGGATCAGTCTAATACATTCTATGGATAGTCATCAGTGGCCTTCCAGGGCGATGGAATCCATCCGGTTGACACAAGTGAAAGGCAGGATTTAGGATACCCTAGGACATCTACTGCATCTGACGCACGTATCCAAACCCAGGTCCTACGTGCTTTTTTATTTTGCACATAAGAGGCTGGTCAGTCCGCTCTCTTACCTCCGAATTCTTGACAAAGTGAAACCACCGTACTTATAGTATTCTCTGCAAGCATTTTCTCTCGAAGAACAGTATATTGTGCTTCACGATGTTTCACAATACTATAAAGTAATAAAAAGATTTATATAATTTCATTTCTTAAATATATTGCAGTCTCCGCCAATATAGATACGTTAATAATGTCCGTATCTAAACCATGTCCGCTCCTAATGTTGATTATATGGTCTTCTAATGGACAACATAAGTTTTTATACATGTTGTAAGTACAAAATTTTGCTATACATATTTTTTGTTTGTATTTAATATTCCTCTCTATTTTTAAATCGTGCCACCACCCTAAACCCATTTATCTTTATTAAAATTCTTCCTCATAATTTACATCCGATTAATGGTCATAATCCTAAACTAAAAACTGAACTCGCAATAAAAAATCATCTACAGCACAGCTAATTATTTATAAGCTCGGTTATTTTCATTTTTCGTTCAGAAACCAATATAACTTGTGTGTACCACACCTGTCCATTATTGTTGTTTGCATATAGGAATTAATATTACCTCTGGTCACGATGAGCTACGGATTTAGTACTGATTAATTATTTTGCAATTGCTTAATCACAAAGGGAAAAGGGTCGAATAAATTTATTGTTAATCATATAATATTTATTGATTGAAAATATTGAGTAGGTTCTTCATGTATTTAGAAAAGACATGTGTATTAAGAACATCGCCTTTGAGTGTACCACACGAAACTTCTATAATCCCATCGTCGTGTCTATTTCAATTTTAGTGAAAAGACAGCTAATGACGAAAAAGGATCAATTGGGATTTTGGCAATTTATTGTTTTCTTTTTCTAGATTCATGATTAATATCTTTAAAAAAATTATCACATGAGAAAGCCCGGTCAAAGAGGGGCGAATGCTTGGTTATCACAATCCAGGAAGTATACGATCTCAATATAAAACGCCACTTCGGTCCGGTTAATCTCTTTTTATTGAAGATGCAATGGTTTAATACACAAAAATTACCAGTACAACATAAAATTTAGCTTAGATTTACTTTATACATGAATTTAAATTTAAGTTTTAATACAATTGACACAACAAACGATTTTAAGTTTAACATTAAATACAGATCAAAGAAAAGACAACTAGCAAAACGTCACCGCGACCGACGCCATCTTCGTCGATAGCCGGCTCCTCGTGACAGACTGTCAACAAAATAAAGATTTAAAATTCAAAAATTGCAGGCCCCTCCCTTTTGCAAATTTAATTGGGATCTGCTAAATTTTGCTTCGCGATTGACCGTGCACCCTTGGGGCACGGGTATACGTCATTGAAGCAGATTGAGAGATACTTGCAGCAACGCATGAATTATTGTGTGCACTGCAGATATGTTTTTCAAATCTTCTCTATTTTGCCAATTTTGTAATGTATTATTTTTCAAAATCTACTCATGTGTTTAGTTATATCTTTCCCCATGTTTATCTTAATAACTACGATACTCCCCACATGCTCAACGTGTCATTCACCCCCTTTCTCTCAAGAAGCCGTCTTTGTAACCCTTGTAATGTTTATTATATATTCATAACATAAAGTCATCTTAAACTTCATTAAAATAACATCCTTTAATATTTGATGTATCCACCGACACATGCAAGGCTACATGAGTACGCCTGGGTAATTTTAGTGTTGTATATCAAACAAGCTTTTCCGTATTACTTACACTGTTGACGTGTCAATACTAGCAACTTATTTATTTACTATTATATTTTATTAATAATATAATCCTTACAATCAAGTAAATAAACGTAGCTTTTGTTTATTAAAAATATGGTTTTGCATTAGTGCTTTTGAAGTTACACCCATTTAACGCCTATTTCTTTCGCCACTCACTGCAGCATACGAAAAAACCAACATAGTTATGCTTGATTTAGTTGTTTGCTAGAATAGCGTAGAAAAAATGTAATTAAAACAGTTCTTGTAATCTTTCAACTTTAATTGAGCAAATTCCATGCTTTTCAAAGTAGAAACTCGTATCTCGTATGTCATTTGAGGAAAGTCTTGATTTTTCGCAAACATATCCAGATGTTACCTGTTTATTTCAACTGTATTAAAACTTACGTCGGTTTTTTTTATAAATGTAATATAAAATAATTAATTGATGTTTAATACAAAGCTTGTATTTCACTTTTTATTATAATATAAAATCCAGTAAAATAATACAAATTAACTTTGAAGTTTTTGGTATGCTAGTACGTAACATATCGATCTAGTGAACGGTAGGTATCTACACTATGTAGATTCACTTGTGGATGAGTGGTTAATGTTACGAAATGTTAACCTGGTTCAGCATTCCGGACCAGTGCTCCATTCTGATACCGACTTTACTTACAACAACAGGTCGCTGTTGGTCGTGTTTCGTTATCGACAGTCCACCAAACCAATGGCGCTCCCAGTTAATACAAAGTCATAACATGCTTAGAATTATATAATACTAGTGAGTACCCGGCATGCGTTGCAATGCCACTCAAAGAAAGAAACGGTTTGTGTTTTAATTCTGTTTATTGAACTGCTTTTGGATTAGAAGTCTGCACAGGCCGAAATTTCATAGACTTACCCGGTTCGAGCCCATCATCTTCAGGTCTGGCCCGACCCGAACCCGAGTTTCAATATCACACTTGTTATAACACAATATTTTTGTTTTTAGTCCGGTGCGTACACGAATAAATCAGAAGGTTTTTCTTAGATGTCGCTGTATGTACGTATTTGATTCTTTTTTTCAATTTTAGAATTTCAATTTTTTTCTTCAGAACCCTTCACAGGTGTGTGCACTCACCGAAGTTTCATCGAAATCGTATGAATGGTAAAGGAACGCGTAAAGGACAAACAAACATTTATTTTATATAATATTTCCCGGCATGATCACAATAAGTCCTTCCTGAAAGTTTCGTCGCGACCGGTTGAGTAGTTTAGGAGCCTATAAGATCCGGACAAACCAACAAACAGACATTCATTTTTATATATATAGATTAGAATTATTAGAATTTTTTTCATCAAGCATTGAAACATCAAAAATATCGCGTTTTTAGTTTTAGGTTAAAAGTTAAATGTTGAGAGTTGAAAGTTAAATTACACAGTTGAACTAACAATTGCAGTTAGAATGATATATGAAAATTTCATGTCGCTAATGTGCGCCGGTTGGGAGGAGTTGTTGTAACCGACAGACATACAAACATACAGATTTCTACATGCATTTTGTGCTATATAGTTATTATTTTGTATTCAACGGCAAGGACTGGCTTCTGGCATATATAAAATCATTTAAAAACTCTCGTTTAGTGAACTTACAGGGATTACTTACTAGGATTACACACAGTTTTCCAGTCCGTGAATTTTCGCGAATCGCAGTTATTTCGAACAAGAGAGACTATTATTTATTCTTTTATACATTTTTATGTATTAGAATTTATCGTGTGTTTCTTAAGATATAATTTGGGTACCTTTTTTTATACGTACTAAGTATACTTTTATTTTATAATAAATTTATTTAACTGTAATAGCAAATATTTTATTTTATTTTAATATATTTGTTTTTTAAATTAAATCAAAAATAATATACAATACAAATACAATTAGGTGTAAAAACTCATCTACAGACATTGTTTTAAAAATAATTAATAAATATTAAAATAATGTTTTATAAATTTATTGCAATATAGTAAAACAATTGCAATATAGTAAGCTTTCGAACTCCCACTTAAGATCAGCAGATGAAAGATTCATGTCATTGCAATGTTGATGTAGATTTATCCAACTTAATAATGAGATCGTGTGCAATGGATATTGTTATGGGGACTTCTCCTCGAGAATATTTGAATCATTTTTTTATTGTATGTAAAAAAAATATTTACTAGAACTGTGCGTCAATGGTATCTAAACCTTAAGGTGGATTGAACGTGTTACGAACGCATAGTCTGTATGGCCAAGCATTGGAGCTCGATGTCGTAACACACAGCGCTTGTCACTCGGTACTTTCGCACCTAGTGTATTTTTGCACTGATTTTTTCGCTTGAAACACGATCGGATACATCCCGCTTGCAATAATAACGCATGGGTAAGCAGACTATCCTGAATTAATAATGAGAATTTTGTTTTGACGCGACTACAAAATCGGTATTTATTTATATTTTCTTTCTTGTGTTCATTAAACGAAAATATATTAGAAAACGGCTAAAATAAACGTGTATATTTTTTTTTTCAAAAGAAACAAGTGAGGAGATAGGATAATACAAACGCAACTAAGATGGCCAATGTGTATATTTTATTACAAAGGTAAAATATCTATATAATTTAATCGAAAAATATTGAAATCTAAACGGCCGTTAATATCGCTAACCTGTACGTTTCATGCTGCAAACATTTCCATTATTGTCCTTACTATTCTTTCTTATATTTGGCGAAGCGGACTGCCAGTTTCCTGATTAATTTATTGTTTGAATGGCGACCGACAAAGACTATATTCATTTCCCGTGTATATTTTATCTACTAATACCATCTAACAGACAATTAAAGAATCTTTCAGTGAATTCAATTAGGAAACTCCCATACGAAGTAATTGTTCGTATTGTTAATTTCAGAATTTTTTAGCCGTTGGCAACTATTCTAATATCGAATAGTAAAACTGAAACTATTCGAATATATTCGGATTTTCGATTAGTGTCTGAATAAATACACACTCCAATACCGTTCCATTGTATTACAAAATTTAAAATTTGCAGCTGCGTCAGATTACTACAACGGTATGTCTTCAATTGTCGAAATTACGGTTTTTTAGTCCCGAGTCATTTGTAAAACTCAAGTATTATGATAAGAGTTGGTTGAAGACAAAAATAACCACTACCTGGGGTATTCGTTATTGGTCTAGAAATCTGCAGTAAATTGTGATGTGATCTTTCGTCGATTTTGTATAATACTTCATTACCAATTATTACGAACACTATTCGAATATTTGACTAAATATTCGAATACCAAATAGTTAAAACAAAGGTCGAATATTCTAATATTCGAGCTGGAATCCCTAGTTATACAGTTATCAGTATGCCGACATTCGCTTGAAATTTCGCCACATTGAGCATCGCTGACAATCACGATATTACGTGTTGATAGTGAGACCACAGTAAGCACACAAATTTATCTATATTGCACCTTAGATATAATAGTTACACATTTATTAAAATGAAGCGTTCGATCTGTGCTATTCCTCTTATACCTATAACTTAATGACACTAATTTACCAAGTGAAAGGTAATCAATACTTTTATTTTACGATGATACATTACAATGAAAATTCGTATTATGCCGACTTGCATTGTCATGCGACAATGTATTATAGATAACTTGCAGCGACTCAGGTTGGAAATAAATTGTTTCTTCGAGTCGGCGATGTATGTATTCAAATTTCCTGCCCCGCCTGTGTGCAATGCAGTCTCTCATACGTCTCTCGTTGTTTGTTTTACTTGCTTCGATCGCGACGCCATCTGCGAACCAGATTGAGCGGCCATGTGATCCGTGAACGCTCAACACCGTCCCTCGTTCACTCCACTCCTATAGTATTACAGAACGTATTGTATTCTGTGCAGTCTGCCTCAAACTAGAAGAGCTCTGGATAAATCATATATTTTTCAAGAGAGGACTTTTCAGCAATTTAAGTTTAATTGCCAGGCGATACTCTACTATTATAGTTCAAGTAACGTAGCCTAAGTAAAGACAGACAAATTTCGAGGAGATCAGTCACGGATTATCTTCATTTTATTATTCATTGTAAAAAACATGGCTGTTTACTATTTCTGATGAATTTTTTCAGTAGATTTGTGAAAATTCATTTTTAGTAGTGTTATGGTAATTAGTACTATTACTGTTTGTGTCTTACCACCTCCCCACGTCCAATTGAAAGAAATAAACCCACCCAACCCTTGATTTTTATGTTGAGAATTATAATAATTGTTTTTTTTAAACCATATCCACTCCCTATTCGGAGAATATGGCCATCAAGCGGTTCCTCCAAGCTTCTCTGTCCCCCGCCAGTCTCTTCGTTTCCTCCCAGGTCATCCCAGCATCTCGTAGCGCCGCCGAATACATCCTATGGATGTTCATCAGCGACCTTCCAGGGCGACGGAATTCATCTGGTTGGTAGAAGAGACAGGATTCAGGCTCCCCTGGGGTATCCGCAGCAAGTGTCCAAGTCAGGTCCATCGTCACCTTTTTATTTTGCACTTAATACCTTAGAAATAAATAAGCTTGCGATATACAATACCTAAAGTAAGTAACACAGACAGTGGTATAACTAAGCTATCAATCTTAGTTTTATATTGTTGGTTACAGTTCGAAATCGAGTTTTTATTTTTAGCTGTATTATTATTCAAATGGTAAAGAGCAGTGTTCGGTTTTTATACTTAGAATGGCTTCCTAATGACAAATGGCACTATATCTTTTGCCGAATGAGTGATTAAGAGCTTAATGTAAAATAAAACACATGTATTTAATCGATACACATTTAAACCAAAAGAGAGCGCTATCATATATTATCATCATGAGTTACCATTATATTGCTTGACTGGTGAGAAAAAAAATTGCAATAAGTTTGTGGGCAACGCTTTTTATTATTTTATATCCAATTTGTATGGGATTCGTCAAGAAATCTTTCTTTTACATTCGATTTATACATAGTGTCGGTAGCGCCGTGGCGCAGTTGGTAGCGTCGCTGTCTACGGTTACGGATGTCTCGGGTTCAATTCCCGGTGCGGACGGTTTTCATGGATTGATCTTTCAATCGATTTATGGATTTCTGTTCGTACTCTGAGTCCTCCCTCCCACCCATCCCATCCTGACGGGGCGTAGCGAGAGCGATTAGCTAACCACTAATCCTGTCCTAGCCCTATCCTTCTATCCCTACTCTCTTCGAAAAAAGGGGGGTTGAGAAACTAAGTAACAAGCAGTTCACGTAGAACAATTCTGTTAAGATACCACCATTAGGAGACGATATGCTCCACATTGGGAGCGGACATGAAAAAAAATATAAATCTTCAGTTTCAGGATTCATCACATTTAATTTTACAAATTAACGTTTGTAATTCACAAGTCTCTAAAGAAACTTTATAAAAAATAAAAGTAAACTATATCTTCATGTCATAGGCCAACTCTTTTAAATTAACGTTTTCCTTAGATTCCGCATGGAATATTTTTTCGTTGCAAAAACAATTAAAAAATGTTAATAAGTTTGCAGTGTGAAATTGTCTTGGGAAGTTCCGCAATGAAAAGGAAGTTCCTGCATTATACTTTCAAAGGAATACTAAACTATCCGCGAATATTTGGCATTTTATGTAGTGTCTTTGTATATGCAGTGATTGTTGTTATGTTGGCATTGTTTAATGTTACAGGAATTTTAAAGAAAAAAACATATTTGACAAAAAAAAAATAATGACATAAAATTTCATCTTTCAGATAGGTCCTGAAAAGGATCAAGTTGTTCTTTGGTAAATTAAAATTCTTTTGTAACTCATTAAATTGGTTGAACAAATTAATATTATATTTTATCAACCTTAATTATTTTTTTATTGAACGGTGTTTTTTCTAGTTTTCGCTGCGCTGCCATATATATTGACACGACCCAATCGTGCTGGTATGGCCCAGCCGTGAATTGTGCTCAGAACCCTCCTCTAATCACTTCTCACCAATGCAATTAGTAAGAAAGATAGGCAGTAATATGTCAACATTGCTTCAATCTCGTTCATTTAAATTCAGTAATTAAAACAACCCGCATCTTGCTGTTTTATTCTCTTCTTCGTGTAATTTGAAATTGTAAATTCTTAAACTAACTAACTGCAATAAAGATAACTTGGACCGAACTGGCGTGGTTTGACTCTCTGACACAACCCGGAAGTTGAAAATCGGTGAAATAATCATCATCATTAGCACGCTTACTACATTTCAAGCTTGCCAAGTATAAGTGTGTATTCGTGCTATATTTTTAAGTTTTTACTGGAAAATTCTCCGAATGAAAGTGAACTCCTCTCCACTTTCCATACTTGATTTATGATACGAGGAAGATAAAGTATGAATCTCAATTTTGGAAGAAACTGGGTAGTTAGTACACCTGCTTGTATATTATAAAGAATACTTACAATCCAGAATATAACATCGTGAATAAAATTTTCGCCTTTGTTATTTTTGCTTCTACTTTTAGCTATGATGTATGTGACTTTATAACAATGGCGTAGTTCTTACTTACTTCACACTGTTCAGTGTTTCCGCCTTAGAAAGTTTTTCATTGTATTGCCATTCTGAATTGTCATTGGTTGTGATTTTTCTTTCACGTTAGTTGACAACTTTCTTTACATCGAAATGTTTACATATACTATTTTCATTATGAATTGTTCACTTATTCGCTCTTCTTTACGACAGATGTGTCCCATTTATTTTAGTTTCATATCAATTAAACATAAATAAATATAGCGTGTTCATAAAATTTTTTACTAACTAATATAAGCATACTAAACTTTGTTGTCTTACATTAGAGTTGTCAACTTCTGTCTATGAACGGCTCGTTACCAGTGTGTAAAGTTATTATTAACCTTCCCGTTGACATGCTAAAAAAATCCCTTCCGATTTCATGCAGTCACATTTCGTTACCGTATGAGTTTTGTCATTTAAACGCATTTATAAAGCGAAATGACAATGTCAAAAAGTGAAATACGGTTTTATGTAGTATTAAGTAATTATTTTACGTCATATTTTGTGTGTAATCTGTAATACCTATCCAACTATGCGAAATTATCGAAAGATGCAGTAATCAAAATTTTTAATAGTAGAACAAGCTCGAGACGTGTTTCGGTGCCGTTTGAATAAAAAACGTTTGCATATTATATTGTACGGTATGCAGCTCGGATTGTTACTATACTGTACTATAATTTTGTATTTTTTTTTATTGTGAAATTAACAAGGTTTCAAATTATGATTAATTATACAATGAAGACGTAACAATAATGTCTTTTTAATTATGTGTAGAACTATTTTATTTACAAATAGCACAATTATCAATGTTTTGTATAACCTATTTCACAGATCATTTAAAGGCCGAAGTAACTCATTGTTACACCATCAATACGGAAGGGTTAAACATGTTATACATACACATTTTCGTTTACTTTTTATATATAAACAGTTGTGAATGTATCGATTGAATATACCATTATTTGATAGAACTCCATTGAAATACAATAAAAATATCAACGTATTTAGTTCTACTGGAATTACCTATATAAATTTGGTTGAAAACTTTTTCATGCCTGCAAGTCATTTCGCTATCCGCTCCGTAGACGTTTTATTATTATCACATATCACACGTAGGTATGAAATTTTCTCATGACCTAAGCGTTGGCGGTGTATATAAAATAAAATGCTATGCAATGCACACACAGTTCCGACGTACTAGATACTTTAGACATGTAGTATTTCAATTTCAATACCGTCATCTATGACGGGTACGGTTATACTAGTAGTTATATAAATCTTGTCTAAATTTTTGTTATTTGTAACTTTTTAGTTATTAATGTTTTTAACTTGGTTTTACGTAACTCCTTTACGAATAGGTTTATTTTACACATTAATTTCATTACATCATTGTCTCGCTGTTCGATTACAGCCCTTGAAATTGAAACTAGCAATACTTTCGAAACGTTATGGTAATACTGCCAATCGTAACATGAGTCTTCACAAATTAATGACATTATAATTCTGCCGGTGTCGCTTCCTATGTGAACATATTGGAATCAAACATTCGATGTTCATTTGTTTTTAAGATTTTTCTCCTCCGCAACTTCATTGGATTGCTATGGGCCGTGACTCAAAAATATGTCAGTGATTATATTATCAGTATTGAAAACAAAAACAATGCAACCTCACTGAGAAAGCTCAAAAGAGAGTGTGACATAAAATGTTAGATTTAGCCCTTGGACGAGCTGTACTAGACATTTTACAGCACACTTTGAAAATGAATTTACGATTATTTTATTGCCTTCTTTCCCGTTATAGTACCATTTATGGCATTTCATAGGATGTGTTTTGTCCGATTGCCACATTAGGTATAAGAAAACATTATTATTATAATAGTAACGAATAAGAAAATTTATGGAGCCAGCGCATGAATGGACGCATCCATTTCATATTTTCGCAAAAAAAAAAAACATAAGGACTGTATGGTATGTTCCAGTAGGAAGAAAATAGACTCTCGTGAGAGAAAACCTTGGCTTTATCCAGGGGAATGTTTTAAAAAATATTACATTTTGAAATGCTACATTTTTTTATTTAATACTTTACAACTTAGCAATCACGAAATAATTATGAAATATGTTATTAATTAATTATTGGATGTACGTTCGAATATTATTTAAATCTTTAAATTAATTAAGGAGTGCATAGGCTTGACCTATATTTTGTTTTTCTATTTACGACGAAATTAAATTCTAGCGTTTCACACCATTTTTGTCTCAGTAAATTTTGAAAAGGGACGTAATGATTTTTTATTGTGTATACGACATTTATGCCGTAGTATGAGAAAGGCTATTGTGATTTTGATTGGTTTGGAATACCTATGCATGTATGGGTTATTTGGTGTATCGTAATGAGATTAAATGATAAATGAAACACAAATTGATTTGTACAAGTATTGTTGATTGCTCGCCAATGTATTCTATGGAAACTAATTAAATCGAACACATGCATAAGCCGAGGCAAACCTTTGGCGTGATGCCAATATTGATGAAAATTTGGTTATTTGTCTAGAAAAATAAACGGAAAATAACACCAGTTGTAAAAATTATAATACATACTGTTGTCTGAACTAACGTCCACACTGATCACGTTTAAGCTCTTCCCAGTGGCATCATCACCATTGGCAGATTATTTTTTCATGTAGAAGAAACAATGCGTGTTAACGTTTGTAAGATTATTAGATTAATTGCTTTATAATTAGTTTTGTAAAGAGATAGAAGGATATCTTGGATCTTGGGTCGAACTATAAATACTTGGCATTACAGTAAATTTCCAGTGCGTCCGATATTTTGTTTTTTCTTATGATCATCTGATATGAACTTAGTCACGCGAGGGAAAGAATCGTCACAAAAACCAATACTCAAGAACTCAAATGATTTATTTAAAAAAAAATCCATTTGATATTTGTCTTGCCAAGGCTTTGAGCCCAGAATCATCCGATCGCTAGGTTAAAGCGGTGAAATATTGAGAAATCCTTACGCGACCATTTAAAAAAGTATTCGGTTATGTGTGGGTACTATGTGAAACGCTCGTAACCTGTCAGCTCACTAAAAATATACCTTGAAATGACAGCATCAGAAATTTGGCACATTAAAACGCAAACATAAAAATAATAGGTTTTGAAATAACATCGATAAAAATACATTACAATGAGATAATGACTGGATCTCATATTAAATACGGTAGAGCAGGTCTCGGTCAAATCATGTAAATTAGAAAAATAAATTGACCACTTTCGAAGGAACACATCATCATCCATTGGTTTTAGGTTTAAAATTTTTTAACCGGTCACTTGATGTAAGCCACTATTATATTCACACTACCTACGTATAATCCCGTATCTGCAAATAAGAGAATTTATATTAGTGCATTTCAAAGATTCATAACGCAACTCAGCATATAATGTTTTCGATAAAAACAGTTTTTACTCTCTACTGAACAATTTCAATTTTGAGGATTAACATCAATTGACCAAAACACTGTCGAATTAATAAAAACGTAATTCATGTTATAAAGTTGAGTTTCCAAACAATACTGAATAAATATTTTCATAGAAAAATACTGTTGGATTTTTGTTTGTGTAAAACCGTCAGATGTAAATATTTTTCATAGAATTTTTGCTATACCTATTATTTTGTTAGTTGACGTTTTTATTTTTATATTTTAAACGTTAATTTGTGGGCCAATAAAAACGTCTATTTATCGGTATGATGTTATGTAAGGAGTTATTCTTTACTATTGAAATATGTATTTCATCGTATAAACCTTTTTAATCTAGTAAATACCTCGATAGCATCTCGTCTTATTTGACACTTTGGTTGAAGCAGGAAATTAAAACAGTTGGAAGCAAACTTGAAGACTGCTTAACGATCCGCAATCAAAATTTTAATCGATCCACTTTGAATTATAATCGTCGTAATTTAAATGCAGGTAACTCGTTAAATGACTTTCGTAAGGCGATCGTTCAAGAATTCTCGTTTCATTTGAATGTGTTATATATAAAGCTAAAATTTTAATGAATGTAACATTCCGACATACAAAAACACTCATTATCACGAACGCTAACACCCTACGTAGGTATGTATCGGTGTTTCGAATAACTCTTCCTTTCTGTACTTTCGAACAGTCCGTAGAGCTCGGTGTTATATCTATGGCGAGACCTGACGCTGCAGGTTTCGAAATATGGATACTCACCTGCATCGAAACATTATTTATTGACAGATAATATACCTATGACAAGACACGACGTTGCAGATTACGGAATGCTTGCAAAACAGTATTTGACTGATATCCGTCATTCTGTTGACACTGCGGGAAAGGTCAACGACCATCAATGTGTGTCGAAACTGGATCACAAAACACAGTATAAATAGATAAGTAAATGACAACTAACGAATTCTGTATCGACCGCCGTCCGCGACACAATAACCGTCCCATCGTGATACCTGTCGTCAGCTTTAGAATCGTATTCCTACATATCACTAACTCTATATGGTTTTCTTTGTAAATGTTTTTTTTTAAATTGTTTTTTGCGCACAGCTTTCGACATAAGGTAAAAAAATATCAAAGTATTTAGTTCCTGTCCTCGTTCTTTCTTATTTGTTTTTTTCCTAGGACAACTTGAACCTTATCACATTGAATAAAATTTAAGACAGCATCATAAAACAAATTATACAGTATATTTTTTTTTACTTTGTTTAATAAAACTGTGTTAATAATGTACAGGTCGTCATCGACTTACGACCGAGATACGTTCCTGAACTTTGGTCGTAAGTCGAACTCCATACAAAATATTGAAACTAAATATTGTTCGGTTCGGGTCAGTTTTAACGGCGTCTAAAGCGTTTTTCAAATCTTATATTGTAGCTGTCAAACGCCAATCACAATATTATCGCAAATTGGTGCGCACAGATCCTCCGTTTTTAATAAATAAAACGTTGTCAACACGATTTTATTATATACCTTGTAATTCAAGTGGATGAAATAAGTCTATGCCTGCAAGAATTGCGTTAAAATTCCTTTCTGACTACAATATTGTTTTACTTCAGGAATATTATTCACTTTAAAAATTAAACGTAAAATTACTTTATTTATGTAAATCAATATTCAAATTTGTAAACGCTGTTACTAATGTGTTTTCCCATATGTATCAGCCGTTGGCAATGGTTCTCCGTGATGCAATTATAAAAATGTTTTGTTAAATTTTTCGTCGAGGACTACCTGTATTCACAAAGATATTTAAAAAAATTGTATATGCTTCATTTGTTTTCTAACTGTAATACATGCGAACATTTCACGTTATAGAATATATAAACCGTGAAATATTTTCCACGTCGAATTAAATAAAATCCCTTGATCCACGTTTATGTAAATGCTGTATATTATTATTCCATGTGACATGGAATGTAATGTCCAGCTTATAGAAAAATATGATAATTTATAATCTATCGCGGGTATACAAAACGGCTCCACAAAGGAACCCAAATGAAAATGGTATTTAGATCTGTGAAATGAGCTTTATGAAAGATTCGAAAAATGCTATACGATCGTGTTATTTTATGTTATGTGGGACCGACAATTTGATTGAACCTTTTCGACAAATGGAAGTTTGATTGAATACAGCATGCCCTAAATTTTGAATAAACCAGTCTCGCAGCCAATGATCTCCTACACTATACAATTTGTTTTTCAATGTAGCCTATTCATTTAATGAGAGTATTTTTCTTGTAATTTTAAGCTATTGAAAAACAGTGGCGCGGTATACATAAATAATTTAAAGAAAATAATCTCTCGCAATTTATTTTTTCGAACACTTTGCTAATTCAGGATTATGTAGATCAGAGATCTCCAAACTTTTAGCCCAAGCGTTACACTGAATCCTCCACTCCACCAAGTCACAAGGGCTAAGACATAGCTAGCTCATCATACCAACATACTGAAGTTTTAAATTATGCACAAATTTCGGTTGGTACTTACGGGCAAGTATCAAAGACATTTCATTGCGGCGGAGAAAAATAGCCTGATTTATGCACTCATTTTAAGTCCTTTTGACAAAAAATTCATTTATCAGTTGCATAAATTTGCTCGTGCCCTTTTTTCCGCTTTCGGCACTACTTATTTGTGTCAAAAAACTATGGCGGGCCGGATTGGTGGTGCTAGCAGGCCGCCGAGACCCCTGATCTAGATACTACTGTAACAGTCTATCGTTTGAAAAAAAACAAGCTTAGTCATATTCCACGTATTTTTTTACGTAATGTGAAGAAATCTATATGAATTATGTCAATATCATTCAAAGTTATTGGTGGAAAAACACTGTAATTACTATTACTAATAATTTAATCGAATTCGTAAATGATTAACGGATCTCATAAAGTGGGTTAGTTAAATAAAAAAATGGTTTAGGTTTGTAAATAGAAAGACAAATTTCATGATTTTCTTGAAAGTCCATTATTTCAAAACAAGGTATTCTGTCACTATACCGACGATATGTACTAATAAATATATTTTTTCACTTTTTAATATGAAGAGTCGGCGTCCGTGGCGCAGTTGGTAGCGTTGTGGTCTACGGCTACGGATGTCTCAGGTTCAATTCCCGGTGCAGACGGCTTTCATAAATTGATATTTTCAATCGATTTCTGTTCGTAGTCTGAGTTTTTTGTTGTCCAAAATTCCCTCCTCGATTAGCGATTAGCTAACCACTAGTCCTGTTCTGGCCCTATCCTTCTATCCCTACATTCTTCGATAAAGAGAGGTTGAGCAACTGAGTAACAAACAGTTCTCATAGAAAAAAATCTGTTGAGATGACATGAAAAAAAAAATAAATAACTTTGTAAATATTAAACGTAACAATCTTTAAAAACATATCTTTGTTTGGGAATGGTACGTATGAGCTCTTTTTAAATAATGTATGTTTTAGAAACTAACTCTTTTTAATATAGTTCAAACAAACTTTGTATTGGCAACAATTGAATAATTTTATTGTATGAAAAAAATGTATTTTTGGAGTGGATATGAATGAATTATATCTTTATTAATCGTCAACTCGTGCTAGGATTAATAAATTAATACTTTAAACGTGATTTCTAGTTCCAAACATTAATTTAGTTTTTAAAAAGTCAACCCGTTACACAGCTTCTTAAAAATATATAAGTGTGGCTTACACATAATAAAAATAATACACAATGGGTGCGCATGTACCCACATCATATGTACCGGGCATAAGGTGCGCCTGAGGTGCGCAGTGTCCACAATGCATTTGTATAGATTCGTTTACAAACGTTAGACTATCATTAACGATAAAAAAATATCATTAACACGAATTGTAAACAAACTATGGCAAAGTCGATAGAATTGCCCAATTGTACCACTTAAAAGACTTATTTGAGAGGAAAAATCATTCATTCACTAGATATTATTAAGCGAGAATGCTCGGTCGAAGAGGGGCGAATGCTTGGTTATCACCATCCACCATAGGATCTCAATTATTTTGATAATGTTGAAAATTTGGTCCACACACTTGTAGCGGTGTCCATTTGTTGACGGTCATTGAAAATGCTAGTCGCACCGGAAACTGCAGACGCTTGAACTCGACTGACATATCTGTCGTAATCATTGAGATGCGTGGCAACAGTACATATTCTCCATTTAAGACCGCAACTGGAATTGAACAATTAACACCACACATTATGTCACTCACGAACTGAAATGTCACTGTTTGTACCTATTTGATTCTTTTTTTATTTATTTAGAAACCTTCGCGGGTGTGCGCATTAAAACTCACCAAAGTTTAATCGCAATTGGATGATTGATATAGGAACACATCCGTGATAAACAAACAAAAATTCATTTTTTATATATATAGAACATTCGCAAGTATTTTTGTTGCAAGTATGGTAATTCTTTGTATCTATCATTCGTTACTCACTTTAGTTTATCGAGTCTATAATGATAACCCATTGTTGCTATTCATTCGTGCGTATAGTAGACTTTTCCATACAAATCTTTTAATCAAGCGTCTGCTAGGAAATGGAGTACGTGATGTGATGATGCTGACGATGATGACAGGAGTAGCTGGCGGACTTTCAAGTCAGCCAAGACAAAACTAATGCTTATTGTTATGCTCTAAAAATGTTCTTACCTTTTCTACTAAACTGGCCGGTGATCACTCTTTATTATTAAAATCACTATCGATATTGTGATAAACTAATAATAAAAAGACTTCAAAATCAAATTCACATTACATTGATTCAATTCAGGACATGAATTCAGAAAGATACTGTTTTATAGGTTTTAAAAAATAAAACACAATTCATTTGTACTACTGATCATCAGTTGATAATGCTCGTGACGAGCGAAACCGGTCCTGATCATTATAAATATGTGGAAGTAGTGCAAATGAATTGTGTTTTATTTTTTAAAATACAATGTCTCCACCAAGAATTGACAGTTAACACCTTAAAAGTGTTTTATAGGTTTTTAAAACAGTTGATATCTGAAATCGCTCTGCATAAATTTTTACCGATAGTAAAATTATTAAATAAAACGAATTTGGATGGTGTGACTGATGATCTGTAGTATTTATTCCACAATTTTAAATCATGAACAGGACCGGTTTCGCTTGGAGTATAATCATTTTATACTGATTAGTACAATCACAATATTAAATCGATGATCGAAAATGTTTGATCAATATACTTTTAATCAAATTGAAATATAAGTAATGATTTTGATACTTAATACATTTTTTTACCATGTCCGTTCCCAACGTGGTGGATATGGTCTCTTAATGGCGGTATCTTAACATACGTTTTTCCATGCGAACTGCTTGTTACTCAGTTGCTCAACCTTTCTTTTTTTGAAGAGATTAAGGGTATAAGTATAGGCCTAGGACAATACTAGTGGTTGGCTAATAGCTATCGCTACGCCGCGTTTTTGAGGATCGGATTGGTGGGAGGGAATTTTTAGACATAACAAGCATTCATGACTAGGAACGGAAATCCATAAATCGGTTAAAAGACCTATTTATGAAACTGTCCGCACCGGGATTTAAATCCGAGACGACGTTACCAACTGCGCCACGGAGCCGACGTAATCAAATAAATACTTGAATTACAGATATTTTTTCTGTATATCGAGAGCGTTTCTTATTTAACAATGTTTCTAATAAAATGTTTCATTTTTTCAGACAAGTATAAATTGATTACTCTATTTCTTCAAGAATTCTTACTTTTTGTACATGAAATAAACGCGTAGGTTGTATTAATTTATAATGCTCAAATTGTTCTCCACTATTCAAGTAGAATGAATACAGATTCCATCATCACGTTTATCCCCCCTTTCCTTGCAATGTCTTCGCAGGGTAAGCCTTACTTTATTTGTTTTACAAACTAAATTATTATTAAACTCGCATTTAAAAACGTTGATGTTAATTCCTTTCTCAGAATCTTATAAAGTATATCTATTGAAGGAGGTGTTTTCCTGTCTTCCCGGCAGGATTTGTTGTTCTTTTCTTTTGCTTATCATTTTCCGGTATAACGAAAAATGTCAATAATTTGTAAAACATTCTTCATACTTCACCTGTCACTCGACTAAACTTTTATATTAAACTCGCATATTAAAAACACGGCCGCTGTAGTTTGGCGGAGATTCAATTATTAGAGCGGAAGGAATTTCTCTCAGAATCTTATAAAGTATAAGGCGGTACACTGCGAGGTTTTATTGAAAGAGGATAGTTTTATGAAAAATGTCTTCTACTAAGCAGCGATAAGTTATAAATCTCGCCACTGCATTAAATACACACCTTAAGCGTTGTCTTGGATTCAAAACATCGCAACGGATATTAATGGTTATTTATTTTGCGAAAAATGTGTACGCTCACTTTGCCGGGAGCCTTTTCCCAGCCGTGGATTATTGTAAATTTTGTGGGTGTTGGAATTTCATATAAGATAAAAAATATGCATAATTAATGTTTCGACATAAGAATAGACAATTAAACAGGTGTTCGTCTTTACAGTGATGTCATTCAATATTTAAAACAATGCACTAACCTTTAAACAAATATACAAGTATAATTTAAGAGATCGACTGAGTTTATTTGATGGAATTTCAATATCAAATTTGGATTATTGAGGATTTTGTACACTTCCATGTATTTTGTCAGTTTAAGAGGTTTCGCCACTCTGTTAATATGGTTTTACAAAATAAGGATTAGGGAGATTTTGTGAAATTTTATGAAGGTATCAGGTGGCCTCAAACATGTAATGTCTTATCACGTAATTAATATGTTACTGTAAATTAAAACGAAGTTCGACATTCGCTTTAACTGCCTAAGATTTGCACTCCGGCGTTAGTGACAAAATACATGGAGTCACGGGATCCATACACGGTTCTAGGATTTGATACATTCACGGGATCCATACATACTAATACACTGACAAGCTCTGCGTAGTATACTGAAAGATTATCAAGAAAAAGTGCAGTTATACGGCATATACTTTACACGTCATTGTATATTCATCGTTATTGTAATAATGACATTTTTTTATCTAATACGTCTTAACGGGTGTATTGATACCTAAAAAATCTATTTAAAATATAATTTTAAGCTTTTTGGTATTCAAAATTGTACGATAAAATTTTACACATAGAAGAATATTGCAGAATCAATGACGTTTTCCTTTCGTTTCATACAGTGTATTTATGTTTACATTTTTACATCGAGTGTGTGAAAATCATTTTGAATCGAGTGTAATAACCGTTAACTGGACTAAAACACTAGTTGTCGAGTGCATTGGTTTTAAACTGGCGATTAATTAATACTAATAATACGGTATCATAAAAATAATGAATAAAAAATACTTGTAAGTTATTTTACTAGCTATGTACAGAGTGCATAATTTAATAACTCTGTTTTGTGTCAATTTGAATAATATACATCGAATCGATTATCAGATAGATTGAAAGTAAATGTTCGTGACATGAAATTTAACTTTGAATTAAATTAATTTTCTGAATGATTGTTTGATGTTTTAACTCATTTTATTTCATATAATTTTCATGAAATTAATAGAGTTATTTGTATCTTTTCTACGCTGTCATTTTTATTCATGACAGTAAAAATATTCTACTCTTGAAATTATCTAAAATTTGTATTTAAATTAGCCTATATAATATGTCGGCGTCCGTGGCGCAGTTGGTAGCGTCGCTGGCTACGGTTACGGATGTCTCGGGTTCAATTCCCGGTGCGGACGGTTTTCATAGATTGATCTTCCAATCGATTTTTGGATTTCTGTTCGTAGTCTGAGTCCTCCCTCCCACCCATCCCATCCTCACGGGGGTAGCGAGAGCGATTAGCCAACCACTAGTCCTGTCATAGCCCCATCATTCTATCCCTACTCGCTTCGAAAAAAGAGAGATTGAGCAACTGAGTAACAAGCAGTTCTCGTAGAAAAATTCTGTTAAGACACCTCCATTAGGAGGCCATATGCTTTACATTGGGAGCGGACATGGAAAAAAAATAATATGATAATGTGCTTTAGGTTAACACCTAATACGTCTTTATGTAATATTGTTTATATGGGGCAAACGAATAAATACGAGGGATAACACGGACGAGCTGCCAACACTTAACGAAAGCAACAACAGCAGACAGAACGCGATCGAACGTCTTAGAAGACCGGACTACCTCGCACACTGAAACAATCAACAATAATTTCTCTTTCTACCTATACATAATGGGTTTTGTAATATACATTTGTTTTTTTTTTTGTTTTAAATAAAGTTGTATTGGTACATGTTTCAAAAGAAAAATTGTATACCTTTTTTACTGTAAAAAACTAATTAATCTGTCAGAGTACACTACGAAGAAAAAAACTGTTTCAGAAAATGTGTTATTAGAAGCGACTAAACACTTTTCATATATGGTTTTTATTCAAAACAATTATCAGTCACTTTTATTGTGTTAACTGTCAATTCTTGGTGGAAAGGCATTATGTTTTAAAAATAAAACACAATTTATTCTACTACTTTAACAGGTTAAGCATGTTAAACGATACAATTATTAGTGTTTAGGGTCTCGTTCTTTTTTGATTTTTCGTTTAGTGTTGTATATAATATTAATAAATATTTTTTTGTATTATGGAATTTGAAAACATTATATTAATATACACATGACAATTGCGAAAAAAATACTTAGAATAGGGGTTCCAACAAAAGGCAATTTCTCGTTTGGCCTCTCCCGTTTTAATATGTTGAGTGCTTCTCGAGTCTGTTGGAAGCAAATAACTGGAGCGACTTCTACATATCACTGCTTATTATATAATAATGTCTTTGTGAAATTCGCCAGAGCGAGTTTTGCGGTCGGGTATCCCTGAATCTGGCCCCCGGATATTGTATGCAAGCGAAGATCATAGTGGGCACTTCATGTTTCATATAACGCATCTGACACAACAATTCGTCCATATAAGTTGTTTAATCTGAAATTATGCTTTCTTCGTTTCTTGTCTTTTTATACAGGTAAAACAAATCAAAGGTATAAAAAAAAAACATTTTTTTGTAATTTATTTAGGAAAGTTTGCTTATTAAATTTCATCTACAGCTAAGTTTTTCAGAGAAGTGGTATCTAGCATTAAATTATTATTGAAACTTTTTTGTATTAAATCCATAGTTTTTAATAATTTCTGTCATCTTCCAGAATGTAAATTCTATCCAGTTACGTTTATCTCGGCCCGGCTTATATATGTTGGCTCCATGGTGCATTGACTCGTTGGCTACGGTTACAGATGTTTCGGGTTCCAAGTCTCGGTGCGGACAGTTCATAAATTGATTTTTCAAATGATTTATGGATTTCTGTTCGTAGTCATTAATGTTTGTGATGTCTAAAATTCCTTCCCACCCATCCGATCCTAAAAACGGGGCATAGCGAGAGCGATTAGCTAACCACTAGTCCGGTCATAGTTCTATCGTTCTATCAATACTCTCTTCGAAAAAGAGTGGTTGAGCAACACAGTAACAAGCAGTTCTTGTAGAAAAACTTCTGTTGAGATACCACCATTAGGGGGCCATATGCTCCAAAAATGTTTATCTTATCTGTTGAGTCTACGTTTCCGTGTTACTTCATCGAAGACAACTTAGAACAAGCCGAAGAGAAATCATAATATAATAAAATATTCAAAAACTTGTCAACGCATGTTTTTATGGGAGAACTCTCAGTATTTCTCTGGTCTCGCGATGTCCTTTTGCTGAAATTGGTCTTCATTGCTCACATCCCGAGGGTATCGCTTTGTACATAAACTCGGACGGCGGTTGTCGTCATTCGTTGTATGCAGTCTCCTACACCCTAATCGCTCTGTCAACTAAATAATATAATAATTTAACGTCGAGCGTAAGTAAATAAGTGCCCGGAGAAAAATGTACTGGGTATAATTTTGTTTATCGTTGTAAATTTCATCTTCCACAGTGTGTTTTCAGTGTGGTCTTTTATTTCTTAAAAAAACATAGTAATTGATTAATTTGTAATAAAGGCATGAAATATTACCTAACGGTTACTAAGTGATAGATTTTAGGCTTAAATTATTTTTATTTAAAAATAAAACGCACTTTTTTGTGAACCAATTTGAAACTGAATCAGTTGAAAATGTTCGTAAATCGGTCCAGACTCCAGATCATCCAATTAAGTAACCCCCGAAATATAAGAATATGAGTTTATGATTGGATCTCATTTTAAAAATCTCATTTCAAAGCAGGTCTCGGCAAAATGTTGTAAATTAAAAAAATAAATTGACCACATTTTACATTGATTTTAGGTTTAAAAACTCTGACCAGGCCACTTGATGTAAGCCATTATTATATCGACACTACATAAATTTACAGGAGTGCATTTTGATTGAAAGATTGATAACGCAACAAATCATATAATTTTTTCGATAAAAACAGTTTTTACTCTCCTGAACAATTTCAATTTTGAGGGTTACATCAATTACCCAATACACCGTCGATATAATATATTTTTTTTTTTACCACATTATAAATATATTGTGTGCGTTATATAACCGATTTTGCCAAAAGAAACGTTTGTGATCTGACTTATTACTTATTTCGCAAATACAATTATAATCGAATACGTTTATAGCTTTTACTAAACCTCATTTATTTCAATAAACCAACTTCAAAGTAAATCACATCGTATTATATTATATTCTTCAAACTCTATCAGAAGATGTATAAATTGGATATTTTTTGAAGTAGCTAACGTCACTTCTTTAGTAATAAAAGAACAAAACGGATCCGTGAATTTATTGACGAGAGAAAACTGCATTTTACCCACAAAGGATATATTGGGCGAAACTTTATCGTATAAGTTTGGTCCGTATGAACCCGGGTCAGAGTCTAAAGTTCTGCTTTCATTTAGGTGAGTCTTTTGTAAATACGGACGTAAATCTATTTTATCGAGAGCATTTATCTAAACATTGTAGATGTAAGATTTATTACATTTTTTAAGGAAAACAAGTCTTAGTTTTTTTTAATTGAATGATTTCAATCGCTTGCTAAACATACACCAGTTTATACAGTTAAATAGTTACTTTCTCATTTATATTAAAGGTTACCGATGACCAAACAACATGAAAACATACTTTGCCTCAGAGCTTCGAACAAAACAGTTGCCAGTTCTCTATACTGCGTTCTAAAATGCCTTACCCCATAATCATAATTTATTCACGATTTATAGTAAAAATTCCACAAACATTATTTTCAATTATTTTGGGTAATCTGCTTTTTTTGTTAAACCATATCCGCCTCCTTTTTGGAGCATATGGCAGTCACACTGTTCCTCCAAGATTCTCTGTCGCCCACCAGTCTTCTTGCTTCCTCCCAGGTCTTCCCAGCGTCCCGTAGCCCCGCCGGGTACATCCTATGAATGTTCATCAGCGGCTTTTCATGGAAACGAAACCATCAAGTTGGTAGAATAGACATGCAGGAATTATGCTTCCTTGGGGCATCCGCAGTACATTTCCAATGAGGTTCATCTCGCTTTATTTTTATTTAGGATGTAATGAAGGGCAGGTCCGTCCTCTCTTACTTCCGATTTGCTGACGAAGTCAAACCATCGTACACTTAGTATTCGCCGCAAGCATCTGTTTTCGAAGAACAGTATACGGTTGCCCTGTGCTT
This sequence comes from Himalopsyche phryganea, assembly GCA_022494535.1. Taxonomy (NCBI): domain Eukaryota; kingdom Metazoa; phylum Arthropoda; class Insecta; order Trichoptera; family Rhyacophilidae; genus Himalopsyche; species Himalopsyche phryganea. The sequence goes on along the minus strand of JAGVSL010000001.1, from coordinate 9,709,477 downwards.
TAGTGAGGTGCCATGACTCGTAACCGTAATGCAGCAGCGTCAGAATGCATACGATGAATAGTTTGGCACTTCAACAGATTGCGACACCATTTCCGCAAATCTGCTTGGTTATTTAAAAATTTATATTTCGTATAATTAAGCGAAATTAAAATTGAATTATATAAACTTTTGAAATGGTATTTGTGTTAAAACGAAATTGGAATTTTATTTTGATTACAACTTTCAGGTTACTTTATAATTTTCTTTACTTATGCAAACAATTGATTATTTATTAGAAAATAAATGGCTCAAGTTCTTATAATTTATAGAAGAGTAAAAAAATAAAACACAATTCGTTTGTACTACTTCCACATGTTTATAATGATCAGGACCGGTTTCCCTCATCACGATCATAATCAACTGATGAAAATACAAACATATCAGGGCTATTTATATAAAATTGAATATTAAAAATTAAGGTATATAAAACAGTTGGTTCGTGAACTAAGACAAGAAATTACTGATCATCAAACAAATTATACATAAACCAAATGAAATAGTCTACAATTAAAATGTTAAGGACCTCTTACATATCAATAAATACTAATCTAAAATCACAAATATAGCTACATTAAAAGTCCATTAAGTGACCAAAATTTTTTAATGAAATTTTTTCCCCATCCGCTCCCAATGTGGAGCATATGGTCTCCTAATGGAGGTATCTTAACAGAATTTTTCTACGAGAACTGTTTATTACTCAGTTGCTCAACTTCTCTTTTTTCGAAGAGAGTAGGGATATAAGGATAGGGCTAGGACAGAACTAGTGGTTAGCTAATCACTCTCGCTACGCCCTGTGAGGATGGGATGGGTGAGAGAGAGAACTCAGACTACGAGCAGAAATTCATAAATCGATTGAAAGATCAATCTATGAAAACCGTCCGCACCGGGAATTGAACCCGAGACGTCCGTAACCGTAGCCAGCGACGCTACCAACTGCGCCACGGACGCCGACAAAGAAAATATATTTATATGCATTACTGATGTTTTAATATTCATTAAGCAAATAGCAGATTGGGGAAATTTTAATAAGAAATTATTGAACCATCTAAAAACAAGGAAATATTTAATTATAACAATAAACAGCCATGGTAAATGGAGAACGCAGAGCAGCCAGGAGCATCCAACAAATTTTTATATCTGAAAAACAAAATTAAAGAGACCAGAATCAATTCTTACAAGATAAAATATAAAAGATAACGTTATAGGTATACTACAAATTAATGAATCAAATATAACTGAGTGATTTTTTTTGCTCAGCGTATGGACTTTTAATGTAGCTGTATTTGTGATTTCAGAATAGTATTTATTGATTTGTAAGAGGTCCTTAACATTTTAAATGTAGACTATTTTATTTGATTTATCTATAATTTGTTTGATGATCACTTATTCCTTGTTCATGAACCAACTGTTTTATATACTTTATTTTTTAACATTCAATTTTATATAAATGGCCCCGTTATTTTTATCAGTTCATAATGCTCGTGATAAACGAAACCTTTCCTGATCATTATACACATGTTGAAGTAGTACAAACGAATTGTGTTTTATTTTTTAAAATACAATGCCTTTCCACTGAGAATTGACAGTTAACACCTTAAATGTTAAGAGTAATGTTGTCAAAATCTGATGAATTACAAATTCAACAAGTTAAACGTGACTTTCTGATTTACTTTGCTGTTGTATAATTATAATGAATAATCAAATCACTTTTATTTACAAAAACGGCTTGTCTTTTGAGACAGAGTCCATTAACGTTGCAAATCTCCCTATAAATCCCCCGCCTTTTTTCGGATTATGGACGCATTTTATAACGCACATGATGTGCTACAAGACAGGCGAGTTTTTATTCACTGTCAAAAAATGGTACGACTAAGCCTAAAAGCAGCCGTTTTTTTAAAAACATTTTCGTACACCTACTGGGCCATTTATTTGAATTATCTATTCGTTTATCCTTTTGAATCTATTTTAGTAGATACGTTGGAGTAACTGGGAAATCAGTTATTTCAGGACGCTGAATATCTTTTGATGTCTTTGGTGACAGTAAGTTTAGTTTAGTTATCGATATACAAAATGTGATTTGGGATTCTTTCTTTCCCACTAATATTACTGCCCGTAGAAAGACTGTTGATATTTTATTGTAATCTCCATCATTTAAATTCGTGCTCGTGCTGTTTATCTCGTTGTGACAAAAGAATGCTCGGAATTAAGCAGATAAAGCTTAAAATTCTCGAACAAAAACCCAAAACAAAGAAGGATTACAGCGATACCGAGCGAATAAATAAGCAATGCGCTCAAATAAAAAGGGCGAATCTCAAAATCATGCTCGGCTGTGGTTTCTGTGTGTGCTTAAGGGATGAAGGATTACAAGAAGCCACCCAGCAATCATTCTTATCGCGAGTTACCATTTATCTTGCTGTTGTTTGTTTCCAAATCGCACACAATAGTAACAGCGTCTTTAAGAAACATTTCGGTACAAGTTTGCGTGCCGAATCGTCATCTGTAATAAATATTAATATACAATGAAGCTGCACTACGAGCAACAAATCGCGATAAGAATATAGATATATCGTGTGTCTTTATTTATAGTAAGTATCCCAGAAGAAATACTCACCGTAGTCATTAATTAATTAAATGTAGATTTGAATTGCCTTTTAATGAAGGAATACTTACTGGATTTATTTGAGGCATAATTGGCTTCATTAGCAGAAAAGTTTTTCTTATAGAAATACAGAAAAAAAACCTGCTGTAATTCTGAATCAATTACCAAATTAGAGAAGACCTTAATCGTATTTGCTCATGAAATAATTTTCGTGATTTATAATGAGAAGTAATTTGGTTGATTACTTATAATACGTCTCATAAATTTAATGCTGCTATCCTTGTTAAAAAGATATAAAGAAAAAGAAAAAAAAATCTATTAACGCTCTGTATTGGGAGTTTACATTTTTTACAGATGCTCCGCAACCTTTTCTCACCAACGGCACACCTAAGCACTCGTTAGTATTTTGCGGCACACCACAAGCCAAAATATTTAAATTACATAAACAAAACATACAATTAATTAATTTGTTTTTACGTGATGAATTTGAAATAGTAGCTTATATATTTTTTAATAAAAGCCAATTAAACCCATTTACCTTTTCAAAGTGCTGAGACACTTAGTACACAAACTTTTTTTTTGTATTTTAATCGGAGATCTTAGCAACCGAGTGGCTTTAATTTTTTTACGATATAAAATTACTCTATCTTTGGATGCACTGCGCCGCGGCACACCTGGGATCGTCTCGCGGCGCACCGGGTGCAGAGCACTGGTTTACATGGTGAAAAAATTAATTAATGCAGCTTTTCCTTATCAAAAGACTTCTCATCCCAGTTTTAGGTTACCAATTTAACAACACAACACATTTATCTCATATAAAACGTTATTTTTTTGTATTCAGTGGGAAGTTCCGGCAAACCATTTTGATCGCCATTTAAAAATACTTGGAATACGTAACTACGGAGCTAAGCTTTAATCAAGTAAATCAATATGAAGGAAATAGCTGAATACTAGTATGTGGGCACGCCTCCGTCTCAGAAGATATCTTGCCGTGTTTTGCTTAGAATTACTCGGCTGCCTCTTTGTTTTGGGTCTTATTTCAAACATTACTTGCTTCGCTTCTGAGGTTAATGAATGGTGTAGAAATCTCACTCGAATGCGGGAGATTGCGCGTAATTAGCATATTGCTTCTAGCCAGAGCTTAACAAAACAGACCGCAGCCGGGAGACATAGATATTCGCTCGCATTATTGCGCAGTAAGAGGAGAATGTGTTTTATTATTCCATAGAACGGACACCGAAGATCGATGGATGGAAATGCACCGATACCACCCGTGCAAATAAGCCTTTTAATTGAATGTAATTTAGATATATCGGATACTGCTGCAGTATGTCACTTTTACTGTAATAATGGAAAGGCATTATTTACGATAACACAACTTTCATAATATTTATATAAACACCTTTCACATGTTGAAATAGAATCTGAAAGTCGATTTATAGTGCAAATTTAATAGTTTATATCCAATAATAATCGAGTCTGCTACCTTATTTTTATGAGTATTTAAAGTGTTTAAATAATGCCAATAATGAAATTTTTTGTATTCATTTTCTGAGAATAATAAGAGATAAAAAACTGATAATAAGTAAACACATAGTTAACATCGTTTAGCAGTCTTTAAATATGAATAATTCATTACAAATATTTGATTGTTTTTAAATTGTTCACTAATTTTTTCTTATAATTTTCCTGATTCATTATTGCTTATTGCATTAGTAATGTCATTAAAAAAATTTGCTCGGCTAAATGGACTTTTAATGTAGCTATATTTGTGATTTCAGATTAGTATTTATTGATTTGCAAGAGGTCCATAACATTTTAATTGTAGACTCTTTTATTTGATTTATTTATAATTTGTTTGCTAATCAGTATTTCTTGTCTTAGTTTATGAACCATCAGTTTTATATACCTTCATTTTTACACTCAATTTTATATAAATAAGCCTGTTATGTTAGTATTTTTATCAGTTGATAATGCTCGTGATGAGCGAAACCGGTCCTGATCATTATTAATATGTGGAAGTAGTACAAATGAATTGTGTGTTTATTTTTTAAAATATAATGTGTTTCCACCAAGAGTTGACAGTTAACACCTTAAAAGTGATTAAAGAATTTAAGTCGTATGTTTATTAAAATATCACGCATCGCTTTTAGAAGCTTCCAAAAATTGTTAGGTTTATCGTACTATAAATATGTACACTTTTATGTAATTTCTTTAGATATTATGGTAAATATATATCGATCGCCAAGTGATAAAAGTAACTGGTTACTAATTTTCTTAATGCACACCAAAGAGTCACTGAAAATGATTGCAAAGTATATACAAATACTTGTTACATGTACTCGTAACAGACCTTCTGATTCCAACTCTAATTTTCGAATATTCATACTAAATTTATTGAATAATTGAAAATATACTGGAATTGGTTGATTTCTGACAGCTCTGACCTGCCTAGTATATCCATAAATCACCACTCTCGACTATTATACAACCCTGCCCTCTATTGAAAATATAATACATTCATAAATGACACGTATACTTGCAAAAATCTTTATTTTCACTATTAATATCATAAGACTAAATTAAATATATTTTTTGATTAGTTGCTAGATTGAATTAAAAAGATATTTACACCGGAAGTGACTGAGTCGATAATGAAGCTATGGGATACATAAATTGGAGTTGCGGCTATTATACGAATAACAACGGAGCAATATAAATTTAAAAGCAATATTGTACCATTAATTCTTATTTTATGGCGCCACTGTTTTCTGTTTCCGCGGCAATAATTACGCGGCGCACGCCATCTCTGATTCGGCGGCTGCTGTAGCCGAGGTGTCTGGATTAATTCACCAGGTCGTGTGATACCAGAAGGCGACCGACTGTTCTTGTATCGTATTGTATGCAAACACATCTAGGATTGTTTGCATGTTAGAGACCAGTAAGTTGAGAGTATTTGCCTTTGCGTACATTGATTACATGTAAGTATAAATACTAGTTAAGAAAAGCGAACCATTATTTCTGCTGATAAAATATATTTAAAAGTTGCAGGCACAATTACTTTAAGTGCATGAACTACCACTAATTAAAGGCAGTAGTGTAGTGTCTAGACTGGTGTTTATTATTGAAGTAATTAGGTTTTATAATCAACCAAAAAAAGTATTTCATACAATGCATTTCTTAAAATACTCGGAAAAACTAACAAATGAACTCACCTGTCTCACGGAATGCCAGAGATGACAATGATGCAATCGCCTACTCGGATTTTGGCAACCCCTCCTGAAATCGAAATATAAAACCTCCCCCCCCTTCCGCCCCTAGATAGAATGTGCACGTATGATTACATCGTCGTTAAGAAATAGAGTTAACGCCGTATAACTTTGCATTTTTTACTTCTCTGATACGGTTTCTGTATAATACACGGAGCTTGCGAGTGTATTAGTATGTATGGATTCCGTGATTCTAAAGCAGTGTATTTATCATTATGGATCATAGAGACATGTATGAACCCGTGATCCTAAATCCTAGTGCCGGAGTGCAAAGTTATACGACATATACTCTACTTCTCTAGATAAGAGACAGGAAACTTTTTTAGAGAACGAGCGCTTAAAATGGCTTGCTTATGTATGACAAGGTTATTAAATCTTAATTTTGCTAGTGTGTTCAATATAGTGGTGGGCGGTCCTTTTACCCCGGATTGCCAACCTCTGCTTTAGTTTCTAGATTTACGAAATGCGACTAAAACTGAATTGGCTCATACATAAAATCCTCGCACTGTCAAAAAATCTAATGTTGAAGAGGTTGTGTGTATGTTTCAGATATGTTTGACACTATGCACTATTCAATAAATTAAATATTGTTTACAGTACCTAAAAAACTATGTATCGCATGTACTTATTCCATAAAAAAACAGTTGAGGTTTTGATTTGCCAATCGAAACCATCACATGACCCGACGTTTAACTAAAAAACTGTAGTATGTTTAGTTATGTTATATGGTGCTTTCATTTTATCTTAAAATTTATTAAAGTAACATGTTTACCTATATATAACCTCGAATCGAGAATCGTGACTAACATGGCATTAATGCACTGTATTTGTACAGTACAAAAATATTACCGCCGTGAAAATTATTTTGACTTAATAATTAACTGGCGGTTTAATTAACTAAATTTTTTATAGTTGAAGCTTTCTTGATGAACATGTTACTTCGCAGACCCAATTGATCTCCCAGCGGAAATTTTCGTGGTATTGTACCGTAAGTTTGTAACCGAATAAAATCACGTGTGCAAGCTTCTGCAAGGATTCTAAATGTTTACGTCTGTGCTTAAAATCCGGAGCATTTGCATGCTGCAGGCTTTATCCGAGATGAGCAATACAATAAATAGTTCAAAACAAATTGTGTTTTATTTTTAAAATATAATCAAAATACTTTCTTATTATTATTATAAACTAGTATAACCGTACCCGTCGTATTGAAATTGAAATACTCAATATCTAAAGTAGTTAGTACGTCGGAACTGTGTGTGCATTGCATAACATTTTATTTTATATATACCACCAACGCTTAGGTCATGAGAAAATGTCATACCTACGTGTGACATGTCATAATAATAAAACGTCTACAGAGCGGTCTGGGCTATTATATTTAAGATGCCTTATGTATTTATTTACCTTTCAGTAATTCCACAATCATATATATGTAGTTCCGGAAAGTGTTTGCATAGAAAATATGTATTATCTAAAATTAACAATTGAATTTAATAGAATTAAAACTTATTCACGATACATATTATGCCAAATTATACCTGACGATCAGAAACGCTTTCGCTGGTATAAAATATAGAAGAATAAAAGTAATTAATTACGTAAAATTCCTCGTTAAATTTGTATTTTTGGACATATCTAAAATACTAGCCTATTTCACAGTTAAAACAAACTATTTTATCAACTAACCCTGCATTATTCATAAGGTAAATAATATGCTGCCTCTATAAAATAGTGTCACGTGTTATATCCTACGCCGACGAATTCCGCTGACCGTACAGTTTGCGAAGCGTTCATTCGAAGGGCTAAAGCTGGTTTAGGTTCTCGTCAAATATTTATGTTGATGCGTTCAGTATTTGCCATTAAGGCAATATTGTCCGCGCGGGCAGGTACCGTATTAAGGATATCGAATTACCCAGGTGTATTTGTAACTGTATCCTTTATCCACTCTTCTTGTTCGCAGACGCAACAATTTTCTTTGGAAAGGAAAGTTGTTTTTTACATTACTGAGAACACTTCATTACAAAGTCTTTGTCTTTGTTAAAACATAATCCACAGAGTATCCAGCGTCTTAATCGTATATATGGGTTATATTGATTACAATTGCGTAATTAATGAACGTCATGCAAAAACGTATTTTTATATTTGCAGCTCACTCACTCCAGATTAAATGTAAATCCGATTCATATTAAAACTTCAGATAGTTCACGATAAATACTTAGTAATACTCTGTCTGTGCCAGCAAATTTAGAGTGTAGTTTTTTTTTGTAATTTAGGGTCATTTCGCCAGTGGTCGGTCAGTTAAACGACAGGTGTACTTTCAAAAGGGATTTTGAGTCAATGAATGATAAATATATATTTTTTCCTTGCCGATTCTGAACGAACAGCTGAACCTCCCAAATTCTCCGTTGCTGTATCCTATACGTTGAAACACCTAACAGATGTCACTAAATGTGTAATGATTGTATATATTTATCCTTTCGTCGAATTGCATCCCGTCGAAACCCACAATGCTATTATAATTGTAAAATCACTGGTAATTCTAATAGTAGTTGGAAAGCGGCAATTCGCCACTATGTTAATGTGCTGTTTACAAAATAAGGATTAAGGCGATTCTTGAAATGTTAACTCAGGTGTCAGTGTGGATCCTAGACGCATAATATTTTATCTCGTAAATAATATTTGTCGTATTTGTATCTTCTATATAAACGTTAGACACTGTTTACTGTCTGCCAGTTCGAGTCCATTCGGGCGCTCGAATGCCTGAAGATGCCGAAAGGCGAAACCCGTTAGTGACAAAATACATGGAAGTGTACAAAATCTCAATAATCCAAATTTGATATTGAAATTCCATCAAGCACCCTCAGTCGATGTCTTAAAACATATTTTTTTGCTGTTATTTCATTAAACAGGGATTAAGAAATGTAACAAACTAAAAATAAAATAGTTAATATTGTACCGAGCATAAAATAATAGAAGTTTACAAAAAAGTGCCAATTCTTCCAGTGGTCAGTTTTTCGTTACCCAGTGTTCGGTCATCACTATGAAACTTCATAAATATCGCGAACAAATTTACTGAGAGTTGACAGAACAATAAAAAACATAATGATGAAAAGCATGACAATATAAAGTATATTTTCTTAGCGATCGCCATACAACATGAATCTGTCGAAACTTGCGAAGTACAAATCTGTTTTTTTATTGCGTATTGCATCATATAGGTCAGTATAGTGCAGATATATAAGTGGTAAGACTACCTACACGAGTTTAAAAAATCTGTTTTTTTAAATTTATCCACTATTATTTATGTTTTAAGCTCAAAAGGCCGACCACTGGCGACGGCTAACTTTAAGAACACTCATCCTAGTTTAATTTGACGACATTACATGACAAGTCGTTCTGAAAGAAATACTATTGATTATGTTAACAGTAGCAAATTATAAACTAAAACTGAAAGATCAGGTGTTGAGATTAACCATTATAAAGTTAAATTTTTTTAGTAACGTATATCAGAGATTAGTGGGAACCCATCTCAGAACGACTAATACGAGCCACCTTCAGGACGACTGATAGCTCGGTAACTGTCCTTCAGTGCTATGCACCTACCGAGGAAGCCGACACACAGGCAAAGGATACTTTCTATGACTCTCTCCACGCGGCCATCTCCACAATCCCCCGTAGAGACCGCGTGATCGTAATGGGGGACCTCAATGCGAGAGTGGGAACGGATCCTTTGCTTGGCCCCACAGTGATGGGAAGGCATGGCCTCGGTGAAGCCAACGACAACGGTGAGACTCATCGAGTTTGCAACTATGAATGAGCTCGCCGTTGGCGGTACAATCTTCCCCACAGAGACATCCACAAATACACGTGGACTTCTCCTGATGGTTGCACAAAAGCACAAATTGACCACTTCTCACATATACAGCGATCATGAGCTGCTTGTCGGCAAAATCCGTCTCAGACTCAGACGTACAGTACGGTCCCCGACTCGAAAGAGGATCGACATCGAGAGACTGCAATTTCCTCGAACTCGGCTGAATTTCGACGAAAGAACGTCACCAACTGTGTGCATGACGGGAAAACCCCCGACGCGACACCATTGAATCGGAATGGTCCAGCATCAAAGATGCAGTTGCGTTAGCCGCTCATGAGGTGCTAGGAGTCAGGAGGAGTGGGCAGCCAAAGTGGATGTCCGACGACACGTGGGGAAAATTGAAGAAAGAGCGAGGTTTAAAGCACTGAGGGACAGTGAGACAGACCCAGACCGGATCGAGGACCGCCGGACAGACTATCGGTACCAAGATAAGATAGTAAAAAATCTGTGCGACTCGATAAACGCCGATTCATGGACAACCAGATTGAAGCAGCAGAGACGGCAGCGCGCAGAAATGATACAAGAAAACTATTTAGAATCACGCGCGAAATTTGCGGTAGACGACCACCGACCCCCGGGCCCATCCGTAGTCCCAGCGGGGCAATAGAGTCAAGCGCGGAGCGTGTTAGAAAGATTTGGAGAGATCATTTCTGCGGGTTGCTAAACCGTTCTCCTCCCTCGAACCCCTTTGACATACCCAGCGAAGCCACACTTGTAGATATCCCCGAGCGCCAAACATTCCCGACCATGCACCGACGCACGCTGAGATCACCTCAGCTGTGCAGCGGTTAAAGAATGGGAAGGCGCCGGACGTGGACGGTATACACCCAGAGTTTCTCAAGTACGGCCTGGAGGCACTTTTTGCAGCCCTTGCACCTACTTCTCAGTAAGGTGTGGAGCAGGAGCGCTGTCCGAGGGACTGGGTAAACGGTGAGGTCATCACCATTCACAAAAAAAGGTGACCCACTCTGCTGCGACAATTACCGGGGCATAACGCTGCTCAGCGTGCCTGGCAAGGTTTTGGCGCAGATAGTCTTGGCGAGAATAAGGATTCCAGTAATGTGTATCCTCAGGGAAAACCAGGCCGGTTTCTTACCTGGCCGATCCTGTGCGGACCAGATTCATAATCTCAGATGCCTTCTCCAGCAAAGCAATGAATTCAACAGCTCGCTGGCGTGTTGCTTCGTTGATTACGAGAAGGCCTTTGATAGTCCGCACCGGCCCTCCCTATGGGACATATTAAAACTGTACGGAATCCCAACCAAGATTATCGCCATCATCAAATGCATGCACGAGGGCAGTGAATGCTGTGTCAGAATCGGCGACGTAACGACAGAATGGTTTGGGGTCTCAACCGGGGTCAGACAGGGCTGTGTTCTGGCTCCGTTCCTCTTTATAATAATCTTCGACTTCATCCTGAGGAAGTCAATTCCACCCGACCGAGGTTTAACCGTTGCCTCCAATCTGAGGCTATGACCTCGAGTATGCTGACGACGCTGTAATATTTGATAAATCTGAGGGTATTCAGGAAACAATGGACAGGCTGCAGAGCAACTCGTATCGCATTGGTCTCAAAGTCAATGCGAGTAAAACCAATGTGCTCTGCAACAGTTTCTGTCCAGACCCAGACTACCTCTGACGAGCGCGGGGCAAGACATCGAGAGTCGACGGCTTTAGGTACTTGGGGTACATCACGGGAGATGGCAATCCGCGTAAAGAGCTCGCAATCCGATTAGGGATAGCTGGAGCAACTTTTAACTCAATGCGGAAAGTCTGGGACTCACGGTTGTACTCGGTCAGAACCAAGTGCCACTTATTCAACGCATGCATCCTGACAGTGTTGCTTTACGGTTGCGAGTCATGGCACCTCACCAAGGCACAGGGTAACCGTATACTGTGCTTTGAAAACAGATGTTTGCGGCGAATACTAGGGGTACGATTTTGTCAGGAACTCGGAGGTAAGAGAGCGGACGGACCAGCCTCTTATTACGTCCAAAATAAAAAAGCGACGTTGGACCTGGCTTGGACACGTGCTGCCCCAGGGGAGCCTGAATCCTGCCTGTCTCTTCTACCAACCAGGTGGATTCCGTCGCCCTGAAGGCCGCTGATGACCATCCATAGGATGTATTCGGCGGATACGGGACGCTGATGACCTGGGAGGAGGCGAGGAGGCTGGCGGGAGACAGAGTAGCTTGGAGGAACCGCGTGATGGCCATATGCTCCGAATAGGGAGCGGATATGGTTAAAAAAAAAAAAAAATATCAGAGATGGATATCTTGATATAACACTATGAAATTTATGTCATGGAAAAACGATTTGTCCGTTCAATGTCAATTAATCAATTAATTCTCGCCAAGACTTGTAATAAGTTTATACAAAATTATTGTGATCTGGTTACACACTTCATATATTTATAATTTAAAAAATAACGTTTATTTAACATATTTTTTTCGGAATAATAAAGAATGAATTATTTTATTTTAGACTCGGTTGGGGATGGTATTTTAAATTACATTGTGACATGCTCCCAGCATGGTCATAAAAATAAGCGATAAAATTCTCCATACATATGTGAAGAAACCCTGTATAAAACAATGGAATTGCGCTTTGTAATAATGCACGTTCATTTTAAAATTTCATTGCCACCCTTTAGAATTTATATCAAAATTATTTCGCTCAATAACACGTTTAAATTGGTTGCAATGGTTACTGCGTTGTGTATTAGTAAAAAGTTGATCATGACAATAATTGTGCAGTTAATACAATTTTGAACATAATTTTAAACCGATGGCCATTCCGTTTAAACCTTGACATTTGGGTAAATCTAATTAAAATATCTTTTGTCTATATATATATTGTAGGATTAAAACGATGAGGGGCTACTCTTGTCTGTCTTTATTAGTATTAGGATAATCGATCGTCAATATAAGAACCGCTGCATACAAATACCGACATGCGGGTTAATTTCGTTCAAAGGAGCCCGCACCCTTTAACAGTCCATTGAAAGCGCATCTTTAGATTCAAGTTACACCGGGACACTTGTGTCTTCGTGTCATTTGAAACACAAATAGGTGCATGAAATTTGAAGTGTTAATTTATGCGACATAACGAAATTTAAATCACTAATTTTAATAGAAATTAAATATCAGATGTTACCATGTTGACATTCACTTTTAGGGTGTTGACTGTCAATTCTTGGTGGAAAGGCATTATATTTTAAAAAATAAAACACACTTAGTACTACTTCCATATATTTACTGATCTGCTTGTGATGAGCGAAACCGGTCTTGATCATTATAAACATGTGGAAGTAGTACAAATTGTGTTTTATTTAAAGAAAAAAAAATTTAACATTCATCAAAATGTTATTCTTTCGTCCTAACATATCATTCTACAAATTTTTTCGTGGAATATTCATAAACTAGTATAACCGTACCCATCATAGATGACAGTATTGAAATTGAAATAGTGAATTTCTAAAGTAGGTATTACGTCGGAATTGTGTGTATGCATTGCATAACATTTTATTTAATATATACACCGCGAACGCTTTTTTTCCATGTCCGCTTCCTATGTGACGCATATGGTCTCCTGTTGGAGGTATCTTAACAGCATTTTTCTACAAGAACCGCTTGTTACTTAGTTGCTCAACCTCTCTTTTTTTTCGAAGAGAGTAGGGATAGAAGGATAGGGCCACGACAAGACTAGTGGTTAGCTAATCGCTCTCGCTACTCCCCGTGAGGATTGAATGGGTGGGAGGGAGTACTCAGACTACGAACAGAAATCCATAAATCGATTGACAGATCAATCTGTGAAAACCGTCCGCACCGGGAATTGAACCCGAGACATCCGAAACCGTAGCCAGCGACGCTACCAACTGAACGCTTAGGTCAACGTACATGTGATATGTGATTATAATAAAACGTCTACAAAGCGGCCTGGGCTATTATACATATAGTATCGTTAGTCTAGAGCAGGGACTCCCAACGTTTTTTTCTCCATTCTCCCTTTCATCAATGTTCGGAATATTATTCCCCGCTGCCCAAGATAATCTAATTCTAATTCAAAGGTGCTTTCCAAATATGCATATATGTAATTTTGAACATTTTTCATAAACGGCAGCAATCCCCCCCCCCCCCCCCTTGATCTCTAAAATTCAGCTCTAGGGGGAAATTCACAAAATAAAACCTAACAGTAGAGTGTAGTAGCGTAAGTTTATACTTAATTATGAATTTTATTTGACCTGCTGAAATCCATCCATCATTGTTTTTGTATTCGTGTGTGTATACGGTAGCTCTGTTGTTTAAACTTTTTCCATGGAATTTAGAACATATATATCTATCTACGTCAGGGGTCGGGGATCCGAAGTAGATTACTTAAAAAGGGTTACAAATGGATACCTCGGTGGCGACGAAGAGTTTTAAATTATATATAATTATTTCAGTTTTTTTTGCTATCAACCCTAGAGTGTCATAGTATTGTAAACAAATATATTTTGAGATTCGGCCTCGTTATCCATTTGTGTTATTAAATGTAAAATTTCCGTGCTGACAAATTATTCACCATGATAACTAAGCCAAGAAATAAAATATATGGTACGCACAAAATGGGGCTTATTGATGTATACCTATATAATATCAAGGGGAGATTTTATTTTGTACAAAGCGGTGGTTGTCAAATAGACTGCGGGCTTTTCTCATATGAATGGAACACTTGATTTTTTCTTGTTTGTTTGTCATTTTGAATAAGATGAGCTGTCTTCTCTGTCTTTGTAAGCGGTGTTCTTCAAATCGTCTCTTGAAGAATACGGTTTATCATTTTGTTCTTTGAAAGTATTCTGTATGTCCAACCCCCATTTGATAAAGCTTTCAATGGTTTTAAGATACCAAATAAATTAATGGAAATAATTAGTCAATACGATAAAAACGTCTTTTATCAACATTGATTCGCCCCATTTTTGTCTTTATCATGACCGGGAAAAGAACTCTCATGGCAAAATTGGGAAAAAATTTGAAAAAACAAAAATAGTATTAATAATAACTGTATATCATTTTTAACATTCGGCAACACTTATTTTAAAAGCGTGGCATTTTTTACGTATGCCAATATTGTATCCTCAAATTTGAGGTTACGGCGAGTTATTAATTAGTTCGATGATTTAGATGGAAGTAAGGAACTTTATTCAATATCAGATCACCCATGACATTTATGTTTAGTTGAAATTGAAACCCATACAAAATATTTACATTAACGTTCCTGTTTTTATGTATGAAGTTAATCTCGGTGAGATATACATATTTATATGTACACCTGAACTCGATATATTGAAAAAAATATCATATTTAACAGTGAATTCCCAATTTTACAGGTTTCGCCATTTCAAAATTTTCTTGTTTTAACACTGATCATGACATCCGATTACCCAAGATGTAAATTATCGCCACGTTCAAAAAAACTGACTAATACGTAGTGATTCTATATACATACAAAGTGGTAGTCTCGGGGTTGAGAAAATTCTTTAAAATAAATATACACTGTTAACGTAGTCAATCGACCGTATATCTGAATTATATGAAACGAATTTTTTCGTAAGCATATTTCAAAAAAACACAATAACGAATGAAAGAACGAAGATAATATATAGCTTTCTCCCTGTAACTGCTTCTACTAAATCTGGTAGGACGGCTATTAATAACCATACACTAAAAGATTTTTGTCACAAGATTCTAGATTTTTATTAATTAAATACCACTTCTATAATGTAATATGTATTTTGTTTCAAATGTATTTTGAAACACACGTGTGATGGAATACGTACCTAATAGATAACACATTATTTCAAAGATATAATCAAGTCTTCAAAAGTAATAAATTTAAAAATATTTGTAAAAAACGTCATTTTCATTTTTTTTGAAAACTTAGTTATGACAAGTATTTTATTGAGAAATATAATATAAATTTCATTTTTAATTAACATAATATAAAGCAACTGTCTGATTAGTTGACTGAATTAATACTTTTTTTTGTTAGAACTCTTATCATAACAGCAGTTCTCCAAACTAATATTACTATTGGAAGTCATTATTAGATTATTAGTGGCGTCCGTGGCGCAGGTGGTAGCGTCGTTGGCTACGGCTACGGATGTCTCGGGTTTAATTCACGGTGCGGACAGTTTACATAAATTGATCTTTCAATCGATTTATGGATTTCTGTTCGTGTTTGTGATGCGAGAGCTATTAGATAACAACTAGTCCTGTCCTAACTCTATCCTTCTATCCCTACTCTCTTAAAAAAATAAATAGATATTGAGCACTGAGTAACTAACAGTTCTCATAGAAAATTTCTGTTGAGATACCCCCATTAGGAGATCATATGCTCCACGTTGGGAGCGGACTTGGAAAAAAATTATTACAACCCCCAGAACTATACGAAGTTCTGACGATGGTGTGATGTTGAAATAGCCATCAACTATTTAAGATAACAATAAATATCAATGTATACACGGTCAGAATGATAGTACGTGTTTGCTGTGTTGTGCTGTGTGTTTACAGACAGACGTATTAATAGACACATATTATATAAATATATTGTAATTCTTATATTACTAATTACCTACATAATAATTCTATTGGAATGCTCACCACCAAAAATACTTTAAAACCCTAATTGCAAATGGTTTTATAGATTTTTGAAAATTTGTCGACGCTGCTTAACAAGATATTTTGTACGTCTTTAACAGATATCCCGCTTTTGTATGAGAAATATTAGCTTTAGGTGGATTTGTGTAGAAGCCGAAACGAAGCCATTAAACCGTGAACGTAATGAGTTGTTTTGAAGAAAAATATTTATTTGGCCCTGTGCAAATACCATAAAAGCCAAATATATTAACAGAGTGTTATTTTTGTGTCCCGGCCACCGAGGGCTTCGGAGAGCGAAATCAATATTTGAATGCATGCTGTTTGTTTGAACTTCGCTCTAGTTTTGTTTGGTTTTCAAAACGAACATTTCGATTCATTTTGTTTTGAAACACACTTGGCCCATTACACATTACAACACTGATCGGTTCGACAATAGCAGAGTTATCGATTTATGTTTTATTTCAAAATTTCAGTTTAGTGTTTATATGCGCGTAGCAAATGTAGGCAAATTTAGGAAGTGTTGGGTAAAACAATGTCATCTAGGGCAAATCGTTATCCTTTTAGAATTTTGTTGTGTTTCAAAAAAAACAATAAATTCAAACTATTTCATGGCTTATTTTTCACTTCGGAAATAACTTCTAACAATAATACCAAATAAAAAGGGCACATACATGGTTTATAATTGATTGATTTGGCATTCAATCGGTGAAATAAGGTATAAAATAGCAAGTCATTTAGTTCCACAAGGATTATATATGTAGATAGCAATTCTTCAAATAGTAGTTATGGTAAATACAAGTATACAATTAAAATTGATAACTTTGTTATTCCACAGGTTGGATTACTAACTATAACACTTGTTTCGCCTCTGGGAATAATCTTCAGACTAAGTTATTTATTTATAAGGCACTAATGAGTACTCGGCATGTGTGGCAATGCCACTCAAAGAAAGAAAGTGTTTGTGTTTTAATTCTGTTTATTGAAGTGCTTTTGGACACACAACATTTTTTGTTTTTCTGTCTTGTGCGTACACGAATAAATCAGAAGGTTTTCCGAGATGTCGCTATTTGTACGAATTTGATTCTTTATTTTAGATTTTAGACATATCTGGATTGTGAGATTGATTTTTATATATAATAAGACCTACTGTGTGTTAAAAATTAAAAAAGTTGAGTCAGACTCGGGCCGGGGCGGGTCTGATTGTACTATGCTTATATCATTTGCGCAAGTGCAAGCAATAGCAAAACAAAGTATTATCGGAATCGGATGAACGGTATGGTAGTGCATAAGATATGCACAAAGCCACATTGATTTTTATATGTTACATACATTGATTCTAACTCGTAAATTACGAAAATGAATTGTATTCTTCTTTCTACGTGGGGAAGGAATTAGACACAAACAATAATTGTACCAATTACCATAACACTATTTACAAAATTAATTTCTTGTGCTTGGAGGGAAAAATCCCAAAAAATAAATATTGTTAATAGTATTCAAATTAACTTTTTGATATTTTTAAAAGTGTTAATGTCAATCAAAATAACTGATAAATTCTGTCATTGAAATAATTAAACCATTTTTTAACAAACGGTTGCATAAAAAAGGTAAGTTGTAATGTATTCCAAATAGATTGTTTTTTTTTTACCTTTTTGAAAAACGTTCATTGTACTTCCCAATACATTATGATTTTATTCCATGCAACATTCAAGTAGAAAATAAAATTTAACCTTCACCTACTAGTAATAAAAACGGCGACCGCTGGATACGGCTGTTACCTTCTAGGTAATACTTTTGACTTGTCCACCTTACGTGATTTTCACATTTTTCATGGTACGTTAAATTTTATATGTCATTGTGTTATGTAATAAATTTATTCCACGATTAATCATTACGAACAATTCGCACCCCTTCTGGCGACTCGAAACTTTTCATACTCAACTGGAAAATATAATAATGAATTTTATAGAATAGCTTTATAATTTTTTTCCTCTCAGTTCGAAATTATTTCACGTGAAATTTTACCTGGACTATTTAATATAAATTTTAAAGTAATATTTTTTATCTATCTATTTTTTAAGAGGCGTTGATAATACAAATTTAATGAAACTTTTATTAGTTTTTCAACAAACCTTTCAACAGACAATGTATTACAATTGGAAGGGAGTTTTTTTTTATTCTAGCAGAGGAAGTTTCTGTCCCTATGTTATTATTACAATTCTTTAGATTGTTCTGAAAATTTTTTCGCTCCATTATGTACACGTTTCTCAAAATAACTAAATTTTCTTTCTCATTGTAATTATATTACTTTCGACTTACTGCAGTTATATTTGTATTTTTTAAAATTATATTGTGAAGAGAGGTGGACTCACACCTACATACACAAAGCCAAATGCATCCTCATATCTCACTCTGTACAACGCGCGGACGCACCGTTCGTTATTTCGTGTTGCGTAGACCGAGAGGTGAATGTGTCTTTGAGGTTACGTGTCATTAGATGGGAATCTTCTGCTAAATGATTGCAAAAAGTGTCTAATTAATTTTGTTGGCTGAATTGGCATTTGCATGCTAGAACTCCTTTATACACAAAAATTCTTGTGGAACTAAGTACGTTGGTTAATTTTTCTTAAGAGATATGTCTTATTTTCGGTGGATTCGGTGGTCTTGTAGAAATTCATTATAGATATAAAACTAGAATTGATTTGTTATCTTATAAAAAAATCTTTTATCTTATTTTAAGATAAACATCCCATTTGCGATTATCTATGAAAGAAATAAGAATTAAACAATATTTTATTTAAAAAAATAAAATAAAACAAAACGTTTGTACTACTTACACATGTTTATAGTGATCAGGACCGGTCCTAAACATGAATTGTGAAATTTCTGTTTGTGTTGTCAAATTGTCCTGAATTGCATTTTATTTTTAAAAATATAATGTCTTTCCGCCAAGAATTGACAGTTAACACCTTAAAGTAATCAAAGTATTCATTATAAATGTAATTAAAAATATTACAAGGAATTTGTAGTTTGAATATATTATGTATCTTAAAGACGCGGAAGACTGTCTCACCTAGTTACAAATTAATTTTATACATTACATATTAATTTTATGAGTGATTTGACATTGTTGACATTCAGAAAACCAAATCGATGATTTGAACGTTTTCCACATCTGTGCCGATAAATTGTCACCTACAAGAAAAGCTTAAAAACTTTCAAAAGCAGCGTTTTGTAGTTACCGCAATTATAATTTAAATGTGTAATAAGTCGGAAGGGAAATAAATTAGAAAGTCTGGTATTCTCAGACCCCATCCCAAAAAAAAACACCAGTTAAAGTAAAGTTTGAGTTCAAAAACTTGACATAACGACATAGAGTTTGCTAACAAAAATAAAAACCAGATGGTGGGGTTCGGAG
This sequence comes from Himalopsyche phryganea, assembly GCA_022494535.1. Classification (NCBI taxonomy): domain Eukaryota; kingdom Metazoa; phylum Arthropoda; class Insecta; order Trichoptera; family Rhyacophilidae; genus Himalopsyche; species Himalopsyche phryganea. Next base: position 9,689,640 of record JAGVSL010000001.1, on the reverse strand, counting down.
ACTTGTCTGTTACCCCTCGCTTCTTTATTCATTAACGTAAGAAAAAAAATCAAGTATATTCCTTTTTTTGCAGTCGCTTAATTACTTTTGAAGAGAAACAGGAAATGGCTGTGTCAATGATTCATCCCTTTTAATCTCAAACTTGAAACCTTTAATAATTGATTTGTGATTGATATTTTAAATATTCACAAGGTACGAAACAAGATGATGCAGTCGTTTAGGAACATCATTAAAATATTATAGTGGGAAATCCGTTGCTTTATAATAAAATACGTGTCGCAAGTTTTTAATATTCAGACTTCTAATTTAAGCGAATACGACACCTCGTGTCGTGTATGAATATTGCCTATTTTAAATAATCCTTTTAGAATTTTATACAAGTGTGTTTTGGTTCAATAGCGTGGTGCCTAATTTAATTGTTTTTTTCTTTTTTCAGTGTCTGATACGCTAACATGCCAAATAAAAAAAATCTCTTCATTGAATGAACATGTTGATTGAATTGGCATTTATTTGCAGCTCCATTTTAATAGGATACCATTGATAATTGATAGCTAATTGGGCTTCACGTCATAGTCAGAAGTCAGAACGAAGTAACTATCAACTATCTGATTAAATTTTGCTGAACTCCTATTTTAAAGAACCTGCTTATGTTGAGAATTATACTTATTCTTAGTGTTATATCAAAGTTTTTTTTACCATATCCACTTCCAACGTGAAGCTTATGGCCTCCTAATGGAGATATCTCAACAGAAGTTTAATATGAGTAGCTCAAGTTCTCTTTTTTCGAAAAGAGTAGGGATGAAAGGATGGGGCTAGTGATTAACTAATCGCTTTGGCTACGCCCTGTTTTTGAGCATCGGATAGGTGGGAGGAATAGTTTCAGACATCACAAACATTCATGACTACGAATAGAAATCCATAAATCGATTGAAAGATCAATTTATGAAACGTCCGCACCGGGACTTGAATCCGAGACATCCGTAATCGTAGCCAACTGCGCCACGGAGCCGACTTTTGCCAATTTTTGATATCTAAGATTTGAGGATTTATATTCAATTTTAATTAACATTTTTCCTATAAAAAATAAAACATTAAATAAATGCATTTCATTTAACTATAATATAAATGAATATGAATTTTGCAAGGAATTTTCATATTTCAGCATATTTTTTAAAAGTATCTTACACTCACGAAATTGATTCTGTTATACAATATTGAATATTTTTTTAAGATGTCGAGCTGCGAGAATATATTTAAAAAATATATTTAACGTTTCATGTCAATATAGTTAACCTTTTTTATCATGTGAGTGATGGTCTGAAATTAAACAGACCACTGTGCTGCCAGAGATAATGAACGGCAATAGCTGGATCAACTAGTAATGGACGATTTCTCTTGTTAATGAAGAATAAATATATTTTTTCGATAGGAAAAGAATCAAGTTAATCAAATAATGTTTCTCGTTACTATTATAATTGTCAATCATAAAAGACTTAGTGATTCATTTGCATTTAATATATTTCGCTCTGACAATATATTGGTGTTGTTTATTGTGTCCATTTTTAATTGCTTAGTGCTAATTTTGTAATTGTGATGATCACAAGCTGTCGACCAAAATAAATATCGTATAGTTACCACTCAATTCATCGACCATATTGCAGGTTTCAATTTCTCTCTGCGTTAAAGTTTGTGAACTTGATGTGCCGCTAAATGATATCCTCCAGGTTTCGATTGTTGAGATTTTGTACATTTACATGTATTTTGTCAATAACGACCCGGGTTTCGCTTTTAGTCATCTTCAGGCATTCGAGTACACAAATGGACTCGAACTGACAGACAGTAAACCTTCATATATAAGATAAAAATACGACAAAATATTATTAATCTAGGACCCACACTGCTACCTGAAGTTAATCCCAAAAAAACAGAGAATAACTTTAATCCTTGTTGGGGAAAGAAACGCATTAACAAAGTAAAAGTACAATAGCGATTGCAGGTGGCCAACATAATGTTAGAATTACCAGTGATTTTACCAGATTTGTTGATTATCTTTTAAAAATAAAACAAAATTTGTTTGTACTACTTCCACGTGTTTATAATGATCAGTACCGGTTTCGCTCATCATGAGCATTATCAACTGATTTAAATACAATACAGGGCTTGTACAATTTTAATAGATTTTGATATTAGGATAAAGCTTAATATTTAAACAGTTTAGGTACTATATATATATAATAGCATATTAAAACTCTGCACGCCGCTTCATGTTGTACTAGTTATATCAGAATAAGTAAGATGTAACTAGTTAACATCAGAGTATCATCTCGTATAACGAAGCCAGACAGATTTTGTTGAAAATTATCGTCCATTTGTTTGCTAGCCGTAACTGCTTACTGCCCCGACAATTAATATCATCTGTGGTATTGAAAACTTCAATCCAATCCGTTTGACCTTTTGATTTATCATTCCACCTTGTGAAGGTTAACGGATAAGCCAGCCTTAACAACTTCGCCCATTTGTCTTTTATTTAAACTTCGTCAATAATGAATGTATTACTCCATTTGTATTGGTGTTCTTTTGTATTAACGTTAGACACTTGTAATGTCTAGTCGACTGTTCATTAATTGAGTTATTTTTGAAGTAGAAACATTTCAATACCAATTATTATATAAATAGATAATATTATTTTGTCTGTTAACAATGGAAGAACAATTTATTACGCATATTTTAGCAATTAATATAGTAGTGTATTACCAATAAATATAGGAATTTGGAGTTAATTTATTTCAATAGTAATATATGTACATTGTTTTGGAACATTCGATCTCATTTTAAAGACGACAGAACAGGTCTTGGCCAAGTGATGAAAGTTAGAAAATTAAATCTACCACTTTCTTGAAGGGAAATCCCTTTTATATTGGTTTTAGGTTTAACAATTCTGACAGGGTCACTTATTGTAAGCCACTACTATATCGACACTCCTTACGTATAATCACGTATCGGCAAACATGAGAATTTATAGGCTGTTTTCAAATATTCATAACGCAACTCACCATATAATGTTTTCACTCTCTCCTGAACAGTTTCAATTTGAGACTTATATCAATTGGCCAAAATGCCGTCGATATTGTAAACACGGTCTTAAAACTCCTAATACAATTTTCCACTCCACATTTACAATTTCGATGACGTATTATTTGTAATTAACGAGAGCCACTCATTCGTTTTTATGGTACCCGCTCTACCACTGCTTTGTCAATATGTTTCACAAAGGAAAAAAATGATTCGCGGAAGGTCCAAATATAAATTAACCTAAAATCATTTGTTTCGTTAAGTAGTCATACGAATCGAATAAACGAACCAGAGAGGCCAGAGATCGCAATCTACTCATAAGTGTTCGATTTGCCAAGTGACTGATGTGTAATATATTCTTTTCACTAAAACAGTATGCATATAAAATACGATTTCTTCATTAAATAAAAAAGTCAAATTTGTTTCAGTATTGTCGATGACATTGCATTACAAGGAAAATTCTGAAAAAAAGAATACACGTAATTTTCTAATGTTGTAATTATTGTTCCAAACCATTCATCTTTCTTGTATCTACATTGTACCTCAAATCGCTTGAGCTACCGTCTGGTCATTTGAAACGAAAATAAAGAGACAATTATCTTGGAATTATCTTCACTTAGCAGTGTCTTCCCACCGGCTCACCCCTCACCCTCTCTGTCGCGTTAACTACGTCCCACCGGCCACGAAAATTATTATTACTTTCTACAGTGGCGTGTCACAGAAGAGGATATGTAAAATAAAACTTTATGATAATTCTACAAACATATTCGTCCCTGAAAAAATAATATATACATACAGAAACTTCAACATTTGCTCAGTTACTATAAAATATATCTACTAATATCAGATTTCAATAATATCTCTTTTTTCCTTCATCATCTAGAGTTCATTTTACCGATAATAATGCATGCAGTGCTGAATTCTATTTAACGTTTAATGTTTTTCTGACCAATTACCAATAATTGACATTATTCATTAAGTCTGTGGTATTTCGATAGTGGGTACAAATGTTATTTGTTAGTCTTTCAATGACATTATTTAAATTTGGATTATTGAGATTTTGTACACTTCCATGTATTTTGTCACTAACGACCCGGGTTTCGCCTTTCGGCATCTTCAGGCATTCGAGCACACGAATGGACTCGAACTGAGACTCTAGTCCATTCGTGTGCTCGAATGCCTGAAGCTAGTGACAAAATACATGGAAGTGTACAAAATCTCAATAATCCAAATTTGATATTCAAATTCCATCAAGCACCCTCAGTCGATGTCTTAAATTATGACATTATTTAAGATGAAAAAACTGAATTCGGGATCAGTTTGGGAAAATTCATGTTAGTAAAAGTCCCAAAAGGTGTGAACCTATGAAAAATACCATTGGAATATACGATATATTTATACATGTTTAACGATACATGTTTCTCTTCATAAAGAAGCGAAACACGTGTCACATTTAGTAACGCAGCCAGTGGAATAACTAAGTTGTCAATTTAAATTTTTTTATAAAAAATGAATTTCAACAAAGTTACCGCCGAATCCATCGAAAATATGGAATATTCAATTTTAACACAGGCAAGTACTATAAAATTATTTATATTTTTAAATTTGAATCGTATTTATTGATTGAATAGGCATTTATTTGTTAGAACTCCATTATAATAGAATAAAATAACAAAGTATTTAGTTCTACAATTTTTTTATCAGGTAGTTGATAGCTATTTCGGCTTTACGCCATCGTCAGAACTATAGTACCTGATATAAATTTTGTACAAGTAAATACTTTGTTGTTTCATCCTATTGAATTGTATTATTAATAAAACTAGTAAAACCGTGCCCGTCATAGATGACGGTATTGAAATTAAAATAGTTAATGTCTAAAGTAGCTAGTACGTCGGAACTGTGTCCATTGCATAACATTTTATTTTATTGTATATTGCGAATTCTTAGGTCATAAGAAAATTTGATTCCTACATGTGATATGTGATAGTAATGAATCGTCTACAGGGCGGTCTATTATATATAAGATAATTCAATTTGTATTTTTCATATTTATATTGAAGGCGAATGATCTTGAACTAACATTCGTGTACTAGAATGCCTAAAGATACCGAAAGGTTAAACCCAGGTCTTTAATGGCGACATGTATGGAAATGTACAAAATTTGAATGATTTTAATTTTATATTGAAATTCCATCAAACACCCTCAGTCGATATCTTAAATATCGTACTTGTTTTAAAAATAAAAGGACAATAAATGACAGTATAACTGAAGCCAGTGCACCACACATTTGACAACTAAGCCACTTGATGTACGCACGAAACAAAATATCAATGTAATATAATTGAGGAAAAAAAGATCTTATTTATAATAGCCCAGACCGGTCTGTGTAGGCGTAGATGTAGACGTTTTATTATCATCACATACACATGTAGGTATGAAATTTTCTCATGACCTAAGCATCCGCGGTATATATAAACAATACACACAGTCCTGACGTGACGCAAAGCCAACGAAAACAAACAACAATCAGTCCGTCAGTAGGGAAACTAAAGAACAGCTACTTTAGACATTCAGTATTTCAATTTTAATACCGTCATCTATGACGGGCTTTCCTACTATTTAAGTATATTTACATAAAATTTTAAAAATATTTATTTCGTACATGAAAGAAAAATCAATCTTATTTTAGATTGATTTTTCTTTCATGTACGAAATAAATATTTTTAAAATTTTATGTAAATATACTTAAATAGTAGGAAAGCCCGTCATAGATGACGGTATTAAAATTGAAATACTGAATGTCTAAAGGACGCTAACTTATTTTCAATGCTATTTTGCATTGAAAATAAGTTAGTGTCCTTGCCATTAAAATTTTGCACGTCATTGATCCAGTGACATGTACACGTCAAATTGGCGTGACAGATAATTCCTTTTCATATCTCATTCTCCATTTTTCTCTTCTTCCGGTACCTCTCTCACGACAGTAGAAGCTAATTTCACGAGATCTTAACGTCAGTTAATATTCGGCTTATGTACGACGACATGATGCCCATCTAAATTATTCTTTGAGGATTACTTTTTATTCATTTTTCATAGGATTGAAAGTTATCTTGTTAGAAGACCGTTATTATTCCTACTGAAAATAGAAGAAAGTATGCGATTTACGAACACAGTAAGGTGTGGAAAACGTCATCTTAACACTTATTCGAGTTGATGGTCAAATGATATTTAACTAATGAAGTAGAATGTCTCAATAGATTTTCCTTTTATGAAATACTTAATTTATGTGGGAGATCAATGGTGGTCGTATTTTGTAAACTTACGTAAAGCCCTCATCGTCAATCTCATTACGAAAAAATAAAATATTAAATAATATTTATGCACTAAAAAGTATTATTTGCATGTCCAAGACTTAATCTCGTACTTCCGGCCAAATTAGAAAGAAACACCTGTTGATTATATGATTTAAAAAATAGTTCAATCCTTTAGGTAGATAAATTAGCCAACAGATCATGAAAATATCAAAGTTAATCACAAGAAAATATATTTTTGAAAAGAACTCTCGATATTCAGTCTTTCGAATTTCAGCTTTGAACTGCCGATACACGGTATTAATCGTCAGTCTTGTGTATTACAAATACTTATGTGCTACAATACTTGCTTGTGTGCGTGTTGGAGTGGTTATGAAAACTGGCCGCAGCCATTTTGCTTGAAAAGTTGTATATTAAATATTTTTCAGCATTTTCGTATTCTTCGATTTATTTTAGCGAGAGTGCGACGAGTTTAGTTTTACTTAGTATTTGGGATAACTAATATATATTTGACTTAATTTTTCATTGTTTTACTGCTGAAATTGATCTATTTTTAGCCATTGCGAGCGTTTTAACAGATGAATTGACTGAAAATAAATTCGTGCCGAAATGACTCGCGTAAAAGGGTTAAACAACCATTTCTAAGAAGTGAAAATGCTTCTTTCTTCATCATTCATACTGTTATTATAATATAACAACTTACTATTCAATTATCGATTTGAAGAAATTTTAATGCGGCTTTAAATATTATCTGTCGATAATATAAAGCTCATTAGTTAATGTTAATAATGTAATTGTATTTTTTCAAAAAACCTCTTCAAATAATTGTTTTCGGTTATAAGTTATAAGTGATGTAAATAATAATTTTAAGGTTTTTCGTATTACAAATGCTCTGGTCAATTTAATCACTTCGGCTTTTGAACACGCTATGAAATTTGTGATTGTTTTGCTATGCGATATGTCCAATGTAAACGAGTTTACTTCGCTTAACATTTTTCAAAACATCTTTTATTATTAATTATTTTTTTCGTCCATTAATCAAGATTAACCACATTGGCGACGTCGGAAAAGATTTACGATACAATTTTAATATCTCAATTTAACAAAACCACGTATTTTTAAATGAACACATATATTTTACCTGAATCAATAATTAAGTAAATTAATTTTAATACGCATTTTTATGTTCAATAAATATTTGAAATAGGAAAACGTTTACAGTAAATCACTTTTATAGACTGCTTTATGATATCAGTATTTTTGATATTCAATTAAATCGGAACGGAAATAGTCATAATAAAAATCTCGGATTAAGTTATTAGTTGGATCTCCAGTACTTATAAATAAAATAGGAGATTAATTCGTGTTTCACAATTTGCTATGCATTACGATTTCTCACGACGCAATCTTTTATAATATGTTTTTTTGTTTGCAATGTCTGTGATACAAAATGACACTTTTTTCGTAAATGTATTGACACGTTTCTTTTTAAATATAAATAATTTCACGTATTTCATTTAAAATGAATTTTCGACCGGTTGTTATAACCAGGGGTGTGGAATCGTCTAAAAAAACGCGACTCCGACTCGAACGTTGACCAACAACCCGACTCCGACTCAGATTACGACTAAAAAAAGTCTAATTTTATCATTTTTTTTCCTACCTATCTTATTTATGTGTAATCGTTCTTCAAATTAAATAGGCAAATAGCCAAATTTTTTATATTATACATATATAAATGTTGTCAGCGTCCGTGGTACATTTGCTAGCGTCGTTGGCTACGGTTACGGATATCTCGGGTTCAATTCCCGGTGCGAACGGTTTTCATAAATTGATCTTTCAATCGATTTATGTGTGTCTGTGATGTCCAAAAACTCCCTCCCACCCTTCCGATGCTCACGGGGCGTAGCCAGAGCGATTAGCTAACCACTAGTCCTGTCCTATCTATATCATTCTATCCCTTAGAAAAAAAGAGAAGTTGAGCAACTGAGTAACAAGCAGTCTCATAGAAAAATTCTGTTAAGATACCTCCATTAGGAGGTCATATGCCCAACATTGGGAGCGGACATGGAAATAAATATATAAGTATATTGCGAGACAAGAAGATGTTATAGGTATAAATAAAAATGAAACAAGTAAATACATGCAGTAACGCAAAAATGCGCTTTATAGAAAAAATAGTCAGACTCGTTCGTTTTTTACAATTCGACTCCGTAGCCCTGGTTATAACCCAGAAAACATTGTCATCAAACCTTACTCGATAAGCGAATTCGCATTATATATTGTCATTTCATTTAGGATAGTTAAATCATGAATGAATAATATACAATGTAAGGGTGAATTATTAACAATTTTTGATAATATTTACGTTGTTACTTGAAAAATAATAGAAACGCATCTTAAAACCTCAGTGGTTTTGGATAAAAATCAACATTCCGGTTGAAAATTGATACACGCAATCGTTCGAATCCTAGAAATGTCCAACCACAAATCCAATAGTGTTTTCATTCGGTGATTTCGATCGAACATTCATTCGCCATTTTTGACACTATCATGTTAAAATGTCAGCTTAAATGTTCTTAGTGGCTAGTCATTATACGTATTGTAACATTGATTGATTCGTCTAGTTAGTTGTCTTGTTCTATCAATAGCAGACTATAATAATTATTGACAGTCGACTGATAAAGAGGCAAAAAGCGGAATTTTGACCAACAGATGCCCAAACAAACTACACTACACGACAGCGGTATTAAGTATTTCCGTATTGAACGTCAATCAAATACTCCTACATGGTTCGGATTTGTTAGCTTTACCATCATGCGATCGTGATTTTGTGGCCCACTCGTGAAATTGAAACACTGTTTTGTATTTCAACGCATTACACGTAATTGGAAAATTCAATAACAGAAATTTGCGTAGTACATATCGACACTACCTACGTGTAAGTGAAACATACATGATTATACATATTTTGCATTTCGTTATCTACGCACTTAGTTCTATAGGTAGGCATAAAAAAACATTGGGAAAAGTACCAACTCCACCGTTTTTCCGTCAAGTCAAACACGTTTATCTAAAATCCAATGTCGTATTTGTAATATTTCAAAAACTGTAAACATTTCAGTAAAAATTTGTATAAAATAGAAACAAAATTTAAAATAATATAGCCTCAGTAATTAATCAATGTGTTTGTAAGTAATTCTATAAATGGTCAGTAATCACGTGGTCAGTTAATAAAATAAACGGTCATTTTTTTTTTTTTTTGGTCAATTTTTTACTGACCGTATCTTTAATATCTACTTACCATTTTTATTTTTCTACTGACCGTTTTATGCATTTGTTACTGAAAGTTTCTTTAATATTTACTGATCATTAATTGAATTAGAAACTAACCAAATAATTAGTTGCCAAATAATATCACTGTCCCAATTTCGAAGAAGATACATGCAGCCGTTACTTCGCAACTGCGTTTTGAATCTTTGAGACCTGTAAAATGTTATGTTTGTAAATATGGGATTATATGTAGCGAGTATCGATGTATTAAAACGTACGTTTACTTTTTATCATAAATTTTTTTCAATTCGCTTATTGTGTTGACACTGTTTTCAATTCTTTTGAAAATAATTTAATTCCCAATAAATAATCGTATAGCTTCTCGTTTTTTATATATCGTGTTTATATGACGAAAATAGAACCCTTCAGTTAGCATATAATGTAGCTGATTTCAATTATGATCAAAGATGGTATGACCTTATAACGAAAGATTCAGCTTTGGGGTCCCCTCTGAGATGAAAGCTCAACAGCATGGCAATATCTAATGAGAATGCCCGGTCGAAGAGGGGCGAATGCTTGGTTATCACCACCCAGGATTTGCAGTAGATCTCAATACAAAACGTCTCTTCAATCTGGTTAATTTCATTTTATTTAGATGCAGTGGTTTATACAATTAGAACATCGGAGTTATATTTACGATTCCAAAATACAAAACACATTAAAATTAACGTCACGTTGGCATATAAACTTAGGACATTGATTGCCCTGTCCGATAGGGCGAAAAAAACACATACCTTTGCCTAGCGACGGCGAACTGGATACTGATTAAGCAACATTTTGTAACAGTTCGAACATTCCCATATGTATTCTTTACGACAAGTATGCGGCGCTCCCGCCCCGAGGGGTATGTTTCGAACTGAATGTCCTTCACATTGATTTTACCGTTACTCCGATGATTTATACAAATTAAGTTAAATGAACTAATATTTATCTGCCAAGCGGTACAACTATGGATTGCCATATTTAAAGACGACTTAATGTACAGTTTTGGGCATGTTGCAAAACGGGGGTTTATCACTATTTGACACTACATTTTTGACTTACAGTTAAGCCTTAATACTGCGATCAATAACGTTTCGATTGGTTTCCACGGTAAATAATATATTATAATACACATATCATAACGTCTTAGAACTTCGGATGTAGGGGGATTTAGGGAGAACTATTTTCAAGAATTTACATTCTTTCTGTTGGTTTTTTCATCATCAAATTAAATCAAACGTTCATTTATTGCAGTGTGGATAAATTTTATTACCTCTTTCTCTCAAATTTATTGGTTCGATACTCAAATAAAACTTCATAGTTTATGCTTGTTGGTCTATTATGAAAATTATGAATCTAAAATTCCCATGACAAATAGCTCTTAAGTTTGACCCCGTCCTTATTTACGGCGCTTTGTTGCTTAAGTGAGGTTTAAGTGAGCACTAAATTGAGCTTAAAATATAGTCACGTGGCTTAATTTGGTTAGTAAATATTAATTAAATTAAAATCTCTTAAGTGCTGTTTTGACGATCATAAAAATGTGTGTTCTGAAATTTAATGCATGCTAAGCAGACCGCCGGGAGTTCAGAGCGTATTCGAATGGTAAAATAATGCCTCTACAAAGCAGTACCAATACGAAATAATTGAGAATACTGAACCCAGGGGTCGCTGAAACTGGGTGGGATATTACAGATAAGAAAAACCTTTGAATCGTGTACCGCTTTATTTATTTGGTCAATTTATAATTAAACTTGCTGTCAGTAAAAGAAGATTGAAACGTGAGAAATAAGGATAAGATTGCTGGAATGATATTTGAAGTACCATTACGCAACCGCATCTTAAAAATATCGCACAAGTTTTTGCCTAGTTTTTAATCGACAGCACTCTAATTTCGTCGAAAAAATTGATCATTGTTATAATTGTTTGATTTACCCTAGAATGCTTTTGCAAATAGTTTTGTAATTAACTTATTTCGTGTTGACCTTTTTATTTTCTAACCGTAATAATTTCTTATCAGTGGACGTAATTTTTTACCAATGGTGAAGCATCGATGTTTGATTACATATTCAGCCAATTAGCTTAGCCCAGTTTTAATGATAGATAACATTTCAATTTTGCAGAATATACACGATATAAAATGTATAAGTATTGAGACATATTTTTTTAAAATCGCATGAAATCGACAAGTCAGTTGAGATCAACTCGACTAGAAATGGTTCACAAACACAAAAAGTCTAAGACCATCAATTTCCAAGATATCAAATTTAAATTGAAAAAATATGAATTTTACATTTACCTTTCGGGGACTAAACTCAGACCGAACTGATGTAGACCATAGGGGTCAACATTTGTCTTAATATTTGTTTCATTATTCCTTGTAAAATCTTTCCACCAAAGATTTAACAGTAAATAATATTGAACGTACACAGCTAGTCGAGTATCGCATTATTCGAGTCTTTTAGGTATCATCATAGATTTTCAAATGTCACAAAATTTAAAAATTAATGAAAGATATACTCTTTGTTAATGATCAGCACTCGTTTCTCACTTCAGTAGGATATTATATTATTATTTTGACGGCTTTGTCCTCTGCCTGACGCTTGTGCGGTGATTTCAGATTATTGGCCGCTGATAAACCCGGCCGGCCATTCTGTCAAAAACAATGCACGTCCGGAATAATGCATGAGAGTTTGACGTCACAATACTGTCCATACGCAGGGTTGACAAAATTACCATCGTGTCATAAATAAGTTAATGCTCAGTATATAACGTTTTAAAAAAATGGGTGGTTCCCCCTTTTGAATGTATTTCCTGATGGAATCCACCCTCAGCCCCAACACACAAGTATGTCGTAGTGTAAGCTAGTAACAGTAACATCTTCACCAAAACGACAACATTTAATGAAGATATATATTTAATGTGTCTATGATGATGACTCGCAAACAAACGAATACATTTATTGACAGAATTTACATTTACTTTCTAGAACTCTATTATAATAGGATATATTTATATTTGGTTGACTGCTCTATCGCTCATTTTGATCGCGGTCTACAAATTTATTTCTCTCACTTCTATTTATACAATTAAATAAATGGAAGTTTATTCTGGACAACTAAGAAACTAGTGTTTTGATTTTATAGTTATTAAAACATAAACATGAACATTTTGGGATATTTGGTTAGAAAACGAAATTACGAAAAAGATTGATAGTGAAGATGTCTGAGACCCTATTCGTATAGGAATGCACCTGTCAATGCATTATTTTGGTGCTCAGTTTCTTTATCGGAATCAATTGAGAAATGTTTGTTTTGAAAATGTCAACCAATCTTAGCTTTTTTAACAGACAGCCGAAACGTGCGTTTATTTTGCGACATTAAATTGCTCCCGTGATTCTATATTAACAATTTATCATTCTAAATGATGGCATTGCCTTTAACATATTTATTTTTTCAACAATGTTTATCATTTACAAGGTTTTTAGTTATTTGTTCAATCTTCTTATTTCGAGATCCTAATCCTAACTTGATATTCAATATTTATATCTTCTTATCGGTTCTAGGAAAAAAACCCTACAAGAAAAAAGCAAACACGAAAAAACCGCACAGAGAGTAGAAAAAGAAGCATTCACTTTCACAATACTTCTAATCTTTGCATGAGTTTTTCAGCTTGAAAAAATCTTAAAATCAGATGTTTAATTTTAAATAACGTCAAATAATAACTTTCAGAAACTTAGAACGTCCCCGACGAAAGATTCATTTGTTTCGTCAATATTTTTATGTGATATTTGTACGTAATTTTTTCTGTCCTTTTTTGTATGTGACCTTTTTTAGAAATAAATTTTCTGTAATATACAGTAAAAAATACGTATATGCATTTTATTCATTAACGTATTTGTAGAAGTATTGTAAATGTGAATTCTTCTTTTTTTTACTCTGTGTGCGGTTTTTTCCGTGTGGGATTTTTTCCTGATCGCTTTTTATCGTATATACTACAAACTTAACGAAATAGCGAACTAATAAACTGGCTAAACTCGTGAAAGATGATGCCACGGTGCGTTTAAATACGACATCGCATAAAGTAACAGGTACATTCATGCTGTTCATATAAAAGTAATTGCATCGGTTCCGTTGAGATGATACACAATTACTGCATTTGTGCCACATCTAACAAACAATCGCTCAGTGTGTCGCAAGGTATATACAAACCGACACAAAATTGAATAAGATATCGCCTGAGGGTGCTTGATGGAATTTCAATATCAAATTTAAATTGTTGAGGTTTTTTACATTTCCATATAGTTGGTGACGAAATGTACAAAATCTCAACAATTCAAATTTGGATAGGATATATCCCAATAATTTTAAATAAGTTAACATAGTACTTAAAAGTACTAAACTTAAAATTTCAGATTTTTTTTCCATGTCCGCTCCCAACGTAAAACATATGGCCTCCTAATGGAGGTATCTTAACAGATTTTTCTATGAGAACTGCTTGTTACTCAGGTGGTCAACCTCTTTTGTCGAAGAGAGTAAAGATAGAGGGATATATGGCCAGGACAGGACTAGTACTAGTGGTTAACTAATTGCTCTCACTACGCCCCGTTTTTGAGGATCGGATGGGTGGGAGGGAGTTTTAGAAATCACAAACATTCATGACTACGAACAGAAATTCAGAAATCGATTGAAAGATCAATTTATGAAACTGTCCGCACTGAGACTTGAACCCGAGAAAGCCGTCACAGTAGCCAACGAAGTTACCAACTGCGTCACGGAGCCGACGAATTTCTTGTTATTATTTTACAATGTTTTATTAGCAAGCACATTTTCAAAAATACAATAATTGCTTCAAAAGTTTGATTCACCTTTGCATTATTTTTAAATTATTATACGAAACAAAACATTAATTTTTGATTATCGACGGTAAATCAATTTTATTCTTAATATTATATTATCAACGTATTTTCTATTTTCAGTTGATTTTCTCTCACAAGTGTCGGTTTACATTCCAGTACAAATCCAACCACCCGATTCCTATCATTACGGGAAGACATCTCCCGGTAAATGTAGAGTATGCATTCGTTACAAGTCGCAATGCGAGGCTATATTATGGTATCTGAAATCCCTGTTTCAAATATCTGTTATTAGGTTTGCGCTCACCAGCGACTCGGTTACGCCCTGCATGAAATCGACCATTTTCAACGGCACGTGTACATTTTTCATATCGTATTTCAGATCTCTGTAACTTTCTGTGACAAATCTATAATATATGTAAATACTTATTATTTCTGTATTCATAAAACTCGTATTATCATAATCTTTATACTTTGCATAACTTCAGTTTACCCTGGGGAGCATATGGACTCGAAAATCATACTGCAGGTATCTGGACTTTCAAACTAAAATAACAATTTGTTGCCAAGTAACCACATCACATCTTAACAATGTACATGAAATTATAATGGAATTTTTAGTGTCTCTCAAACCTATCGTATTAGATGATCCCATAATCAAATTCAGTTATAGTATTGTAATATTATATCTACGGTGTTTTGACCAATTGATGTAACCTTCAAAATTAATATTGTTCAGGCGAGAGTAAAAATTGTTTTTATCGAAAACATTATAATATGCTGAGTTGCATCATGAATTTTTGAAATGCACTCCTGTAAATTCTAATATTTGCAGATACAGGAATATACGTATGGAGTGTCTATTATAATAGTGGCTTACATCAAGTGGTAGGGTCAGAATTTTTAAACCTAAAATAAATGTAAAATGATGTTTTCTAATTTACGTCATTTTCCGAGACCTGCTCTGTCGTTTTTAAAATAAGATCCAATCATTAACCCATTTTCGTATTTTTTGAGGGTTACATCAATTGGCCAAAACACAGTTATCGACTGTATTAAAATTTACAAGTTCACTCATTGAATATTGTATGTACATATTTTGAATAATTTATCGATTATTGATCTATTCAGGTGTAAATTTAAGTTTCATATTTGATGGCAGATTTGCATGCATAATTCATTTGAAAAATAATAATGGTACTACTAATGTAATATAATTAATTAATCGATTTTAATATTCAGATATAAAATATGAATTGTGCTCTTATCTATAATACGTACCTATATTAAAATTAACGGTTTTACTGCATCTTAGATATAACAATTAATTTGATGATCGACATTTAATGTAATTATTATTTACAACTTACCGTTAAAATTTATCAACACACCTTTTGATAATAAATATACAAAATAAGTATGTGATGTGTTAATTAAAATGAAAATTAATTATCTAGTACAGCTTTCATTTTTTAAAATAATTTATGTTGCTGCTCCAATAAAAATATACGTGTTGTTCAATGCATTCTGATTGGCTAGTCTTCTATGAGCCACCGATCTGAATTTATTTTAATTGAATGTTTTTAATTAGCGAGCTTTTACATGGAGAAAGTTGGGTCGTAAATAAGTTCCCATCAAATACGTTTCGACACAGATAACAGATTGGGTCAAAATTAAATCTTATAAAGGCGTTGCCGGTTGCTGTAGTGTTTCACTTTTTTCCTCTATCCAAGCGCGCCGCCTCGGTAACAATAAATTATTATTTCATGGATGTTGAATTACCGAGCAATTTGTTTTAATAAACCGACAATGCTGTGTTCAATAGTAAATTTAATATTTTATACAACATAATTGGTAAAGTGCTCGATGAAATAACGATTTTTAATTTACGTTTAAGACCTGAAATTTTTATACTGCTTAAATGCTTTTTATTCCCACTGACGTTACCTGCCTTAATATACAAAATGTTGTATGTTAAAAGTAGCTTGAAAGGTTGTAGCTATTGACAGTTGAGGCATTGGGATGATTAAGCTGTTGTAACTGTCTGTGGCTCAGTTCATGCATGATCAAATATGACATGAGCTCATAACACTAGATACGCTATGGACATCTCTATGATATTAGCTTAATGATATCACCGTTGGTTATTAATATCATCCTTATTGCGAAAATTGAAGTGCAAATTATCAAATCAATATAATATAATAATTGACAGAATATTAATATGGCGAACACTTTTTTTTATAATTATCCTTGCCATTAAAAGCGGACATTACCTATGTCCTGTCGCATTAAAATCTTAGTTTTATCGTTGTGCTCGGGGAAAAACACATTAATATATTTGACAGATAATTTTCGTAGTACGCTCCATCTGCCTTTTCGATTTCGAAATGCCACTGTTTAATTACGACTCGAGTGCGTTTACCTTTCGCAAAACCAAAATGAATAAATTAACAGCCATTAAAAGCGCTCGGGATGGCGAGACAGTTGCACCTGTAATTATGTTTCATAAGTTGCAGAACGATGCACTCGCTGTGAAGGCTTTTACTGTTTGGTTTGATATGTGACTAACGATTAAGGATGCAAATGGACAGAACAGACCATGTCATTAGCCAATTTGAGCTTTTCCATAGTAATCACTTCATTATTCAGTGCAAAATTATTAATAAAATAGGTTATCGAAGGTGCGAAACAGAAGAAGAATATATCAACGGTGTTTTGGCCAATTGATGAAACCCTCAAAATTAAAATTGTTCAGGAGAGAGTGAAAACCGTTTTTATCGAAAACATTATTATGTTGAGTTGCGCTATGAATCTTTGAAATGCACTCCTGTAAATTATGATGTTTGCATATACGGGATTATACGTAGGGAGTGTGGATATAATAGTGGCTAACGTCAAGTAGATGGGTCAGAATTTTTAAACCTAAAACCAAAATAAAATGATGTTTCCCTTCCAAAAAGTCGTCAATTTATTTTTATAATTCACATCATTTGGCCGAGACCTGCTCTGTCGTCTTTAAAATGAGATCCAAATCATTAACTCATTTTTGTATTTTTTGAGGGTTACATCAATTGGCCAACACCGTCGATGTGAACTACATTATGGATTAATTATATTTTTCAGCGCAATATTGCAACTAGTGATTTATATGAATTGCTGGAGAGCATTTCAAGTAAAAAATGTATTAAACTATATATAACACATCCGCCGACGAGAAAAAAGGTAGTGCATAGATATTTTATTCATCACTGCATAATCGTTCAGAGAACAAAGCAATTTGTTTTTTTTTTTAATTTAATCTTGTTTTAAAAGGATTTCGAAACGTTTTTTGAGCTTCAAAGTTTTTAACAAATTACCGCTGAATTGTATTGGTTATTTAAATTCTGTGTTGGATTAAAATAAACAACCAGATGAAATAGTTGCTCTTTCGTTAAC
This sequence comes from Himalopsyche phryganea, assembly GCA_022494535.1. Lineage (NCBI taxonomy): Eukaryota > Metazoa > Arthropoda > Insecta > Trichoptera > Rhyacophilidae > Himalopsyche > Himalopsyche phryganea. The sequence continues at coordinate 9,671,651 of JAGVSL010000001.1, read as the reverse complement.
CCACGGCGATTACTATATACGCCTTGGCTAAAGCTATCCTCGCCTAAGCGGAAGGATTGTATGCATCCAAGCCAATGCAATTTATATCTGATATCCAAGCAGCTGATTCTCTTTGCCCGATAAAAGCAAGTGAGCTCGATTCGAGCTTTCAAATCGGCTTTCGAAGCTCGTTTGTCAGTTACGTAGCCTTCCTTGCGTTTTCCATCGTTTATTCGCCCGAAACAGACCCTCTATCGTCGTTTTACAAACGGAATGTATTGCCAAAATTATATTGAAACGGGAAATTTAAATTCTTGTTACAAGATTATTTTTTTACACGAGAAAAACAAAGAAAATATTACTAGGGAGTTCAACACTATTCTGAATGTAGGACACAAATAACAAATAAATACAGAAAAAAGAAACGTTACCCATAATTAACGAAACACGTTTTCTATTGTTTGCTTTGAATGTTTCTAATGAGAATTAATTGAAGAATTTTATTTTGAATTTTTACTAAAAAAACTGACACACAAACTTTCATGACCTGCTTTTTTCTTTCAAAGGAAAAAAAGACTGCCATTATGTATCTATTCTACTGAAACTGTGGGTGTAAAACATAAACACTGATAGACTATTTACTAGAGGTCTGCACTGGCCGAAATTTCAAAATATTCATCTTCAGACCCGGCCCGACCCGAAGTTCAGATTTATTTTTTAATATAGTAATTCATTTATACTTATCAAAGAATATGTGTTATTGTTTCCACATTTCCAACGATATTCATAGCACATGCGAAATAAATTAATTATGTAATGAAAACTATTGCCTTATGGTTGACTCATGACCTGAACATAGTATGAAATATTTTTCTAAAATTTGAATTCCTTACCCGGGCCCGGCCCGAGCCCGAATCTGAATTATCTTTACCCGCCCGCGCCTGGGCCACGGGTCGGGCCGGGTAAAGGTTCATGGGCCAAGCCCGGGCCCGTGCAGACCTCTACTATTTACAAATCAATTACTGGTGTTACATTTATAATGTTATATACTAATCCTCCATTACTTTTAATGGTTTTATTCATTTCTAAAAACTCTAAGCTATTCATTTTGATGTACTCAATAGAGTATTTCGTTAGAGGAAACTTGTCATTGAAATTCGTCACGGTGTTTGCGTTTAATCCTTTGACAATTATTTTACTCGTCAGGCGGAACTGAGTCTGTATTTGAAAACGTGTTACATTGTAGTAATTTACTATTACTATTTTTTTCGAAAGCTTTCAGTAAACTGAAACTACAATAAAAAAAAATCTGTAACGTATTTTTGTGAACGTATTCAAAAAAGCATTTATGTCAAAAATGATACCATGCGTTCAGTATATTGGGCAATTTTTGGACGAAATTAATCGTTTAGTGCTTTATTAGGAATAAAAAACGTGAAGGTCGACAAATCGATATCGAATAATTATAATAAGGTTTTATTATTTTTAAAAGTTAACATCGGGTGACTGCTAAAGTAATTGGACGGCGATAGCTATGGGACACTTAAACTTTAAACGTCCAAAATAAGAGTAGCTAAACATTCTTGTTGGTGTGAAGGAGACAAATATGTCTAAGTCTTTCTATCACTATGTAACTAAGCTTTAATTATCCACTACTAGATGACAATACTGAGAAAATTTCATTCGTATGTGATATCACGTCAAAATCGTGAAAAAACGTGTTTGTATTACTAGACCCTTTAAGAAACAGTGATATTTTAGTGACATATACTTTATAACAGTTTCGTGAATTTCGTAACGAAACGTCTCAGGAAAGCGTGAGAGACTACAAGCTGTCAATATTCATTGAGCTTTAAATGGTGATACAAGAACTAACCTAAAAAGTAAATGTGTCCAATTACTGTGTTTTTCCATATTTTTCAGTCTAATACAAATATCTAAAAAAACATTTTGTTTCTATTACTGTTGTGTTCATTTCCCTGAAGCTCATTAAATTCCTCATCTCGACATATCTTACATGTTGCTTACATACTTATTTTTTTTTGACTTTATACACTGTTAAAGGCAAGTACTTCCTTAAGTGTCCAATTACTATAGCAGTCACCCTAGTCTGCTTGACATTTATATTTAACATTAAAATATGTCCTTACGTTTATAATGTAAACCAAGAGTACATCCTTTTCATAAAAATGTTTTTTATTCGGAACTCGAAGCAATATCCATTTTCAGGACGAAATGATATTTGAAGTGTTATTTTCTGACAATTTACGTTCAGTGCCAAGATATTCTCTTAAAAGTCATTTGAATAATTTTAATTTATATTCGTTCCCACGGGATAAATGTCTCATCTATGCCCGTTATTATTCTTACACGTTTTCAGATCACCAAACTTTGCTGATATTTAACCGAAGGCCTGGTTTGAATCGAGCTTTAAAAGTTCTCAAGAGCTTTTTTCTTATCTTTACAGCAAATAATAATATAAAGCTTGCCTTGTATGACAGTCATTATTGTAGCCTCTGCATATACTTGGCACGAAGCTCTTAACTTACTTGACTGAACCAGCAGAAAGAAAACTATAAAAAGATTATGTTGATATCTACGCTGCCATGATTAACTGTCTTAAAATGCAAAAAGATAATAACTGAATGATTTTTTATTAGTAGTTTCGGTGGATTTAAACGTCATAATTCTTAAATATTAAAGAATGTGTTGTTCCACAAAATACATCAAATGAATTTATTTCTGTATTTCGTTACATATATTTCAAAAGTTAAGCTTACAATGCGATTTGTAATGGAATAACAGCGAAAAAATATGTATTTATCATTCATTGACTCACAATCCCCTTTGAAAGTACACCTGTCGCTTAACTGGCCGACCACTGGTGAATTGACCCTATCACGTATTGGTTGAGAATTTTGATCAACAGCGCTATAATCATAGAATAAAATGTCAAAGTATTTGGTTCTACAAATTTTATTAGGTAGTTGATAGCTATTTCGGATTGACGTCATCGTCAGAACTATACTTAAACTTATTTTAGCTTAGTTATATATACAGTTTAGAAGAGGTAGCATTATAATCTGTATTTTTATAACTAGTCCAACATTTTATCCATAAAGAAATTTGGCGCTATTAATGGCATGAGCATTATAATCTGGCTTACTTTTATAAACGGTTCTATTTTAGATTTTATGCATCAAAATTATATAAAAAACACAAAAAAACCAAACACATATCCCGAATAAAAGTGGAGTAAATTAAAAAAGTACATTTTACAGGAGAGCGAAAACAAAATTCAAAAAACTTAAAATCTTCGAACAAACGGTGCCGTAGAAAAGAGAATCTACTTGCTCCTTGCGGTGAATGAGTGAACTGACAATTATACGGTTTTCATGGGGTGTACATTATCATGTTTACTATACTATTCCGAATTCCGATATAAAACGTAAATCAGAAATTTTTGTTTTCATATACTTTTCGTCGGGATGTGCGATATATGTTTTTATTTATTATGTGACATTTTCATGTACTTTAGGTCGTTTTATTTGACATTTATCAACTCAATTGAATAAAAGTTCATTTAAAATTCTGTATCAAATAATTTATTACTTCAGGAATTATTCATATTTAAAATTAAATATTTTCCACGTGGACATGACAGGTGACTAAATGAATTGAATCTCCTTCGTCGTCAAGTAAAAAGCCCATTAGCAGTGGAAGTTTTTTGCAATCTGATGAAAACGTAATATTAAACAGGCATCAAAGTTTTTAAATTAAATATAAAGTCGGGCGCCCGCTTATCTTGTCTGCGGTCACAACAGGCTAGACCCGTGTGAGTTGAGATTTATATTTCACAAGGATTTTTATATCGGAAACAAGATTCATGCAAACACTTATGTGATTTTAGGGAATCTAGAGTCTTGAGAAAATACTGCATTATCTTTCCAATGACTTGACGCATGTTCGAACATGTTTTCTTTACTCTTCTCAATAAAAGAATACTCCGATTATTACGGTATGGCAACTGAATTTAACTCTTCCAGAAAAATATGAGCAAGATTTTTTCTAACCCTATCATTTCAACTCTTTCCTCTCTAAAAAGGAGGCTCAGTTCAGAGCTTTAAAACAAACCCAAATTTAATATCTTATTTCTCGCACTGCATTCAATTGTAATTTACTTGATAGACTTTTATTATAATAAGGTGTTTTAGTTTTATATAATTTGTCAAATATTGTTGATAGATATATACGTTTTTTTATCTTTCACGGTTATTGTTTAAATACATTTTATTTAGGGACGACACTCTCTTTTGATTGATGGTAATCACCAGACTTACGAATCCGTTACAGTTTTCTTCAGGTGTTTCAGAAAGTTAATTTGGATATGTGTCAGCGCTCTTGAGCTGTCAAATCTCCGAGCGGACACTTTTAAATATATATGTATGTCGTTTTTTTCGGTTGTCTTGCTTGCACTCGATCCTACCCAACTATTATCCGATTCTAAAAACGGGACTTAAAAAGAGCGATTAGTTAACCGGCTATTTCCTAGTAGCATCATTATATCCTTAACATCTTCGATTAGAGAGGTTGAGTGACAAGCAGCTTTAGTTGGGATGCTTTACATTGGGAGCGGACTTAATAGGTAATATACGTATACAAATGGAATTCTTAATAATAGATTTAAAAGTAGGTATGTATGATTTTTCTACCTATGTTCAATGGGTATGGGCGTCTTTCCAATGAAGCGTTTTTTTTTTGTTTCTACTCGTTTAAATTATTCCGTACACGACTTCCTAGTTCGATCTAGATATTCAATTACATACAATGAAAACAACTTTCATTCTTTCCCTTGGCACGGTCTCTGTTCAATATACTGGAATGAACGATAAAAGTTTAATACGTCCATATATTAATCCAGAAATATGGGAATATATAAATTAAGACTTAATAAAATATGGTTTTGAATGAAATATGTCGTTATCGGATACTAATTCTGTGAAGAATATTAGCCAAACGAAATAACTATGAAAATAACTTTGATATTTGTCTCTGTTACGTCAGCGGCCATGAAGAGATGTTGGATCTTGGTACACTTGCTGAGGTGGAGCCTTCAACACTGATTGTTTCTGATCCCGACCGTCGATATTCAGTTGTCCTGGACGATAACCGAGCATTAGATCATCTGAGTTCACAGTTGTGCTTTAAGAGTGATGGCATTCATGGGAGGAAAGCAGAGCTAATCCAGTGACAGAGCATCTTGCAGTTGTTCAAATTCTCTACATAACTGCTATAAAGTAATGAATCTAATCACCTAAAAAATATCGTCAAATATCAGACCAGGTGGTTTGACTTCGTGAGAAATTCCCTGTGGGTGATCGTCATGCTTATGACACTGAAGTCGCTCAACTTTGTTTGACTCGTTTACCGACCAAGTAGAATTTGGGATTCTGGAAAACAGGCTATTTCTAACGTCATTTTTAATTGTACATAATATTATATGGATAACTAGTGTTGTGACACGTGACTCATGCGTCGCACGAATCTCATGACATGTCACAAGTGATCGACTCTAATATTCGAATCAATCAATTCTTTTAATTTACAAAGTTTATTATAACTCGTTGTATCCCGATAGTGCGTATAGTCACGGTGATCCTAAAGTATGATAGAAACGGGCAGCGTCATCTCGTTGCTGGAAACCGACGAAGTATTTTTTCAAATAACAAAAACCAGTTTGTCGTATGCAAACGCGAGCATAATAAGAGCGCTGCCTCTTTTTATCTTCGTATCGAGTGCCACCGCCCAGCTGCCGATTCGGCCCTGCCCTACCTCGCCCATATCAGACCCGCTCAGGATGCTAACCGTTGTTAATTGGGCGAACATTCAATCATTTTATATAGCTCTAGATTTCATCGCTACATTGTAACGGGCATCGTTACAATATTCACTGATTTTAACGTTATTGTTTTCATCGTTATTAATGGTAGGCTTTCTTATAAACACCGAAGTCTTAAATTACAGTTTTTTAGATGAAAATATTTAGAGATATTATTCTCAGTATAGATTATTTTTAAATTAATAGATTAGATTTATAAAAAAATAAAACACAGTTTTTCTAACCCTTCACAATACAATTGTCAGAATCGGTTTCGTTCATCCAAAGCATTTTTACATGACTGATGATTATATATATTTGTGGAAGTAGTACAAACAATTGTCTTCATTGTTATAAACTAATATCTTTTAGTAATGAATTTAAAGTTAACAGGTTACTTGTATTGCATAAAGTTGACATTCTTGTCGAATAAGTGATGTATATATCGACTGTGTTTTGGCCAATTAATGAACTCTCAAAGAAATTGAAACATACTACCCTCTGACGAGCGCTGGGCAAGACATCGAGAGAGTCGACGGCTTGAGGTACTTGAGGGTACACATCACGGGAGATGGCAATCCGTGTAAAGAGCTCACAATCCGATTAGGGATAGCTGGAGCAACTTTTAACTCAATGCGGAAAGTCTGGGACTCACGGTTGTACTCGGTCAGAACCAAATGCCACCTATTTAACGCATGCATCCTCACGGTGTTGCTTTACGGTTGCGAGTCATGGCACCTCGCCAAGGCACAGGGTAATCGTATATTGTGCTTTGAAAACAGATTTTTGCGGCGAATACTAGGGGTACGGTGGTTTGATTTTGTTAGAAACTCGGAGGTAAGAGAGCGGACGGAACAGCCTCTTATTACGTCAAAAATAAAAAGGCGACGATGGACCTGACTTGGACACGTGCTGCGGATGCCCCAGAGGAGCCTGAATCCTGTCTGTCTCTTCTACCAACCAGATGGATTCCGTCATCCTGGAAGGCCGCTGATGACCATCCATAGGATGTATTCGGCGGAGCTACGGGACGCTGGGATGACCTGGGAGGAAGCGAGGAGACTGGCGTGGGACAAAGAAGCTTGGAGGAACCGCGTGATGACCATATGATTCGAATAGAGAGCGGATATGGTTTAAAAAAGATTGAAATTGCTTAGGAGAGAGTAAAAACTGTTTTTATTGAAAAAATTATATGGTGAATTGCATTACGAATCTTTGAGATGCACTCCTGTAAATTCTCATGTTTGCAGATACGGGATTCTACATAGGCAGTGTCGATATAATAATGGCTTACATCAAGTGGCCGGGTCAGAATTTTTAATCTAAAACCAATGTAAAATGAGTTTCCCTTCCAAAAAGTGGTAAATTTATTTTTATAATCTATTTTGGCCGAGACCTTTTCTGCGATGAGATCCAATCACTAACTCATTTTTGTATTTTTTGAGGGTTACTTCAATTGACCACATCGAATTATGTAACTTCCAAAACAACATGTTAAACATTTTATTCGACTTAACACGCATATAAATAATAATGTTGCTAAAATCTTCTAATAATCCACATTGTTTTTTTTTTTTTTTTTTTGATCTTGTTTTGTAATGCTATTTTATCTGCTCTAAATATACATATTACTATTTATTACATTTTAAAATGTGCTCAGTGATATTGATTAAATCGAAATAATGGTAATCAATATTCACCAGAGGCATATTTCTTATTATTTGAAGTTGCCTGCAGGGAAAAGCACCAAGGTATACTTATGTAGTTGGGGGTTATTACTGATAATAATTTCAAGGAGCGAACTTCATCTCCCGCCAATAATTCCGGTTTGAATCAAATGAATCGAATCTGCTGCGCGCGCACTCGGGTCATTTAATAAGCACCCTCTGTTGTTGATTAATGGAAATGTCAGCCTTCGAGATCACTGTTGCCACGCCATAAATATACATACATGCTATGTAACTGTGTTATGCACTTGCGCAATGTACATCTCAACACCCTACAACCGAGGCTAGAATAATTATGCCCTCTCTAAATTTGGAGCAATCCACTCGTTATTGAGTACACCTGATTCTCTTTTTGCGCGGTTTTTTTTTTTACATTTGCACAAATACAGTACATCGTCTATTCAATTCTAAACTATACTAAACGAAATCAATCGATTATCTATGAAATTTGCTACATTTCTGTAAAAGAAAAATATGCAGTACTTTCTTAGTTATTCGATAATTTGTTTTATACTAAACGCCACACACTACAAATTCCTTTTTCAACAGTATCCTATACCCCTAAGATGATTGAATGATGAATTTTTCGCTACATAAAAATCCTTTGACTCGGCAGATAATTTGCCTAATTAATGAATGAGGCAATGGGCCAACATTTTTCATGAATTAGGCAAAATTTTGCCCATTTTGTGTAATAAGCAATTTCACACATTCGGCGTAACATGTACTTATGTATAAACGACGAAGTTTTTTTAATAGATAACAATATTGGTGCCTTAAAAACGTTTTATATTTATTATTTCTATATCTGGTTACACGAGTGTTAAAATAATGCTTTGAAACTCTTGAAGTTTTTCCACAGTAATTAAAATAAGTATAGCTAGTTTTTTGAAGCAATGTTGCACTAATAACAAGTTCGGATGCCATTATTCTAAAGCTAAAATAATGTTAAATGTTCTTTTAATGAAATCATTTTTTCTTTCGAACTATATTGCTTATGTGGGAGGTCTATAGTTTTTAGGCGCTAAAAATATGTAAACTTAACATTATTTTTGATAAACATACTAAACTGAACGTAGTTTATTAAATAATGTTAAGTTATTGATTGAAGTGACATTTATAGTCCACTATAAAGAGGTAAAAATAAGTCTGTTGATTGCTATTTCATTTCGGAAATATGTTTAAACTTAATTTAGCTTAGCTTTATACTGACTGCGTTTTGGCCAATTGATGCAACCCTAAAAAAATACAAAAATGAGTTAATGATTTGATCTCATTTTAAAGACGGTAGAGCAGGTCTCGGCCAAATGATTAGAAAAATAAACTGACCACTTTTTGGAAGGGATCAGAATTTACAGGAGTGCATTTCAAAGATTATTAACGCAACTTAATATATAATGTTTTCGATAAAAACAATTTTTACTCTTTCCTGAACAATTTCAATTTTGAGGGTTACATCAATTGGCCAAAACTCCGTCGATTATGTTGGGTAATATCTTATTCAATTAAACTGAATATTGCTGGAGTACATGGCTGGAGTAAGGTCATCGAAACAATAAAATCTCGTCATTTTATGATTTACTTGCAAGACTGAAGGATTTTATGATCGCTAGTAATGTACCGTCGTAATTATTTTCCTATCATTAAACCGATCCCACTATCGATGCCCACGCGACGCGGATGCCATGTTATTGCTCATAAAATGGCATATTAAACTTGTATAGAAAATTATCCTAGTAAAATAGCTACTGTCGGCTAAGTAGTCAATTTAATTTCTTGCGAAAAAGACGCAGCTGTAATGTATCTATAAAAACCACTGCAGTTATTTACTAAGTAAATCTACATAATAATTTGTATTTACAAAAGAGCATAATTTCATATGAAAGATTTTTTAATATTAAAACAAATAAGAACTAAATTTGAACGATTCAAATTTGATTTTGAAATTCCATCAAGCACCCTCAGTCAATATCATAAATTATATAAGTACTAGAAAAAGTGAGTATTATAAATTTTTCATGAAAATCTTGTTTTGTTGTTGGTTTTGTTCGTTAAATAAAACAGAAAACAAATGTATTTACGGGTTACTTAAAAACTGATATTCTCTATTTTATGATCTTTTTAACCCGACGAACAACGCGCTTTACATGTTTACATGTCCAAGACTTTACGTCGTATTTCCGGCCAACCTAGAAAGAAACGTTTTTGGACATATGCTTTAAAAAATAATTTAAACCTTTGAGTAGAGAAATTAGGCAACAGATCATGAAAATGTAGAACACGAGGAAATATATTTTTCAAAAGAGCTCTCGATATTCAGTCTTTCGAATTTCAGCTTTAAACTGCCGATACGCAGTATTAATCGTCAGCCCTATGTATTACACATACTTATGCGGCTACGCGCTTGCTCGTGTGCGTGTTGGCGGTTTATATGAAAACTGACCCCAGGCCGTATTGCTACAAAGTCGTAGAATACATATTTTTCAGCTTTTTAATTTTTTTCGATTTATATTATCGAGAATACCACGATTTTAGTTTACTTCTTGATGCAACAATAACTACAATATTAATAGTATATTAATAAACTTTTCAACCAAAAGTTAAAAATGTTTTGCATATTTTTTGTATTAAAAATATGGTTGATTCCCCTTAACGCTTTATAGGTTTACCGACTAGATTATTATTGACTAAGATTTACAAGAGACTGCCTTTAATATTTATCGCAATATTCCATGACAGCTCGACCACTGTAATTTAAAACTGTTAGCTCGTCTGGTCATCTATCTCTGGCACTGAGGTGTTTTCTTACTCGAGAGAGTTAAATGAATGGTGTATTGGAATATTGACGACCGCCTTATTTACCCAACTCTAACTTAGATTTCTAGAATAAAATAGAGTGCATGTTGATGTTTATATAGACACTAGCTCGATTTGACAGAGTATGTCAAGTTTTTTTACTACAGACAACATGCACACCTAATTAGAAAGCAGAGTTAGTTTTTCACATTTTAAACTATAAATGTAAAAGTAATTTTTGACATTTTTATCGACTTTCAAGCTGGAATTTTCTTATTGTTTTGTCTAGATATGTTTTATAGCCATACATTTTGCAAACACTCATAAAAGATATTTTACTGTGGTCGAAACGTTCAGTGTAACAAAAATCATACACACCGTTTATGTCGCTTTTTTACAATTGAAAGAAATATCTCCATGACCTTTGATATTATGTCACGTCCTTGGAAGCTTTAAGTATCTTTTTTGATACTCCCTTCTCAACTATTCAGTCGTGCCTACTTATCCCTGCTCCAAAACCCTGCTATATATGATTGAACTTGTCGTAGGGCTTGGCTCCACAAAACCTTATTCTAATATCCATTTATTCCTTTTGTATCCTCGGCCGAGTACATGCATATCAGTCAGTATTGAATCTGAAGGTCATACAAATAATCACATTTCGTAAAGTAAATCAATCATTGATAGTACGTAAGTCCATTATTGAAGCATTTTATATCAATAGGCGATGAATAGATGGTTATACATACATTTTAATTTAATTGTCTACTCAGAAATACCTTATATTTTGAATTGGTATTTATCTTATCAGAATTATGTCTTTTGTAGCTTTATTACAAACGTTTAATTAGTCCTAAGTAACTGGACCATTTTCCTTGTCGATTATCATGCTCTACAGGTCTCGTCCGAAGAGGGTATCTGATTTTGCGAAAGAACGAGAATTATGTTTTTTTGTTGTGATCTCGATAGCAAAATTGTAAAAATATGCTTGCTTTATAGTTTCTGATTGCAGTGTAAATAAAACCTGCTTATTTGAAAACATACATTGAAACCTCAAAATAAAATTCTTGATTTAACACCTTTGCGGTTAGAAACGCCATAATGAAATTCGTAGTAAGTAGAGTATTTTGATAGCGCAGTCGTGGCACTGAGTAAAAGTTTTAGCTGAGGATTGTTTTTAAATATGTATACATGGTGACATTTAGTTATACAAGTAATCCTATGCATTGGAATATGGGGTTCAGCGAATAGCTGGCCTTCTCATAAGCCTTTCAAATAAAAGGAAATGATAATTAATCTGAAAATGAGAAATTGAGTGGGAAAATTAATACTTTTTATCACAAATCAAGTAACGATATGATGACATAATCTGTTTAAAACGATGAGCTGACAGCGTAGCTAAGTGGACATTGAATGAGTTAAATAATGGATTTTTTATAAGTAATACTTACTATTCAATAAGTTTTGTCAAATTAATCGGTTCGTTAATCCCATTATTTATTACAACGGCAATGCTTTGCCGCCTTTTCTTGTCATCTTCTCCAGATCCATAATAAACCAAAAAGTCTTAATGTATATCTCACTGTCCCTCAATGAAAAACGTTTATTATTCGCTATAAAGTTACCACACTTATTTACTTTTATTACCCAGCCACGCACATAAAAATCTTTTAGAGTTTTGGCACCCGGTAACATTGTTACAGACTATATTGTATGCAGTTTAAGAAAACCAGTCGGTTATATAATATCACTTTGGTAGAGATAAATCCACAGTGTCACAAATTTGCTTGTGTTTAAATTTATTGTAAACACATGCTATAAATGTTAACAATGCGCGAGATACAAGAATTTTCTTTTGGATAACTACTTTAATGCATTTTTTTACGATAAATTATAAGACATATGGCTGAAGTATCTATTATAGAGAACATTCATAATGATTTTTACCTTTTTATTAAAATAAGTACATACGTACTCAATACATCTGTTCTATTAACTCTATGGCCAAAAATAGATCAATTTCAACAATGAAAAATGAGGAATTATGTGAAATATATATTAGTTATCCCAAATACATCAAGAAGCAAACTAAACTCGTCGCATTCTCCCTAAAATAAATCGAATAAAATTGAGAACCCGAAAAATATTTAACATACGACTTTGCCAGCAAAATATCTCCGGCCAGTCTTCATATACACCGCCAACATGCACACAATCAAGCGCGTAGTCCCTAAAGTATATGTAATACATAGGGCTGACGATTAATGCTGCGTATTGGCAGTTCAAAGCCGAAATTCGAAAGACTCAATATCGAGAGCGCTTTTTAAAAATATATTTTCATGATTTTAAATTTGGATTTGGATTATTGAGATTTTGTACACTTCCATGTATTTTGTCACTAACGACTCAACATTTTCATGATCTGTTGATGTCTTAAATTATACTTAAATTAAATTTCTCTTCCTAAATGTTTTAACTATTTTTTAAAGCATGTATTCACTAGTGTTTTCTTCTAGTTTGGCCGGAAATACGAGACAAAGTCTTGGACATGTAAACATGTCCAGCTCGTTCATCGGGTTAAGATCGTCAATACTCGATTTACGGTGTTGCAATATTGGATATCAAAATTCATTTCAAGGGATTCAGTAAAGCCCTTGCGTTGCCACTCTGTTACAACAATCTATAGGTAAATATGGGATTGCATTAAAAGTGTTCTACATTTTCTACAATGAAACACAAACGTAAAATATGACAATAAAACATATATATAAGTTAACCGCACTCATTGTTGCCAATCTCACAAAGTAACAATAGTTCCTGATACACTACTGTTATTTTCGATATATTATATCATCAAGTTTTATAGATTCGGTTTGACGAGCACTATCAAGAATATCGATCCTACTCAGTTTATCTTATCTCATAACCAGGTACTTCATCCAAAAATGCCTCCTGTCGCGTTATAGCTCCATAAAATACGTCTTAATTCTTGCCTGGTCGTATTTTTAAGAGCCCCCTAGCACACCTTTACGATCTGATTGCATTAATCTCTGTCTGCGCTCGTTCTTCGAGGCGTTTATGAAGTCTCCAATATTAAAGATATGTTATTTTATGCGGCCAGTAGCGTGCAATTTTACGTTTAATTTAGCGTTCAAAAAACTCCTCTTGTCATGTATTCTTGTGAATAAACTCGTTTAATTATCTCGTACATAAGAATCAGCAACACAAAAATAAACTCAAACTAGCACAGAATTCACTACACTGCCTACAATGCCTAGAAAATCAACGGAATAATCCAAAATATCCCTAAATTTAAAACTGCGGCTATGTTGATGAATTTTACATATCGCGTAGATCGTAAATAACCCATTTAACTGGTCAAATTCAGTTTAATACTCATAATATAATTAAGCTTAAAAAAAACTATCGACAGTTTTCTTTCGATACAAATATTTAGTTATAATTTAAGACATCGACTGAGGGTGCTTGATGGAATTTCAATATCAAATTTGGATTATTGAGATTTTGTACACTTCCATGTATTTTGTCACTAACGACCCGGGTTTCGCCTTTCGGCATCTTCAGGCATTCGAGCTCACGAATGGATTGTATATATTTACCCTTTCGTCGAATTGCATCCCGTCGAAACCCACAATGCTATTATAATTGTAAAATCACTGGTAATTCTAAAAGAAGTTGGAAAGCGGCAATTCGCCACTCTGCTAATGTGTTGTTTACAAAATAAGGATTAAGGTAATTCTCGAAATGTTAACTCAGGTATCAGTGTGGCTCTCAGACGTATAATATTTTACCTCGTAAATAATATTTGTCGTATTTGTATCTTCTATATAAACGTTAGACACTGTTTACTGTCTGTCAGTTCGAGTCCATTCGTGAGCTCGAATGCCTGAAGATGCCGAAAGGCGAAACCCGGGTCGTTAGTGACAAAATACATGGAAGTGTACAAAATCTCAATAATCCAAATATTTAGTTGTTGAAGATAAAGTTATCTCGCCCTCCATTTCTTTTTTGAACGTTAATGATAAATAATCACTAATTAATAAATCTTCACTGATTTGATTGCACAATATATAGCATGAATTATAACATTCAAATGTATGTATAAACATACTTCAGATAGTGTGTAAGCTATTGTAAGAGCCTCACCGATCAAATTATAATGGCGATTTTGTGCTTGTGATATTTGAAACAAAAATGTGTATGATAACATGAAATCGATATCACACGTACACATTGCATGGTTAAGATAAGCTTTGAAAAGAATTTCAGCAAATAGAACAACGCCTTTATGGAATTGCAGCTGATACGTTAATTCGAAAATGTCTCTAAGAGTGGGGCAGTCAACACTAGGCAAGTATAAAATCGTCCGATGTTTTTTTGGCTTTAACTGTGTCGTGCTTAATTTCTTATTGATGGTGCTGTTAGTCTGCACCTAAAATCTTTAACTACGATGTCCTCTGTTAAACAATACCGATGTTCTATGAAAGTTGGTTCATGATAAATTCACCACCCATTTTGCCCTTCGAGATTGTTTCTTCTCTGACTGCCTCTATGTCAACCTCACATTATTATCGACAGTGCAATGCCGGAAACGGAGATGCCCTAGCGAATGGCCTCGTAAATTTTCATGGTCGGTCGGCCATTGATAGATCTTACTACTATTCGTGAAAATCTAATTTGCATCTAGAATCTAGACTTTAACTCTGATATATGTTATGTAACTATTTTCCGATCGTATTTTATAACCGGAAAAGTGTCATCAAAGAAAAACACAACGAATGATGTATTTTAAAAGCTTTGACACAGAGCTTTGAGATATCGTTGACTTACTTTGAAAAGGTTCTAACTGAAATTTTGACCTAAAATTACCTTTTGATTGGAAAATGCTGTATTAGCCACATTCTACCATATACGTTGATTTCAGAGTCATATATTGTTCAATGAGGGAGTTAGCAGTATTTTGGAGTTCTATCCACACATTTTTTTTTATACGGTTCTATGGATCGATATAACTGCTTATTATCATCTCACAGAAAAAACATACACATCACAGTTTTTTTGAAAAGGTTTTAACGTCATGTCGAAAATTCTTCGTTTGGTGTGTTTTAGCCTTTACTTCTGTTGTTCTATCGATGTGGTCATTGACGAAAGTTTGCTGAGTTCGTTCAAACATTCAAAGTATATATGTATTATAATATTATTGTAAGCTTATATGGTTCAAGCAAACCATGATAATATATAATATTAATTATTATCTCAAAAATCAGAACATTTTGTTTGATAAAATTGAAATATCCAATGAAACTTTTTCAAACAAACTATTGTTGTCAGTTCTAATTAAAGCTTTAGATACTCATTATTTTCTAATATAAAGGTCTTAGTTAAAATAAATTATATAGAAAAATAATATATATGTATAAATATATGCCAACTCACTAATTAAAAATACATTTTTTTCTTTCAAAATACAAAATATGATCTGTCAAAACTTCAAACGCTCGTATCTCAAAACATCGACAAGTGCAATTAGAACCTTTTCAAAGTAAGGTAACGATATTTGAATTAGTTGAATAACGAGTGACTGAAATTTATATAATATTAAACTGAACACCGTGATTTAATTAGTACTATAGAGTTGAGAGAGCGTCATTTTATCAAGCCCTATTATGTAGGCGGTGCTAGCACTGCTCGCTTTATTATAGCGTTTACGACTACACACGTTTTAGTTTTAAACGAAAATTTTAATACTATCACCATGGAGCACTTTCAAATGTCAACTTTAAAGAGTTGATATGTCGACGGCTTATTCAAATTGAGTTTTAGAAAGGTTACCGTCTAAATAGTGAATATATGTGAAGGGTTATGAAACGATAAAAACACTATACAAGTCGTCATTATTTTTTTGTCGTCCACATACTAAGGTTAATATACCTATGGAATACTATATAGTTAAATTCATTTCCTCAAATTGAATTTTGAATTAATATACTAGTTAACCCTATCCTTAATGGAATGTCATATGATTATAATAACGGATATATTATTGGTTTGGTAAGTACTCTAATGAGCAATTCTAGCCTCACTGAACAAATTAACATGACGTAATGATATGATATAAATTGAATATACCTTTATGAACACAATCCAATTTAAGCTAAAAAAACCGCTGGTGGACTATTCCGTAAATATTTTTGACAGAAAGTTTTTTTAAATAAATTATATGACACACCCTGGTTTTTTTGCCAAGTTAAAGTTTCATTAGGGTCCATAACTGAAATCGCCCAGCGGTAACGACAATAATTCGGAGAATCGGCCCGACTCTTGTTGCCAAGGGTGCTCGTTCAATAGTCCATTTTTGACGGAAAGGGGTAGCTCCGACGATGCACAGTCGAGTACGATTTGTCGAGCCGGGCTACCCGCCTCGTGGCTGGCACGGGTGACGTTGTGAATTGTTTGTGTTTGTTTTGAATTGGACTTAATTGAAAATCGTTTGTAGTGTCACTTGCATTATAACCTAAAGTAAATTCATGTGTTAAGTAAATGTAAATGTAGAATCAATTTTATGTGTTAGGAATAGCATTTTTGTGTATTGTAAACCACTGCATCTTCGATTAAAAATAAATAAGTGTTAAACCGGATTTGAAATGGCATTTGTTTGAGATCCCAGCCCTTCCAGGACGTTCGATAACCAGCCATTCTTCTCATATAATTAATATTTATATTGCAGACCTCGTAGCTGAGTGCTCTACGCTCTTGGGCTTTTGTTCTACTCGGTTTCGTGGTAACGAGCTCAAATCCCTAACTGGGATCCATCATATATTTTGATATTTCAATCGATTTGTGGATTAGTATCCGAAGCCAAGATTGTCAAATATTTCCTCCCACTTTAGTCCTGTCCTAATATCATCATTACCCTCTCCTAATTGAGAAGTTAAACAGATTTTGTCGAGATGACCCAAAATAAGTTCATATATGCCCATTTAAATAAAAACTATCAAGACCTGTTTCGCTCATCGATCAATCAATTACTATCAATCTGGTGAAAATGGTGAAACAAGTTTTATTTGTATATTAAAATATATATCGCCACATTTTTTTTTACCATGCGGAGTGGATCCCAGTGTGAAATATGTAACTTCCCAATGGAGGTATCTCAACAAAAGTTTTCTACGACAACTGTTTGTCACTGAGTTGCTCAATTTCTCTTTTTCAAAGTGAGTAGGGATTAAAGGATAGGGCTAGGGCAGGCACTAGCGGTTAGCTAATCGCTCTCGCTATGCCCTGTTTTTAAGGATCGGATGAGTGGAAGGGAGTTTTATATATCACCATATTTTCATAAATTCATGTCTACGAACAGAAATCCATAAATGAATCGATAATTACATATTTTGATGACATGTATAGGCAAAGCTACAATTCTTGCCATATATAGTTCTGTTCGCATAAAGTTGATTGAAAAAACTGGAAGGTTATTTTGGAAAGATTATTTCCATAAATACACCAGTAATCGCTTAAAACTGAATTATTAATAATGTCCATGACGATGTTTTGATCAGCAATTTGAGGTGTTTTTGTCCTCTTTGTTCGCGGCAGGATGCACCTGCAGTAAGCTGCGTCCCTCACGCAGTTTGATGCGCAACCGTTTTGTTTGCTTTTTACAGTGGTCAATCTTCGGACTGGAGGTAATAAACTTTTTACTAAACGCGTCTAAGAGAATAAACTTTAATTATTAAAGCTTAATGACGTAAATGTCCAACCGGAGATATAATTACCGTTTATGGAATGTTATTAGAGTAATTAATCATATTTGTAGCTTAAACTTGAATACATGCAACTTTCTTCAATCAACATTAGTCATTAAACTGTAGTTGTACAAAGATAACACATTTTGTATCAGGAGCTCTAAAATTTTTTTAACTACATTCTCCTTTTCAAAAATATTCAGAATATAATTCTTAACTCAAAAAGCTCAACTTTCCAAATATGCATACTTGCAATATTGAAAATCTAATAAACAGCAGCAATTCCCGACTGGTTGCTTTGTATCGTTTAATCACGAGATAATTTAATATATAGATAGATAGATATTATTGATATCTGAATTTATTTAGAAATACTTTTTTTTTAAATTATTACACTGGTAACTAAAGTACAGACTAATTTAAAAGAAGTAAAAAAAATAATCCTAGTCTTGCCTTTCAAATCATACTCAAATATATGCCCAAATTATCTTTCTCTTCTCAAATGTATTGTTAAAGTTTCAGTATTAAATTTGCCTGATTGCCGTGTTTGATTGAAGCGTTTATGCTTCAAAAGTAGATCGTATGGAAAAATTTGTTGAGCATCATCGGTATATAGAATTATTAAAAATTTAATTTCATTTCCTTATGAAATCTTATTTTTTGCTGTCCACAGATGGTTTTGCCACTTCGACGACGACAACTACGTGAATGTTCCAAGATTAGTAAGACTGCTTCAAGATTACAACCCCCAAAGAGATTGGTACCTCGGTAAACCGTCCATCCAAGCACCACTACAGATCCTCAATAAGGATACATCGAAGGTATGTAAATAATTGTAAAACGATCATGCTTATATTTATAATTTAAGACATCGACAAACCCGGGTTTCGCCTTTCGGCATCTTCAGGCATTCGAGCGAATGGACTCGAACTGAGTTCAGTTCGAGTCCAGTTCGAGTCCAGTTCGAGTCCAGTTCGAGTCCAGTTCGAGTCCAGTTCGAGTCCATTCGAGCTCAGTTCGAGTCCATTCGTGTGCTCGAATGCCTGAAGATGCCGAAAGGCGAAACCCGGGTCGTTAGTGACAAAATACATGGAAGTGTACAAAATCTCAATAATCCAAATTTAATGCTTATATTTTTTATTTAATTGTTTTCTATGTTACATGTGAATTTAAGAAATAAAATTAGATAAAGTCATACTTACTTAAGTAGTACTTGCAGCAGCGGGACGCGGGAAATAATTTATTATAATTTACGATTTAGTTCCTCTGAAAATGTTTTATCAAAGAACACATATTCTCATAAACTGGTTCAAAGTTACCATTTTCTAAATTAGATAATTTGTTATTTATTATCTTAATATATAAGCCAATCCAATTCACTTGGCTATGTTTAAAAATGATGATAATGGTTGTTCGTGATTTAAAACGTCTCTGCAAGGTGGTCAATTTGTTATAATATGAATATAGCCTTTGAATTTTAATATTCGCTTTTATCTTAATCGTATGTAAGGTCAAGTCGGTGCATAGGATTTTGCGCAGGAAGTCCATCTTGATAGGCAAATGCAAGTCACGACTTGCTCCAGGATAACAGCAAGCTCTGATGATGGCCGGGAGTATTCAGTTCGATGAAATGGAAAGATATCTTATATTGGAATATTAAGCTCTTGTATCAGAAAATAGTGGAGTATTCAGTGTAGGGAAATACAAAAATGTCATTTCATAATATTTTTTACCGTACAATACAACTAAATAAAATTTTGTTATCTGAAAATAATGAAATTATTCAGGAATGTCTCCCTAAGTTTAATATTAATCGCTATAATATAACTTTGATACATATACATCATACAATTTAATAGAAACTATGCTAAGCTCATATTCTAAAGTTTTATTTATACAATAGGTAAGGTTTCCCTTGAATTGAGAATTGAGCATTTTTAACTGATAGAAAAAATAAATGACTGGTTGTGAATTTTAATGTAGTTATTATTTATTATTCTCCATCTTTATTAAAATACATGCTAATAATGTATTTTCTTTTATTTTGCTTAAATCAATCGGAGATTTTATATTAATTTCAAATATTGTAAATCAATTTGATTTTTGAAAGAAATCATCTAGTAACACCACTGCTTTGCTTTTATGTTATCTGCAATAAAATATTGCATTTGCCATTCGGCCATGTAAAGCTTGTTTATTAAAAATAAATGAAAACGACTTCTTCTGCACCACCTGCCGATGTGTTGATGAACAAATATAAACAGTAACTTGCTGCAGAAGGACGAGCGGAAGTGGACTATTTTTACTTGGAGTTAATGAAAGCCTTCGCACATTTAAATTAACTAAGATTCGTTTAGAGATTATGTATATTAATGTATTGTTTCTTAACGGGGGTGATTTTATATTTTTACCATTTCTAACTATAATAAACTATAATATAAAGATTGGATGAAGTCATATATTATATCATTCGTTTTCAATATCCAAAGAATTATATTCTATTCGTCCTGTTATTATTCCCATCATAGATCGAAATGTATCAGGGTCCCATGAGGATAACGTAGGTATTCGGTACGGCAAAGCATCGAATTCTCATAATATCCAGTAAGCTGTTTTAGATATATGGTCCGCACTATTCGCCAACAATACTGCTCTGATGAACTCTTGTTTTGACCCGCTATTCTTTAGTGCCCACTGCAATGCATACGCTGCGCTATTCGTGATATCCTGATACCACTATTGCATTTTATAGACGTTATACGCAGATATAAAACCTTGTTGTTTATTGTTTTTTAACTAAGAAGTGAATCACTTTTAAGGCGTTAACTGTCAATTCTTGGTGGAAAGACATTATATTTTAAAAAATAAAACACAATTCGTTTGTACTACTTCCACATGTTTATAATGATCAGGACCGGTTTCGCTCATCACGAGCATTATCAGCTGATAAAAATACAAACATAACAGGCCTATTTATATAAAATTGAGTGTAAAAATGAAGGTATATAAAACTGATGGTTCATGAACTAAGACAAAAAATTACTGGTTAGCAAACAAATTATATACAAATCAAATAAAATAGTCTACATTTAAAATGTTATGGACCTCTTACAAATCAATAAATACTAATCTGAAATAACAAATAGAGCTACATTAAAAGTTCATTATCTGAGCAAAAAATTTTAATGCCATTACTGATGTATTAAGCAAATAGTGGATTGGTAAAATTATAAGAAGAAATCAGTGAACCGTTTAAAAATAATCAAATATTACGTACGTAATTAATGTTAAACAATAAACAGCCATCTTAAGTGGAGAACGCAGAGCAGCTATGAGCATCCATCAATTTTATATCTGAAAAACAAAAATTAAAGAGACAGAATCAATTCTTACAAGTTAAAATATTAAAATAACATTACAGGTATAGTACAAATTAATGAATCGGATATAACAAAAGAGAAGGTGCAAAGAAAAGACCGTTTGCTCATTCAGTAAATTTTTGCCCAATTCAAATTTAAGAAGTGAATATCCAACATCTATGACAATACGACTTTTCTAGATGTCAATAAAATATCGATGTAGAAAGGTTAAAGGAAATGCCTCTTACTTTAAAACCACTAGGTTCTTCTGTAGACATATAGTTTTATCAAAGAAAATATGCTTCATTTGTTGCTTTACGTTTACAAATTGATTTATAGTATTGCAAGTTTCAAGTGAGAAATGTAAATTAGAGCTTTGTTCCTTAACCCGATGAACGCGCTGGACATGTTTACATGCCCAAGACTTTATCTCGTATTTCCGGCTAAACTAAAAAGAAACATATGCTTTAAAAAATATTTCAAACCTTTAGGTGGAGAAATTAGGCAATAGATCATGAAAATATGTAGTAGAACACAAGGAAACATATTTTTGAAAAGAGCTTTCGATATTCAGTCTTTGGAATTTCACTTTTGAATTGACGATATGCAGCATTAATCGTCAGCTCTATGTATTACCCATACTTATGCGGATACGCGCTTGGTTGTGTGCGTGTCGGCTGTGTATAAAGATTGACCGCAGCCATTTTGCTTACAAAGTCGTAGATTAAATATTTTTCAGCTTCGTCATTTTCTTCTATTTATTTTAGCGAGAATGCGACGAGTTTAGTTAGCTTCCTGATGTATTTGGATTGGAGGTCTGCACGGGCCCGGGCTCGCGCGGGTAGAGACAATTCATTTCGGGCTCGGGCCGGGCCTGCGTAAGGGATTTGTTCTTCAGAAAAATATTTAGGACTATGTTTGGTTCATGAGTACTCTTGATAACTAAATACTGTTGATAACAAAAAGGCAATAAATAAAATAATTTATTACGTTTCGAATAGCATTGGACGCAATAGAATCTTTTACTTGATACCGTATGGAGACATCATTTTATTTTTTAGTAACTTGAAACTGAGCTCATAAAATTGTTATTGATCCGTGAAACAATGCTTTATTCGTTTAATCATCACCGATAGTAAATTTAAATAGTTCGTAAATGAATAAAGTGTGATATTATTCACTATCTGCTTTCTATTCGTTTTAGACAGTCGACTGTTCCGTGTGAAAAAGATGGGTAGGTTAATCAATTTTATAATACTGTATTTTTTTAAATCGGGTTTTTTTCGCGCCGAGATATATAAATTTTGGCTTCGGGTCGGGCTCGTGTAATAAGTGTGGTATGAAGACTCGGGCTCGGGTCGGGTAATTTCATCAAATTTCGGTCTGTGTAGACCTCTAATTTGGGATAACTAATATATACTTCGCAACAATTTTCAATTTTTTTCTTTTGAAATTGATCTCTTTTTAGCCATAGTGAGCGTTTTAACAGATCAATTGACTGAAAATAAATTCGTTGCGAAAACGGCTCTCGCTGTAAGGGTCAATAATTGTTTCATTCTTATTTGATGCTATAAAAAGTACGCATTCTTCTAGTTATTGATTAGTGGCATATACCCTAAAGTACCACGATTATAATGGGGTGAAGTGTAAATCAATTGTATACATATTTTTCACCCCTCTCTTCCAAATACAAGAGGACGAATAACGTACCATCAGATCTTCATATAGTCTATTGGAGCGTTGATCTTGATAGTATTATCTACACTTTTCAATTTCAACATGTATCTATTTTCTAAATAAGTTTTTTTCTAAAATATACAAATAACATTGGTTAACATTGGTTAACATACAGACTGCGAATCGATGAAGGTATGTATGGCCTGACAAAACATTTCAATACAATACAAAATAGATGGAAGAAAATGAATCATTGATTACTTGAAATTGTTTGCTACACGATTTTCATTTGGACACGTCTATTGTCCGTCCAAACGAAACAAGCGAGACTGATTTTTTAAACTTACATTCAAATAATACAGTGACCATGCGCTAGTTCATACCGAGCCACCACACTATTGATTACAAAAAATGAATATGCCTCTATAGGAATTCCACATATTTAAATCCATTGGGTAAACTGATTCCACTAAAAATCGTAGTTTATAGAAGACCAACTGACTATTTGGTCAGTAACGAATTCCATAAATGGTTAGTAACTAATTTGATAAATGGTCAGTAAGAAATAATAAATGTTTAGTTAATATCTATGTTTGGTATGTAAATAATTTACAAATAAATAATGGTTAGTTTTAATTAAAAACTGATCGTTTATTTTATTGACTGACCACGTGTATACTGACCATTTATAGAATTAGTTACTGATCTTTTATTGTTTCTTACTGACCAAAAATTGAAGTAGTCATTCACCCAATAATTGCAAGCCTAATAGATGTACTGTGATAATAACTACTCGATGGCAAGAATAAACAAAAGGACATATGAAAATATTTTCCGTTTAGCTTTGCTTAGAGTTTATTAAAATTAAAACTGAAGGCGTTATTTCACTGGTTGCCTGTATTTTAAAAGGTGCTTTTTCATATTCTATTATTTATTAAATCAGATTTGTGTGAAATATAAAGTCATTCCTGAATACGTAAATTTCAATTTCAATTCTAATTGCAAAAGTTGTACTGCGAACAGTACGCTGGAGTTTGCGAAATTAAAATGTTGAAGTCGTATGATTCTTTTCTTAGTTGAGCTTTGTTGAGACCTCAGGATTGGTAATTCAATTGTGGTCACCCCGTTTCATTCCAGTATTCCCAATACAAAGTTTTGAAACTCAATTACACCTAACACAATCAATACAACAAATCTGCCCGCAATAATAAAAATAATCTAATATTGTTTATTTCCCTCTACGAATTAAGAAATTATGACTCTGCGCTATTTATTCGAATACAAAAGGCCGAAGAGAATTAGACCGCGGCATTCAAAGAAGTAATAATCCTTTCAGGTGTTCTCGGTGTATTGTGATATTTTTTATTGTTTGTTTCAGGCACTCGTAATTAATTGCATCTTTTATGATTTTGTTCTCAGCCAAAGATTTCGTTTTGGTTCGCGACGGGAGGTGCCGGGTTCTGTCTCAGCAGAGCACTCGCTTCCAAGATGATGCCCGTGGCTAGGTGAGTTTGCTTATTACTTCTAACAATGCATTAATTTGTCGTTTTTATATTTTGCATGCAATAAATCATTTGCAAATGCATCATAATATCACATTATGATATTTCTTTTAGCCTCATATAAAAAAACTTAATTAAGTAGACTTGAAAATTTACAAATAACATTCGTCCATTATAACAATTTTGATTAGATTCAGGTATTTAAAAACGTCTCAATTGGCTAGCCAATCTAAAAGTCAGATTATTTTGTAATGAATATAATATTTTTTTAAAGAATAATGTAAGTTTTCTATTAAAAGACAACACTACAGATATACATCGAAAATAAACATCTATGTATCGTAACAAATATTGCAAAAAACCGGGAAAATTTGGAAGAAACACGGAGAATTAACTGTTAAATATGATACTTTTCATTTTTTGAAACATATTGAGTGGTACACAGGTGCACATATAAATTTGTGTGCCTTACCTAGATTAACTTCATACATAAAAAAACAGAAACGTTTCCGTAAAAATTTTGTGTTGGTTTCAAGTACACATAGACGTCACAGGTGATGGATATTGAATAAAGTGTCTTAATTCCATCTAAATATGTCATCGAACTAATGACTCACCGTAACCTCAATTTTGTGGATATAATGTTGCCATACGTAAAAAATGCCACACTTTTAAAATAAGTGTTAACAAATACTAAAAATGATATAAAGTATCATTAATATTACAATTGTTTTTTTCACATTTTTTCCCAATTTTTCCATGCGAGTTTATTCCCGAGTTTTTACCAGCCGTATCAATCAATTTTATAAAGTGTCTTATTACTATTATTTCGTTTAATGGTTTGAAATGCTATTACTGAACAAATCAGTGTTTGAAATGCTATAAATGAACAAATCAGTGTAAAAAATGTGCCACGAATTTAAGCGATAATATTGGCATATGGAATTGATTAACCAGTAGATTGTAGGCACGTAAATTAAATTAACTGCTAATTGATAAAATAGAACTTATAAGGAAACCTCTTTCTTAAAATTATGACGATACTGGCGAATATTATTGCTTTTAATGCTGAAAGAGATGATTCAATAACATTCAGAAAATAATGTCTATTCAATTTTAAGTGCTGCTATACAGCTAGGTCTCTGAGGATTAGTTTTATGATTTTTCTAATTTTATTTGGTCGTTTGCAGAAGGAGCCAAGTCCGTTGAAACTGCTCTTGCTTAATATCACGTATTTTCTCTAAAAGCTTTTACTTGATGCTCTGCTATATCGTCTTACGTACTAACTTTGGAGTAAGAAAATAAAAATCTTTTGAACCGAGGGTGGGGAAGGAATGCTGGGAATATAAGTAATGCGAAAAGACTGTAATGTACAGCTCAGATTGCGTGTTGCATCTTTATTGCATTCGTACTTTATTCACTGTTCTATAAAAAATATGCATAATTTATCATCGTATCTTTTGATATTCACCGTACGTTTTATATTAGAATCATACATTTTTATCAAAATCCGTTCTAATTGAACCTCTGAATTATAATGAGTTGAAAAATAACAAACCTCTTAATATAATCTATACATATATAAATTAATGTTTTTTTGACCTCTATGCGCTCCTTTAACATTCATCCGATTTCGATGACTCTTCGGTGAGTTGTTGCGCGCACACCCGTGAAGGTTTCTGAAAAAAAAAATTAAATTCTTAACATAAAAAGCAAATACATACAGACAGCGATATCTCGGAACAACTATCTGATTTATTCGTGTACGCACCAGACGGAAACAAAAAATATTGTGTATCCAAAAACACTTCAATCAACAGAATTAAAACACAAACCCTTTCTTTCTTTGAGTGGCATTGCAACGCATGACGGGTACTCACTAGTAATTAATATAAGATAGAAATTGAAACTTTTGTAATACTAACTAATCAATATTTTGACATATTTAAAGTTATGCCAATCTTATTACCTGTTTATACACAGTAGTGAAAATGTTTTATTCGAATACTATGTTTGCAAGGGTTCCCAACCACTGCGGAAGTTTGAATTTTAGAGGTTCAGGCGGAGAATTACTGCCGTTCATTAAAGATTTTCAATATTACATGTAACGTATGCATATTTAGAAAGCACTTTTTAATTAGAATTAGATGACATGGGGAACGGAAAAATTATATTCTCCACATTGGTGAAAGGGGAAATGGAACAGAAAAGGTAGGGAACCCTTGCTACATTGTTTTTATTTCCTATTCGAATATTTGTTTTCTACGAATATTTGAAAAGTAATCTCTAATCTCAAATAACTGATCCTCTACCAGCATTGTATTTAATTTCGATATATCTATATTACTTAATTATTAAAGTTATATTGTTTTTATATTGAATCTATAATTTACTTTATAAGATAAGCCATGAAATTTTATGTTCCTAAGCTGAAATTACTGTCATTAGAAAGTACTGGAAATAATAATCAGTTGGTAACAGGCACACAATTCTGTTTTTAGACGTTGTCATAATATTTCGCAGCGCATACACTCATTAATTTGGGCTTTGCTTCAAATTTTGGCTGACTTGACTCTTCATAAACATATGTACATTTAAAACATGAGTACTAGATAATAGAGACAACCTTTTCGGTGCCAGTGATGTTTTTAGCGAGACATTTTCAATATAGAGCAGATAAGAATCCAACACCAACACTGAATTTTTTTGTATTTGAATTACGCGAGGTGGCTGAAGTTTGTTTGTATCAATCGTACATATCTTTTTTTGTGGCTTTAAATTTAAATTATAGGAACCGCTTCATATTAACTCAGATATAAAGTTCTACTGTAAAACGTTAAATTACTTGAAATAGAGATCCTAAAAGATTATAAAATAAAATAATGTATTCTTTTTTGTGTTATGAAGTGTGGCCCAACAAGTGGCATGACAAATTGTCAGTTGTCATTTTATATTGAAAAACAATTTCTAAAAAGTAAGCGCTGAATTCATGTAAATTATATGTTAACGTAAACATATTCCAACAGAAGTTTTCTATGAAAACTGCTCATACTCTCTTATTTCAAAGAGAGTATGGATAGAATGATAGGGCTAGGGCAGAACTAGTGGTTAACTAATCACTCTCGCTACACCCCGTTTTTGAGGATCGGATGGCTGGTAGGGAGTTTTTTTAGACATGACAAGCAATCATGACTACGAACAGAAATCCATAAATCGATTGAAAGATCAATTTATGAAACTGTCCGCACCGGGACTTGAACCCGAGGCATCCGTAACCGTAGCCAACGACGTTTCCATTTGCGCCACGGAACCGACAAACGTAAAAATGACATCAAAATAAATCTAAAACAAACTGTTAAATAGAATCTCAATAGTGATATATTATTTGATATCATGCAGGTGTGTGATCGATATTTCACGGAACACATAAAATCAGCGATTGTATTTCGCGCTCTCGGGAAAATTGCTACGAAATATCGTAACTTGGTACTCATAAGGTTAATCTGACGATCGCGTGAAGTACTTGCCAAGGAAACATGTTTGTAGAACATTATCCACGAAATTAACGGGCTTCAAAATTTCTACGTAGCTTCACAGATTAATTTAATGATGAGATGGAAAGCACCCGCTTAAACGATATAGCTTTCTCCATTGCTCAAGCTCCCTTGTTTCTTGTACAGCTACTTACTATTACTTACCGATTCCTTGTAGAAACAATAACAACAAAAAAAAACAGTGAGAGAATCAAAATAATTTGACTAGTATGTAATAGCGGCATTTGAATTATGTTATTATTCCCGATTTGGCATTTCAAAAACAGAAAACAGAAAACTAAACAAAAGGGCACGAGTAAAACAAAACAGAAGTGAAGTGTTCTAACAAATATACGATATCCCCATAACACTTTATTTTACAGGGAACCATTTAAAACTCCATAAGTAAATATATATTTCTTATCGCACAAAAAAAAATTGAAACATTTTCACTAATAAATCACCGTTCTAGTAATTTGATAAAATAGTAACTTCTAAAATCATTATTTTATTTGGAATATAACGAATCTATAGTGTTCTATTATAATAGGATAAAATAAAAGAGTATTTAATTCTACAAAATTTTTATCAAGTAGTTGATAGCTATTTCGGCTTTACGCCATCGTCAGAACTATACCTATGCTTAGCTATATATACTGTTTAGAAGAGATAGACAATATCGTCTCATCTCACGTATTCAAAAATCATAAAGTTTATTTTAAAATTAAATCATTCAAGGTAATAATTGTGTTTTTAGAAAAGTAGCTTACGTGGTGTCATTAATTAGTCGTTGAAATAAGTGTATTTAAATTTTACATGGGTTTCTTGTAATGGTTTCAGTAAGGGTGATGGGTTAATATTTGTTTGGTCATTAAGGAGATTATTGTCATGATTGTATCTATTAATTTCGAGTTGTTCCAAAAGATTAAGTCTAAGGCTTTTTTCACACAAATGTGAGCATATCGGAACTGATTTAGTGGTTATGTTGTGGGCTTCTTCCAAGAGGTGGGTAGCAAATTGAGAATCTGTTTTATTATTTTTAAATGATCTTACATGTTCCTTAAATCTAGTTGAAATGCTCCTTCCTGTCTGTCCGATATAGATCGAATCACACAGGCCGCAGTTAAGTTTGTAAATTCCGCTTCTGTCTAGTTTATTAATTTTATCTTTGCTATTTTTAAGTTGTGTACCAAGATTATTACTTAATTTAAATGCCACATTAACGGAGTTTTTAATTTCGGAGTGGATTCTAATGTTCTATTATACCCAAATGATAAAAACAATTTCAATATTGAAAGCTAGATCAATTGGCCAAAACGCCGTCGATATATATGGATATTTGGAAAGCTCATTGTGAGCTAGATTTAGATTATCTTGGGAAGGGGGGAATTATATTCTGGACATTGGCGAATGTGGGAATGGAGCTAAAAAGGCTTGGAACCCTTGTTTTACAGTATTCAGTTTTAATTGAAATACACGTTTAATTACATGGCAATTAACCTCCGGCACGTGCAGTAGTATTTATTGAAATATCGTAAAATAACCATGTCATTTTCTAATCAAGTTTCTTGTAATTTTATGGGAAAAAAGTTACCCATAAAGCTATTTCGCCCTAGGGTTTCGTGACTCACACATTCATGTTATAAACTTCTTTGTTGGGGGAGTATTTTGAAGCTACATACCATTCACAAAATTACTGCCTTAAAATTGTTTACAAACTTTTTGGATTATGTTTTGAAGGAAGTGATACCGTTGTTGAATGTCTAAAGTACAGAATGTTCCGTTTAAAATTGTAATACATACTATGAATTGCGTCGCGATCGTTATTACATTTAAAACATACATATTGATTTGCAAGTCTTACTCTTACGTATATCGTTGTCGATTTTATTAAGTAGGTAGTCATTTGGAAAATCTTTCATTTCTATAAATGAACAAGAAAAAAAAAATACAGTTTTGCAAATTAAAATGTATCAATATTTATCGTTCAATTTTTGTACATTTTCATGTGTTTCATCACTAACGTTCCGGGTTTTGCTTTTCGGAATCTTCGGACATTCGAGTACATGGTGAACGCGAACTGACAGATATAACGAATAATTTATTTTATGTAGATTATTATTTATTTTTGATATTTTATTTTGTGGAATACGAATAATATTTTGTTTATAATGAAAACTGTATACATACTCGACAATTATTTTTTTATCAAACACTTAGTATAGTTATCGACTTCTTTAGATCCGTAGTGTTCCGCGCAAACAGAGTCTCGCGTGTGATCTGGCAGTGAATGATACCATGCAACTAGGGATTGCTGTATCGGTATGGAAAAAAAACAGGCATTAAGAAGGTTTTTTCTTCCTACTATCAGATTTGTTTGCACGAAGATCCCATCAAAATCGAAGTATTCCTGCACTGATAAACTACCCTTTTAATTTCAGACAGTAAATTGAAAGATTTTATAAAAAATCAGCTTTCTGCTTATGATTAGATTTTTTTATCCCGGTATTTAATATCGAAATAACGACGTATTGAATTATTCGTCAGGTACTGCAATACCAATTGACCGTATTATAATTTTTTACTCATTTTTATCTATTTTTCTAATATTAATATTCGTCTAGTGTTCCCGGAAATTTCGAAAAGCTGCGAAAAACCCGGAAAATTAAAAATTTCCATTTAATAACGAGATTTGTCATTTTTTCGACATGTTAAGTCCATGTGGACATATAAATATGTGCATTTCGCTGAGTTTAACTTCATATATAAAAACCGAAACGTTTCTGTAAATATTTTGTGTTGGTTTCAAGTATACATAGATCTCACTGGTGATCATAAATTGAACAAGTTCCTTACCTCCATCTATATCATCAAACTAATAACTCATTGTAACCTCAAATTTGCGGATATGAAGTTGGCATACGTAAAACATGCCATGCTTTTAAAATTTCTTACCGAATACTAAAACTGATAAACAGTTATCATAAATATTTGAACGGTTTTTTTTCCCATTTTTCCCAAGCGAGTTTTTCCCTGGTAAAACCCAGTTTTTTCTCGACCTCGCATCCACTGATTGCAATCCGTACCTACTTGCCCTGTAATTTTACTAAGTGCAGTGGTTAGCATTAAAAAAATATATATTATACTTCGTTATAATTTTACAATCTTAGCATGCGTCTGGTAATCGTGCAATTGTGTGATTCCCATAGCCAATGATATATTATAATTATAAAAACAACTAGATTTAGGACATTCCTTGTAGTTCAGCCGGGATTTAAAATAACACCCCTTTAGGCAAGTAGACAACAGGTGCGGGTATTAAAGAGTCCCGCCGTGCGACCCGCTTTAATTAACATCTGTGTTCCATTTAAGGCGACACCGCCCGCCACCTTGGAAACTGCTCGCCTGTTTTCCCGCGCGACTGTTTATTTTTGATTCAACATTTTCTTCAAACTTTTTGTGCCACCTTAAGCCTTTTTATCGGAGCTCTGCGGTCTGCTCAGCGGTCGACTTCGCTGACATTAAAATGTCTGAGAATTACATCGCATACTGAAAATTATTCAAATTTAATGAAATGATTAATAAAATAATTCGAAGCCTTACCTTGTATATATTTCTGGAAAGTCGTTTTTTTATTAATCGGTGGAGTCTTAATAATGGTGCAATAAATAATTCAAATTGAAGATAAAATATTTTATTTTTAATTAGTGTTATTTGTAACACTGATTAAAACTATTCGAAGAATCTTGTATCGTCATCTTAACTAGAAAACTTCGTATCTATATTCCAGCAAAATGTTGAGTAGAGTTTTAAAACCCAATAAATTTATTTTTCATCAATGTTATCGACTATTTTTACATATGTGAAATTCAAAAATAACTTTCTTTAATACTCAGTTTGCTAGTTAAGCCGACGGTTTGTAGATCGGTTGGAAGATAGTCCCATATGTAAATGCGGCAATAAGATTCAGGATGCTGATCACAATCTTTGGGAATATCCAGGCATGGACAGTCAACGGGAAAAATTGCTCAAGGCGATGCGACTATTAGTCGGATCTATCGGCCCCTTCAGTCTTGCCGGCTTGCTTGCATCTCGACTCGCAAATTACCAGGTATTTAAAGAGAGAGCTCATAGCGTCATATGAAAAACGATTAGAACGCAATTCCTGAAAATATAAAACCCTTTTTTTATTTATTATTATTTATTACTTAACATCCTGCATACTAGATGAAACCGCCCCGTACTTATGGGGCGGACAGGGTCTTCAAAACCAATCTGCAGACTCTTTCTATTAATGCAAATTTAAAATGTTATACCGCTCCTGAGGCGTTTAAGAGTAGTGTCATATTTGTTTGGTTGCTGTTGTTGGTTTACAGTTAGAAGTGGGCAAAGGGCTTGCAATCCTGCAAGGCCGGTAGTCGCTTCTCGACCTTTCCCAGAGGGAGTCGTCGGCCGACGAAGCGGCGACTTAGTCCACCGCTTGCTAGTAAACCCACTTACAGAGTTTAAATTAAAAATGTGTAAATCTGTTGTGTTACTGTCTTCAAGAAAATTATATAAACTAACTGCAATAAACGAGAAAGAGTATACGGATTACGACCGGGTTTTAATGGGAGACGAAGGAACCGTTGAATTGTCCTTTGTCGTTTGTCCCGGACGCGTGCTGTGAAATGTGTTGACCACTGCTCCCCGCTTCTCCCCGCTCTCCAACCTACCCTCGAGCGAGCGGCGAGAAAGACGTGTTACTTTCTTACTCTCTCATAGAGTGCATGCAACCAAGTCTTGAAAATTTTCCCCGCGGACATTTCTGAAATAAATTTGAATCATGCATAATATTGTTACGTCGCAAAATATACCCTGTAAGAATAGTGTGAAGCCGTATCGAATGGTGGTGGATACAACGTTGAGTAACCTAGGGTAATCTTATATGTATAAAATATTACGTGCCTTAAATAGTAGTCGTAATGGACAATTGAAATATAAAATAGTCGAAGAAAATTTTCAAGCTGATATCTTGCACTTGCCTTGAAATAACTAAGATGACCCTGGTTATTCAATATATATATCAAATTTGGATTATTGAGATTTTGTACATTTCCACGTATTTTGTCACTAACGACCCGGGTTCCGTCGAATTGCATCCCGTCGAAACCCACAATGCTATTATAATTGTAAAATCACTGGTAATTCTAAAAGTAGTTGGAAAGCGGCAATTCGCCCCTCTGTTAATGTGTTGTTTACAAAATAAGGATTAAGGCGATTCTCGAAATGTTAACTCAGGTATCAGTGTGGCTCTCAGACGTATAATATTTTACCTCGTAAATAGTATTTGTCGTATTTGTATCTTCTATATAAACATTAGACCCTGTTTACTGTCTGTCAGTTCGAGTCCATTCGTGAGCTCGAGTGCCTGAAGATGCCGAAAGGCGAAACCCGGGTCGTTAGTGACAAAATACATGGAAATGTACAAAATCTCAATAATCCAAATTTGATATTGAAATTCCATCAAGCACCCTCAGTCGATGTCTTGAATTATATCAATATAAATATTATGTCGTATATCAAGTCTTAATATTTTTATGACACATTTATTTTCGAATTCAACAGCAATTCGAAAGCCATTTGTCCTAGGTTTTTATTTTCATTTATTGCTCGTTACTGTTTTATTTTCAGATGAAAAAAGTAGACATGGTTACCTTTAAAGGTGACCCGACGATTTTTTAAATGAACTTCTTTTGTAGTTGAATATTAAAAATAAAACAAACCGAATATAAGATAAATCGTTTCATAAATTTAACGCGCCACTTTTACCGCTTTCGAACGCTTTATATAAAAAAATCGCAGTGTACATACGAGTTATTTGCCGAACCCTCTTTTGAGGCTGTATTTCATAAACATTGATTGCTTCCGGTCTTTTTTTTGATTATGTTAATTTATTTTTTACGCGCAAATGAATTTTACGGTTTGCAATTTCGTCATAACTTCTCATATTTATTTGAATTTGAATACGAAGGTCTCGTTGGTCTCCATTATTTTCGCATTAGCAATTTTATTTATACTTTTGGTTATTTTATGACGCCGACTTTATTAATATATCAATCGATTTTATGGGCAGACATTTAACAATTTTGTAATATCTCCAAGACAGATTATCACATATTGATGTATTTTTTTATACTAACACTTTTTATATTCATAGTACGTGAAGTCGACGTCCGTGGCGCAGTTGGTAGCGTCGTTGGCTACCGTTACGGATGTCTCGGGTTCAAATCCCGGTGCGGACGATTTTCATAAATTGATATTTCAATCAATTTATGGATTTCTGTTCGTAGTCTGAGTGTTTGTGATGTTTAAAAAAATTCAATCCCACCCATTCGATCCTCACGCGGCGATTAGCTAACCACTAGTAATGTCCTAGATATATCCTTCTATCCCTACTCTCTTCAAAAAAAAAAGAGAGGTTGAGAAACTGAGTAACAAGCAGTTCTCGTAGAAAAATTCTGTTGAGATACCTCCATTAGGAGGCCATACGATGCGAGCGGACATAGATTAAAAAAAAAGTCTCATGAAATAGTTTTTGTAGTAATCGCTTTTCTGATACATATTTAGGAATATATTTCCAATGTTGAATGCGTGACGCGATTAAACAGTAAGTACGGATGATGATAATGATAACGTTTATGCTGTTCAGAAGAGATGTTTCCCGTTCGGCGAGTGTTAATAATCTGTTAGTACATCATTTTTTCAGTATCCCTTCAAATATTATGATGGATCCCGAATACATTAAAAAAGCAATGAACATTTTTGAATTAAATATTTATCTGTTCATAATACGTTCAATAAAATTTGTCATTTTCAAGATGAAAGATAATGCATTTTACTAATTGTGAATATCTTAACGTTTGAATCATACGAGAAGCAAGTAGATCTCATCATTAATTTATTTCAGTTTATTAAATGCTAACAAGAATTTCGCGGTTGCTCCTGAGTCACTCCCTGACAAAAATAACCTGTTAAGTAGTGTGTGGTTAGAGGGAGATATATGAGGACGTAAGATTCGGTTGAGTCTACTGGGTAATAAAATAAAATTGCGAATATTGTTTTTTGACTTAATGTAATACAATTTACAACTCAATTAATTGTCTCTAAAATCTCTTAATAATTGCTATATTTAAATGATATTATAAAAACTCAATTGATTATATAATGATAATACAATAATCTCTTAAATTATTAGCGACCAAAATGATTGTCGACTTTCACACGAAGATGCGACTTTTTTTTGCGACAGGACCTGTTTTTTTAATGTTTCTGTTTATCTTTGCATTTAATTTGGTAACATTCCGTCTTGTAAATTTTTGTCTCTAATGAGGTAAAATTTTTGACATACCTTGTGCCTCGCGAAAAGGCGGGATTTTTAGCGGAGCCCCGCATTATTGTCATCGTGGCTCAAAGCAATCTCTGCAAACAGCGAGCGGACTCTCGTGTGTTCTCTTTTCAAATTAAAATGTTTTAAACATGGAATGTTCATTATTCAGAGATTTAATTTTGAATTCTTTTGTTCATATTATTTACGTCTCTTCAATTTCATTTACAGTTTTTAATAAAATATTCCAATACAAATCAAATAATTCAATATTTATAAAGTTAGCCTTTTTATCTATCGAAAACAATATATATGTATGGAATGAGATAAATATAATGCTTAAATGTGTATTTAAATTCAATATTATCCCATTTGTTATGCAATTGAATGTTACATGTATTCTTCGAAATGTAACAAACCAATATATTTATGTCATAGGTATAGATTTTTGGTTGGTACTTGACCAGGGGTAACGAATCTGCGGCCTTTTGACTGAAATAAACAAATACATAAATAAATAAATTTCATTGTTTTCCTTCATTTACAAAATAATGTACATATATTTTTATGTATGTTTCTTAAATGCGGGCTACCGACGGAAAAGTTTCGTCGCCCCTGTAGTAGACAATTGGAGGTGTGAGGAAATTTCACTATTGTTCACAAAAAGAGAGCTAAAGTATTCACTGCTCGCTTTAATAATAAATAATTGAAATAACCCGTCCTATTTCAAACAGTTTTTAATTAAAAATCTCTTAGCTATGCATATTCACATCGCTATTATTTTCACGAGAAAATTTTGCTACAATATAATAATAAAGCTTTCACGCTTAGTTCTAAAAATGACTTCATTTTAGTTGAATTATAATATATATGCTCAATTATTTTGAATCTTTAAATTTGAAGCACTCTGGCATATATATTTGCCAATACAGTTTGCGCAAAATTTTATAACCATACCTTTAATCATGGGTGGTCAAACTTTCAACCACTACGGGCGACCTGCTTTTGAAATTATTCGCGGCGGTCTACTAACACTAAAAGTAGTAATTTAAATCCCAACATAAATTGAAAATAAACACAGATTATACCAATTCAATATCAAGTTATTTTAATAACAGCAATAATTAATTATTCACACACACGCATGAAAATAGTATGTAAATAATATAAAAGATGTTCTTTTATTTTAGTAACACAAGCAATGTACTTATTATTAACTGTTTTTGTAGTATCAGAGGGCGCGCTGAAAATGTGACATTGCAATTTTCAGCTTATCATAATTTGGTTCATAGCTACTTATAGCTATTGTTAAACATGCTGTCAAATAGTCATCTGTCAAACGGTAGCGATGTTTTGTTTTGATATAAGGGAAACAGAATGGATACACTTTTGTAAATTTTCCAGTTAAAAAATTGTACTGTATTCTATGAAACAGAAAAAAATAATTCTTTTTACGAAGCATCGGACAGGTGGACGTCTAGGATAGTCTACACGATCTTCGCCTTGGCCTCCCCTGCCTTTAATGTTCAAATTGTATTTTTTTCTATTTACTAAAAGGTTTATTTGATTGAATGCTGTCGGTTTCGCTGTTGAACCTTAGCTGCGAATAGTTTATTCATTTGATCTGCTCTTTCAATAATATAGGAACACATGGCTTTGTTCATAGTGTTTGATAACCAATTACTATCCATATTTTGTAGAGATCGAGTAGCTAGATCTGGTAGATCAGGGTTTCCCAAACTACGTTCCGTGGAACACTGGTGTTCCGCAGAAAAATTGGAATGGTTTTATATGCTGCTGCGGCTGCAACAAATTCAAACTTGTTTGACTTGACATTGATATTATATACCCATCAAAATAAAAAAGGTTATCCGTTAAAATTTGTGGGTTTGCAAAGTGTTCCAACGCAAGAAAAGTTTGGGAAACCCTGATCGGTGAACTTATCATGGAAATATGTAACTATATTTAGATTGATTTGTGGAAAACAATATCTCATAAACATTCATTTATATCAGTGGTCGTCAACCTTTTTATACCTTCCGCCCATTTTTGCATATTTTTTATAATAAAATTTCTTTATCGCACACTAACATCGCAGTAATTCAATCCAGTGTAAGTATGCAATAATTTCTAGAAGATGAAGGATTTGAAAAATACAAAAATTACTTTTTATTTATACTGTAGAAAGAGTATATTAACAAATTAAAGAAATAGTGTGAATTGAAAATTGAAGTTTTACGAGTGACGTTTACTCTCACAAAGTTAAGCAGATACTGTGTTTACAAACAAACAAGTCGACCGCTAGGCCAGAACAGAACAAATATTTCGCTTTATTCGGAAAGGTATAAGCGAGAAGTGTAAAGAAATAAACAAAAATACACCATCCCTATGCACCCCTACCTTCAGCCGTCGGGTTAGCTTAGCGAATTGTCTTCAAAATGGATTCAAATAAACTTAACCGCGAATCGAGCTTAACAGATAGTTTTAATGATAACAGACAAAAACTAAATTACCCACCGCCCACCATAAAAACTTTAACAGTAAGGACCAGGTTGACGACCAGTGATTTATATTATAATAATTATATCTTTCGTAGCTGTTAGGATGCTTTTAAGTCAAGTTAACAATTTAAATCTTACTAATTAATAATATCATGATTCCACCGCTCAGCATCCTATACACCTATGATGGAGTTAATAATGATAATTTAAATTAGAACCAGTAGTTAATTATATGAACATCAAACCAAAGCCGTTGATTTATACTATTATCTAGCGTTCATTATAAGAAATGTCCATTTGGTGCCGGCAGTTTGAGAAATAAAAGGTAATTTATTCAATCGATTTAAGGATATTATTGAGACTAATTCATGTGGGCGACACTAAAACGCCTGAACAGAAAAATATATGGACGACATTACTGCCCAGATAAGATCAAATTCGAGGCCAGGTGAAACCTAATAAACAAAGAAGATGGTGTAGTGTCCAACGCACAGGGAGTTGTGAACATTACGTAAATTTTCTGACCTGTGATACACTGGGATTTTGAGTTTAAACTAACAAGTTTAACACTTTACACAAGTTAACTGTAACCTGATTAGAATGTTAAAGTAATACACAAATAAATTGTGTTTCATTTAAAAAAAAAAGACAATTAACGATGATTTTTATATGACACCTAAAACAAAAACGATAGTTTTATTTCAGAGCCATAGATGGAAAAATCCAAAGGTGACTCACATTTTACAGGAGTATATAATACAATAGCAAAAACAGGACATACTAAAAAATGTGACTTCAATTATTATAATATAATTAACACTTCCGTATTCATGGTGGAACAATGAGTTACTTCGGCCTTTAAACCTTTATATTATCTGTGAAATAGGTCATACAAAAAAAGAAAAATAAAATAGTTCTACATATAATTAAAAATTAAAATGCATTATAGTTTACGTCTTTTTGTATAACTAATCATACTTTGAAAACCTCGTCAATTTTATCATCGAAAAATACAAAATTACAGTATAGTAACAATCCGAAATGTATGACATACCGCATCCAACCGTTTTGTTTCAAACGGCACCGAGACACGTCTCGATCTTGTTCTGCTATGAAGAATTTTGATTCCGTCTTTCGATAATTTTGCATAGTTTGATCTCAGGTTTTACACTCAAAATATGACGTAAAATAATAACTTAGTTCTACATAAAACCATATTTCACTTTTTTAAATTGTCATTTCGCTTTATAAATGCGTTTATATGACAAAACCCACACGGTAACGAAATGTGACTATCCGAAGGGATTTTTTAGCATAAAAACGGGAAGGTATCATAAAAATATCAGCACAACCTAAATATTTCAGTTACTATTTACCCTCATCTCCTATGAACACTTTCATATTTAGCCATATAGTTCGCAAATACACATGCCCGAATTTAGTTTAAATCCGGACCATGCTTTAGTTAAAATATTAATTTCAACCCATAATTATGTCACACAATACTGATAGGATAATTTTTTCATTCAATTTGGTGCTTATAAATTGTTAGTTTTATGTATGCCGTCTATTGCGATGAGTTAGTTGTGAACACCTTGTTTTTAATTCTCCTACCGGCCTATTTGATTTCACGGGCAACAACCTACTAAATTTATTATTGCGGTATATCCTTCCTGGCCGCATATTAAAAACATTTTTTCTGCTCAGCAAAGAATTTATTTGCGAGAGGAAGTGTGAAAGGTGACTTAATAGCTTGTGTATCCTCGCTTTTTCCAGAAATTAAATTAATTTTTCCCACTGTATTACGTCACATGGTGGGAAATTTTTGAATTACGGCTTTTATGGCGGGGCAGTCTTGTATGGTCGAAAAGGCATTTAAATAAAAGTGAAGCTTTAGGAAAAGCACTTGCTGAGGAGATGGGAGATGAGCTTTTAAAAGTTTGTTTGATCTGCTCATTACGTTTAGATGTTTATTATATTTTTATTTAGTATTCTAGTCCGTTTTATGTAATTCATTTTTTCCCTCATACTCTTTGTGTTATAAACATATTGTACATATATTGTACATATAAACTAAGTTTTGAAAAAACACATTGTAAAACTGATAATGTATATACAAATCACATACCCCATGTTAAACACGGCCATTGTAATTACACACTTAAATCAAATACTAGAAAAATACCAAAATATTTTTTATTCGTATGGACTTAGTGTTTATCATTTCCGACATCATATAAAACACATTATACGATAGTTTTAGCCGTATTATTGTGCCTTGTGGCTTCGGCTACAGATGTCCGTGAATCCGTCTTAATTCCCGGCACGGACAGTTTCATAAATTGATTTTTCAATCGCTATATGCATTTCTGTTCGTGGGCATGGATGTTTGTGATGTCTAGAATTACCTCTCACACGATTCAAAAAAACGTGGCGTAGAGAGAGCGGTTAGCAAACCACTGGTTCTGTCCTAGCCCTATCCTTCTATCATTACTCTCTTCGAAAAAGAGAGCTTGAGCAACTGAGTAACAAGCAGTTCTAATAGAAAAAATCTGTTTAGATACCTCCGTAAGAAGTCCATATGCTCCTCGTTAGGAGCGGACATCGTAAAAATATGTATATATTTTTATCACCAATTTGTAGTGTATAAAAATAATATTGCAAAAACCTTTTCTATTCATAATACTGACACGGAAAATGACGAATTTTTTTAATGTAAACTATTGTACGAATTTGGATTATTGAGATTTTGTACACTTCTATGTATTTTGTCACTAACTGTTAGTGACAAAATACATGGAAGTGTACAAAATCTCAATAATCCAAATTTAATATTGAAATTCCATCAAGCACCCTCAGTCGATGTCTTAAATTATATTGTACGAATGTTTTATTTTTTAAATATAATGCCTTTCAGCCAAGAATTGACAGTTAACACTTGAAAAGTGATGTTGGTAATGTTGGTAGTCGCTATTCGTTTAGTTATAAATGTGTCTATATGTCACCATCCTACGACCACCTCCCATATGACTAAGAATCCAAACAAAAAAGTCCGCCTGGGAATCCAATAATGATGTGAACAATCCGTGGCGGGGAGTCTGGGTGCAAGATTCCGCCCCTCCGCTCGGTCTCGCCGTAGATTAATGGGGTCCCCGTTGCAAGGGCATTCCCATCGGCCGCCGGTCTGCGGCCGCAAATATTTTAACGAGGTCCCTCTTAACTACGTGTAGCTCTGCTCCGCCCCCACGAGGAATCCGAGCCGCGAATTCAGGAGCTGATGTTTATCAGGTAGCTGGTAGATGGATACCTAATCAAGATAGTTTTATTCCCGCTTTTTTTGTACGTACATATATTAAATATACCACAATAACTTTGTTTTAAATAATTCAATAAGCTTTTACAAACTATATAATATATATAATTTAAGACATCGACTGAGGGTGCTTGATGGAATTTCAATATTAATATATAAAATATAATAATATAATATATAAAAGCTTATACACTTTAATAAGCTGTGAGTGTGAGGATTCTAGAGGAGTTGATTTTTTCTCAGTTTTTATAAATATATTTAGTATTATAGAATTACCATCATCTTCAGCGAAAGTAGATCTCGCCTTCAATTACTAGCAATAAGGCTGGGAATAAACCGTTATAATATTTATAGTAACTGTATATGCATTTTTAGCATTTGGTTAGACTTATTTCAAAAGCGTGGCAATTTTACGTATTCCGACATTCTATCCAAAAATTTGATGAAAACGACGAGTTATTAGTTCGATGATATAGATGGAAGTAAAGAACTTATTCAATATCTGATCACCAGTAACATCTATGCATACTTGAGCCCAACAGCAAAATGTTTACGGAAACGTTTCTATTTTTATCTCGGCGAGATGTGCATATTTGTCCACATGAACTCAAAATGTCGAAAAAATATGACAAATATCTAAATCGAATTTGAATCATTGAGATTTTGTACATTTCCATGTATTTTGTCACTAACAACCCGGGTTTCGCCTTTCGGCATCTTCAGGTATTCGAGCACACGAGTGAACTTAAACTAACTCGTTATTAACTGTCGTTTGTAAAATACATGGAAATGTACAAAATCTCAATAATTCAATTTTGATATTGAAATTCCATCAAGCACTCTCAGTCGATATCTTAAAATATCTAAATGTACAGGTAATTCCCTATTTACCGTGTTTTTTTCCCAATTTTTCGAATTTTTTCCGACCATTTCAAAAACTCCGGGGTTTTTTTGCAACACTAGCTATAAATCACAAGCATTTCTTTTTATTAAATTTATATCTTAGATAGAGGTGTTGATTATACGTTATCTCTTGAAATTAATTTCGTATGACGTTATAGTGAATTCCGATATTTAACTACATTTTTTTAAAAACCATTTACCTGAGAGCATATTACCGATTATTTTTCAGAATAATAAATATCAGGTGGCAAGTACCGTTACTGTTAAAAGAAATTGTGTATTAATTTTATAAATATAATGTCTTCACCGAGAATTGACTTTTTATAATTTACTGTACACAATGTGGGTTGTAAATAGGAGTCTTGTTATTTTACGTTTTTTTACCGCCAAAGAAAAATTATTTCGGTTTATTTCCTTTATTCACGGATCTCCATATAAATCAAAGATTACTAATCAAAATGAACTGATGGCTGTATCAAATGTAAAATTATATAACTGAACGATAAGTACGAGAAATGGTTAACGTAAATGGAATGCTAATCGAAACAGCACCGTATTTTTTCCTTAAATTAATTGAATTATTTCCACACAAAGCGAAAATTGATTGATACGCTTATTAAAATAATTTCGTGGCCAACATAAAAAAAACAACAGCGCCATCTCTCGACAAGTTCCATTCGTTCGTTATTATATTTATTAAAAACATTCGTTACTCATATTTACAGCATCTTCTGTATGTACACTGGACAATGGGTTTTTTGTGTTCTGGTCCAGCGATTTTTATCTTTAATTGTGGCCGCTCCGGCATTAGTTGTTATATTGCTATTTAATTGGTTTTTCATTGGTTTTAATCTTTGATAAGCCGTCGAAAGGTGAACCCCCCGCTGCGGCAGCGATAAATGCAGTACAAGCTAAAGTATTGCATTATATATTTAATTTTATCATTACAAAATGTTATTTATTGAATCTTCGTTATGCAATTGTGTACGAATGGATGTTGAAATTATGTATTATAAAAAACCGCACGCAGTTTCTCTTCTAAACTCGTAAAGTATAAGTACGAGATATCGGAATTCTACTTGTTTAATAAATTCAGCTTGTACCACAAGACAAAAAAATCAACTTCATTTTTTACAAAAGAAGACCTTGCACTCTTTATCAATTAAGTTACCCAATTGCTTGTAATTAACAAATGTTTTTAGTTAATAAAAAAAAGATGTAATTGAAATTAAATGTCCGAAGTCAAATCAATTCGGATTCACGGTTAAATCATTACAATATACAATATACAAACATTGAATCGCAAACCGTAAACAAAGAGAGCCAGCTCTATGCCCAACGGTGATTGACATAAATATAACAAATGAAAAACGTTGCTATTTTTACATAATATACATAGATATAATTAGTTTTACCTGGCGTATTATACTCTCTAAATCAACGGACACGAAATGTTTAAGTACATTAATTTATTTCTACCTCATTCATAAACTGTTGTTCGCTTCATAAAACTGATTAACAATGCGACTAGTAAGTATTGATTTTAAAGAATTTGAAAAAAATATTAAGTAGATTTATACTCGTCTCTTGTATAGACGTACAGATTTATTTTGAAAATGAAACGAATTGGTTGTATATGTAAGATAATTCTTAAACGCGAGCATTTTAAAATAACTTTTTTAATTATATAAATGCGGCCCTTTGCTGAGTTAAGTGCGGTTACCAAATATCTATTGATAAAAATACAGGGATTTTCTTTCTCCATTATGCTTGCACTTTCGCGAGTTTTCCTTTCTAAATGTTGTTAGTGACAAGATGCGCGTATATGAATGCAACTGTCAAAGACGCATGTATTTAAATTTGAATTTGTGACTTCTGTGTGGCTCTTTATATATATGAAATTCCAGAATGTGGCTCTCGTTGACTTTGATATAGACTGTCAATAAATAGTTTTTAAAATAAAATAAATGTTGAACCTTTTATAAGTAATTTTATAACGGGAGAAACGTTACGTAACAACTGCATTTTATTAAGTAT
This sequence comes from Himalopsyche phryganea, assembly GCA_022494535.1. NCBI lineage: Eukaryota > Metazoa > Arthropoda > Insecta > Trichoptera > Rhyacophilidae > Himalopsyche > Himalopsyche phryganea. The sequence continues at coordinate 9,627,317 of JAGVSL010000001.1, read as the reverse complement.
TTAATAGTAATGTTACGTAAAATTTGAATCGTGGGCAACTTTGACAATATAACTGAATGGGTTTTAGAGGGTTGAATACAGAAACCGTAATAGTTATCCCAGCTACAATATGTGCAAGTTATTGTAGTAATTTGGTAGAAACAGCTGAGTCACTCGCTGGTATATTGGAAATTGCCAGTGCGCTAAATTTGATGCATTGTGCGCCAGCTATAGGCTTTGTCTTAAAGAACAGAACAATCGTTATTATCACAAAACAGTTTACAATAAAACAATTGGCTCTTTTGTTACATTTACTAATCAAACATTGTATTGCATATATTTGTTGAACAATGTGTTGAATTCTAACGCTTGTATTTATATAGATTTACGCGTCCTACCGGAAGGTTTAGTTGCCGTAAAAATATTCATATCTGACCATATTCTTTCCCTATATGGAGCTTATCGTGAAAACGCGGGGGCTTCAGATTTCACCGCTAATCACTCACTAAGCTTCCTCCCAATTATTTTGAATTGCAGTACAGGTTGTCCTCGACTTACGACCGAGATACCTCCCTGAACTATGGTCGTAAGTCGAATCGGTCGTAAGCCGAACTCCATACAAAATATTGAAATTAAATATTGTTCGGTTTGGGTTAATTTTAGCGGCGTCAATTTCATTTGAGGAAGTAAAGCAACTGCAACCAAAAACGGTACGGGTATATTTTAACACATCAGATCGCGCTTTTCAATTCTTATATTGTAGCTGTCAAGCAACAATCACAATATTATCGCAAATTGGTGCGCCGATCCTATTATTTTTGTACAATTTTATTATTTTCCTTATAAAACAAGTGGATGAAATAAGTTTATGCCTGCAAGAATTGCGTTAAACTTCGTTCTTGACTACAATATTGTTTTACTTCAGGAATATTATTCACTTAAAAAATTAAACGTACAATTATTATATTTATATAAATAGATATCCAAATTGGTAAATGCTGTTACTGATCTATCTTCCTATATGTGTCAGCCCTTGGCAATGCAAGAAAAAAATGTTTTGTTAAATTTTACCTACCTTGCACTACCAAGAGCATTCTTTCAAGGTGCCGAAAACGTTCGGAAAAAGAATTAACCAATTATTATAAAACAACATTTAAGAAATGAACTCTTGCATAAATGAAATCATATTTAAAAGAACGATTTTATGATTTGATTTCATCGGGCTATAAAAACACGCCGAGGGTCATTTTCTATTCAAATCAGACAGCATGGCGTGATACTTTTCATCGGCGTTTTATGCGGCGGGCCTACTGCCTCTAAGCAATCGCTTAGGCGTTGTCCATTATTACAAGCGCCAAAAGGCCACCGCTTCCATTGTCGAGAGTTGAACTTTCGTGAGTTTCAATTATCGACCGATTCCTGAGAGATATGGTTTGAGTGTATGAGATTTAATAATTTTATCTTCGATTAATAATCGAGGCATCATGCGGGCCAGACGGTATTGACGCGAGGCAGGCGAATAGAGTCAGCTTTATCAATTGATTACATCGAAATTGTTCATTCACCACTCGCCGTAAGAAGTAAATGTTCATTTAATTTACATTCAATTCGACATGGTCTCCTTTTTAAAGCCATCCACGATTGATATTTAATCAAATTTTCTTTAGATTTAATTGGAAAGCAGTTATTTTAAATGTCCGCAGAGAAATGTATGGGAATATTTTAAATAAAGATTGTCCTCAAATATGATTCAACTCAACCTTTCTGATTATTGTTAGGCAATATAATTGTTTCTAACTAGCATGTATTTAATTTTATAATATATTTACTACTTACCCTAACAGACTTTTGGCCGTTATAGTTCCGATATCTACGACATACACTTGGGCCTCATATAACACTGTTTTGATGTAACACGGTTGATGAATCGTGACATATTTTTGGACAACACGCTTTATATAACACGGTTTCAACATTTTTTTATAGAAATGGTCCTATAATGAAAAGGAGTTTGAAGTTCAAGAGGGCATTACAACAGATCTTGACCCCTTATCACCAAATACGTAAAGATTTATATGCTAACACCAAACAATCTCTTATTACAGAATTTTTCCGATAATGAAAAAGAGTCGAACATATAGAATTGCAAGTAATAGCGATGATGAATGAATGATATATTATGTTATTAAAGTTTTTTTCAATAAATACGTAAATGTATATGTTTTCGATTTTTTTGGAACACACTCTAATTTTTGTATGAATTTCAACCCTCGTATAACACGGGTTTGTATTACACGACGCTTTTGTGGTACCATATGACCGTGTTATACGAGGCCTAAGTGTACTTATACGACAAATGCCACTCAAATAACTAAAGCATATCTGGAATAAGTGTAATTAACCAGTTTATAAATTTTAATATTATTGCCAACAATTAGCTGCCAAATAAATATAAATAAAATAACATTGAAAACACATTTTGTCATTGAAATGATATGACTTTATATAAAATTTTGCCTTTATATGATTTTGCCTTTATATAAAATTTAAATCACGGTCGAAAGAGGGCTGGGGCGCATATTTACATACGTGTTATCTGTACGTATAATTAATATCTACAAAGTGTAAAGCGACATTCATTTGGATATATTTAGAGAATTTATATTATGGGATATTTTAATTAAGAATAGGACAGTTTGGTATTTCCGTATTAATAAAAATCGATGCTTAGAATTTTACAGTTAAATTGTTTATTTTGAAAAACGGCAAATATGACTCATTAATTTACCTCCAGGTGTCGGCGTCCGTGGCGCAGTTGGTTTCGTCGCTGGCTACGGTTACGGATGTCTCGGGTTCAATTGCCGGTGCGGACTGTTTTCATAGATTGATCTTTCAATCGATTTATGGATTTCTGTTCGTAGTCTGAGTCCTCCCTACCACCAATCCCATCCTCACGGGGCATAACGAGAGCGATTAGCTAACCACTAGTCCTGTCATAGCCATATCCTTCTATCCCTACTCACTTCGAAAAAGAAAAGAGAGGTTGAGCAACTGAGTGACAAGCAGTTCTCGTAGAAAAAAAAATCTGTCAAGATACCTCCATTAGGAGACCATATGCTCCACATTGAGAGCGGACATGGAAAAAAAAAAAGTTCTGTCTTAGATGTAAAATAATATTTAGTTTTACTTTTATGAAAATATTCAATTTTAACTCTACTTCGAGTATTATTCAACTAGGTGTTAGTGAATAAGGATAATCTTTAATACTACGTGAATTTGCTAGCAAATAATTTTGTATATACAATATTTCATGTTTAACAGCCTTCATATAACATACACACATATATAAGTATGTGTATATCAGGCGCGTGCAGTGGCTTTATCTCTTTCTCGCTCAATCACATGAAAAGTGAAGGTGCAAGCGAGATGCAAGAGCATGCGGAGCATGCTCTTGTATCCTTCTTGGTCATACCCGAATTAGGTTGTGCGATAGAGATAGTGATAAGTCCACCGCACGCCGATGGTGTATATATAGATGTCAAAATTAAGTAAATTAATATTTGCAAAATTTTTACTTTATATTTAGGTATATTTACTTACATTACACTTTATTTTAATTGTATTTTTTACGTTATAATATCTCGAAAAATAACTCTATAAAACTACTTATAGGTTTTTAGAAGACCACAACAAAATAACTGTAAATTATAGATCGCAGAAAATATACGGGTAGGTAATTTAGTACATTCTCAAATTCATAAACTTGTATTGAAAAGATTTTGTTACACAACCTATCAAAAAGAAATTAGCAACATCCACTTGATCAAAAGACAAGGTTAAAAATTAAAACAAATCTATATTGTTCAATAAATTTCCGTGTGGAATTTTCTCAAAGTATTCCAATCTGATCGCAGTAAAGCCTTACTTGTGTTGAATTTCCGATTTCACACCAATGACAACAAGTACGCAATTTGTCAAAATAATCGCATTATTGGGCAATGTGAATTTAGTTAGAACGAAGCAAGAATTAGATTCGCAATGGAGCAGAAGTTTGGGCGGAAAATTCAGTTCGCGCCGCGCAGCGAGCAAAATGACTGATCAGATGGGGGTCGCGGATAACTCGATTTGCTTCACAAAGCGAAAGAAAATCGCCGACCAACTCTTTGTGATTCACCGAATACTGATTTATTAAACGCCTCAAAAATTTAATCGCACTTTTTATTGAAGGTACGAATAACTTTTATTATATATAAAAATACAAATTGGGGATTTTGTAAGAATAATAATTTGTAAATTTACTAAATATAATTTTTATGCCTGTTTCGCCACATGTGACTGAAATATTTTTTTTTTTATTAAAATTTCAGTATTTTATATATCGACTGTGTTTTGGCCAATTGTTGTCACCCTCAAAAAATACGAAAATGAGTTACTGATTGGATCTCATTATAAAAACGACAGAGCAGGTCTCGGCTAAATAATGTAAATTAGAAAGATAAATTGACCACTTTTTCGAAAGGAAACATCATTTTACAATTGTTTTAGATTTTAAAATTCTAACCCGGCCAATTGATGTAAACCACTATTATATCGACACTCCCTACGTGTAATCCCGTATCTGCGCGTACACGAGAATTTACAAGAGTGCATTTCAAAGATTCATAACTCACCATATAAGTTTTTCGATAAAAACAGTTTTTACTCTCTCCTGAACAATTTCAATTTTAAGGGTTACATCAATAATTTGGTCTATATATATATTTCAGTATAATATTTACATGAAAAACATTTTTCCGATTTCCTTCTTGTGAGTAGACGGTTTATAAAATTAAACTTTGCCTCAACACTCAGACACCCGGTTCATAATACATCGTCAACGAAAGTGTTTATATTTATTGGTTCAATTAGTATTTATTTGATAGAACTAGAAAAGAGAGTGAAGTATTTAGTTCCGCATGAATTAAGTATATTATAAATAATCGATACATATTTCGTCATTACGCCATCATCAGAACTATCTACGTTATATTTTGCTATTTTTATCAAAATATAATATATTTTTATCGATCTAATCAGTGATCACTCCGTGATTAATTCGTTGATTTAAAATATCGATCGCATAAAGCACAAACTCAAAAGTATGTGATTGCTGAGTTTAGATAATTTAAATTTAGTTCATATTCATTATTAAAACAAATATATTGGTCGTTACATTGGAATAGCATTCAGAAGTTTCACTTTCATCAATTGATAGATTTGGAGATAAATTAAATATAAAAAAATAAAATAAAATCAGTCACATACAAGTGTAAATAAATACACAGTTCAATCCCACCATGCTTGTGGTTTCGAAATGTGAACACGCGAAGAGCTGTGTTCGTGTAGAAACGAGAGACTGCCCGCCAAACACTTCACATCTCTAAACCCACTTCTAAGGGGAAGTAAACTCCGCTAAGCTAATAGAGAGATTTCCAACACTTCAAATACTTACACATTATAATAAACGTCCCTTAGAGTTATAGTTTGCTCTACTGAATGTCCAGAGTGTTTTTTTGATGTTGTTTGTCTAATTTTCCGATTGAAAGATAACTCGCTATACTATAATGGTTAGTTAGATCTATCACTAGTTAGTGTTATATTAATATTGTTAGGGTAAAAACCATCTTGATACATTTATATTCATTTATTGGTGTTGGTAATGTTTTCATTAAAACGATCTCCCTGTTGTTTATTTAAGCACATGATTTATATTTATAGCTTATTCCTTGAAATCAGTAGAACCAATTTATTTTGTCAATCAAAATAACCTCCAGTCACCAATAGAAATCATTCGATTATATTTATTTAATATTGAATCGAAATACATCGCTATCGGCTACATTTTTTTATATGCTTATCCATCACTGAAATAATTTATAAAAACTTCAAAATTGTTTATTCTTTTATATTTTAAATACCTAATACAGATATATTAATGTTATCATAAGACTAAAAGAGATGTCATACGTTATTTTGGTATTATCTAATTAAGTTATTAATAACTTCTATAAAATTGCCAAGCATAAATGATAGAAGAAGGGGATTTTAATGATAATAATTGGTTATATATAATATTTTTAATAAAGGTTATATTGTTAATAAACGTTTACCATTAATTTTATCCACGAAAAATAGCCTGGATTATAATTATTATAATACTATCCAATTTTGTTTCAATGAAAATAATGCATTTATTTTGAGTAAAAAACAGCTTCTAAAGCGATAAAAATAATAATATATCTCTTGTTCTTTTGAGGAATTATAACGATTTTTTTTCGCACGTTGTCGGAGTTCTTCACGTTTTCAAAGATGCCCTATCTATTCACCTGCATTCCTCTATCCTGGTTTATTCCCGCCGGAGAAATATAGTACAGTTTGAGAAAATTAGGCTATATTAATTATTTCAGCTTTTAAATTATTTCAGTCGCTTTATAAATAGTTATGTGTTGTTGATTTAAACGATTTTAATATTTATAATGCTAAAAATTTATAAAAAAAATATATGGCATTACAATAAACCCAATGAGTCACTCATGTCCAAGATCACAAATTTAAATTGAAATAATCTAAATTTGATCTTGACCTTTCTGGGATTTGAACCAGAACCCACATGATTGCTAAGGCAAAGAGCTTACCACTAGACAACAGAGGAATATATTTTGATATGCTACTGCAGAATATGTGCGGAAAACTGTGTTTTATTAAAAAAACAAATTAGATGGGGATCACCTTTGCTGGAGTATGTTACTTCCACCAGGTATGTCAACGGGCATGATTGGGCCGCCATATTTCTTCCACTAATTGGACGCGGATCGGCCTATCAGCGGCATCCTTCACTCAATCTCGTTTCTTGTTCTATTTTTGAACGCCTTCAATGTCTTCAGATTCGGAGATGTTAAATGTCTGACATTGCTTCATTGTTTGTATTATCTTTAATCTGAATACAGCGGTCGACATCATTTTCGATGGAACCCTTTTTTAATTAGGTTCTAATAAAAAAAAAAACGGAGCGTCTGCTGTCGAATTAAATGCACATGTGTCATGTTCATTTTCTATTAGGAATACTTATTTCAAAAACACTTTAAGCGAGTGTTCCTAAAGTCGGCCGTCGCCAGTGGTCGGCCTTTTGGGCTTAAAACATAAATAATAGTGGATACATTAAAAAAAACAGATTGGTGTAGGCAGTCTTGCTACTTGCCAATGTATATCTACGCTATACTGACCTATATGATGCAATTAGCACATTTTAATTTCGCAAGTTTCGACAAATTCATCTTGTATGGGGATCGCTATAACAAAATATACTTTATATTGTCATGCTTTGCATCATTATGTTTTTTTATTGTTCTGTCCACTATCAGTAAATTATTTCGCCATATTCATGAAATTTCATAGTAATGGCCGAACACTGGGCAACGAAAGGCGGACCATTGGATTTCGGGAGTCGACCACTGGGACAATTAACATTTTTTTGTAAACTTCTATTATTTTATGCTTGGTACAATATTAACTATTTTGTTTTTAGTTAGTTACGTTACTTGATCCCTGTTTAATGAAATAACAGCGAAAAAATATGTTTTTATCATTCATTGACTTAAAATCCCTTTTGAAAGTACACCTGTCGTTTAAAGGCCGACTACTGGCGAAATAACCTTACTTTAATTACAGCTATTTTCTCCCAACTTTACCGGGGCTGTAGAAGAGTGGTCTTTTCTTTTAGGCTTTCGTTAATTCTATTGCGTTTAACAGCATATTCACAACTAATCACCCCCACCAACTAACGTTCTAAAGAACAACAAGCTGACTACTAGTGCAAAGATAAAAATATCAAACTATTTTTAATTCTACAAGAAATTTGATATTTTAAATGCCAATACAATCAATAACTACTTGTCCTATCATAACTCTATCATTCTTTCTTTACTTTTTTTTTTTTTTTTGTGACATATGTTAATCTTCTCATTGACAGCATGCATGGTCAAAAGAAAACTTCCAACGTTTTGTACACTCACGTACACTCACGGAGTATTTAATATGGGATGTTTGGATGATCGATAGCTATTATTAAAGCCGATGAATCGCTAAACACGCTCCTGTCGATTTTTCAATAAAATAATTGTTTAATGTAGTATGTGCTCTATCGACAGATCTATCAATTTTCCCAGTTGTATTTTTTTTTCTTAAAAAATGTCGTTTTTTACACGATTACACGACCAAGAAAACGACAGCATAAAAGAATATTTTACTCTTCCTTATACACCGGAAGACACAAAATAACGTAAATTATACTTAAAACTATCATACGGGCCATAACAGTCTTTCGTGATTGACTCAAAACTCTAAAAACCTTCGGGAGCGTATTTGGCGACTCAGCGTCTCATTTATAATATCTTACAGAATCACTAGTGTTCAGTAATTCAAGATATCGATTGAGGTGTGAAATTTCAATATAAAATTTGAACAATTCAAAACGCGCTTCGTATTTATTGCATTATTATTTTGTAATAGATGACGGTATTTAAATTGAAATACTGAATGTCTAAAGTAGGTAGTTCGTCGGAACTCGGAACTGTGTGTGCATTGTACATTTTATTTTATATAAATACACCGCGAACGCTTACGTCATGATAAAATTTCATACCTACATCTGATAATGAAACGTCTATAGAGTGTTCTGGGTTATTATGTATAAGAAAATACCTTGCAATGATTTTTATTAATCAACCCATTTTAAAGGACCATTCAATATTTAGTCGAACGATATGTCGATGGACTTGTAGGTTTCCAGGTGTATTGTATGAAATTGTCATTTTTAACTTAAAGACAGACCTGTTTAAATTTACATAGTAAATGCCAAACCACCGTTCTTTCGTGCTACATTCACTAACACCCTCGACACTTGGTCTTGCTATATTTGTACAGCTTTATCGCGATAACAACAATAGAGCCGTAATCGCTTAGCAGATAATAAGTCACCTTAATATGAAAATACCACTTGACAGAGCAAGCGGTTCAGGGTGCCTCGCGTGACACGGTATGATGATTCAATTAGAGCCGTGAGGTGAGTCGCTCGCAGGTGAATCTGTCGCACACAAAGGCTGTATCGCTTGAAAGGGGATGAATGGTCCCGTGGCGGGGATGCGTTGCAAACGTTGCGTCATAGTTTGCACACGCTGTTTGAATATCACTTACACACGCGTGGAAAATTATAGCGCGTATAATGGATTATGAAACATTTTTGGTAGTGAATTATCCAAATGCACGTATTGAAATAAATGTCTGGCTGATCGCATCTCTTTAAAGACACCAAATTACTTATATTTTAAAGTTTCTTGAATGAAAAAAAAAACGAAACAATTGAATTATGTTCTACGACCTAAGAAAGTGGGCCTTGCAGTTGTAAAACGAAATCAGTAAAGGCCCAAAATTGTCCTTTTGTGAATGCATCTTCACAGAAAGACAGTATGTATTATCGTTGTTGTGAGAATAATAGCAAACGACGGACATTTATTGGGGAAACATCGCGTACTGGCCACACGCTCCACTTCTGGAGCGACAGAGATGAAATAATATATCTGCTGATGGTGGAGTTAACCTATAAACCTGTTAACCTTAAAATAAAAATATATATATCTATGTGCAATGGATAGTTGTGATTACAGGAAAAATAATCAAAAAAAAATTAAATAGTTTTTTTGGTATATTTTCACCCGAAAACACTTTGTACTTTATAAATGCCACCATGCATTAGCGACATAAAATATGATACTTACTCAGTATTTTTAGGAGATTATAATTGTAATGAAATTAAATAATGTTGACATTTTATAACTGTTAACGGCTAATTTTACGTTTACCTTGTATACAATAATATAAATAAGTATTCTATATCTTCCAATATAAGAATCCATTGAGTCGACTACTCTTATAAGTTGATCATACTCTTTAATAATTGATTGATTTAGCATTTACTTGTTATAAATTCATTATAAAAAAGTAAACAATAGAAACATATTTAGTTCAATAAAATTACACAACTATTTGATAGCTATTTCTGCATCACACCATGATTCCGAAATAGCTTTCAATTTAGTGAAATAGATTTACTGCATACTCTTGTGTTTCGGACATATTTGTACGTAGAAATGACAAATCATTTTTTATATAGATAGTACTGACACATTTTTTAGATATCTCAAATGCATGGTGTACTACCAAAAGTACAAATAAACATTTCAACTTTTAGTTAAGTCAAAATTATTTCAACAACTACATTACTACAAATAATCAATCAACCTTCAATAATTAATCCAGTAATATTTTTTTTAGTATGAAAATTTTAAATTTTTTAAATTAAAAATGAATATTATATTTCCTAAAATCAAGAATTTCACTAAACTCCGAAATGCTTTTGATTGCAAATTAAAGCCAACAACCGCATGTCACCACAATATTTGATAAAAAATAGAATATTGATATGTATTATACTATTAAATATGAAAATAAATTGTAAAATCTATTTCAGTTTTGCAAAAAAAAATAAACCAAAGTTTGTACTCTTCGTAGTCTTGTATGTATTTAAGGGTTAAAAAAACGAGAACTAGTCGTGATTCATTCGTTCCATCTCTCTTTTCTTCAAACCTGTAGCTGGTCAATTAGCCAATTCAATGCGAGGGTGTGAATTGTTATATTTCACACGAAAATCAATGCCGTAGGATATAAATTCACGTTGAAAAAATCACTCAATGAAAATGTTTTGAAGAATCTAACCGAATCTTATTGGTATTCAAAAAATTCGTTATGTTTAACTCTTTTTTTCTTTGCCTTTAGATTGGACTGGAATTTATAAAGTTAATTATATTGATGCCTTAAAAATTACAAAATCCATATGTTAGGAATTGTTTTCAAACATCAGGTTTTTTAATTGTACACACACTTTCTCTTTTTCTCAATGCTTCAATATATCAGAATTCCGTATTAGTAACTTCACTAGGTTGAAATCCATCGACTATTTTACGTAGTCTTCATTTAATTTGAATTGTACTACGCATCTTATCTTCATTCGTTTGGATTCCTCTATTATATTTTATTTACTAGTGATTCTATTCTATCATGGATATTATTTGATGTTGCTTAGTAACTTCAATGAATATCAAGTGGGTTCTGCGAACCACGAATTTAGACATTGGCTGGCCTAGTTGTTGGTAAGCCATATGCATTATATACGTTTCCTTAGTTAGGTAACGCTGTGTAGTTTTACTGAACGCAAACACCAGCTCTAATATGCATGTAATTATCTCGCCATTTAATCAACTTCCTAAGCGCTAAAATTCTAATAAGGCTTTACAATTTTGTTTGCAATTGTTTGTGTTTATCGTGAATGATAATGAAGTGAGCTAAACCGAAGCAATATAGTGCTAAAAGAACCTTATTTAACTAAATACATAGCTTTTCATCCTTTGCACTCCCCAATTAATTTAAAAATTTTAATAAAATTCGAACGTTATTGAATGAAATGGGCGATATACATCCAATAATTAATTGATAACATTTTATAATTATTTAACTTGTAAGGTATCAAATAAAAAAAATGTGGCAATTCAAAGTGTGATATTTTTCAAAACATTCTCTTGAGTAAAGGCCAGGTTAACCCTCACAAGAGTCTCTTTTCTTCCTCCTAGAACCTTCCTGTTAGAACATACCATACAGTCTTTACGTTTTTTTTTCGAAAATATGAAATGGATTCGTCCATCCAAGCGCTGGTCAGTGTCACCTGTATAAAGTCGCTGACGTATATAATACTCTATAAATTTGCTTATTTATTACTTTAATAATAATAATAATATTTTCTTATACCTAATGTCGCAATCGGACAAAACACATCCTGTTCAATACCAATAAATGGTACTTGAAAGCAATAAAATAATTGTAAATTCATTTTCAAAGTGTGCTGTAAAATGTCGACCCCAGCTTGACATAGAAGTTCTAAGGGTTAATATTGTTATAAGAGAATTTCAATCATTTTTTAACTACTAAGGACGATCACATATTTAAATCATAAAATCGTTGCTGCTAAATCATGATCGCTCTTCTACTGCAGTTATTCTACAATTAGAATCCGTCTTCATGGTATATTAGAATTTTCATTATATATTAAGATTCTTGGATATATCCGCTTTAGTTTGATGATATTATGTTTTTAAGACATCTATACCAACTATAAAATTTTTCTTTAATGATAACATAAATATATGCACGATTGGTAAATAACAGTGAATTTGGTGGCTTTTGTAATTCATCCTTTTTTATCAGCTGTATCATATTCGGGTTTGCGTTTTTGACTTGTTACTACGAATCGGTTTACTTGAGACTTACGAAGAGCACATATATACAGAGCTTTGACTAAAAAACTAATAATCTATGCTTAATAAATAATACACCGTTTTATTCTACTTTATTATATTTGTATTAATACAAATTATATAAGGCGGTGAAATTTTACCAATGTATGATAAAAATTTCAACTTATTGTATGATTTAAGACATCGACTCAGGGTTCTTGACAGAATTTCAATATCTAATTTGAATTATTGAGATTTTGTACATTTCCATGTATTTTAAATATAATGTAGTGATTGCCAACACTTCTATGTGGGTAAAACCACACGTATATTAGATATCAGAACATTTAGCCACGTTTAGATTAAAAAAAGATACATCAACATTTGCTATTGGATAACCATACGTTCAATGCGGATGATGGGGTTAAAATGTTGCATCAAAACATGGGAGATCATAAATTATTCCATCAAGAAATTTTGGAAATCAATAGAGCCCAGTTAAATTCCTTACCAATTTTGAACGAACAACTGAATCTTCCAAACTCTCTTCTATTGTACCCTGTACGTGCGATGAGTCCGTAAAAAGTAAAACATGAATTAACAATCAAAACTAAATATAAATTAACAATCAAAGTAATAAATTTCTCATATTAATACATCGGTCCATGGTCACCCTAATTTGAAATTGGGATTTCTTAGAATTGCATTTAAAAAACCTCCTTCACTCCTTTGTTCAGTCGTAAGGTGGTCACTAGTCCATATGTTAATTTCTTTGACACAGCGATAAGATTTATCCTATTTTATTTTGTATATAATCGTTTTAAACTGTCTGTTTGAGTTAGTTTGAGTCCACTCGTGTGATCGAATACCTGAAGATGCCGAAAGGTGAAACCCGGGTCGTTAGTGACAAAATACATGGAAATGTACAAAATCTCAATAATTCAAATTTGTTATTGTATGATATCAATCAAATAAATTATACAATCGTACATTGATGTTAGAATCACAATTTGTTATAATATAAAAGGTTCTGTATTCAAGTACACTTTCTCGACTCACATCTTTTGATAAAATAAAATTATGTGAAGTATTGAAAAAGCGTAATGTAGTTTTATAATACACCCACGTACGACGTTTTCCCATTCGGTATCACGATTTCACAAATAATCTACCTGAACGCGTAAAAACGAGACAGCCTTTACAAACAGTAGCTTTTTCAAAAGCACACCCATAATCCATATTAAGCACTTTTTGTGAATAGATCGAGATGCCCATTCATTTATCAGCCAATGCGAGTAAAAAGCTCACATTCTTCAATGTACAGCATTTTTGAACCAGACTTTCTCAAGTATGCAATTGAAAAATGTATTCGTAAGAAATTTAGTACATGCTTAATTCTTAATTTGTTGCATACATAAATAGATATATATTATATTTGAAATTGAACTTTTATCAAAAAAAATATGTTGCAATAGGATTAATATTGTTAACGTTCTTATTTTATTATCCTGTGTTCAAGTCTTGAAATTTTTAGAATACCGTGATAGATTTGTTGCACAAAACCTTTAAATTCAATTTTACCCATATGACGACTTTTTTTCTGTTGTCTCAGTAATTATCAATTTCTTAATTTTACTGTATTAAGAGGACACCTTAATCCGCTGAAATCTCTTTTTTTTTTTTTTTTTTTTCCTACCTCTACTTTCCTAGTGAAACTATTAACGGGCTCCTAGTTTCCTGGCTAAAGTCAGTGCTAGGGTGGGTACAGACTAAGTCTGGGGAAACACTTAAGAAAAAACCCCATACGAGAATGATTGTCTTTGAATCATTAACAAAAGTTCAATTCTTGACAAGAATCGCTCGTAATGTTGACGTACGTTTAAAGAACTTACTCAGCTTATTTTTAGACATGCCCAGTCCCTAACTGAAATGTGCGAGCCTGGCTCGTTACTTTAAGATTTATCTCTTGGGGCGACTAATTGAAGACCGGCGTGGCCGTCGGCCTTTTCCGCATCCACCTCCGCTAAAGAAGAATTTCCTGTAAGAGAGGGAGAGGGGGAGCATAAGGATTTGGACATCGTCTTGACGAGGTTCTTGGAGACTTTTAGTTGTAGTTTAAATTTTTGTATTTTCTCAGCTTTGAGAGTTGTCTCAACTTAAAACCCTCCAAAGACGAGCGTGACCATATGGCCATAGTAAACACCATCGCCTATCTATCTCGAAATTCAGTGAAGGCAAGAGATGGGACGAATATCGGGATAGATGGGCGATGGTGTTAATGCGGTCACGCTCGTCTCTGGGGTTAACATAAAGTATTAACGTAATCTTTACGATATGTTTGTGTTTGTATGCATTTTGTGAAGAGGCCATAGTTAACGGGGTTGACTTATTTTTTTAATTATTGTTATACATTTTTTATAATCAATACGACAAAAATAATTATGTCCTATGATACCGCTATTTTGACAAAGAAATATCAATCATTTTTATTCGGTGAATTCCAGTGATAAATATATGAAATTGATTCATAATTCATATTTGAAATACTTCTTAGCATCACTATGAAAATACCAACTTCTCAATGATGCGCTAAGAAGTACATTAAACAATATTAGCAATAATATAACGTACATGTCAAAATATAGATACAATAATTTAACCACGGATTGAATGGTTGTTACAGTCTAATGTACGGTTAATTTTTTCTCTAAAATAAGTCGCAATTAACAGTCGACTGTAACTTAATCTGCATTATAGATTGCAGGACCTGTCTTTGTAGGCATAAAATAAGATATCTTGTGTTATCGTTACCATAACATAATCTCTTTCTCTGTCCGTAATCGTTTAAATTTCCAACAAATTGTTAATCCATTATGAATGATCGATTCCATTGCCAAAGTGAGCGTATGTCGTGGTTGTAACCATAGTGCTATCTGTTTTATACGTTGCTCACAGAGTGATGGCTTCTTAATTAGTAAGTAATCTCATTAGCTATTTACGTAATATATACACAAGTATTATACATTTTCCTTCAATTAGTGTGAGATACTTAGAAGATTATGCAATGTTTGAGTTTATGGTTTCACTTTCACGTATTTCCCTGTTATAACCGACGCCTGGCGTATATAGGGCACCGCATGTTTGTTTGTTTGCAAGCATATATTTATCTAAAATTCTAACCAACTGAAGTCAAGGATTATATTCAGGATTTCTTCAAATAACTATAGTTCAATCCTGTCTTCCCATTTAAGCATTTATATGTACGATAAACATATTTTTTACATGCACCTAAATAATTTATTATACAATCATTCAAAGAAGATTGTCGGCTTCTGTGGTCTAGTGGCAAGAGCTTTGTTTGTTCTTACGATCAGGTGAATCCTGGTTCGAGTCCCAGCAAGATCATTATCAAATTTAAATTTTTTCAATTTAAATTTGTGATCTTCGACATGAGTGACTTTATATAATGTAAGATTTTCAAATTTTCATAATATTTTGCGCATTGGCTGTCAACTGTAATGCCAGATATTTTTTAAAAAAATATTGTACTTCAACTTTGAATATTTTTGGGAAACATTGAAACACGAATAGTTCTGCATTAAGTCTGTTAACGTACACAGAGAAGCTTTAGTCTTTTGTGTAAACGTAGTGAATAAACTTATATTTTTATTTATTCGACTAATTCACTCTATTTCTTTGTCAGTTATTTTCTGGCACATTTATAATCACAGTGGTGTTTAATAATCTAATATTCATAATATGCTGTTTTGGGAATCTTAAAACTTACGACAACTTAAACGCATACGTATTACGTATCTTATATAAAATAGCCCAGAGCGGTCTGTAGATGTTTTATTATTATCACATGTATGTATGGAATTTTCTCATGAACTAAGCGTTCGCGGTATATATAAACTAAAATGTTATCCAAACTATAAAGTAATAAATATTAAACAATGTCTCCTAATGTCGCATCTTGAAGAATTGACAGTTAACATATTAAAAATGATCAGCGAGTAATTTTTGTAAGACAGTCGCTCAGCCTCACCCTTCAAATCATATATGTGGTGGTGTATTGGGAGTGGTGAACAAAATACAGACATCAATGCATTTGGATACGAAATTATAAATCGATTGAAAAAACAATGATGTTGGGCTTTCGTATATTCGTTTGTACAGTTAAGTGTTCTTCGAGATCTCACATATATAGTTATAATTTAATCATTCGTGCAGAAAATGAAAGGTGACTTTAATTTATTTAAACGTCTAAAAAAGTGACGTTGAAATACTGAAAAACGATATGGTTGTTATATTTATAAATGAGTGTTTTCAGAAAAAAATGCGTGAAAGTATTCGCAAAAAGCGATATGTGAATTGTTATAAAATAATATTTAAAAAGAGATCGTGTTATTTTTAAAACGTGCATACTTCGAAAAGCTTTTAGAGTTGTAATTTGAAACTCGGTTATAACAGTAGCACCATTTTCAGTTACATTGGAACAAATTGAAAGCTCGCGAGTAAGCTTTTTCATCCCAGTTTAGAAATACGATTTTTTGTCCATTTTTTTTAACGAACCCCGTCGACCCGTGCCTAGATTTTATCGCAGACACTGTGGCTGTAAACCTTTTTGTCATAATATATTAATTTACATGAAAAAATTAAGAATTATTTTTAATTCTTATCAAACCATGACTGTTATTGTATGTTTATATGCATATTCAGTTGCAACTTTATATTATTTCCTGTATTGTATAAAAATTCTAAGGATATTTTACCGAATATCAGTAACATGACTACAATATTCCTGAAAATCGTGACGATAAGTCATTTATGTATTTATCGTGCAATATGTAAATTATTAATTATGAATCACCCTTTATTGTTTTAGTATAAATTTCACAGAAGATGTAATATAAGATATTTTATATCAAATTGGAATTGTTGAGATATTGTATATTTCCATGAATTGTGTCACTAACAACCCGGGTTTCGCCTTTCGGCATCTTCAGACATTCGAGCACACGAATAAACTCGAATTGAATTCTTAAATTATATTTTATATCATTTATAATATGAAAATACTAATAAAATTTCAATATATATCTATTATAAGCGATCTTATTAGTATAAGTCCAAATAGATGATTATTCAAGGGAGTTAAAACAAAAGTAATTTTTTCAACAATAATAATTATACTCTCCATGAAGATTTTTAGTATTCTTATCAGCAGTGTTTATATAACAAAATGTCATTAAAAAAAGAATTAATGTACCTAAAGACTATACAAATATAATATTTGTTTAATGATCAAACTTATACTATTGCGACCAGAAAATATTAATGATTACACCGCATTTATTTCAGTTATAAGTTAGTCCAATAGACGCATATATTTATTATAATTTATGTTGAGCATCTGAGACGTATACTGCTAGTCCCACTGAACCGCTGTTTGACTTAGAATGTTTTTTTGTACTTATTTTAAATATCTTCAAAACGGAGTTATAGTCATAGTTCCGCCGCCATCATAGATATTGTTCTGGTCATTTGCAGTAATTTCAGAGTAATGTTATCGGTGACTTTTAATTAGTTACATTTATTTTAACTCACGTGCCAAATGTTGGTACCAACTGTAATGGGAGTTTAAAGAAATATATCCATGTGTTACGATGCATGTTAATGTCATAAAAGTCTGATAACGACTTCGAAATGAAACTGGCCTTATCATTTTGAAAAGTTGAAGTGGATGTCAGTATTATTAAAACAAGTATAACAAAATAATTCAAAAAATCTCTTCAATCAATTAAAAACAATTATTTTTTAATTGAGATAGAACAAACATTTACAAAATTGTTAATATTTTAATCAAGAATATCAGTTAATTGGTATGATCGTATATCGATGGTCGATTGATATATTGCAGACTATTTTGTTTATGAATCGGTATCCATTCCAATTTGAATTGAAAAACAAAATTTTTGGGAATATATATTTAATATATTTCCTCCAACATTCAATGCAATTATGTTCTTTTTGTATCTTACGTACGCATAATTTAATGTATTTTTTAATCACAATTATAATCGCCGTTATAATAACAGGAAAAACTTTTATAATTTTCCCCAAATTTAAGTTAAACCTTATCTTATAAAATGATGCAGAAGAAGTGATATTGTATTAAGTTTTATTTTTAATATAACAAAGCTTTCTCATCTTGCAGTAATGCCCATATTTTTACTTACGTCTATGTGGTTTATATTTTTTACTATGCAACATTGAAATAAGCTATAATAAAATACTTCCATTCGAGTATAAAAACTTTCCCCCAAACCCGACGGAAATTGAAGTGGGGTAGTTTTAGATTATTTTTTCAAGTGTGTCATAGCTTTAGTGCCGTTCCGTGTATCTACAACTTTAAGCTGTGGGTGGAAATATTTTTTTACTGCCCTAGTAGAAGATTTGTTCGAAACCTACATCGTTGAATGGAATCTGGAAAGCGCACAGCGGGTTCTGAATATTTTTTTTGCCACGTGTGTCGCTTTTGTTCAGGGCTGCGAGCTGCCACTAATAACCACAAATTTTGCTTGTGATTTAATCGTATTGTTTTTTTTATGTTGTGCATTTTCGACAAGTAAAAATTTTCTGTCATAGGAGGCGCATATTTTATTTTTTCAATTCGTCAATCGATCGAAATGTAACGTTCTAGTCTAAATCTAAAAAAATAACATTCAATAATCGCTAAATTACACTTACAAAGTAAAAAATAAAATTAAAACACCTTGCTATTTCACAAAGTATTCAGTATTGTTTATAGGCTTTCACGACTTAGAATTAGTATTTCATGAAAATAGCGTTATGTTCTTTTTAAAACCGTTTTTGAATTCATTACCAAGGCTTTTTCTCCCTAAAAAATAATATGGAACAAAGAAAACTTTTGATGTTTACTAATAGCAATCGTAACACAGTGTTTTTATTTCCAAAATGATACATTTATTTTAAAATAGAATTGAAAATATGTTTTTGTGCCTATTATTAATTTATAAAACAAGTTTAATGGAAAACGCAACTTTGTTTCGCAATATATTTTTTAATTCGATGTAATATATTAATTCAAAATTAACTGGCTTCAATTTTCTATAATTAACTTTTCCATTCATATGAATATTAACAACGGATATCATAACATGTTTACGATTTATCCTGAACATCAATACAAATATTATCATATGTTTTATATATGTGTGTACTCGCAAAATACTCGTTACAAATAACATAAAACAATACGTTCCAGTTTTAATCATGCGGTCCTCGGGTTGCCTTGACCCTCTCGTCTATTCAGAATGAAGTTTGTAATATTATCACCCCAATGGATAAGCCGAACGTCATACACGAGGAAATTATACACTGTGCTACAACTTTTGGTTTACAGAAGGTTTATTAGATTGTATGAAAGTATCGTAAATCAAAATTTTTATTATATAACCAATGAATGCAATAGCGATACTAAGGCATGGACAAACGATAAAAGGTTTCTTTTATAGATTTTGTTCACAGCCCGTCGAATGTACCTAAATGGTAATCTAATTAATTAGCGTCTACATTTAATTATATAATATAATTTTCATCTTACATGTTTGCTTATTAAAATAATTTTAAATTGCATTTTAATTGGATTCAATCATGTATTTAAGTCACTCTAGTGTTTTTTCATGGTATCTATATGAAAATTTTTGTTTTGTTTTTTAAATTCAGACATAATTTTCCAGTCTATATTTTGAGTCGAGGAACACATTAATTCGATGCAAAAATACGATTTTAGTGTTTAAATATTTGTGATATTTATTATTTTGGGTTGCTATACCAATGATTAACAACAATGCGACTTCAACATAGTTAAAATTGTTATGACGACATCACAAAAGTCATTTTTAGTTACTTTCTACTGGAATACGAGTGTGGGTATTAAAAATTAGGCCCCTTGTCGTTTTTATTATTTGAATCAGCCTCTAATCATCTGACAATGATTTCAAAAGCAACAGTTCCCATTTTGAATGTGATTAGGTATAGCAAATGAACAGCTATTCGAGGCGATATCCGTGATCTATAGGGAGGAGCTAGTAATGTATTACTTTACTATGATATTCTATGTTACATTTTTTTATCACATGCTTAATGAATTATACTAACGACTAAAGATTGTTCAACTGATTGTTAAACTGATTGTTCAACTGATTGTTCAAAGTGTGTTGATTACACGTTTGAAAATCTGCTTTTGTGTGACTGGAAAACATTTTGCCAAATGGGTATCGGGTATTGTTTTAACCCTTTTCCCTACATAAACATTTGCAAAATAACCCAAACTTTGCGCTTAATCAGCCGGAACGTCTGTTTCAATTTGGACTTCACAGTCAACCTTGCAGAGCAATGGATATTACTTTTCTTAATTAATTGCCTTTGGGGAATGTTGATACAAAATTTCTATATGGATAATAATAGTATCCGCTTGGACCGACGCAAAATTTGCGCTTTTTTTTTGGCTGAATATATTTTTTACAAATGATTTTTACATAAGAATTTTGCGTATCAGGCATTTTATATTTACCCAATGTAGTATATATTTTACGTTTTGCTAAATTTATTTTTTATTTAAAATGTAACAAACCATTTTATTCCGACAATGTATTATTTGTGTAAAACGCTCTACCCTAAAACCGGTATATGTGTTTTATTCTAGTAAGATAAAACAACATGAATTTCACTTATAAGAATGAATTGTTTTCTGGATAAGATATTAAATAATTCTAATACATACTTATAACTTATTAAAAAAAAAAACACAATATTATCGTTATAGCTTTCGTCCAACGAGTAAAATATTTTCAACCAACTTAATTTTATCGCAGAAAACAATTCTTACTTCTACAAAAATAGTCCTATTACAGTAAAACGTCGATATTTACGAAGAAATGCAACCCGGGGTTGAGGAGGTTGTTTAAATGTGTTTTTTTTAATTATTGAAAAATACGCACATTAAGTTGGTGGAGTGTCTATAAAAGTATTTAAAATATTGGTTAGCGCACGTCAAATCATCGGCCGGAACGCATTAAAACTGTCGCAGTTATGTGATCGCGTACCTAGCATTCGCAGAACATTGTCAATGGGCTGTGGCTTTATGATTTTAGTATGAATAATATCGGGGTTCTACTCTAATATTAAATTTTGTGGAAAAGTGACATATACTTTCAATCGATATAATGAAAAATGAATTGTTATAAAATGCTTATAATTGTGATAAAAGTTTAATTCTCGGTGTCAGCCCTGATAACCCAAAATCTTTTTTATCAGATCAGCCGAGGGCGTCGGTGGCGCGTCTTCCTGGCCGATGGGGGTCGCGCAGGTGGTGCTTAGGCCTTTTGTTATTTTTGTTATAGCCCTATGTCAAATCTCAGACCATATTATGATCGTAACATGCTTGAGACACGGGGCATCAATTTACCTTAGCGATAACATCTCCTGCCAATCATATTACACACACCTTGTTAATAATAAAAGGATTCATTTACAACTGATCTCTTTATGTTGTCATTTTAAGTACATTTATACGAAAATATAAAGCACATTTAAGATGAAATAACTAATGAATTAATTGATAATATTATTGTGTCAATTTCGCAAATTAAATATTTCCAATAATTCACGTTTTCCGTGCAATTATAAACAAATTATATCATTATTTATAAAACAGTGTCGAGTTTCTGAATCCAAAAAATAATAATGTCAATTTCTCGGACTTCGTCAAAATGTTCATAAGGTAATCGTGCAGTTCACAAAAGTATAGATATTTATTTATTCATATGTGTGCAAGGGGGTTTTACAAGTTTTTAAAATCTAATTTCACATATGCGACAGCTAATTTCTATCAAATTCGGATATGAGACGACAAGAAATCCTTCATTTGCATTCGATCTGTCCAAAAATGACCACCATTGTACGAAACGAATTTAATATCAATCATTTCTGTCTGTCACTTTCAAATCTCTCATAACAAAGACTTTTTAATTATATTTGCCTGTATAATAAATCTACGTAATTTACATTTAAAAAACATTATTCGGCGAGGTATTTTTGTGGCTTTTAGTTTAACGCTCGTACTTTGTGGAGCTCTTTAATATTTTACCCGTCTTGTCGTAAAGAATTCACCATACAACGATGGATTTGTTCAAAATGTTGATTCGTTGGTTACTCTACTAATCTTTCTATACTTGTATATTGTCGAATGCTGGAAACACCTCTAACATCAAAACATAAATATTTGTAACATATAATCAATGTTACACATGAAGTTAACTCATTCAATGACAATACTCGAATAAGATATTTTCAATGACTGTCAAGTTTTATAGCCTTTTGACACGATGAAACACATTTGGTAATAATAACCCTAGTTACTCTATCTTCGTTTCTATTGCAATTTTCTTTATCAAAGATTTAATTAAGATTATTTAGTATATGCTATGCAAATATAAACATGTGCACACTGCCCACTGCTATTGTACTTGTATCTACTATAAACGAGCAGGTGAATTAATGTGTTTTCATTTTAACACTATTACAAGAATGAATAATATCGACCGTGTTTTGGCCAATTGATGTAATGAGTTAATGATTGGATCTCATTTTTAAGACGACAGCGCAGGTCTCGACTAAATGATATAAATTAGAAAAATAATTTGACCACTTTTTGGAAAGGTAACATCGTTTTACATTGGTTTCGTGTATAAACATCTGACCAGGCCACTTGATGTAAGCCACTATTATAACGACACTCCCTACGTATAATCACGTATTTCCAAACATGAGAATTTACAGGAGTGCATTTCAAAGATTCATAACGCAACTCACCATATAATGTTTTCCATGAAATCAGTTTTGACTCTCTCCTGAACAATTTCAATTTTGAGGGTTACATCAATTGGCCAAAACACCTTCGATATGTTAAACTGTTTTTTTTATATTTGATTTAGGAACCACGTTTTTTTAATTGTTTCCAATAATGATTTAACCTCATAATGAATTCTTTTTTTTTATAAACTTCATGTATTTATTGTTACAGTTTTAATGCTTTATTTTAATTGAACAATAACTACTAAAATTCTTACGCTTGTTTGTAGTCTCATCTTGTCGAACTAAAAAAACGTAATTGCTTATTCACAATCCTGTCGTAAAATCTGCTTGGTTTTATGCGCTTTTTTCTCCTTCAAATAATGGTATTATGAAATAAAAATAAAATGAGTTTTTCTTTCTTTTTTTTGTTACAGCGGAGGCAAATTTATCAGCATTGGAGATAAGATAAGACTGCCGGATGACGTTACCATGGGATATATCATTGGTGAGTGATAGCTTATGATATTTATTACTTTTAGATAAACGTTTCATGCCTTACTTTGCAGGTAAAGTGTAGTCCGACCACCGTGAATTAAGTTATGATTAGTAATAGGGTTCTTCAAAATTTTCGGAAACTGTTAATTAATTTAATGGTTTTAAGCTTTACATTTGACTCAGTCTTGTCCAGCGAGCGTATAGGTCGTAGATATTCGATTAGAATTATCCAGTCATCTTCTTCAAAATGACCTACAGTCCAGGTTTTTTGGTTAATAAAAAAACCAGTTGTATGACTACATTGTTATTGTCATTTTGTGGAATATGCTTCTATTTCATAATCAGAAAAATATTGAGTTATTAATAAAACACGTTTTATGGTGAAAACTCTAAATATTTATCACTTTTAATACTGTCAATTCTTGATGGAAAAGCATTATATTTTTAAAAATAAAACACAACTTGTCTACTACGTCCCCATGCATACAATGATCATGACCGGTTTCGCTAATCGCGAGTATTATTAGCATGTAGAGTAGTACAAACAAATTGTGTTTTCTAAATATTTAATTAGAAAACAAAATATACTTAAGTTTTTCAAGAAATTACACTGAAAAAATCTTTGTTTTGTAGAAAATTCACATGTCACACAATTCTTTTGCGAGTTATCAAAAAGAACTTTCGTCTTCCGTGTAATAACTCTTATGTGATGCAGCATGTTGCAATACTTAAGATTATATCTTTCTTCTTCATAATTCCGTAGTCTTGAGTCCCGTAATATGTAGGCCCATAAAGATTATTGTATTTATCATAGACTTATTAAAATGATATATGTCTCTACTACTGATAACCTCACTCAAGTATCGTGAATCCATTCTACGGAAACAATATTTCACGCAAGACGCGTATTGACAGACACTATTTTACCTTTACGCATCTTACCATAGTGTATGAAATGTCTCTTGTTCATTTGGGTTTTAAATGGTAACAATTATTGCCTTGTATTGTATTATAATTTGATTCATAATTTGATGTACATTTTTATTTTCTATAGATTCGCGGTAACTTTGTGGAAGTTCATTTTTAATATAAAATTAAAATTGATAACTTTATTCCACTTGGTTAGTCTGAATATGCTTCGCGAGGAGGCGTTAAATACGTCACGTTAGTGATAAACCAAGTTGTCAATTTTAATTTTATATTAAAAATGAACTTCCACAAAGTTACCGCCGAATCCATAGAAAATACAATATGTATGTCAGTATATCGAGGATATACTCACAGTCAAGCATTAACGCATTAAGTCAGTTTAACGGCTCTACATAATAGTATAGAACGCATGAGGTCTAAGTATTAAGTCATTGTTAGTATTTTATTCTTGCAAAAATCATGATATTACAAAATTCATCGATACCAAATCTTATGATTTGTACGCTAAAAAGATTATTCTTTATTATGTACAAAAAATCTTTTTATAAAACAAGCAATAAAATTGTACTTGAGTAGTTTTTAAAAAAAAATAATGCTTTAAATGCGACTATTTCAGATCTTGTTTTTATGACTTAATACCTTCCGTCAAGTAAATCCTCAACATATTATGTGTAATACAGATCAAATAAAAGAGTTCGAAGTAATGTAGTTATCTGCCACAAGAAAATTTACACTAATTTAATCTAAAAAACTCATCCGATAACTCGAGTCGAAAGCGTTTGAGCGTTGTGCAACTCTTAATTGATTAGATTTAAAACAAAGAGCGGAAAGTTTGTTCATTTCTTCAGATAATATTTTAAACTTGAAGATTTCTTTCTCGCTGCTCGCAATGCATAGCCCCCCGTAATGCTGGCCGGGGAACAAAAGCTCGATTGAATATTATCGCTTCGAGCCATTGAATCAGTATTGTCTGACACCCGACCATAGCCCGGCCGGCGAGTGAAGTCGCCGTAAATTCGAAAAGTGTCATCTCGCCCAGATCTATTATTCATCTCCGGCAATAAAATGGCTGCGGGGAATCCTCCAGTTAAACTACTTACACGCGGCTGCGGCCCGGTCGAAATTCACGCCAGTCAAATTAATTTAGTGTAATAGAATCCACTATTCATTTTTATTTTCTAGATACATGATTTACGTAATGAAAACTAGTGATATTATACAGGACACGATATTAAATTCGTTAAATAAATTGTCAGTGTAACAACTGTTCTATAATGTTACACTAACCATTGTTATACAATGTATCAAAATTGTAGCAGTAAATTGCAGAACGAAGAGAACATTAATTATTACTACAATCGATTTTTTGAAAATATTACTTAACCCGGTGAAAGCTTTAAGTAAAGAAATTAGGCAACAGATTATGAAAATGTCAAGTAGAACACAAGGAAATATAATTTAAGACATCGACTGAGGGTGCTTGATGGAATTTCAATATCAAATTTGGATTATTGAGATTTTGTACACTTCCTAAGAAGTTGGAAAGCGACAATTCACCACTCTGTAAATGTGGTGTTTACAAAATAAGGATTAAAGCAATTCTCGAAATTTTAACTCAGGTATCAGTGTGGCTCTCAGACGTATAATATCTTACCTCGTAAATAATATTTGTCGTATTTGTATCTTCTATATAAGCGTTGGACACTGTTTACTCTCTGTCAGTTCGAGTCCATTCGTGTGCTCGAATGCCTGAAGATGCCGAAAGGCGAAACCCGGGTCGTTAGTGACAAAATACATGGAAGTGTACAAAATCTCAATAATCCAAATTTGACAAAGAAATATATTTTTGAAAATAGTTTTCGATATTTAGTCTTTCGAATTTCAGCTTTGAACTGCCGATACGCAACATTAATCGCCAGCCATATGTATAACACATACTAATGCGGCTACGCACTTGCTTGTGTGCGTGTTGGCTGTGTATAAATTTGTGACGGGAAGACTGACCGCAGCCATTTTGCTTGCAAAGTCGTAGATAAAATATTTTTCAGTTTCTTTATTTTTTTCGATTTATTTTAGCGAGAATGCGACGAGTTAAGTTTACTTCTTTATGCATTTGGGATAACTAATATATATTTCACATAATTCTCCATTTTTTACTGTTGAAATTGATCTATTTTTAGCCATATTGAGCGTTTTAACAGATCAATTGACTGAAAATAAATTCGTGCCAAAACGGCTTACCCTGTAAGGGTTAACTAATATAATAAGCTGATATCAAAATTGGTGGAGGGATATGTAAACAATACCGAAATGTTTTTACAACTTTATATGTGGTTTGGGTTTAGTTTATCGATATTTACGATCTGTAAAACTGGGATATCTGGATAACGGTTGTCACTCCCGTTAATTTTAAAAATTAAATATCAAATTTTTTTTTTAACGTAGTCTGTATAATGAAAACTCTTATATAATACATTTTTATAACCATCAAAACACTTAACTAATGTATCTATAATATTCGCCGAGCTGTGTTCTTTATCTAACTAACGAAATACAAGCGCATACAGAGAAAAAGCACTTCTTAAGTTTTCAAAATAATCTCCACATCACATTTAATGCGAATTAATTTTTGTTGTAATCTCCTACGGTGCGTATACTAATGAGAGGCGAATTCTGCAACTTTTTCTTCAGTATTCTTAGCTAAAATTCCAATTCTTCTATCTTAAATAAGTTAAATATCCTTGTGCATTAACATAATCAGAACGTTCAGTACAGATGAAACTTGACACTAAAAGAATCTTGAGCACTCGCAAGGGATCATTATGGTCAAGAAAATGTTACAATATTCTTGATTTTAATGTTTGATTCGGTAAAATAACTTTCTTGCAAAAAAATACTGTCGCTCAAACATTTCCCGGATGGCATGAATGTAGTTTGCAACGCTGCATTATTTTGTCGCGTTTATGTAAATATAATTTACGGTCTCTTCAGTTATAATAATTCAGCGAAGCCATCCCAGCGCGGAATCCTTTTTTTTGCACCCATTTATATTATTTCCTGGCGCTGCTGCAGTGTGATTCCTTTTTGGACGTTGACTAAGTTTTGGAGTATTATTCTCACTCCTTTGCCTCACATATTTATCTACACTGAAGGATTTTTGCGTATTTTATTCAATTTTCTTGAATGTAAATAACATAACCTTTGAACTTTACAAAATAATTTTGAAATAAACAGCTTATCTTTTTATAGCGATCATTTCAAAAGCAAACTACTACCTGCGAGTATTTAAATATTAACTCTACAATTTACATTCATTAGAAATTATTTTAGTATTGGTCAAGCTTCTTTTTATTTGTATTTTGTGAAAATAGTTTACACTAATTTCCATTATAGAGTAATACATCCCTCAATTTTTCATCCATATCGTTTCCAAGGCAAAATCATTATGAAAATCAATCATATGCACCTAAACCCGAAGAATATTTCACTTGAACACGAGCTTCTGTACGAGTGTTACTGATATAGACGCTTTTGTTAACCCGCCTAGATAAAAAGATTGTTTCAAATGGCTTCAAAATAAATGCCTTCGATAATTTTATTTTCTATGTTTTCATGTGTGCCTGTTTACTGAAACATATCTATCAAACAATACTATTTACGAATATAATTACTATGGTTATTTTACTGTAAGTACGGATGATGATGATGTCGGTTATGCAGTTCAGTTTCCAGCTCGACGGGTGGCGACAGAATTCACGTTCGGTGGGTGATTACAGAATGAATAAGGCGCTTCCTTCTTTGTTCATATATATATATACTGTCTGTGTACTACTTTAGTCATCATGGTTTGTCTTTTCAGAGCGTTCGCCTTTATCGCAAAATCCGTCTAGTATATCGGTCACCGCTTGATTTCGCTGACTGCATTTTCATAAAGTATTATTTGCCAATTAACCTAGTCTATATTGCTGACAAATAATGACGAGAACAATGTTTTGAACAATTGCATCATCATTAATGAAATGAACCGAATTATTTAATCACACAGCTTTTGCAATGCTGAAGTCTTGCGAAATATACGCCAGTTTATGAGTGGTAATTATTTTACTTGATACAACTATTAGTCGCTTTCTCGTGAATTAATTCTAACGGATTATAGTGATGATAAATTATCAAGAAGATTCAAAAGCTCCTCTCTGCAGTATATACGAAAAAAGGTACGAAACATTATCAATCTCCAAACGTCTTAAGGATTATCTTCTTAACTCTAATTCATGAAGTATTTGTTATTGTTGGAGACAGACTGAGGACCGTTTTCATTCGAGGCAAACCCAGTAATTCTCGAATAATTTCCTGTTTAGTTTGTTAATACAATATTTATATATATACAGTGCTTTCATTCTAAATACAAACATATCGACGGTGTTTTGGCCAATTGATGTAACGCTCAAAATTGAAATTGTTCAGGTGAGAGTAAAAACTGTTTTTATCGAAAATATTATACGGTGAGTTGCGTTATGAATCTTTGAAATACACTCTTGTAAATTAACATGTTTGCAGATACGTGATTATAAGTAGGTAGTGCCGATATAATAGTGGCCAACGTCAAGTGGCCGGGTCAGAATTTTTAAATCTAAAACCAATGTAAAATGATGCTTCCATTCCAAAAAGTGGTCAATTTATTTTTCTAATTTATATCATTTGGCCGAGACCTACTCTGTCGACTTTGAAATGAGATACAATCATTAACTAATTGTCGAATTTTTTGAGGTACATCAATTGGCCAAACCACCATCGATAATACGATTTGTTGATAACTACCAAACGCATATTTTATATATAATTGTCAAAGTTAAACTTTTACAATCCATATGTTAGCAACCTTCTCTGAATAGCGATACTGACCATTGACTTACGTAATCTATATATTTCCATAAGATTAAGGCAGCCATTCGACAAGCAAAGCCTTCTTACTACTTTCAATTGTAGCCCTTGTACCTGTACCCTGATAAAAAATTTTACATGTCAAAAAATATTTTATAAAATTATTTACAGATTATATTAGCGTTTATTAGCGTCTATTAACTATTTACATATAATTCAAAAAAAATAAATATCGAGTGTAGTGTCGAGGCAGACGACAGATACCGACTTGATCACAATGGAAAGTTATAAAAACATATCCCCGAAAAATGATTACTATTTATTACTGTTAATAAATTTTTTGATATTTTTTTGTTAAAAGACGTATATAAAAGAATTTCTTGTTGCTTAATTTAAAAAAAAAGATGTATTTAGTATAGTTCTACTTTAAATATCAGTGCGAGAAAACGAACTCTTTGGTACATTTCAAAAATCTTAATAGAATCGTTATATTCAATAAATTGAAAATTCCCTTCCCATCACTTTTTTAATAATACTTTGTTTTACGATCTTTTCTCAGACATCAAATCTCGATAATGTACAATAAACCCTAATCTAGTCACGGCGTAAAGCAAATAAAAACATTTCTGAAAAACAGGTGTCAACTCTTTGCTAGACAGATTTGAAAACTTTACTATTTCCATTTAAATAAAAGTGCAATAGTGTAAAAAAATACTTTGAGAGTTCAATTATTAAAAGATTTTTTTTTATTTCAACGTTTCATATTTTTTAGGCGACGGAAAACGAGTAACAATTTTCGCGAAATGAGAATAATACCAACTTATTCGTCTTAATGCCCTAGGCTTATTTTTTGTATATTTCAAAACCTTAAATACAATGTTACCCGAATCCAATATTGCGTTATGGCTAAAGAGATGTATATCCCAGTAAAAATACTCGAATTAAATCACGTAATAAAAGCATCTTTGCTATTCACAAAACTTGACCTTTATTTGATTTATAAAAGAGGCGACTCACTTAGAATTTGACTGCTTAAAATAATAATAATGCAGTTATGTTTTATATACCGGCGGAATCTAAATGATGCGTGGCAAAGTAACAACTGTCGTGAAAATGTAGATCAAATTGTCGAAACATCTTATGACGTGCGCCTATTAAGTACCAGACTCAAGTTAGTTGACACACCACCTCGCGCACGATGAGCCGTTATTTTATTTTAGTAAAAATCAGTTAATTTACATATTTGTATTTACACAAAATACGTGTGTTGACGAATTATTAATAATGCATAACCATTGCGTAATTGTGTGCGTCTGGATAAAACTCATATATGTTGCGTATATTGTATAGAGATTGCTGAGGAACACAAGAGCCTTTGTCAATCCTACTTCCTCCTCAACCCGTTCACTACTGAACTCACCTAGATATTAGTGTCGTATCGATTAACACATAGTTACTAATTAAAGACGACACGGGTCGCGTGGGCTTAGTACTGAATCTATTAACGATGGGCGATCAATATTTTTCCGAGAGAAAAGTCAAAATCAAAGTTATACGAATCTTCTATTCCAGTGTTTTCTATTTTGGGTCGTGAGTGAACTTAAAAAGGCGTCCATGATACATGTGGGCTATTTAATTTGCCGTAAGTTGTTGTCTAAAAGAAACTGAGAAAGAATAAAAGTAGATAAGATAACCGATAATAAACTTGAACATAATGTAACTTGAACATAATCTCAATAATCCAAATTTGAACATAATAATTTTTCGAGGGAAGTGCCATGCCATGTGCAGCTTTTAAAATATTTTAGCTAGTTGCTGTCAAATGTGGCAGCTGTTTTGTAGTTAATGTGTCAGTTTTCTATCGCTGCAGCACAGGGGTGTAGGGGTTGGTTTAAGATATGGTGTCAGAAGCTGGTTGATGAGACAAAGTAGCGCGTCATGCACAGATATTCCTCGCTGTATTTTATAGAACAACTCTAAGTGTGACTTAGAAAGGCAAATATTACGTTTCAGCTTATTTTTTGTACTTTTAAATTCCACGTTTCGTTTTGTTATAGTTATTTAAAAGTGAATTTTTCGTTTAAAATTTACAAATGCATACTTATTTTCTTGTCTTACCTTTCGAGAAAAAAATATTTTATTTAATATACATTAAATTGATATTGAGTAGATACTAATTTAAGACATCGACTGATGATGCTTGATGGAATTTCAATATCAAATATTAATTTTGAATTATTGAGATTTTGTACACTTCCATGTATTTTGTCACTAATGACCTGGTTTCGCCTTTCGGCATCTTCAGGCATTCGAGCGCACGAATGGACTCGAATTGCGCTCGAATGCCTGAAGATGCCGAAAGGCGAAACCCGGGTCGTTAGTGACAAAATACATGGAAGTGTACAAAATCTCAATAATCCAAATTTGAGATCTATATATGTCTTTCTAATTAAATCTGTATTATACGTATATATGAACTTAAACCTTTAAATGTACCGTTAAATTTCTAGTGTATGTTCAGTATATTACAGATAATTGATTTTAATGTATATCATTTCCGTTTTCCCAGAGCATTTACTCGGTAAGCCCCTGACGGTGGTGGAGCAGTTCCACTCCCATTTGGAGCCGATGAAGTTCCTAAGAAGAGACACTCTTCACGATCAGGTTTCCTTCTCCTTCTCTAGAAACAAGGATGAGTGGAATGTCGTCAGTCTGGATGGATTTGACGTCAATTATGACCCTAATAGGTGAGCAATAACATCATTTTATAATTCATACATTTTAGATTAGGTAAACAATAACTTATACATTCAATCAGAGCTTTCTAAAAATGTATCACGAGCATCATGACAACAAAGGCAATGTTTTTACAACCTTAAAAGCTCTTCTATTATTCAGTACAAAGCATAAAATCAATATTATAATTAGTTCAATTGAATTATATAAGTTACCTATCGAAGCCTAGGATCAATAAATATTTTATTAATCATTAGTATATTATAAAAATATGCTTGGATGGAATCTGTATTATTTTAAACAGAATTTATTAAAATATGCCTACGAGATATTCATCTGAAAAGCAATGAATAATAATCATTCAGTATTAAATTTATGAATAATGTTATTATTATAATAGTCAAACAAATAGTATACATCGAATCCCCATAACTCCAGGCGCCATAAACAATTCAAATTCCGATCGTTTTTCAAAGCTTAATATTGAAAATTATGAAGACATGCTCATTTTTTATCGGCTAATACGAACCATACGCCTGGTATCTCTTACGGCCTTTACAAGCCTGATTTATACCCGAGACACGACAGTAAAAGAAAACCTGATATGACTCCGGGCACCCACCGTTCCCATTCTAACACGAGTAATTAATAACCCCCTCTGAACAATGTAACTTGTAATTACCATCATTTTTTTTCCACAGGTTTCTTTCGCTGCACTGCTTCCTATTCCCCTACGCCAGCTTCTGCCCGAGATAATAAATACCACACCAAGAAGAAAGTGACAGACTGCATCTCTCATATTCACACAATATTTACAAAGTCACGTCTTTGAACGGTAATAGTGCGGACAAAATTGTACAATGTGAAGAATAACGTATATGTGTTAATTCGTATGGTGAACACGCAGGAATATCACAGTAACTTTGATGAGTAAAGTTTCGTTAAATTATGACTTAAAACATGAGTGAGTGCCTCGTATTCGACATGACTTATAAACATATTGTCAATATTAACATCAACGTTACCTTATTATTTGTTAAACATTATAAAACATATGGCTATTTTTCAACCGTGTTAATTTATAATGTCCAAACTGAAGAATGTTAAAAGTTATACGTTTTCGTTGGTGTGAAATGAACTTATGTGTAAACAAAAAAAGCAATACTGAACTTTATTATACGTGTATTTACGATGTTATAAATATTTTTGTACATTGACACTTCATACTCCTATTTGTAAATAACCAAGATATGTAAAAAGCTATGTTTCTATACTGTTATTAAAAGTTAATTTGAATTGACGATTTATATTTTAAATATCTATTCTTGTAGTCGATACAATTGACTGAAATTACATTTCAAAGCTATAACTGTAAGTTGAATACAATGCCTTTATGATTGTCCAATGAAACATAGTTAAATGCAGATACACTTTTAAAAATGTGTCAAAATAAGTTGCACTTAAGAGAAATTTATATTTTATCACAATACAGAAAAACATTCAATCGATTTTAAACGCTAATGATAATATTTCATCATTGTTGATTGATTTTAATTATTACAATCAAATTTATTCTTTTTTATTAAGAAGATGAGATTGATATCAATATAAAATCTCTCACTGAAGTAAGTTACGTTGTTATGTTTGTGTCCACAACGCACAACATATCACATATCTCATAATAACCACCCGTGATTTTTATAACTTACGCGTTGTATGGAGAGTGGGGTATATTTTTCACCTTGAGTATCAATAATTTTTGTAGTCCTTTATACGGTCGAACCCAGACAAATATTTGATACAACACCCCGCGGGGGACGCATCGTAAAGTCATTTCAACTCATATCCACAGCGAGAGTAAACATTAGATGTTTTGTAACCAGTAAAATGTACTACATTTGTGGAGGGATTTATTTTTAAAGTATTGACGTAGTACTTTAACTGTCACAGTTCACGCTGTAGTTTAATTTTCTGTACAAGACTTTATCGTGGTATGGACAAACCAGCCGAAAAACAATAATTACTTACTGTGAATTATTTGTGTATTATTTTATTGTATTGAATTATACAGCTCTCTCTATTTCATTTTATTCTATCAAATCGTTTTAATATT
This sequence comes from Himalopsyche phryganea, assembly GCA_022494535.1. Taxonomy (NCBI): domain Eukaryota; kingdom Metazoa; phylum Arthropoda; class Insecta; order Trichoptera; family Rhyacophilidae; genus Himalopsyche; species Himalopsyche phryganea. The sequence continues at coordinate 9,592,919 of JAGVSL010000001.1, read as the reverse complement.
ACATTCCTACTCCTCTATAGCAATAGTTAGTCATCTAAGGCTTGGCGAAGTTCCAATTTTTTTTAGGATAACTAAATTATCGGATAAAATTCATTTCTTGATTTGATTTATATTTTTGATGTAAAATGTCCTTCACGAATTAAATTAACAAGTTTTCTGCCGACTAAGATGGTTATCTGGCCAACAAGGTCTATTATTATACTTATTTTTCAATAAAATCTTGACAATCATAAAAAAACCTCTCTGCATACGACCACGTTATGATTTGGAACTTGTCTTAATAAATGTTTATATGTACATTTTTGTATTGTAGGTAAAATATGTTTACCACTAAAGGCCATTGTTTTAAAGCACTCCTGGTAATCAAATACAAACGCAATTTGCTTTTTCCACTGAGAACTGAGAGAGGAAGCAATAATACAGAAAGTTTATTTCTAATGATTTTTTGATTATTTCGAGAAAGTTCAGCCATGGAAATTAAAGTGCAATGTGGGTTCTAAGATTTTTAATTTTCACTGCAATGTTCTGATGGTTTCTTTAGTTATATCTACGTAATGTAAGAGAAAGACATAAGTTGAAGTATTTCTGGGACAATTTTTAACAGGAGGTTAAGGGGCCGCACATCATGTTCACAAACAATCGTTACAAAAATAAATTTGTCTGCAATGTACGACACGACTGCTCACTACGACAGCTAGCGAGTTATAATTAAATCTTGCCTTGTAGAAATTAAGTAAATAAGTGTCATATTGATATTGAAATTAAAAAAAAAACATATTTTCCTTTGTTTTGTAGATAGAACATGCACAATAAGAATTTTGTCTTATTGGTAAAATGCAACGGTAGCTGTTTTAAATGTAAAAATGTTTTGTTAAACAAAAAAACTATCTGTGATGACTTTTGTAAATATTATTTAAGTAATAATTAATTGTTATATATGGTTATTGAAATGTTGTAAAGTTGATATTTTTTAAAACATTATTATTATGAAAACTCCTCAAACTATATGCGAGATTTTATCAATAATCTTATAAATAAATTTAATTGTTTTAAAAAAAATTAATAAATCGTAATAAATTTAAAAAAAAGATGATGTCAAAGGTGGCTAAGAATGCACCATATCATTTATCTGTTTTTTTAATATTTAGGATTATTCCATGATATAATATTAAATATTTTTATAATCAAACAATAGAAACACGAAACTCACGTGAAATATTTTATTACAATGTACTAAAAACCTTTATATATTATAGCAGTTTTTAAAATGTCATCCATGGCGACGTATTTTTAATAGAAATCACATAATTTTTTCAAATAAAATATGCAATAAACGTATTCTTCCAATAATATTATAGAAAATTTATCGAAAAAATATATAACTTTATGCAAATAAAGTAGTCACAAATTAAAGCAATATTTATCGATGATTTGCTCATAAGCGATGTCAGATTATGTATATCTGACGGTTCGTCTTTTTTAGCGTTTGACAAACATTCCCAAATCATCGTTGTAAAGTTTTTTTAAAATCGCATATATTTTATAAAATAAAACACTATTTTTATACGTAAGGTAAGGCAGAAGACGCTAAATATTTTTTATATACTATGAATTGTAATTACATATATAATTTTATTTGTACATACATATTTTAACCTTTATCCTGTAAAATTATTGTTAATAAAAGGGTAATAAATATTATTTTTCATTTATGTATTTTTGTTTAATTTTTGTCATATGCCCTAATACCAATTTACATATCTTTCATTTTTTACCGTGGAAAACATAACAGAAGTTAGTTTGATTTCATCTTTTCAGTTTTTCTCCTCAAATATTCTCCAGTGCTGTAGCTGAGTGGTTAAAGCTTCTGGGTGTTCGGTAAATTATTCATGAATTTATTTTTCAATCAATTTATGGAGTTGTGTTGAAAGCCATTTTTCATTTCCTCTTACCTCTTAACCATCCGATCCTAAAAACGGGTGAGTCTGCTTAGGAAAGGACTAGGGCCTAACTACTAGTCCTTTGCTAACCACATCTGTCTATCCTACTAACTCTATTCGAAGATGATAAGATGGAGAAACTGAATATATGTTGAAATACTCCATAAAGAGCCCATATACTTCACATAGCGAGCCGACATGGTATAAATAACTTTAGTCTAAAACAAAAGACGAAAAACATTTCAATAATGGATACTAAAAGGTATTCTTAGTTTTGTATGAATATATGGACAGAAGATGTTAACAACTTTTGGCACTTGCGTATATTATAATTGATTGAATGTTTTGTTCGTAATGAAATAGTTAAATTAATTAATTATACTAGCTACTACACTTCACTGCGTGTTAGCAATTGTAATTAAAGACTTTGGCCTATAAACAACAAATGTCCACTATTTTTCATTTTATTGCATATCTCAATTCCCTGTTTATGACTCCATACAACTGTGCAAAGACTTATTTTAAAAAAATCGTATGTCCGTCAAATCAACTCTCAAAAATATGCCGCTTTTTTAAAAACGTACATTATTCCAGGCCATTTTGTATGGAAACAGTAAAGGTCTTTTACAACCAAAATTTTACGTTTTTACCCTCTCCTGAACAAAATGAGTTGTGTGACATTTGCTGTATTTAGGCCAAGATCTTCAATTGAAACTGCAGAGTAGTCGACAGATATTTCAGATGAAAATATCGCTCGAAAATAAGAGTTGATACTATTATACCAGATGAGAAATTGTGGGAAACGACAGGTACTTCTCGTGGAAAACTGCAGGGAAATCCCCACTGCAACCTGTTCAAACACATGAATCGGATGATGCGGTCACTCTTATGGGTCATATTTATTCAGCGCCAACGTAACGTAAGGGCGTGTGCTCTGGTTCCAGGATCAAATATTTACCCAACTCCGGGAATGGCTGATGAGTCTATCAATTACCAACACTTGGTTTGCGGGAATGATTGTATACAATGTTTACCTAAAGCAGTGAACCGCAACTTTTCCCATTTCTTGTTATTTTTCATGATTGTGTATTATAGGATAAATGTGATATTTTGAGAACGAATAAACATAGACTTTTTAAATTGATGTAATTTCACAAATTAATTAATTAAAAATATATATCGAAACCTCAGTTCTAAAGTGTAACAAATCAAAAGAAGTTTTGAGATAATTAGGAAACAAGATTTTGGACAGGTTTTTTTTTCTGCTCATCTAATTTTTAAAGATTTTTATGAAATTCTAGGATTATCTAAAAATGTTTTTATGATAGATATTGTAAACATATAATATTAATAATCGGAGTTTTCAGAGGTTTTCGTAGAAAACAACTGTCATTCTAAAATAACCAAAGATTACCATTTGTTACATTTGTAGGAATACGATTCCAAAGCTGTTGTTTGACGTGATTAAGTGGTAGAGACAGATGACGAGTGATGCTGTCCAGTGACAGTCGGCGGGTTGACAGCGGGTGTTACGATGGGATAGTTGTTGTGTCGCGGACGGCGGTCGATACAGAATCGCCTCAATTGTCTTTTGCTTGTTTAGTTATACTGTGTTCGTGATCCAGTTTCGACACCCCCTCTTGCCTCTCGCGCGGTGTCAGCAGAAAAACGGATGTCAGTCAAATATTATTGCAAGCGTACCGAAATCTGCAACGTCGTGTCTTGTCATAGGTATATTATTTATTAGTAAACATTATTAATTGGCAAATAATAATGCTTACTAATAAGCGTAATGTTTCGGTGCCGGCGAGTATTCATATTTCGAAACCTGCAGTGTCAGGTCTAGCCATACATTTTCGAACTAGTATTCTAAGCATTATTTCCTCATATTTAACGCAAAACTGTTTATTTACTTGCTACAGTTTGGAACTAAGATAACGATAGATATATTATTATACAATCCGATGGATGGTGATTAGTAAGCAGCCTTTCAGGGCGACTGAATTCATTCGGTTGGTCGACTTCTCTTTATACGTAGGTACGTTGAATTTTAAATTAAATTTTTCATCTTGATTATTATTGATCTAAATATTTGTCATTTCAATCCCTATACGGCAAATGGACCGAGCGTGGGTCACGACTGGTACCGTGGCACTGTGTCTGGTGTCAGTCCATATTTGGTTAGTTAAGTTAGCGGTATGTGTACGAACGTGTTAATTGAACTGTAAGTTGGGCTTACCTGTATTGCATTAATTATTTACTCGACGTGTCTAAACGTTGAAATATTATATTTAATATCGTCGGCCTAAAGTACAATGATCGTAACTTCAAAATGCGAAAAATGATACTGCAGCATATTATATTGATATTGTAAAACTAGTGGGGACGCCCTTATTGTATTGAAATACTGAACGGTATTGAAAGTAGTTATTCTTTAGTTTCCATACTGACGAACTAATTTTTGTTTATAATTTAAGACATCGACTGAGGGTGCTTGATGGAATTTCAATTTCAAATTTGGTTTATTGAGATTTTGTACACTTCCATGTGATTTGTCACTAACGACCCGGGTTTCGCCTTTCGGCATCTTCAGGAATTCGAGCGCACGAATGGTCTGAATGCCTGAAGATGCCGAAAGGCGAAACCCGGGTCGTTAGTGACAAAATACATGGAAGTGTACAAAATCTCAATAATCCAAATTTAATTGTTGTTTGTTTGCCTCGGAATTTGCGTCACGTCAGAACTGTATGTATTGTTTATATATATCCCGTGGACGCTTAGAGAGCATGAGAAAATTTTATATCTACATGTGATAATAATAAAACGTCTCCGTCTACGCATACAGACTGGTCTGGGCTATCATTTATAAGATAGTATTCAAACAAAAATACATAAATATGTTATAAAATTTGAATTGTTGAATTTTGTACATTTCCATGTATTTTGTCACTAGATCTGGGTTTCGCCTTTTGGCATCTTCAGGCATTCGAGCACACGAGTGAACTCGAACTAACTCAAATAGACCGTATTTCAAGCATTTGCCAACTTCAAATTCCTACTAGTATTTTTTATAATTTAAGACATCGACTGAGGGTGCTTGATGGCATTCGAGCACACGAATGGACCGAATTGAATGCCCGAAGATGCCGAAAGGCAAAACCCGGGTCGTTAGTGACAAAATAGATGGAAATGTACTCAAAATCTCAACAATTCAAATTTGATATTGAAATTCCATCAAGCACCCTCAGTCGATGTCTTAAATTACATATTTTATACATATTTAAATAAATAGAACACTTGTTTTTGTACTACTAATTTTTTTATATATATCAGAACTAATTTCTGTCATTGCGAGCAATTATTAGCGATAATACTTGTTTGTTTAAAGAAAATGTAAAAGCAGTAGACAATAAATTGTCTTTTATCAAACGTCCTCAGTCGTTATCTTAAACTGTGTTTTATTTATTCAAATTTAATGTTTTTTTTTAAAAGAGATGCCACGAAACCCTTAAAAGTTACATTATAAGCCTTTTAAACTTGACCTTTCTTAAGTATTTGTATCTTAGCATTCTCCTGTAAAATAGTGTATTAAATATACATTAATCCATTCTGGTTTGCAAATGAGTAGCTATTGAAATGACTCGTGTACCTGACGATACCTGGCGGCAGGAACGGCATTGATCGGGTACAACAAATTACTCATGATTTGTATACGGTTGATAAATTTATCTTCCACGGTAAATTTGATGCAGACAAATTAATGGTGTATATATACTAATTAGAAATATCACTAGTGATTCTGAATAAAAAAAAATGATCTTGTCTGATCCTAAAGTGGAGCTTACCTGCTCCTAATCGAGCAACTCATCAGAAGTTGTTTCAATGATAAGTGGTTGTTATTCAGTATCTCAATCTCAAATTTTGGAGACGGCTAGGATGGCAGGACGGCGCATGGAAGAAGATTTGCAGTTAGCTAATCACTCGGATTTTATTATCAGTGGGATGGAAGGTAATTCAACTTCTCAGAAATCCATGACTTTGGGCACTAATCTTTAGAAAATTGAATATTTTATATGGATTCGGCGGTAACTTTGTTATAGTCCATTTTTAATATAAAATTAAAATTGATGACTTAGTGACACACCCTGGTTTTTTTGTTAAGCTTAAGTTTTAAAAGAATCGGGAACTGACAGCGAACAGCTTTAATGGCAATGATTGGTGGTAACTAATTATTTAGCCGAACCGGTTTATGGACGTTAAAAATTAATCGGTTGCTGACCGACCGATGGGCTAAAGCTGAAATTAGAAAGCAGGTGCTTGTTAATAGACTCGTCCGTTTGACGACAATCATTGACAAAAGGAAGGATCCTACATTGTTTGAAGTTTTAATTTTTATTTTGGCAGGCAGTCTGTTTCCGGAGGCCTCGGCGGCTAGAGGGGCTGGCCGAGGCATCTGCCGCATTGCAGTTATTATAAATTGTTTTGAAATTGGATTTAATTTAAATTTAAAATCAATCAATTGTGTCAATTGTATTATAACTTAAAGGTAAATTTATGTGTTAAATTAACGTAAATGTAGACTCAATTTTGTGTTTTGCTGGTAATTTTTGTGTATTAAACCATTGCATCTTCAATAAATAAATAAGAGATTAACCGGACTGGAGCGGTGTTCTGATTGAGATCCTAGCCATCTTGGATGGTGATAACCAAGTATTCGCCCCACATCGACCAGGGCATTCTAATTAGGTATGTCACTTGGTTTATCACTAACGTGACACGTTTCACCTCTTTATCTAAGAATTAGAATCATTTTTTACCTTAGAAATAAATAACCATGCGATATGGTTAGTCTAACGATGCTTCTTAAAGAGGCGAAACGCGTCACGTTAGTGATAAACCAAGTGGAATAACTAAGCTATCAATTTTAATTTTATATTTAACTTTTAAAAGTTGTTCGCACGTAAGCGTATGAATGGCAGTCGACCACTTCGTTAGAGGTACAAACTATATACCTCAACATACAATTTTATTTGTTTGTATTGAAAGGATCACAGACAGAATAGAAAATAATTTAACACAAACATTAGTAAATATTTGATATGAATGTTATCGACGACGATGATGAAAGAACATTTTAATTTTCTGAAATAAATAATTGAAACAGTTTACAGATTGATATTAAATATTGTTAATAATAATAATACACAAAACAATTCGTAAAATAAAGCGCTTGAATTTTATTCGCCTATTGTGGAAAATGAAGAATTTTTCTCAAGAGACCGTGCATTCTCGCGAAATTTCTAAACTTTCCTTTATTGGATTTGTTGCGGCTATGAGTTTTCAGAATTCGTCCTAATAGTGTCAAATAACTGGGAATTTACTGCCAACTTCGCTTTGATTAGATTTATAAATGATCGCCCCCCTGCGAATACTTACCAAGTTCACTTTACTCTCCATCGGTTCTATAGTGCGCCCAAAGTACGATTCAGAGCGGATGAATAAAGGAAAATTATACGAATTTGCGTTCTCAAAGAGCTGCTTAAAGGAAATCTTTATTACAAAGAAAGAATAGCTAAAGATCGATTAAAATTGTGGCTTTACTTATAAAGCTATATCCTTTTTTGATCCTTTTTCCTCCGTTACGAACACTGTCCCAAAGCGACTAGCGAATGGCTACCAATCGTACTTGACGACAATATCCACTGTTTAAGTATTCCGTTAGTATAGCCCGTTGTACAATTTATATCCATCGTTTCTTATTCTGAAGTGATTAGTATATTTTGATTGAATTGGTATTTACATGGTAGAACTCCATTATAAAAGGGTAAAACATCAAAGTATTTAGTTCTAAAAAAAATTATTAGGTATTTGATAGCTATTTCGGCTTAACGCCATCGTCTGAACTATAATTAAACTTATTTCAGCTTAGCTATATACACTGTTTAGAAGATCACCATTATTCATAACCTTTATTTAAACCATTACAAGAAGCTTATGTAATTAAGCATAATTAATAAGATTTCCATGAATTTATTTTAACGGCTAATTAATAACACCTATGCTCCTTTTTCGAAGACGCAATTAGAATAATTTAATTTTAAATAAATATTACGACATTTAAATACTTGAGATGACATAATTTGTCTATATATCTCTTCTAAACAGTATATATGGCTAATCTAAAATAAGTTTAATTATAGTTCTGAAGATGTCGTTAAGCCGAAATAACTATCAAGTACCTACTAAAAATTTGTAGAAATATATACTTTGATATCTTACCTTATGATTAGTATCTGTTGACTTCAAATATGACAAGATATTAAATAAGTACACAGTCATTTTATAAACACAGTCGCAGACAGTATATTCATTCAAACTTTTATATGATGGTTAATTAATTTGAAAAAGTATACTTATAATTGCATTTTTTGTTAAATTCCATGGTATGATATCAATCACTATATATCTGTAGAATCAATTGATAGAAAGATTATTCATATATCACACGTAGGTTTGCCCATTGGGATTGCTCGAGAATTGATATCCCTCTCCAGGATCACAAATGAATTTATTTCTTAATATTACAAAATTCGTAATGATCACTATCGTCCAATATTTTCATTTAATTTTTTCTGACTCACATATCTATATCTGACAAATTGGAATAACTTTAATAATTTTAAACGCAGTTAAATAACAAATTTTACTTTATCTCAGAAATAATTTTCAACTCTACTCACAAGATAGGAAATTTAATGCAAGACACATCGTAATAGATTCATCGGTAAATGCATTTTTCCAAATAGTTCAAGTACTGCATGACAAGTTCTGAATTCGTGATGCAGTATCAAGAGAGCAAACGGTCCATACAGCAGTCAGCACTCAGTACTGCGCGTCAGGCGTTAGTACAAATACTGCAATCCTAATTCTAAAATGTTTGTGTATGCACCTCAAAACCACTTCCTCAAATACGAATGCAATTTTTGCAAATACGAATGCAGTCCCAACAAGACGTGACAACGAACGCTTTACGTCACCAGTATTTCATTCTTGAATTTGTAAGAGGTGTTTTATTATACGTAAAAAATCGGCAGTTTAATAGCTAAAATTATAAATGGATAAATACTGGTGGGTTTTACTGTTTGGGAAATCCTTTTTTTTGTTTCAATTAAGTAACTCAATGTGTCGATATAATTGCTGGTCTGTTTTATAATTTGAGTCATGCTTATCTTTTGATATGTTGAGTTTGCATGTCCAGGCGAAGTAAATATTAAATTTAGATTCTTTTAATTTAACATCGTTTGAAATCTATAGATTGGATGTTTGTGTAGTCTTTTATCCACGAGTTGATCTTCAGGTGACTGTTAAAATTCCCCTTAAGTATATTTTGAACAATTTGATATTTACATTAGGAGGTGCATTAGCAATTTAATTTTTTACATTTACATTGTTTTTTGTTTGTAAAATTTTGGCATACTCGTAACTCATTCATTCATAATCATTCTTTTTTCCAGAAAGATATCAAATATTAACATTTTAAATGATTTAAAAAATACATATCTGGCATTACAGCTATCAGCAAATGCAGCAAATATTTTGAAAATTGATACGATAATTTTTATAAGTCATTCATGTCCAAGATCACAAAATTAAATTGAAAAAATCTAAATTTGATATTGACCTTGCTGGGACTTGAACCAGGATCCACCCGATCGCTATGGCAAAGTTTCTACCGCTAGATCACAGATGCTGACAAAATACATCAGTAGTAATACGAACAATACTCTCCTACTTTACAATGTATGTGCCTTGCATAACATTTTATTTTAGATCCCCGCAAACTCTTACATAATGAGAAAATTTCATACCTACATATGATAATAATAAAACGTCTACAGAGCGGTCTGGGCTATATATCTACCAAATGTTCCGGAGAGTGAATGTAACCGATTTTTTTTAATGGACGCTTGTGAAAGTTGAACAATTTAAATCCAAGAGGTGAGTAAAGTTCGTGGAAAGCCGACGCAGGCACAAGCGGAAAATTTAAACTATTATTATTCCGATTTAAAAACGTGACGCGAATGCGCGCCGCGGCTTTTCCGGATTCTACTCAACACCCGATTTCCGGAATGGCTCTAAATCTCCTCTTGCAAGTTAACCGAAGGACTCCTTGTCGGACGTGAAACTTCGAAGTGTTTACAGAGAGGCTTTGAATTTGTAGTTTAAAATTGGTTACATAAACTTACTTTCGCAGTATCAAACTATTATCATATTTTGAAATGTGTAGATTGTACAATGCAATATTAACTTTGATTTCAACAAACATCAATTGGTAGGAATATGATATTTAGCGTTTACTGTTTTATTTATTTGGGTGGAACTTATACATTGCAAATATTAGAGATAGAATTAGTTAACAAATAATCTTGAGGAGTAAATTTGATCACTGTGTTCAATTTTTCATAATATCTATCGTGAGTTATTAATTATGTTATTGTTGGCGGTTGTTTGAAAATGAAAGCTCGTAACGAATAATATCTAAAATAATGACATTGGAATATTGTCAAACTGACCATACAAGCCAAGTTGCCCGATGGTAAGTGGGCCCCACTGTATGTTAAGGTCCCTCAGTAAAATCAAATAAAATTTCTTATTACGTGTGTGAAAATATACAGGATAAAACACTTTAATATATATTTCATCAATAAAAATTAATGTATTTTTTTACGATATACACAAAGAACTAATACCTCATCATGATTACAAACTTATTATCTATGTCCGTTTTAGCTGTTTGTAACATGTGATTTTTTGTAATCATCAATGAATTATAAGTGCAGCACATAGGAATTAGTATATAGGATTGGGGCCCCCTCCCCAAAGTTTTGAGTGGGCTCCCTTTAGTATTTTTTAATTACTATATAGAGTAGGGGCCCCCTCTCATATTCTTAGAGCCAGTCCGCTACCGCGTAGGAATTATTGAAAAAAACATAGATTAAGTTTTTAAAAACAATACATTAAAGTTAAGTATCTTGGAGAATAATTCATAGTGTGTCATAGTAGTTATCGGTTCCTATTAGAGGTTTGCACGGGCTGAAATTCGACAAAATTTCCCAGCCCGAGCCCGTTCACTTCAGGCCCGACCCGGCCCGAGTCCAAGTCTTAAAACCACACTTGTTACCCGATCCCGACCCGAAACATACATTTATATATCTCGGCTCGAAAAAAACCCGGTTTTTCAAAAAAATTACAGTAGCATAAAATTGGTTGACATTTAACATACTGAACGTACCTACCCAACTAATTCACATGCAATATTGATATAATTTAAGACATCGACTGAGGGTGCTTGATGGAATTTCAATATAAAATTTGGATTATTGAGATTTTGTACACTTCCATGTATTTTGTCACTAACGACCCGGGTTTCGCCTTTCGGCATCTTCAGGCATTCGAGCGCACGAATAGACTCGAAATGACAGACAGTTAACAGTGTCTAACGTTTATATAGAAGATACAAACATATTTGTATCTACAAAATCTCAATAATCCAAATTTAATTCACATGCAGAGAAATTTGTTATTTCACGAAATGATTTGCACACATTGAAACTCATTTTTGACGAATCCATTGTATTTTTTTATAATGATGTATTTGGCATATGAAACTGTCAACTATCTAAAACCAATAGAAAACAGATACTGATTAATAACACACTTTATTTATATACGAACTATTTCAACTTACTATCGGTGATTTTTAAATAAACAATGCATCGTTTCAGACTTTGCTAATAACACGCAATTTTATGAGCTCAGTTTCAAGTTACCAAAACATAAAATGAGCCGCCATATGTATCAAGCATAAGATTTCATTGTTTAAAATGATATTCAAAAGGTAATAAATTATTTTAGTTATTGCCTTTTTGTTATCAACAGTATTCAGTTATCATTAGTACTCATGAATCGAACATAGTTCGAAATATTTTTCTGAAGAACAAATCCCGTACCCGCACCAGGCCCGAGCCCGAATGTCAATTGTCACTACCCGCCAGAACTCGGCCCACGGGCCAATCCCAGGTCGGTGAGGACCTCTAGTTCCTATGAACCACGGAAGGGACGATGAAGATTAATTTAAATCTATAGAAATTTGAGATAACTTTTACATTTTGTAACTTCTATACTTTTTTTCACTAACAATCCGGTTTTCGCTTTTCAGCACGAACTTATCGGTGCACTTGATTGTCCGAAGACACCGAAATCATATATTTTTTATTCAACATCGGAATAAAAATATCTCAAAAATCAACATTAAAACCAGGTATATTTTTGAACCCATGATTTGAGCGATGATTGAGTAAAGGTAACTGTTACCCAGAGACGCCACATTCTATACAAATAGCGTTAAGATTTATTTTCTAAAAAAATTATATGTATCTTGATTAATTACTCGTATCGTTGATTAATATTTATCGATAATTTTCATGAAATTGTGTAAAGCTTTAATTTTCTGATTTATTTATTATATACTAGTACCTTGCATGCGTTGCAATGCCACTCAAAGAAAGAAAGGGTCTGTGTTTTAATTTTGTTTATTGAAGTGCTTTTGCATCAGAGGTCTGCACGAGTCGAAATTTCATAAAATTACCCGATCCAAGCCCATCATCTTCAGGCCCGGCCCGGCCCGACCCGAGCCTAAGTCTCAATATCACACTTGTTAATCAAACCAGACCCTGATTTAATTTTCAATATTGTAATTCATTTATACTTTTAAAACAATACATGTTATTGTTTCTATATCTCCATTTGGTGCAGAACTCTATTTTGGATATAAAATATTCTTTGTTTTTCGGTCTGGTTCAGAGATGTCGCTACTTGCACGTATTTGATTTTTTTTAGGTTTTAGATTTTTTTCTTCAAAAGCCATCACGGGTGTGCGCACAACAACTCACCAAAGTTTGATCAAAATCGAATGAATGGTAAAGGAATGCATAGAGGACAAACAAACAAACAACATTTTTTATATATAGATAGATTAGAAAACAACACAAATTTCAGATTCCAATTGACACGTTTGTAAGGTTGTAGTTGTAGAAGTTTTAACAAATGTAATTATTTGATTATAAATTTCCAACTGCATTTTTAGAAAAGCTGTAACAATTATTTTAAAACAGCTCTAGTTCGAAGCATTTGTTTTTTTCACGAATATTTTTGATTTATCATACAATATAATTCTGTAGTGGACAGAATAATAATATGGCAACATTTTAAATGGAAGTAAGATAAAATACGAGATGCTTTAAAAATATGAAACTGGTTCTACAAAATAATAATAATATCATGTCGAAAACAATCGAGCGCTCAAGTACGGAGAATGTCCGTTACATAAATAATGACCACTGTCTGAAGCCAGTTTTTTGTCAATCACTCGTTGTCCACAACAAATATACATTCGATTGATCAAATTGCTTCAGGAATATACTTCAACTGTAATCGCGAAGTTACTGTTGCCAAGGTGACGTATTCTTTCGTCAAACTTAGAAGTATTGCTATCAATAATAACTTTAAAAAATTTCCCTACCTTATTCTAGATTTATGAAATACCGTATGTTAAGTGGTAATCAATTTATTAGTTACGCCATCTCATCAATAAAAGAAAAAACAAATGATCAAACTTAAAATTAGTAACATAGTTTTCTCATTTATTTACAATACAACATCATGTGAACGATGTAAAGCCAGTTTCAATATAATAAACAACAAAAAATTGATCAAAACACGACTTCCCAAGCGGTGGGGAATTCCTCCTTTGAGTATTATTGTCATATATTAACACTAATATATGAAAAGAGGTAATTATATTCTGAACAATAGCGAAAGGAGGAATAGAGCAAAAAAGCTTGAGGACCTGTGATCTGCAACTTTGCTTAGTCTTAAAGAAAATTTTAAATTACGATGAAAACTTATAACTTAATGTCTTTGAAATATCTGAGAATAAATTTGGTTCATCTCTTAAAAGAAGAACTATAATGGTATTTTGTTTTAACACTAATCAAATAAAATGGTTTTTTTCCACGCAACAAAATATAATCATCCTAAAAGTCACTGAAGGGGCGATCTTGCATAATACATAAAATTGATAAGGCCGCCCCATAATAAGTTTAGCTGATTATATTTTTTATTATATCAGTATTTTTATTTTATCCTTTACTATAAAAAAGGATAAAATATTATAAAAATCTGAAACGACTACAATTTGGAAATATAGGCATTATTTTTTTTAATTATAGTAAAATTGGTGTGTCCATATAATAAACGAATATTGAAGTTTTTATACATATCATACCAGGCTACTGTATTTAAATTTGAATTGTTGAGGTTTTGTACATTTCCATGTATTTTGTGGACACCCGGGTCGTTAATGACGAAATACGGAGACATGTACAAAATCGCAACATTTCAAATTTGATATTGAAATTCCATCAAGTACCCTCAGTCGACGTCTTAATTGCTACTGCATTTATATCTCTAGATCATTACGACTTCTCAATTCACTCCCGATAGATATGGACATTTTTTGTGACCCACTAAATGACCATCAAACGAAATTTTATTAACAACAGCAAGGCTATTACGATGAAGGTAATAACGCTTTATTTAATTCATAAATAATGAAGATATAACATAAATAGTCGCATATTTTTATAATATTTCCAAACAAATATTTATAGCTCACATGTCCTAACTTTAACTCTGCAATCAGTAGATCTGTAACAAGTGCAAAACTTGCTTCATAAGTTTTTTACCAATAATCTTTCAATATACATTTAAGCAATAACAAAACAAACATTAATTTTTCCGAAGCACTCTTATGATAAATGATTTAATGATAGTCATTGGTGTTTCTTAATTGTTTTAAGCTGAAACAGATTTGATTGCTGAGTGAACCAGTTCGAGTTTGATAATAAATGAATAATAATTAAGATGGGTCTAAATACTTTATAGATAAACTGACATAACGACGATTGCAGTGCTCGTAAAGATGTAGAGAATTGATAATGGAAACTTATTTCTTGAAGTTAATTCGGTGGTTTGTAATTAAACTATTTAGACTCTGTATTTTAACTCCGTTTAGCGATCAGAAGGTTTTATGTCCAATCTCTGGCTATAGATGACATTGGGTGATTTTTAAAATTCTTTTTGTGTTAATGAAAGTGATTTTAAATTCAAAATGTCAGCTTCCAATGCGGTGCATATAGATTCCTAATGAAGAATCTTAACATAAGTTGTTGTACGATCATTGTTGGTGTTACGTCGCTCAAGCTCTCTTTTCAGCGAAGGTGAGGATATATGGAAAAAGCATGAACGGATTAATAGTTAGATCACCGCTCTCTCAACGTTCAATTATTAGGATCGGATGGATGAATGAATGTAAATATCACAGAAACTCTTTAAACAAAATCCCACAGTAAAGGCAAAATATTGCATTGGGAAATTATTTGTCGGTTCCGTGAAGGATCCGAAAAGTTCATAAATTCATTTTTCAATCGATTTATGTTCTTAGGCATTAATGTTTGTGACTCAAATTTCCTCCCATCCACCCCATCTTAAAAACAGAGCGTAGCGAGAGCGTAGCAAGAGCGATAAGCGAAACGTTAGACCGGTCCAAGCCCTATCCTTTTATCCCTACTCTCTTCAAAAAAGGGGGGTTGGGCAACTGAGTAACAAGCAGTTCTCGTAGAAAACTTCTGTTGAGATATCTCCATTTGGAGGGCAAATGCTCCACATTGAGAACGGATTTCTTTAAAAAATTCACGTTGAATTTTAACAGTGAAGAATGCTTCAAAATAATTAATTTGTTTTTAACAAAATTTAATATACAAATAATAAACGGGGCTATAATTTAATACAATATAAATTCATGAATTCAACCAAAATGGTTGAAATATTTTTATCGGCTTTCCTACTGCTATATATAGGCGTAATAAAATTTCATATTTATGATTTATCCATGTCAGTGCGATTGGCATACAAAAGAGTTGCATTGATTTTGAAGCGTTGACGTTGATTTTTTATAATCGTTTAATTTTGACCGATCGGGTCGCCATAAAGAAACGATGTCAAATAAAGCCACTCACAAAGACTGTAAATATTACACCGTGTTTGGTCTCATCGCTTTCATTTGATAACTTGCGCATAAATAATACCAATAAGAACAACTTCACGTTTATGGTATTAAAACTGTCAATTTATGGTGAAAAGTGGAGCCGTCAAATGAGGGTGTTTATTTTTGGCATTTACCCGTTCCCTGAATTTGAAGAATCGTACATTTGTATCGCTACTTTTCAAAAGCAACCATATCCAAATCTATGAACTCGAGAAAATCCACATTTTTATTTCTTCATGTACACAGTCACAATGTTGGATTATTATAGAAATACGATTATAAAATATTAAATGTTAGGAAGTCCTGCATTATTTTTTTAAATGTAATTTGCATAGATTCCTCAAAAAAATGCGTTTTTCTTATGGACATGGCTGGATTTGTCACAAAACATGCCACATCCACAAGGATTTGGCTCATTCTGATAAAAAAGTGTTAGCCGTATCACAGAATAATGACGCCATTTTACATGTAAAATGGCGTCATTATTCTGGGATGGATTAGAAAAGTGAGACTTTCTCACTCAGGGAATAAAGAAATATTTATGGTAAAAACGTATTAGATCATTTAAAAGTAATAAAAAAGATTGTGAATTTGCTAAGCACTTCTTGGAAGAAGCACACAACATAACCGCAAATTCATCTCCGATATGCTTACATTTGTGTGATAAAAATCTCAGGCTTAATCTTTTGGAACAACTTGAAATTAATAGATGCAATCATGACAATGATCTCCTTAATGACCAAACAAACATCAATCCATCACCCTTACTTAAACCATTACAAAAAACTCATGTAATTACGCATAATCAATAAAATTTCAAGGCATTTATTTTAACGACTAATTAATAACACCACGTAAGCTCCTTTTAAAAAATACACAATTAGTACCGTGAATGATTTAATTTTAAATAAATATTATGATGTTTGAATACGTGAGATGACGTGATAATCAAAAAAAATTTAAGTACAGTTCTGACTATGGCGTCAAGCCGAAATAGCTATCAACTACCTAATAAAATTTTGTAGAACTAAATACTTTGTTATTTTATCCTATTATAATGGAGTTCTACCAAGTTAATGTCGATTCAATCAAAAACCTGTATTTATCATAGCATAGAAAATTTATGCAGAGATACCTTCATTAAAAGGCCATATGCTCCACATTACACCACTGCACCACGGACCCGACATTACGTGTAAATTTAACTTCATCAATTTTTTATTGACTTGTTTTTTTAAGCTGTAAATACGAAGAATAAAAGGATTATATTTTGGTTGTGAGATTATATTTTTTGCGCTTTTTAATAATATAAATGTGACCTTGAAACAATAAATATCTGTTTTTTTTGTGGACGACATCAAAAAGCCATCGTGAAAATGTGAACACAGCACATCTTTAGAATTCAAATAACTGCAAAGTAAGCTTCATTTTGCAGCAGAAATAATAGCGATGGCAGATATTCTCGCAAAAGTGTTTACAAAAGGCAGATAAACGGCAGAGAAGAGAAATAATGCGAAAAGAAAGCAATAAAGTGAGATAATAAAAGTGCTGGGAATGGAAAATGATGCCCGACATCAAAACATATCTAACTATGCACTCCAGTGCCCTATAAATTGATATAAAATAAGACATGTGCGTTATAAAAACATTATGTTACAATAGCCACGCCACGTCAATCATTATAATCTGTGAAATTCTCTATTATACAGAAATTACCAGGCATAAAAGATTGAATATTTTCTTATGTGTAGAAAATTTTGATACTGTTGTTTTAGCAGGTTAAGTTGCATGGGATTATGTTTTTATCGTTTTCTGACTTTAATGCGTTAATAACTGTTTGTGAAATTAAAAAATGACGGTAGTAAAATATTTTTTTTAACTGACTGATCTGAAAAGGTGCTGAAAAAGTGCTTGATGGAACTTCCATATCAAATTTGAGTTAATGATATTTTTTACACTTCCATGTATTTTGACACTAACGACCCGGGTTTCGCCTTTCGGCATCTTCAGGCATTCGAGTGCACGAATGAACTCGAACTGACAAAATACATGGAAACAAAATCTCAGCAGCAAATGTCACAAAACTCGTTGTGTTCAGGAGAGAGTAAAAACATAATATTTTGGTTGTAGAACCAAAATTTAATGATAAAAATCCTTAATTTGAAATGATTTTGAGAGTTATGAGAAATATACAAAACGCAAATGTGACGACCTCAATATTTTCACCCGTTTTAATTCCTTGGGGCGGAACTCGGCGCATGAACAAGAGAAAATCAATTTTCAATTGAGTTTCCATGTACCTACCCATATCCGCTTTCAGCGTTGAATTAATTTCATTTATATTTTGACATTGTTCCAATGAAAATTTTTAAAACAAAAGTTTTCGATGAAATTTAAAATGGATTATGCGTATTTCGGAATGGAAATTTCGTATCGCCTTAAGAAAATAAAAATTTCCATTTTCTTATAAAAGAAGCGAACCGTTCAATATGTGACTTTTTGTCATTCAAACAATTCCGAAATTTATAAAATCAATTAAGAAGTAGTTCAATTAGCATGGTCACTGCTTTTCCCACACTTTACCAACTTTCTCTCACCACCGCCATATAATATTTTATACCACCTCATATAATTTGTAATATAACACATTTTAATATGAAAGTTTGAGCAATTCAAATAGTAAAAAATATTTTTTGTTTTTTATTTTATTATTTCAATTCTTAAAGAGGCTTGTGTTTGTTTTTGGTTATATGTACAATCCAAATACTTCGCGTATCGGCGTCAGTTGTGATGCCATGTTTTAATTAATTTTCATTTACAAATAAATAAAAAAAATATGGAAGCACTAGAGATTACAGCTTGAATATTCAATATCAGAAAACATTAGGCCCTTTTGTAATTATTCGATATGCGAATATTTGGGAAACTATTTGTAATAATTTTTAATCAACTATTTTATACTCCCATCCATCCGAAATCCGAAAAAAACGGGGCAACGGAGCGAGAGCGATTAGCTAACGACTAGTCCTGTCTTAGCCCTATCCCTACTCTCTTCGCAAAAGCGTGGTTGAACAATTGAGTAACAAGCAGTTTCGTAGGAAACTTTTGTTGAGATACCTCCATTAGAAAGCCATGTACTCCGCACTGGGAACGAACATGGTATATATAATTTATTTTTAAAAATCGATCAAAGATCACACCACGATTTCTCCAGATTCAAAAACAATAATGAATTGGTTTTTTATTGCCTTCACCCAATTCGGGCGCTTTCAGTATCATCAGTACATGCCGTAATTTCAGCAATTGAAGAAATACCGTTGAATTAATCCGACGCAACTGCAAGTTTTAAATATTGTAATACAATGGAATGGTATTGGAATGTGTATTTATAGCGTCTCTTTCTGACTACTAGTCATTTCGTAGCCTTATATTCTTACCCTATCTAAAAAAGAAGTGGATGATAAAATAAACGACACTGGGCTCTCATAAAAATAACTTTTGTTGTAATGCTCTATTAGGAGTCCGTATGTTACACATGGTTAAAAATATGCAAGTTTATATTTGTCAATATTACCACCAACACCTGAATTCTAATCTACATCAACTAAATAAAATCAGCTTCAGACTTTTTCGTTTACGGGAATTAAAAAAAAAGATATTCATCGTAACTAAAATATCCTGCATGCTGTAAAACATTTCTGATGCGACTGATGGGCAGAGGTTTTTCTGTGGGCTAATTTCGGCTTGTTTTATTTCTGTTTGAATAAAACGAAAAAGTTTTTCCATTTGCTGTAATGTGCATTTAGGTACGCGCACCTTTGTCCTATTTCGAACTGTATACATATGCCGTATTTAGGCTTAAAGCTAGTTGACCAACAGTATTATTTGCGAAAGACAATATAAAAAAAAAGAATATTTGTTTTGTAACAAAGATTGTGGTGTTTTCCTGGATAAGAGTTAAATGCTTTGCACGGAGATGAATTATATTTTATTTTGTTAATATAAAGTAATAACACGGAGGAACAAAATGGTGTGGAAGCTATAGAACGATGACAAGGAGCGTAGAATTAAAACCAGGGCTGTGGAATCGGAGTCGTGTAAATCCAATCGACTCCAACTTCTTTTAATATCCCACTTTTGTTAATTAAAATATTTTTTTGTGTGCATTGTATAAATAATTAATTTAAAGGGTTTCCGTGTCAATGGTGAAATGAATGTATGTATTTAAGAATATGTATGTATGTTAGATCTGAGAGAATGAATTTTTATCTCTGCTTTTTTATCGTGTTTTGGTTATCTTTCTCAGAATGCGTTTGCTTCATTTTCATTTATGCATATCAATACCAAATCTTTGCATGAAACTTAAAATCCATGATTGTTTTCAAGTATTAAGCTTAAACCCAGCATTCATCCAATCTCATTATATTATCTTTACTTTTCTTAGAAAAAAACCACGATTAAAAAACTTATTGAACTGATATTTCAATAAATTCCAAAACTGATATTTTAGCGACGGTAATTAAAAGTAGACATGGATTTTCTAAAGATATTTAATGGCAATTAGGGACATTTATTCTAGACTGACAATTATAGTTCCAAATTAGGTGGCGGCCAAATAATGTTGGTAATACTATATATAGTACAGCAGCATTGATTCGACTGGTCCCTTTTTGCCAATAGGCATTTTATGCATTCCTTACCTTACTTTGAAAAGGTTGTAATTGCACTTGGTTCTAATTGCGTTTTGACCGATTATATTTTGTATTTTGAAGAAAAAATATATTTTTAATTAGTGTCTACATAAATATTTTACTTGTTTTTTTTATATAGTTTATTTTAACTAAAGCCTTTATATAATTTAAGACATCGACTGAGGGTGCTTGATGGAATTTCAATATTAAATTTGGATTATTGAGATTTTGTCACTAATGATTCGGGTTTCGCCTTTCGGCATCTTCAGGCATTCGAACGCACGAATGCCTGAAGATGCCGAAAGGCGAAACCCGGGTCGTTAGTGATAAAATACATGGAAGTGTACAAAATTTCAATAATCCAAATTTAAAGCCTTTACATTAGAAAATAATGCGTATCTAAAGCTTTAATTAGAACTGAGCAAAAAAATTTGTTTGAAAAGGTTTTATCGGATATTTCAATTTTATCAAACAGAATTTTCTGATTTTTAAAATATTTATTAATATTATATATTATCATGACTTGCTGCACCATATGAGCTGACAATAATACAACAGAATAATAATACATATATACTTTGAATGTTTAAACGAACGAATTTTCGTCAATGACCACATCGATAGAACAATAGAAGTAAAGGGTAAAACAAACACCAACCATCGAGCGAAGAATGGTCGACATGACGTTAAAACCTTTTCAAAAAAACTGTGATGTGTATGTTTTTTCTGTGAGAAAATGATAATTAGTTATATCGATTCATAGAACCGTATAAAACAAATTTATGAGAACAAATGTGTGGCTAGAACTCCGAAATACTGCTAACTACCTCATTGAATAATATATGACTCTGAAATCAACGTATATGGTAGAATGTGGCTAATGCAACATTTTCCAATGAAAAGGTCATTTAAGGCCAAAATGTTCTTTAGAACTTTTTTAAAACACATTGTAGTTATTTTGGCAAATCCTAAAAGCAGAATAATAAACGTCATTAGGGTGGACATGTTTGAAAATAGTTCACAGTTTGAAGTTTTACATTAATTTCAAAATATCATTCGATTTCTATTCATTGAATTTTAAATGACAATAATAGCCGTATCCAAGCACAATTAAATGGTCACTAGGATAACCAACCCTAGCCCCAGGTTGAATGAGTCTAAACAATGCACATTCGTTCTTGCATGTGCGTGCGTTTGAAATAAATTGGATTGTGAATTCGTGAAGTTGATACCTGGTCCTGATGGAAGTCTGGCAAGTACCACAATACGCCATTGCCTTCCAACACGTAACTCTATCTGAACCCAATCATAAAAGATCGATTTGCGAGAGCGCGGTTTGTGTTATTACTGTCAGATTGGATGGAGCCATTTTACACGACCGAATCAATTCCTACAAGAGAAATTATATTGATTGAATTGGCATTTTCTTACGCTATTAGAAAAATTGTACTTTCTTTTCTGTAATACAATGTATTTCAATAAACAGTTAACACCGTTGTTAATGTAAAATAATAGAAAATGTTAGCGACTTATACATCAGGTCATCGTATATTATTTGTAAGAAAAATATGATAACGTAATATGGTTACTACGAAAAAAACTTCGTAAAATGGTCATATAGTTCCACAAAAACTTCGTGTTATACGATGTTTAAAATTCATACAAAATAAAATATCGAAGTTTGTTAATATCCTCTATTTTTTAAAAAACAATCAAAAATGTAACCATTAGAATGATTGTTTACCTAACCTTGCGATAAAGTTAGTCTGAAGACGCTTCATAAAAAGGCGAAACGCGTCACGTTAGTGATAAACCAAGTGGAATAACTAGTTTTCAATTTTAATTTTATATTAAAAATGAAGTTCCACAAAGTTACCGCCGAATCCATAGAAAATATTAAAGTAGCCAGTGTGGCAAAAAAGGCGATTTTATAAAACCGGGTGGGAGATGCTTTAATATTAGAGTTAAAGAACATATAAGATGTCTCAAAAGTAATTTTTCAGAGTATGCGAATCATTTAATTAAAAATGATCATATTTTTAATAAAAATATTAACGTAGAAATAAAAAAGTCATTAAAATGAATATCTTGGAGTTTCTAGAAATCAATAAAACCATTAACAGTAATAGTGGATTAGTAAATAACATTTTAAACAAAACAGGTGGCTCACCATTATTAAATTTGTTTCCCTTGGGTTTTTCGCCTCCAAGTGACAGCAATTGATTTGTAAATAGTGTGACTGTGTTTATATCTTAACATCCCTCCACACTCCAGTAGAATGAAATAAAACCCACCCCTACTCTTTATTTAATGCAAGCATTAGAATAATTGTTTACCTTAGAAACTGAAGATACTTCTTAAAGAGATGAAACGCGACACGTTAGTGATAAACCAAGTGGAATAACTTAGTCATCAATTTTAATTTTATATTATAATATGAAAAAATTTACAATTAAGTATTTATTGGAAAAAACTTTAATAACATAATATAATTGATCATTCATTCATCATCGCTATCACTTACAATTCTATATGCACGACTCTTTTTCGAGATCGGTTGTCAGTTTTCATTATCGGAGTATTTTTAGATTTAGGCTTTAAAAACTCTGTAATAAGCGATTGTTTGCTTTTAACGTATAAATCTTATGTATTTCGTGATAAGGGGCCAAGATCTATTGCTATTCCATCTTGAATTTCTAACTTCTTTCCATTAAAGGATCATTTTCTATAAAAAAAATGCTGAAACGGTGTTATGTAAAGCATCTTGTATAAAAATATGCCACAATTCATCAACCGTGAGATATCAAAACCATGCTATGCGAGGCCCAAATGTAGTCGTAAAATATATGATCGTCAGTTGATTATGCTCGTGATGAGTGAAGTTGGTCCTGATCATTATTAAAATGTAGAATTAGTACAAAACAGATTGTGTTTCATGAAAAAAAATATATGATATATATAATCGAGGTCTGCACGGGCCGAAATTTAATGAAATTACCCGGCCCGAGCCCGAGTCTTAATACCACACTTGTTACCCGAGTCCGACCCGAAGCCTTAATTTATATATCTCAATCCGAAAAAAACCGGATTTTAAAAAAAATACAGTAGCATAAAATTGATTGAAATTTAACACACCTACCCAACTTTTTCACATGTAGCAACTTTTTCACATGTAGAAAAATCCATTATTTCACAAAATGATTTACACACATTACCACAGTCACCACTTTTTAACTTTTTCTTTATATCATTGAAAGTAACTTTTAACGAATCTGTTGTATTTTTTTATAATGAATTTTTCGGCACAGATTGTCATTCGAGTCGAAAACATTAGTATCTCACTTATTAGGTTTTATGTAAATTTAAGGATTTTAGCTACATGTAGATAAAACAGTTACGCATTAAAATAAAAATATATAAGTAGTTCGATTCAATGTTTTCATCATTAAATTATTAAAATTACAAAACTCAGATGATATTACTATGCCGAACTCAATGAAAGTGATAGCAATATATGAAATTCTATACGTATGAGTGACGCACGATATATATTGATAAAATACACATATTAAGAATAAATCTGGTATTTATAAATTACAATGCAATGATTGCCAACATTTCTATGTGGGTAAAACCACACGTACATTAGATATAAGGGTATCAGAACATTTAGCTGCCTTTAGATTAAAAAAAGAAACTTCGACATTCGCAAATCACTTGCTAATGGAGAACCATACGTTTAATGCGGATGATGGGGTTAAACTGTTGTATAAAAACATGGGGGATCATAAATTATTTTATCAGGAGATTTTAGAAATTAATAGAGCGCAGTTAAACTCCTTACCAATCTTGAATGAGCAGCTGAACCTTCCTAATTCTCCGCTATTATATCCGATACGTTGAAACACCTAACAGATGTCACTAAATGTGGAATGATTGTATATATTTACCCATTCGTCGAATTACATCCCGTCAAAACCCACAATACTATTATAATTGTAAAATCACTGGTATTTCTAAAAGAAGTTGAAAAGCGGCAATTCGCCACTCTGTTAATATGGTGTTTACAAAATAAGGATTAGGGAAATTCCCGAAATTTTAACTCAGGTATCAGTGTGGCTCTCAGACGTATAATATCTTACCTCGTAAATAATATTTGTCGCATTTGTATCTTCTATATAAACGTTAGACACTGTTTACTGTCTCTCAGTTCGAGTCCATCCGTGTGCTCGAATGCCTGAAGATGCCGAAAGGCGAAACCCGGGTCGTTAGTGACAAAATACATGGAAGTGTACAAAATCTCAATAATCCAAAATATATTGATAAGTTGAGACAAGGCGAGAAATGGTATTAGTTAGAGGAAGAAAGGACTGAATGCATAGTCGCTTGCATTTTTTTTTATCCATCGGCATGTGGTGGAGTTATCTCTATCTCACAACCTCATTTGTATATGAGCAAATAGGATACAAGAGAAAGAGAGAACGGCACGTCACGGGCATGTTTGTGTTTTTTATTTGAGTAAATTTCACAAGTTTACATTTGATACGGACGGTGTCGGCCGTTCTGTGCAAGGCAGAAGCAACACATTCCTGCAGTTGATGTGACGTGCTTTTTTCATGTCGTCCATAACTCGATTATATTACATGGAAAAATGTTAATTGCAAGCTCTGGACACAAAATAAAGTGTAAAACGATAACAATATGATATTTAAAAACAGAAAAACCATTTTAAAGGGATCAATTAGCTTTAAAATTCCTCAATTACTTGACTAAGTCCAAGTAACAGCCTGTATCTGCCACGGCTGCTAACGTAATTTTTTTAGCATGAACTGGAAAAGGTTAATAAAACACTTTACTTTTACTTTTAGGTATCTCAATACGATATTCAAAAATCTTTCCCTGTTTAATAAACGGTTTGTCATATAGCCTCATACTGACAATGGTGAATTTATAAAATATATCTTGAAGTATAATTGATTTTCCCTGTAATAATTGAATCATTTAAGTTGACGCCGCGTTAAGTAATACGCCATTACTCTTGTATCCATCATTTGATGCAATCATAACATACAAATTACATATTATTAATTCAAATGTAATACAGACTTCGCTGAAAGATAGACGCATGTTTGAGCAAATCGTGCAGCAAGTTGCAACCGTTGCAGCCATTGTTTGCACCGAACACAATAAACAATATTATTATCAGGTGAATATCTGCAAAACAGACGGCAACCGGCGTGAAACCCAACAACTTGCTCTCGAAACCAATTTCGATAAAAGTATTCCAACTTGGTAGACTCGCAAATGCAAATTATGGTACTCGCAATCTAGATTGATAAATTTCTGAATTTATCTTTAAATCTATGCCTCAATTCTTCATATAATAAAACAGAATTGTATTCGATGCAGCAATCTTTGTTGTTTATATCTAATATTGATAACCTGTTACTATGAAATTGGATTATGCAAAGCTTGAAAGATTTTTGTTATTGTATATAATAACAAAAACGGAGGCAGTTTTATTTACTATAATATTCGAGGTAACTTGCAATGTCAATGTTTAAATGCGGCATATTTATATGATGAACATAGTTTTACCATGACAAGGATTGTCTATGCTCAAAAATGTTTGCCTATAAATATTTACCGCTGTCGTTAAATATTGTCATTGTTAATTGGCACAAACATAATTCAAAACGGCCAAACGAAGTTTGCTAATTTCATAAAAAGAAAATAAATTTAGCGCTACACATTTAATCAATCTTCACCGTTCCTCTTGTAGTACAAATGAGTTCATGACTTGACTCTAATTATAACATAAATACCTGTGTTTTATAGACCTTAGTCTGATAAAATAGGGATCTGCAAGTAGATGTGTACAAAGAATATATTCGTATAAAATTGATCACAGACAATTTATTGCACAGTAAATTGAAAATCACCTCGAAACAGGATCAATATGGTATAGTAAAAAAAATTCAAAATTCTACATCTTCTATCAGTCGCTTTATCTCGATCTCTATCTTATATATTATCACATATCACATGTAGGTAAGAAATTTTCTCATGACATAAGTGTTATAAAACGCGTGTATATAAAATAAAATGTTATGCAATGCATACACAGTTCCGATGTACTGTCAACTATATCTGGTACGGTTATACTTGTTTAAAATAATCATGTATCTCATTTGAAAAAAAATGGATCTTCGTTTGACACACAATGGACCGCATTGTAGGCTTATAGTACGCCTGTCTGAGGAATATCGTAAAACGGAAAACACCAAAACAAATTTATTAAAAATAATGGAAGAAAGGGAAAAAATAATACACAAAAATCATGAAATTTACATGCGATCGAAACCATTCCAAATCGTCCAAGTTTTTCCGAAGTAGTCTACGATCTTCCGCTCCCATCGTGGAGCATATGGTCTCCTAATGAAAGTATATCAACAGAACTTCTCTATGAGAACTGTTTATCAGGTGCTCAACTTCTCCTTTTTTGATTTTTTTAAGAGAGTAGGGATAGAAGGATAAGGCTAGGACAGTTCTAGTCGCTAGATAATCGCTCTCGCTACGCCCCGTTTTTGAGGACTAAATCAATTTATGAAAACTGTCCGCACCGGGAATCGAACCCGAGACATCCGTAGCCGTAACCAACGACGCTACCAACTGCGCCGCGTACGTCGACATACCTCATAATTTTGGAATCGTATCTTTATTTATTAAATTCAATCATAATTTGAATATTCAGAAACTTATTTTAATGCGATCTTTAATCCGATCGATCAAGAAACTCCCATCTTTTAAAAGTTGATCTATTCATAATAATTTATTATGATATTAAATATCCAATAAATCACCAACACTTTTTGAGTGTATAGTTGATAAATGATGCATTGTGAACTAACAAAATTTATGTGAAAACTTAGTATATCAATAAGTTTAAT
Organism: Himalopsyche phryganea; assembly: GCA_022494535.1. Classification (NCBI taxonomy): domain Eukaryota; kingdom Metazoa; phylum Arthropoda; class Insecta; order Trichoptera; family Rhyacophilidae; genus Himalopsyche; species Himalopsyche phryganea. The sequence continues at coordinate 9,565,171 of JAGVSL010000001.1, read as the reverse complement.
CTTTATGAGAATTCTAAGATCCCAGTCTTGATACTGGTCCACTCCTATAGTGTTGTTGAAAACGAGTGGATTTAAAGTCAACAATATTTAAATATTGTTGACTTTAACTGTTGCACTCTGTTAACGTTAGAAAGAACTAAAATGAACCGACTCAGTTCTTGAAATCCTACTTACTAAGTACTTAGTTCCTCGAGAAATGTCTCACGCAATCGAGTAGTGACATCTGTAGAATAACACTCGACGGGGTAAAATTGTAATTATTATGCAAACTCGACGGCTCTCCAACTTTCTTTAGTTTCTCGTGAATATTTAACAGATATGAAATAGTGCGCGAAGGGCTGGAATAATGAATGACGTTCACCATCGTCATGCAATGAATGACTGATTTAAATTTGATTATAATTCAGAAGGTATTTTTTTGTAGATTTCATTTAGGCCGCAAGAAAAATACTTATTTATGTTTGATGTTCAATGTGAAATGTTAATGTTCTAACACTAAATTAACACCGTATTTTGCATCACTGGCTAACGGGACCACTAGTTAAGCCACTGTATTGAAACCATATTAAATTATATATGTGCTAAGGCAAATATTTTCTTTATTCAAATAAGCAACTGCTACACACTATTTCGCAGCCTGAAATATTGGGAAGCCACACTTTACGCTAGGTATACCACATGGAATATATTAAGCTCCAGCTGTGTCGATAAACCAACCGATTTAAGCTTAATATTGACATGAACTAACTATATTATATTGTTAGTGAGCAAAGCCTGAAAGCTACGCGTTAAGCTTTTACAGTCAGATATGCATACAGAGAGCTTATAATTGAACGTGTTTGTAAATTTTTGGATTGAGTTTACAGATAGAATTTCTTTTAATAAGGAATAAAACATATATACAAATAAATTTAAATGATTGCGTATTTAAAAATAAGTGTATGTTTGAGTCCACAGTAGAGTTTGATTTTATTCTCATAATTAGAATTTAGATCGAATCGATTTTGAGTATCAATTTAAATCCGCTTAGAACGGGCCACATTGAAAGTTTTCAGCTTGCCTACAATATTTTAGTTTAAATAGCATGTTTGTTTAAATAAAATATTACTAAGACTTGTATAATCATTCTTTAATTTGGATCGCCATATATTTAATACTAATAACCATACCCGTCATAGATGACGGTATTGAAATTGAAATACTGAATGTACTGAAAGTAACTAGTACGTCGGAACCGTGTGTGCATTGCGTAACATTTTATTTTATATATATACCGCAAATGCTTAGATCATGAGAAAATTTCATACCTTCATGTGATATGTGATAATAATAAAACGTCTACATAGCGGTCTGGGCTATTATATATAAGATTGATAGGCAATTTTTTTAAATAAAAAAACAATCCGAAATTAAAATTGATATTTTTTTATTCCACTCGTTGTGTTACTAATTGTGCAATGTGTTTTGCCTCTTTACATTAAGTACCTTTACATTAACTATACTGTCCAGTAGAAATAAACAGTACCACTCCACCCTTATTTTTTGTTATTTATAAGTTAAGAATAAGAATCAATAGTTCCTTATAAATAACCTTACGATATCGTTAATCTGAAGATACTTTTCAAAGAGGCGAAACACGTGACACACTTATTAACACAATCAGTAGAATAACAAAGTTACCAATTTTAATTTTATGTAAATAATAAATTTCGATAAAGTCCTTTTTATAGTGTTTTCACAAGAACACATGAAAAGATATGTATAATATATGTCTGTTACGGATGGTGTCATTTTTTGGAAATTGGCTAACTATTTCTTTCCCAGCTCATTGTCTAAAAATATAGATTAACCGACAGGTTCAGAGTCAGTTTTGGCTTAATACCATATCGACTGTGGAAAGGAAGAAGGACGTAACGCACACATAACAAATTTTACAGGAGCCACGAAAAACGTTTTTTTAATAACCAAATTTTTCGGCCAAAATCAAAATATTGCGTTTTATTTACCCAATCTGATATTAATTTAATAAGTTATTTAAGAAACACCAATAAAATTGATGGTTACGTCTTTTTTCCCCGACAAAAATTATCAACACCAATGTAGTTAAGCAGCTTACAGCTTTTCCCTTACCAATTTAAAATGACTTTTTATAAAATAATTAATTAACTGGGAATTTGATTACTATATATAATAAATCACATAGAGTTATGTAGCAAAGCAAAAATGTTAGTTATAATTATATCAATACAGGCCTAATAGGAGGCTGCAACAATTTTTTAAAAAAACAATGCATGATAGTATCTATTACTATTCTACAATTTATTTACTGAAAGCTGAGTTAAAACATAGTTTATCACACATTATGCATGAAAAAATAGACAAGAGACTACATCAGTACGTCATATTTATTCCAATTTACGAGCACTATATTCTGAACTGTTCTTATGACTAATTTACAAGATAATCGAATATTATGCATCGTATAATATTAGAACTGTATATAAAGCAGTAAATACTAATAATATTCGTCTATTAAAATGATTAAAATCGTAAATATAAGCGTATTTATAATAATTTCAGGTAAATAGTTTGACACGAAACATAACCTAAAAACAGCACGGTGATGTTTTCAGTAAATATAGGAACAATTGTGTTAAGATATAGTATTGTTGTAACAGGGATGTTTTATAACAATGCAATTGTAATTCACGATTACAAAACTCTTACCTAAGCGACTAATAATATTATTGATGTGATGTAAGTCCTTTTTCCTCGCCGCAAATTTTGAAGTCCCACTTTTTTTTTAAACTTAAAATTCAAATTTTTATACTAAATAGGCATTTACAGTTTACATCCTTTTGACATAACGTGTATTAAGTTGCATACATTTTAATTATCGAAAAAAAAGCTATTTTGAAATAACTGGAGGCACGTCCTTCTCCCTTTCACAGTCAATATATTAAAATACTTTACCAGGAATCAATATCTTCATTAACGGGAATCAAAATGGTTAAAAACAATATTGTGATGTGTAATATTAAAGCAGCCCTTTCTGATTAATTAGTTTTAGCACAGAATCTATAAAATTCTTTACAAGCAATTATTTTCAAGTAAATTTCGTTGACCTCAATCATTTTTCCCATTCAGTTATATATTAATTAATAATATTTTGTCTCATGGTCACTGTTTTCTATATCAGTATGTTTTCATAAGAATTTTCTAATTAAATTGTTTCTAGGAATAAATATATAATGGGGTGAACATGTTTTATCGGCATAAGCTGGGCTTTTATAGGCTTACGTTTAATATTTAACCAACGTCATTAGTAACGGATAGTATTTATTCCTCTTTTTTACTTAGTGTAATTATCCGTTTTGGAATAACATTAAGGACATTTATATTAATGAAGATGAAACCTTTAAGGAGAGGTATAATCAACTAAATATACTAAGCGACCAGAATGAGAGATGTTTATTAGAAAGCTTGTAATTTTGTGATTATGCTTACTGTTGTTGTTGTCGTTGGATTCGATTGCAACTTTGTGGAAATTCATTATTATTCTTCAGGGCTTTTTTGTAATATTTCCTTTTTGTTTTTCTAAGCTCTATCATGTGAAAAAAAATATTGAAATTATATTTGTTTAAATACATGCAGAAATGTAAACCAGATTCAAAGCGTACGTAAATATTAAAAAAAAAACACTTCGGCCGTTTTTAAATATTAGAATCGCTATTTTGGTCAATTGGTGCAAGTGTTCATGACGCATGCATGACTTGTTATTGTTTTGAAACAACTCTCTGATTTTTATTTTTTAATGTTGAATGTGTATTTGAATTCGCAAATCATGTCAATTTATTACTTACTACTAGTGAGTACCTGGCATGCGTTGCAGTGCCACTCAAAGAAAGAAAGGGTTTGTGTTTTTGGTTATTTAAGTGCTTTTGGATTACAGGTCTGCACGGGCCGAAATTTCATAAAATTACCCGGCTCGAGCCCGAGTTTCAATACCACACTTGTTACCCGAACCCGACTCGAAGCTCTGATTTATTTTTCTCAGCCCGAAAAAAGCCTGATTTATTTTTTAATATAGTTATTTATTTTTACTTTTCAAACTATATACGTTATTGTTTCCATATTTCCAACGATATTCATAGAACATGTGAAATAAATTATTTAAATTATGAATACTATTGCCTTATGGCGGACTCATGACCCGAACATAGTATGGAATATTTTTCTTAAATTTGAATTCCTTATCTTTTGAATACCTTTCTGAGATGTCATTGTTCGTATGCGTATTTCATTCTTTTTTTTAGATTTAAATTTTTTTTCTTCAGAAAACCTTCACGGGTGTGCTCACCAAAGTTTGATCGAAATCGGATGAATGATATAGGATTGCATAGAGTACAAACAAACAAACAAATCTTCATTTTTATATATATATAGATTATGTATGTCGATACCTCAGTTCCGTATAGTAACAAATCAAAAAGAAAAACAGTTTTGAGTTAAGTATAAAGAAAATGCTTAAAATACCAATATTCACCAGTACCAAAATGTAACAAGTGGTAATCCGTCGTTAGGTTTAAATTGACAGGTGTTATCGTACTTTGTATTCAAACTGTAACAACTACGAAAATAATATTAAATCTTCTGAAAAAAAAAATATTATGTTTATAATACCATAAATATAAATATATTTTTAGGTAATTTCAACGAAATTCAACGAAATCTACAAAAATAGATGTAGGTAAAATAAAAGATGCATGCCCAAAATCTTGTTTCCTTACTATCTCAGAACCATGATTTTTGAGTTGTTACTCTATGGAACTGAGGTATCGATGTATGTATCTTGATTTTTATATAGGTATAAATAAAAAATTAATTCAAATTATTTTTGAGTTCGATAATTTCATATTTTGAAAGGGAACCTATCTCCCATTTTTATATGATTGTACACCTTATATTTTTTACACGGTTGTATCTGGAACGTATCCACCGTGTAAAAAGAGAATTAGGTGTATTTTGAATAAAATAAAATAACTTTAACCCATATACAAATGCGTTCATTGTTCAACAGTTTTCAGAGTGATATTTATTGTTTGAGTTTATATGATATTTAACAATGATTTAATTAAAACTATTATATTATTGTATGTCCATTATTGACAAAATACGATATTTAGTGAGCATAAATCTTTTCCTCGAAGTATTGAATGGGTCTTGATAGTTAGTTTGGGTATCTAAGTTGAATCGTTCGAGCGCAATATACAACAAATTGCAAAGCAACTGAGATTTGATTGAGATCGATTGTGTTGCTCTTCTCAGGCCGTTTGGATTTTCAAGTATCCGGAAGTGACAAGACGGGAAAAGTAATTGTTTTGAAGGAAATTACCGGAAGTTTTCTTTTCCCAAAAAGAATAGTTAAACTCTGCAAAGTGAAATATATACGAACCCTTTCTACTTTCAATGTGTCGACGGTGTTTTGACCAATTGATGAAACCCGCAGAATTTATATTGTTCGGGAGAGAGTAAAAACTGTTTCTATCGAAAACATTATATGACGAATTGCGTTATGAAATGAAATGTACTCCTATAAATTCTCATGTTTGCAGATACGAGATTATATGGAGGGAGTGTCAATATAATAGTGGCTTACATCAAGTCGCCGGGCCAGAATTTTTAAAACTAAAACCAATATAAAATGATGTTTCCGTTCCAAAAAGTGCTAACACTATTATTCTAATTTACATTATTTGGCCGAGACCTGCTCTGTTGTCTTCAAAATGGGATTCAATCATCAACTCGCATTTTTGAGGGTTACATCAATTGACTAAAACACCGTCGAAATTTAATAATTAATCGATTGTAATGTATTTTTATCGATGTAAGTTCAACACCTATTATTTCTATGTTTGCGTTTTAATGTGCCAAATTTATAATGCTGTCATTTCAAGACACATTGGTATGCGAGAGTTCATATTACGTTTTTATTTAAATTGAATAAAAAATAGTCCTGGAAAACAATAAGACATCTGTTTTATTATAAAACGAGTCTTCACAATAGTACTGTTGCAGTCAATAGCGTTGTGATATATTTTTCATTTTATGACGAGTCGTGGCCATGAATTGTTTCATCCACCAAAGGGTAGAACTAGCCTGCCAATGGTGATGCCACTGAGCAGGGCTTTACGTCGTTTAATCTGTAAGTTAGTGGTTTCAGACACATTTTTATAATATCGACTGTGTTTTTTTTGATGTATTGGCCCTCAAAAATTACGAAAATGAGTTCATGATTGGATATCATTTTAAAGACGACAGTGCAGGTCTCAGCCAAATGATGTAAATTAGAAAAAAATATATTGAACGCTTTTTGGAAGGGAAACATCATTTTAAATTGGTTTTAGGATTACAAATTCTGATCCCTCATTTAATGTAAGCCACTATTATATCGACACTCCTTACGTATAATCCCGTATCTACAAACTTGAGAATTTACAGGAGTGCATTTCAAAGATGCATAACGTAACTCGCCGTATAACGTTTTCGATAAAAACAGTTTTTACTATCTCATGAACTATTTCAATTTTTATTGGTACATAAATTGGCCAAAACACCGCCGATAAATGTCGACAAATTCTCTCGATATACGTTCATTTATCAATAAAACTTTTGTATGTATTTATTTTCGTTACTTTTTTAATACTGCATAAATGCATGATAAAATTAAACTTATTATTTTAATGTTTCTATTAAGTAAAAACAATCACTGTGTTTTAAACATATTGTTTTTTCTATACATAAGTAAACCATTATATATGTAATATAAAAACACACTCAATATAATAGCAATGTAAATTGAACGAAAATCCTGGAATGTAGAGCGCTGTAATATATAAAAGCAATGTAGGGTAAAATGTGGGGTGTTGCCACCCCCCACCCGGCACCCTGGGAAGACAACGGATGCTAATGTGACGTCACACCAGATGACGACAGAGGAAAACGGCGTGGGAAAGAACCAATTTTACATAATTACACATTCAACACACCTATATAATATATACAGAATAATATTTGGCACTCACTAATACTATTTCACTGTACTAATAATATTCACTGAAGTAAATAATAACTATTCGCTTTTATTAAGTTTGACATGAAATCATATCATCAGCGAAAGAAATTATATAGAACAGTGGCCGACAAATTTTTTGGCTCACTGACCACTAAATTCATAATTTTAATCCAGCGAACAACTAACGGGACTTTTGTGTTAAATAATATATATTGAAAAGAGTAATCATAGATATGACCTATGACAAAGATAAGATGCACCTCGCTCATAAAATAAAACTATTAATTATAATTAAATTGTAAAACCTAATATATTGAATATATTTTATATTGAACTCAACACGTCCGTAAGACGCACTTTTATTACACCAACTAAAGTATTATGTCATATGTCAGACTCGAACGTTTTTACACGAGTCAGTGAAACAGAATATGCAGAATGCAGTGAGCTGTGTTATGAGATTCAGATGATTTTTTCTTGGTTGGTTTGCTGTGTATTATAAAATTCAAATAATGTCAGATTTCTCTACGGACCACTGACATTTTATCGCGAAGTACCACTTTGGCTACCGCTGATATAGAAGATTGATAGTGTAATTACTTTAGATTGTACTGTTGTACTGATATAGTAATACGTGCTACTGTTTTATTTAACATATTGTTTGACAACAGAAGTTGTTTTACAAGAACTTTAGTAGCTCAATCATTCCTTTTGGAGACAGTAAGAATAAAAGAATAAAGCTTAAAAAAAGGCTAGTAAATAGCCGACTGTTTTCTCTACACCATTCTTGTTACCGGATGGGTGGAAGGTGGGTAAAAATCACACGCTTTCATGCCTTCAAACACTAACCCTAAAATAAATTGAAAAATCAATTTATGAAGTTTGCGTTTGCGGGTTCGTCCACGGCGAATAGGAAGGTTGTGTCAGAATATTGATCACTCGTTTATTCACGGACTGGATTATTTTATTGTAAGCATATTTTCTGCGCTTTCCAAAAATGTCTATGCCACAACTGAGATAAGTATAAAAGCATATTTTAAATAAATACTCATCTTATTTGACGATGCTACAGTAAGGGTATCGGTTTTCGTCCTATACACAATGCGCGCGGATAATATGCAATTCCTATTTATTCACCTTTCCTTGCAGTATTGAATGTTTGTTGTTATTCCGTAGAATGAATACGCTGCGATTGAATCGATAATACAGTTTTGCTATTTATGCACATAATCTCGATATTCTTGATAAAAATAAACAATTACCGATTAAAAGGTACGTATAATGTATAACACACGGCTTAGACACGAACTGAGGAACTAAACGAAAAGGTTTTTGCGCAAGACTGGCAGACCCTAACAACGACAAGGGTTCAAAGGTGACAATTAACCGAAATACCCTCCCTTTCAGCGACACCCCTGTTCTGCAGGGCGAGAACTGTTTCAGTTAGTTATCCACGTTTGGTTTTTTTCACCATGTTCGGGATTAAATAAAACATAATCAATGTACACCGAAATAAAATAGTTATTGCTTCAATTATGTAGTAATTATTATCAATGTGAAGAAAGAAACATTCTTTAGTATTACAATGAGACATAATGAATGACGCAAGATCAAAAAACTCCGATACATCAAATAATAAGTAATTAAAGTAATTAAAGTAATAATAAAGATTTCTCAGATAATTGATTTTTTTCCATGTCCGCTCCCAATGTGGAGAATATGGTCTCCTAATGGAGGTATCTTAACAGAAATTTTCTATGAGAATTGGTTATCACTCAGTTGGTCAACCTCTCTTTTTTCGAAGAGAGTAGGGATAGAAGGGAATCGCTCTCGCTACGCCCCGTGAGGATGGAATGGGTGGGAGGGGGGACTCAGACTACGAACAGAAATCCATAAATCGATTGAAAGATCAATATATGAAAACCGTCTGCACCGGGAATTTAACTCGAGACATCCGTAAACGTAGCCAGCGACGCTACCAACTGCGCCACGGACGCCAACTTTTTAATTTTTGATTTTGGATTAGTATTTATTGTTTTTTAAGAGGTTCTTTTAATTGTGTACTATTTAATTTTGTTTATATATAATATATGTGATTACTTTTAAATTCTTGTTATAGCTCTTGAACCAAGTGTTTTATATACCTTGTAATTATTAACGTTGAATTTTGTATAAATTGCCTTTATATGATTTTTATTTTTATCACTTGATAATGCTCGCAATGAGCGAAACATTATATCAATGTAAAAACAAATTGTGTTTTATTTTCAAAATATAATGTCTTTCCACGAAGAATTGACAGCTAACACCTTAAAAGTGAATAAAGATTTGAAGACAGAGTTTCAGCTGTTTTAAAGAATACTACCTGTCCAGAATACTATAAGGACAAGAAACTATGAAGAGAAATAATATGAGACATGTACATAAAAGATTTGTTGATATTATTGATTAAAAGAAAAAAATACTGAACTAAATACATATTGTATGGAGTTTCCTATGTCATGTTCCCGAAAATTGTGCTGAAAAGAAGAATGTTTCAGCTGAGAAAATATTGTATATTTAATATTAAAGTTCTATATAGGAAGAAAAGCGAAGGGTGATATTGCAGCATGTTACAAAAAAATACTTTCGTTTGAATTATCAATCAATCACAGAAAAGCCAGTGGTCTGTGAGGGAAAAGTTTGACATTTTCTCAATATACAAACCCTCCAGCGATTCGAGTTGACCTTTTGCGTTGATGTTTCTTTATTTCTTTGATCTGAAGGCACAAAAACTGTCAAAAGAATTGCAGCAATACAATACGTATTAAAAGACGGAACGAAAATTTATTGAAGAAACGTAAGACTAGTGTAGGTATGCCTGTTTTATAATTGCTTAACCTTTTACCAGCTCAAATACTGTGTGCTAAAAGCTTCTTAGCACACAAGTCAACGCAATCTTTTCTGTATTATAAAAAAGACAACATAATTGAAAGAATCGCATATTTTTTTGTTATCCAAGGTCGACGGAATAAAGTTAATTGTCAATGACGAAGAAATTTAAAATTCGAACGTAATTGGAATAGACAATAATTAAATTCAGTGTTTCTACGTTTAAAAATTTGATGATCATTTTGTTTGTGTTTTGAAATATTTCTATTTCAAATCATTTATGCTCTTTTGTTTATGACACTTTAGTTTTTTTTAACATTTGGAGAAAAGTCGGGTTACTTTTTATTTGCATTGACAAAATAAAAAGTTGAATATGAATTTGACAAATAAGGTGAATTTACTTCTTTTATTAATATGTAATATTCAATATCTTTTTCTGATACGTTTTTGGGACGTTAGAAAGGATAACAATATAATAAATAATCTTAATACAAATAAAGCATTTTAATAGTATTAATCTTGAAATTTTAATACCGCTAATATAATTTTTTTCGCTATCTTTTTATACATAATATCGACATTGTTTTCACCAATTGATGTAACCCTCAAAATTTAAATTGTTCAGGAGAGAATAAAAACTGTTTTTATAGAAAACATTACCACATAATATTTCGACAGAAACATTTTTTACCATAGTATGGTGAGTTGCGTTATGAATCTTTGCACTTTTGTAAATTCTCATGTTTACAGATACAAGATTACACGTAAAGATTGTTGATATAATAATGGCTTACATCCAGCGGCTGTTCAGAATTTTTAAACCTAAAACCGATGTAACACGATGTTTCTTTTCCAAAAATTTGGCAAATTTATTTTTTCAGACCTGCCCCGTCGTCTTTAGAATGAGTTCTAATCATTAACTCATTTTCGTATCTTTTGGGGGTGACATCAATTGGTCAAAACACCATCGATACATTCTGTATGATAATTATTAATATAATAACACGTAAGTAATACGTATCGTAGACACATGGGTCTTAAATTTATTCAATGAAGGACATTTTTCTATTTTTCGATATCTTCAATAATTCTCAAGAAAATGATTGGCCTGTCACATTTTACTATTTGATATTGCGTAAGTAAGGTTTTACCTTCGATCAACTCCATGTCAACTGTCAATTTTTCACTGTATGATCTTTTGTGGTACTTGCTTTTAAGACATGTGACATAAATATACAATATGAACCAAGCCTGAATTGTTCAATTATACCATAATGTTCCGCTTAAAAAATGTAATGAAACATATCGCCACTTTTTAGTCAAAATTGAAAAATGAAAATTTTTTGACAAATGCCACTAATTTTCTATTGCCAATTAAAGCAATAAAATTATCGTATTTTATTCAAAAAAACTAAATAAATGCATTTCAATTAAAATTATCTTTGACATCACCAAAGTCAAAAATATGCCAACATGCAAAAGCCTGAAAAAGAGTTTGATTAATAGCTATTTCTACTTCACGCCATCGTCAGAACTATGGCGTGGAACTGAAATATCTATAAACCCATCATAATTTTTGTAGAAGTAAATACTTTGTCGGGGTCCGTGGCAAGTTGGTAACGGCTACGGATGTCTCGGGTTAAATTCTCGGTGCGGTCAGTTTAATAAATTGATCATTCAATGGATGTATGGATTTCTGTTTGTATTCTGAGTGTTTGTTATGTCTAAAAACTCCTTCCCACCTAAACTATCTTCACGAAGTGTAGCGAGAGCGATTAACTAGCCACTAGTCCTGTAATAGCCCTATCCTTCTATCCCTACTCTCTTCAAAAAAAAGAGAGGTTGAGCAACTGAGTGACAAACAGTTCTCATAGAAAAATTCTGTTGAGATACATAAGGAGACTATATGCTCCACGTTTGGAGCGGAAATGGAAAAAAATACTTTGGTATTTTTACCGTAGTTCAATGGAATTCTATCATGTTAATACCAATTCAATCAATAAATTAGACTGAATGAGGATGACATTATCATTCAAACTACAAATATAAATGTGAGAAAAAATCGTTCTCACGTTTTTGTATTTGTGGGTAAAAAGGGTTGTTAAATATTATACTATTTTGAGTAAGATGTGTTTTGATTGAAAATTATTTAACAAAAATACGTAACCAATAATAAGTCAATATAATATATGTATCTCATTGGGAATTAAGCACTCTGGGCTGCCGATATTTGAAAATTAACATAAATTAATGAAGTTTTACCAAATTTATCAAAGCTATAATTTGGGAAAGTTTGGTAATCCAGTGACATCCCTGAAGTGAGGCATGAACAATTAACCGAGGCCGCTGAGCAACGAAATAACTAAGTTTGGTAAAGGAAAATAGCAGCACCGGTTGTATCATTGATCAATTGAGAATTAGGCGGGTAGAAAAAAGAGATCTTCATCTGGCAGTGAATTGGAAACGATCGATAACCACGATTATTTTGGTAACCGCTACAAATAATGTTAATTATTTTCCAACCAAATATAGTTATCTAATTTTAGTATAACAAAAATCATTGAAAAAAACCATGAAAATTTATCGTACCATACGTTATAATTTTTTATCATTATTCTCGGCGTCCGTGGCTCAATTGGTAACGTCGTTGGTTACGGATACCGATGCCTGGGGTTCAATTCCCGGTGCGGACAGTTTCATAAATTGATATTTCATTAATGGAGTTCTGTTCGCAGTCTGAGTGTTTGTGGTGTCTAAATCAACCTCCAAATACCCATCCGATCCTCACGGGGCGTAGCGAGAGCGATTAGCTAACCACTACTCCTGTTCTAGTCCTATTCTTCTATCCCTACTCTCTTCGAAAAAAGAGAGGTTGAGCAACTGAGTAACAAGCAATTCTCATTGAGAAAAAATTCTGTTGATATACCTCCATTAAAAGAAAACGAAAGAAACGAAAAAAAATACAATTTATTTTTGGTGCTTCTCAACATAGATTGTATTTCAAGAGAAAAAGTTCACTGAAGCTTTCGGAGAGGGTAACGATAGAATGAGGGGGCTAGGAAAGTACTATTAGTTAGCTAATCGGTCTTTCTAACACCCGTTTTCAGAATCAGATGGAGTGTAGGTAGAGAAGCATAATAAATCACAGTCATTTATACTTTTTGGGGAAAAGTATATAAATATAGAAATCTAAAACGCATTGAAAAAATTCATTTTCCAATTTGTAGAAAATATTTCCTGTTGGATATCTGAGATGTTTTCAGCAAAATCCTGAAAATCTTTTAACCTCATTCTTTTACGAATTTTCTCTTTGAAATGATAAGGTAATCGGCGTAATTGTAAAATAATCTCTGTTGAATTGCTACATTATAAGTTTATACCTTCCATAGGACCTTCCAAACGCTGAAAACGTACTGATGAAAAAATTTCACATAATCGTGAAATAATATAAAATTACCATTATCACCTCAGGAACTCAAGAACTCAATTTGAAGGTTAAACTTGGTTCGATTCTTTTGTTTTTATTTATTGCTGCACATTCAAGAGGTGGAGCATAACATGGTGAAGTTATTGATGACCGTAAATCTATTTTTCTGTACATATAAATTTTATGAAGTTAAAGTATAAAACTTTTGCTTTAAGGTAATTAAGATTACCTATTTCAAAATTAAAATCCAATTAAGGCCATAATTTAGGGCGTTTCACTGGATTGAGAAGGAGGGTGGCTATATACTTTATTCTCCATTCGCCCGTGAATGGACTGTGGTAGGAGCGAAACCAACTCTTGCATAGTATCTATCCTTAACACGAAGCGTGATAATTTAATTTAAAAAAATTGTTTTATTTATAAAATATCAATGATTTTAATAGAATACTTTTTTTACTCATAATTACAAAAATCATAATTATAAGAGATTTTTTAAGAAATCATTTTTTTAAATTAATAATGTGAACGATTCCGTTAATGAATATTTGTGTTTTTATTTATCTTTCTCTGTAAGCCTTCACTTAGTATTGAGCAGTATATTTATAAAAAATAAAGCAATTTTTTTTTACTAATTACGAAATTGTACATAATAGACGATCACGACTGGTTTCGATGGTGGCGTTAATTTTTTTCAACTTGCATACCGTATCAGTCCATGGTGTAAGAAGAAATACAAGGTGAGCTGGATCGTTGTTTTTGTATTATATGTGACGTCACTTTGAAGAACCAAATTTGTATTGTCACCAAAACACCGTTGTAAACATTGTAATTGGATAAGCACATAGTGACGTCAACAAATACAAAAATGGCGACCGTTTATCCAGCTCACCTGTACTTCTTACACCATGGTATCAGTCTATAAATGATGTTCTTTTAAATTGTGAATTGAATAAAAAAATCGAAATATGTATCGTATTATTTTATTTAGAAATTATTAATTAAAATGAAGCTTAGCGCTTACTAAAGAATATAAAAGCCATCTTATTAGGTAAAGAGGGTGTCAATCTTTATGAACAATACAGAAGAAGATTTTTTCTCTCTATTCGTTCCTGGACAAAACCGAGAAAAGTTTCTGAGACCACTGATAGTCTTCTCAGCGAAGTCCCTTTCTTTATCTTGATCAGGCTATCATCGTTCTTCATTACTATATTGACAATAAATGTTGTTATGAACAAATAATTTAATCAAATGAAAACTAATCGTTATTTTTTGTTGCAATTTCCATCGAGGGTCGACTATAAGCAGTGCGAAATCTCACAACTCATTTGTTTTTATTGTTCGTGAAATTTCTTAACGGAATAGTATATAAGTAGCAAGGCCTCGAAAATTCATAAATCACCGCATAGCAGGCTAAAAGTAGCAGTGAACTAAATAATTGAGAAATCGCTTTCTGCGTCGCATGGTAGCAAAATTGAAAATATAAACAACGCAGCAGCTCCCTCGGCCTGTCACTAGAGGGACAATAATTTCGGTGTAATGACGGAAATAAGACGATTTAGAATAAATTATGTCGTCTGAATTGTTGCTATTCAGATGTAAGCTATTTTATAACACAGTGAATACATACCCATTGTTAGAATATGCATAATATGTCCTTGGCACGAATATTGAAGCGTACTGAAGCAGTTCACAGCGTCGTAAAATCTGCACCATTGTTTGAGAAAGCCAGGTTGAAAAGATGGTGAATTATTAGTTATCTACATCCAGGATACACAGTAGATTTCAATATAAACGTCACTTCGATCAGGTTAATCTATTTTATTAGATGCAGTGGTTTAATAAATTAGAACGTGAGATTACATTTACTTTGAAGTTACAAGTAGTTAGGACACATTATACAAAAGCACATAAGCTACATGACAACACCGCAAGTTTAGTTAAGAACAAATTATGCACCATAACAATTAAACTAATAACTTCGCGTTGATAAATAAATTTAAGACCTCGCCCGACGGGCGGAAAACTAGAGATAGTTACGAAATGACGGTCGAGGAAACAATGACCGAGACAATTTTAAAATTAAAACCTACTGCGATTTTGTGACATTCTTGACAGGTAGGTAACATTAAAAATGAATTTATTTAAAGGCGACTTAATAAAGCTATATTTAAAGGCGACTTAATGTACAGTTTTGTGCGAGTTGCAAAATTGGGGTGTATCATGTTCTTACTGCAAAATTATTATTTTGAGAAGATATTTCTGCAGGCTTTACATAACATTTACTGATATAATATTAAGTATCACATTCCATTTGGTTACAAAAGATTTTTATCATTATTATATAATATTAGGTTGTACTCGATCCTAAACAAGTGTCACTTATTTTTTGAATGTGTTCTGACGGTGCTGCGTTACGGTAGTGAGTCATGGAACCTCACACATTTTCAGGGCTAATAATGAACAGTACGTTATTGATTGAATCGGCATTTACTTGGTAGAACTCCATTATAATAGGATAAAATAACAAAGTATTTAGTTCCACAACATTTTTATCAGGTAGTTGATAGCTATTTCTGCTTTACGCCATTGTCAGAATTAGTTCTGACGATGACGTAAAGTCGACGTACACGTTAAAACAGTACGTTAGTATTTCGTCAGGAAGTTGGAAATAAATAGAGTGTACAAACCATTCCTTCATAACGTTCACAATTAAAAGGCGGCGATAGACTTGGCTAGGAGTCTTGCATGTCTATTCTATCAACCGAATGGATTTCAGCCCGCTTGAAAGCTGCTGATGAGGATCTGTAGGGTGTACTCGGTGGAGCTGCGGATCTCTGGGATACATCGGAAGGAAGCAACAGAACTGGCATGGAACAGAGAATCTTGGAGGCATAAGTAATAATACACAATTTCGAATAAAATATGGTATATATTTTACTGCATTTCTATTGTTAAATCGATTGGTAAGTTACACAAAAACGTAACTACAAAAAAATACGTAAATATGCAGAATTATTCACGATAATCAGTTCTATTCATAACACAAAGACGTACGTAACTCAACAAGAACTATAAATAATGAAATAATCTTAAACGTATTTCCTGATTTGTATTTAAAAAAAATGAGCATAATAACGTATCGACTGATATGTTTATTGTATTTCTTTTGACAAAATGTTATAGAAACAGACAAAACACATTTGTTTTTAAATATTTGAGCTCATTAATATGTGTAAGAACCTGTTTTCTTCTCTACTGAAAACTTGCGGATTTGTGGATACGTATTGTGTTAATATTCCATCGAATAATGATATTTATTTCGTTTTAAAGATTGTCGATTCATCCTCGAGGTCTATTAAAATAAACTACGAAAGAAATGTCCGTCTGCGGTCGTAAATTATAGTCGCATTACCCATCGGATATCATTTCCCGCCTCCTGTTCCCAATCGAGGAGTTACGAGTAGGTGCGCATGACGTTTATGTTTCTTTGCATCCCCTTAGCAGTCGGTGGTTTACAACTCCTCTAGCGCCAAGTGCGTCGTCTTTGGGCCGGGGGTTGATGACGCATGTCTTTCCCACTCGACCGTTGCCGAAACTTTGTTTAAATTATGATAGCGGAAAAACTAAATTCCATGATAATGGGATGAAAATTTACTTTGGAAAATAATACTCGAACTATGCATGTATATTGTTAACAAAAGCGTGCAACCTATTAAAGCAAAAAGCTCCTCGTATTCAGGCTGTATTGAATATTCAATGGCTTTCTGCTAGAGCCTGCAACATAATATTTATCATCTATCTATCTATCTACATTAAATTCTAACTTACACAAATATATACTTGATACAAAATAGAAAAAAAAGCAAAATACTTTTTCTTGAAACAAAGCTCTCTCCCAATGAAAAGTGAATGGACTCCTGATGGAACATCTTTATGGAAGTTTTTCTTTCGAAAGTTGTTTGTTAGTCAGTTGTCTAAAATCTATCTTTGGAAACTTTCAGGAAAAGAGGGTGAGGAATATACACTATTTTACAAATTCTGTACTGAAAATTAAAAAAAATATATTTTTTTTAATTAGTCCTATTTTCAAAGTATATGTAATACTTATTAATTTCACTTCGAAAAATTGGCTTAACCTTTTAACTGCCGGTAGGTGTATGTATGGCGGTACCTTGCACGCCGCGAAATGTTTTCGGTGAAAACACCACACATCTTTTAATTGTTTTAGGTTTATCGTTTGCTATGTTGTCGGAATGTCATTGTGTGTTCAACATATTTGTATGTTTTAAATGATTGATTTACTTTAGTAAAATTCCGTTCAAAGAGGAACGTCTCAAAACGTAATTTTTGTATCATCGGTGTTCCGTTTACGGAAAGTTGTGCGTCTTAAGACGCTATTGGCAGCCATCCGGTTAACAGACGTTCTTCATAAATTAATTGCAACACATATTTTTTTATGTTGACGTACTTTCTGACGTTGACTATAACATATCCTCGTAAAAAGAAGGCATAAAATAATTTACTTTATGCATAATTTACACATTCTAATTGTTAACTTGACAAAATAATGACGGTAAAGGCTGACTACTGGGCAAAGTGGCTAGTGTAAAACACTCCCCCAAAATGCATGAATTATTGTAGAAGTGGTTGTGAAATATTTCTGCATTAGCAAAGTGAGCAGTGCACCTGAAAAAGCATTTTATCAGTGTCATTACCATAATCTCGTTGCATTTGGGAATCGCAACTAATGCACACTGTGAAGCAGACGATAAATGCATTCCAAAATAAAAGCTTTGTATTATTACACCAAAGGGTAATAGAAACTAAAAGCTCAATCGTTGAAGTGCAATATCTATACTCACATTTCGTTTAATAATTGTGATAGATTGGCTTTATCGGATTTGATATATTAGATCAAATTAATTGAAACGAAATCATGTAGATATTAAAATTTACACGCGATAATTATGTCATGTTACCGATATAGCTATAGCAATTACCAGAATACCATTATTCTAATTAATCACTTTCAAGGTATAAACTGTCTTGGTGGAAAGGTATTATACTTTAAAAATAAAACACATTTTTTTGTAATACTTTCATTTGTTTAAAAAAAATCTAATTAATGTCTAGGATTTTTTGAATATCAATTTTGAAACTTTTAATAATCACAAGATGAGTGTATGACACATAATATTACATGTTAAAGTTATCAATATGAATTGTAATATAAATTTTACATTTTCAGTTCCACATCATATAGAGGTGATTTTAAATGAGACAACTTTTGTATAAAACATCTAAAATTTTTCAAATTTATTAATCTTAAGCCCATTTTTTTATCTTAAATATACTAATGAAAAACACTGTCGGCTCATCGATAAATATAATTTAATATGAGAATCGCACATTCGAAGTTCATTTCTTTTTTAAGGATTTTAATGACCGATGATTTACAAACGGTTTGTTTAGAAGATAGTTACCAAACCTACCCTTAATAAAAGAAGTACAGATATCATTACCCACGTAATAAAATGATATTCGGCGAAGCCTTTTTATAATGCCTATAAACACATGAGAAAGGCGCCAAAACTTGTTTGCTAAAACAGAAAATATTGTAGCGGGATCAGAGTTGACCATTGGGTAGAAGATTAAGGATATAAAGTAGGCGGATGTGAGGAAGAGACAGGTGTGAGAGAAATAAGCTAAGCGGATTGTACATCTTGTATGGTGGGCGGGCTAGGGCGGTTTATATACGGGATTTAGGATTTAGATAGCAACTTTGTTGACATGTTAGCATAGTTCCTTAGTCGTCAGATTCTTTTTGTGGATTGTTTACGTTTTCATAATAAACGAATATATCGTAGATATTTTTACGAGAAACTATTATTCATTTAGAACTTGTCTTAAATTATATACCATGTACTTTGTTAGGCTCTGAACTACCATTCTGTGATTCGTAATTTTATTTATGCTGTATATTTGAATTAGGTATATGAATCTATTTTTTCAATGGTCCGGTTGGTAATGACGACCTAAATAACTAATTCTATGCCAGTTCCTAGGTTGGTCCATGTCTTTAGACAAGTTTCCGAAATATAGCATCTTTTCGGCTAATTTACTTTGTTAAACTCCCCGTTGCTGTATATTATCCGTTGAATCACCTAACAGAAGGCTCTAAATGTGGAATGATTGTATATATTTATCCTTTCGTCGAATTGCATTCCGTCGAAACCCACAATTCTATTATAATTGTAAAATCACTGGTAATTCTAATATTAGTTGGAAAGCGGCAATTCGCCACTCTGTTAATGCGTTGTTTACAAAATAAGGAATACGGCGATTCTCGCAATTTTAACTCAGGTATCAGTGTGGATCCTAGACGTATAATATTTTATCTCGTAAATAATATTTGTCGTATTTGTATCTTCTATATAAACGTTAGACACTGTTAACTGTCTGTCAATTCGAGTCCATTCGTGCGCTCGAATGCCTGAAGATGCCGAAAGGCGAAACCCGAGTCGTTAGTGACAAAATACATGGGAGTGTACAAAATCTCAATAATTCAATTTTTTTTTTGTTTTTTAATTTTAAAGCGCCAAAATTAACTCACTAATCATTTGTTGTCGTATATTTTTTGATAAATTTGTCAATATATTGATATTATTTTTAATAAAAATATAATTTCTTTCAATCGGTCATTTAAAATTATTCAAAAATGATCAGGCAATAAAGAATTAACTCAATATATAGCCATTGATTTTTTTTTATTTACCATTTTGGTAGTAAGTCATAATGCACCCATAAAGAATGTCAATGGAAGCAAAATACTTAACCAAGAAATATAGCGATTGAAAATAAGGCCGATATCAAAAAAAAAAATTTGAAATTTCCATACAGGAGAATCAGAATATTTTTTCAAAAATGAAAATCGCTCTCCTGCAAAATGCGAAATCCGGACTTACGTCTGTCTTCGATGGGACAGTCGATATATTAAAAACTTCTCGTGTATGTCAATGCTAAGTTGATTAATCAACCTATCACAATTACAACCATGGTCTTCCGCCGTCTGGCG
Organism: Himalopsyche phryganea; assembly: GCA_022494535.1. Lineage (NCBI taxonomy): Eukaryota > Metazoa > Arthropoda > Insecta > Trichoptera > Rhyacophilidae > Himalopsyche > Himalopsyche phryganea. The sequence goes on along the minus strand of JAGVSL010000001.1, from coordinate 9,544,723 downwards.
GCTTATGCATAATGTATGCTCTATGCACCAACCCTTTGTGCAGTCTGTGGTAAATCCAAATTTATTTCAGTGGTCACTCTCTGCAGATTTAGAATGCAAAATCGCGTTTAATTTATGCGTTTCCATTCCACAAAGATACGGTACACGGTGTTTTAATTACGGATTAAGTTATGAGAACTAATTTCCGGAGACACTTGGGAGAAATATAATACTAAATTAATCTACTATATCAATATCGTTACTCACAAAATACGGAATTATGATTTTCTTTCGATTTATTGTTTTAGAAGTCCACATTTTTCCACACTGTCTGCAATTACGCTTTACTTCTAAAATATATTTCATAGATTTGTCTTGATGAATTTTTTTCTTGAAATATTGTTTCCGAGTGTAAAATTGTGAACCAATGAAAATGCGTATTCTAAATAAGATGGCAGTACCAGAAATATTGTTACTGTTTTTTTTTTTTTTAGTTTATTTATAAGAAGTGTAAAATCACACAAACAATAAAAATATGTACTATAAACAAGATGGCAGTGCCAGAGATTTCCGATTTTTTAGTCAATTATAGAAGTTAAATAAAATCTAAATATTTTATCGTATAGAATACACCTAGAATAGAAACCGCTCTGTAGGCGTTTTATTATTATCACATGTCACACGTAGGTATGAATTTTTTTTATGACCTAAGCGTTGGCGGTGTATATGTAAACTAAAATGTTATGCAATGCACACACAATTCTGACGTACTAGCTACTTTAGACATTAAGTATTTCAATTTAAATACTGTCATCTATGACGGTTACGGTTATACTAGTTGATAAATAAAGTCTAAATGTGTTTTTAATCAAATAATTTATGTTGAAGAAATAAGCCACGTCTAATAATTTTGACAAATTGCATTGTCACCTAGTAATTTCTATTATTATTTTTAGCCACTTATTATTTTGCTTATGTCTTATGTTTATTATATTGAATTGACTTTCTTTCTTTAAAATTTACACTAGTATTGAAATGACTTCTTGTCTGTATTTTTTCAGTTGAATCTCATCGTACAGAATGTCCGCATTAATTTTTCATATATATTAAAACGGTGCACGACCATTTTAATAACTGGAATTCCGCTCAAAAAAGAACAACTGAAAGAATCTAAAATCCCGTCAGAGCTATTTGATCGGTAGAATTCGGAAACGCATACTTCGCCGAAGAATTTCATTACAAAAAACTCATTTCAGATCTCCATCCCGGAGGGAATTCCCCCTGTTACAATGATAGTTGGGAACTTGTCAAATAGTTGGTTGTTCCGCTGCTGTTACCCCGGGCGCCGGATCCGTGAGGAAAATTGCTCTCGCATAAGAGATATAGTAAAGTTTAATGTACACTAGACTTCTCGACATTATGAATTTGGTACTCTTAATATAATAATGTAATCATTCATTATGAATAAATAAATTATAGTGAAAAACATAAGACAAGGGACAAGCCATCTCTACCTGTCTTCCCTTTTCTCGTTATAGAAATCAAAAGATTTGTTAATTATCTAGTTAAAAAAATGTAACATTCTTTTATTTTATATTCTCTTGGTGAAGCATTGAATGCATCGGATTTATTTCCTTTCATCGCTACGAAACAACATAAGCTTTTTTCTTTTATCTCTATTTTTCTACCGAAACTATACAGCCTGTGAAGTGGTCCCCTCGTTTCCTGACTAAGGATCTTCCAAGGATGGAGTCTTTACTCCCTTTTCCTGCGTGTAACCTAGCTAAGTAATGTCTAGATTAGTGGTTCTCTTGTGCGGCCACCAGAGGATTTTTCTGTGGTCACCAACGGTTCTATAGTAATAAATATTCATAAATAGTAATATAAAATAAATATGTCATTTGTGTATTCGTATTGGGTATACGGCTCGAAAACGTTACAAATACGTTTATGAATGAATATTTTTAATAAAATAGGGATCTTTTTTTACAAATATAGAACATCAGTGTATTCTATATCTGTAAATGACACGAAATGTAAAAATATGGTACACATTTTTAAAGAAATTATATTTAAACATAAAAATTTTATATTTAAACAAAACAAATATATTTAAACATTAAAAAACGCGGTTCCTATAGAGATGAGTAATTCATAGTGAAGTCCGAGTTGCAGTCGATTCGTCATCGCCGTGTTCTTTGCGCTTGGTGTCCACGGGTTCTGATCACATTTTAGTATAGATTTGTGTTCCAAGGCGTCGACGAAATGAATTCCTTCCCACCAAGTCTGCTTTTAACCGTTCCGTACTCATGGTGTTACAATGTGTTACTTCGGCCTTAAAACCTTTAAATTATCTGTAAAATAGTTCTTACAAAAAATTTTGCTGTCTGTAAATAAAATAGTTCTATATTTGTAAATAAATTAAAAATTGAAAATACATTACAGTTGACGTTTTCTTTGTATAATTAATCGTAAATTGAAAACCTCATCAATTTTACCATCGAAAAAGATAACATTATAGTATAGTCTGCTATTATGCCCGTTCTGCTATGAAGAATTTCGATTCTTGCGCCTTTCAATAATTTCGCATAGTTCGATATATATTTCAGGTTTTACACACAAAATATGACGCAAAATAATTACTTAATACCACATAAAACCATATTTCACTTTTCGAAATTGTCATTTCACTTTATAAATGCGTTTATATGACAAAACCTATACGGTAACGCAATGTGACTGCAATAACTTCATGAAAACGGGAAGGTTAAGGGCCGCTTGCTAATTGTATCATAAAACTCATGCGAGTAATATATTAATCATTTTATAATAAATTTGAAGCATTTGTAATTATTCGACATTGAAAATGGGGTGGCTTTTGATTAATGGCGTATACTCACAAACCCAAGCTCTCTTTCTGAGTGTCTTTGGAAATAAGCGGTCGAGTAATCAACTCAAAATAGTTATTTATCAAAATCGCTTTTGTCGATACATACGATATAAAGCTGGAAAGGAAGTGGATTAAAAGCTCTTTAATAACTAGTAATCTTTGCGTAGTATAAGAGAAATTTGCAATCATATAATTTTACGACAATAGAAATGAATGAGTAAAATATTGGATACAAATTTAAGATTTTAAATCTGTAATTTTTATTCAGTGTAAAAGGTGCTTAGCAAAAAGATATACATTTGCAATGCATCGCCTTTGGCTCCTTCAAACTACAATCGTTATGCACCAATGGACAAAATGTATCGGAGAAAAATTCATTCTTTCCATTTCGTTCGACTAGGTAAGTCATTTCTATTGTATTTTAATATATAGTATTGGAAAAGCATTTCATCAGCTAGATGGTAACTGAGAAAGAATAATCAGGTAATATATTCGTGTCAAAAAGAAGTTGTCATTACAAAAGCTTGTATCCTTTAATGTGGCGTTTTTTTTCACCCGAATAATTAATAACAAAAACTTGTTTGTTACTAATTCCACAATTTTATGAAAAGATCAAAATAGTTGAAAATACTAGCGATGACGGACATCGGTTGTGACCGTTTCTTAAAACTGTAGAATAAATACTTTTTTTTTATACACACATATACTTAATACCTTTCGCCAAGAATTGATAGTAAGTATGTAACATAAAGTTGAACTATTTCGTACATAACACTTTATGAATTCATTATACTCTATAATACTGAGGTTGGCCAACTCGCTTGGTTTTGCGATCATCTTTTTAATTTCGAAAACAGTGGTGTGCAATAGGTAAATTTGCATACTGATTGTAATTGCTCAATTTGTAGAAGATACATGAAAATAGTAAACCTTTTACAAAGTATTTATTATAGCCGTTAAACTGTAATACCTATGTTTCGATATAATATGTAATATAAAGTATTGCAATATGCTTTCAAGTGTAAAATATGGGACACAAGAATGAAGAAGAAAAGGAATGAGCTGAAAGCAATATTTTCAGTCCTAAACAATCGGTATATCGAAATGGCAATATATGATGCTTGTCGTCTCAGGATGGTAATTAGGATTTACTTGTTGGCCGGCTCTAATTTATACCATTGATATGCAAGGCATTTAATCGTAATTTTCGATAAATCTTCAAATATTTACGTTAGAACAAGATAAAAAGTATATTCAATATTTGAGTTAGCGATGAAAAATAAATTTAGGTAAAAGATTCAACACCAATCTTTATTTTGGTGTACGTGTCTTCTTTTCGTGATTAATGGGAACGTCTGTCAATATTTGTTTTAACTCATTCAATCGATCAACGAATAAGTTATATTTGTTTTCAAAACTATTGATGTATACGATGTCATCCTTCCCTGTGTTCAGAAACACACAATCCTGAAAACAAGACATTCAAAGCGATATGTCCTACGTCTAGTTATTCAATACCTTACCGTGCTATACTAAGACTAGGAACATTAATAAGAAAGGTTGAGCTGGTTGAATGACTGACTGGTTGAACACCTGAGGCATAGTTATAATGAAGGATCATTTAAAAAATTAAGTTTCCAACATCTGCTACCTTATAAATATTTTCCATTTACAAAGCGGGTAGGCCAAAAATGTAAATTCCACTGTTTTCATGTTACTTGAAGCACTCGTGAAAACAAAACGCGTCCTCTCCAATAGCATTTCAGTACAATACCATAGAGTGTGTTCAAATATGCACCACTTTCATTTACCCAAAGCTCCATATAAAAGCCTCATCGCTGCAGAGTGGAGAGTCGGTCACGTGACAATATGCAGTTCTGCAGCGACCGTTTGCAAATGTTGCTGAAACAAACACAAATGCATACATCTCAGAAGTATTTACTTCCTAGAAATGAATATGAAAGGAATGCGGTACTAGTTGTGAACTTCTCAAACAAGAATTCTTTGAGCAATCAACGAATTTTCCTTCATCATTATTCAGTATGTCCTGGGGTAAATTTTGTTGGAATTGGACGTTTGAACTATTACGTTAAGTTTTACTGAAATTTAATTTAAATAAACGATAAACGGCTTTAGTATTGATAATATTTAGAAGAATTTATTATTTTACTTATATTTTATTTAGCAATCGGTAAGATTATATTTTGCAATATTTTACACGAAATATTTTTACGTGTTGTACAATTTTAAACGAGACCAGCGTTTCTCTATTACATTTAATCGTGGAACCCTTTAGTATTTTTAAAAACAGAATGACGACCCTTAAAAATGTATAGTTTAGCATAGAATTTAAATATACTTCAACAAAAAAATCACTTTTTTTTTTTTTTTTTTTTAAATAAAACACAATTTGTTTGTACTACTTCCACATATTTATAATGATCAGGACCGGTCCTGATCATTATAAATATGTGGAAGTAGTACAAACAAATTGTGTTTTATTTTTTAAAATATAATGTCTTTCCACCAAGAATTGACAGTTAACTCCTTAAAAGTAAAAAAATCACTTTTTAAGATCAAATTAATATGTTCAATGGTAAAACTTCGGGATTTCTCAGGACGCCTATTTTTAGGAAACGTGAAACTAGACTAGTATAATTCCCATTGTAATACAATATTTTAGTCAAATACCATACTTATAAGTTTTGTACATAAACTTTTCATAGATATTAATTGTATTCTTATCCTCACAGCCTAAAATGTCAAGAATACAACAGCCTTTTACCAAACAGACACTCGTATGGAATCTTTTCTCTTTCACCGAGGGGTAAAGTAAATATTTAGGGACTTTGTAGTAACTTGTCGCTGGTGGCTAGCGTAAGTGGACAGTCAAAGGACGAAAAGTTTCTCAAAGGATTGTGAGCTTTCTCATTATTTCGATGATACAATATCAAAGTCAACAGCTTAATGAGACCATGATTTATATTGCAGAATAAAATGAAAAACAATAAATTATTAATGTCTCTATCGGTATCTTAAGAGTTTTCCTAGTCAACCCGAAACGCTTTATTTTTTCTGAAGAAAAGTTAATATATAATGACTAGTATAACCGTACCCGTACGACGGTATTAATATTGAAATACTGAATGTCTAAAGTAGCTAGTACGTCAGAACTGTGTGACCACTGCTTAACATTTTATTTTATATACACACCGCACATGGTTGGTCATGAGAAAATGTCATATCTTTATGTGATATGTGATAATAATAAAACGTCTACAGAGCGGTCTGTGCTTTTATATATAAAAATATTCAATCGTATGGAGTGTAAGTAAAGGAAAATTTAAACTGGTAAATTACACTAGAGTGTAGTATCAACGTTCTTTAAAAATGTCTCTAATTGAAATGTTACATTTAGCCTGGAACCTAGTTATCATGTTAATTTCATTATATCGCCTGTGTTTTGGCCAGTTGATGTAACCCTCAAAACTGAAATTGTTCAGGAGAGAGTAAAAACTGTTTCTATCGAAAACATTATATGGTGAGTAGCGTTATGAATCTTTGAAATGTTCTCCTGTAAATTCTCATGTTTGCAGATACGGCATTATAGATAGGGAGTGTCGATATAATAGTGGCTTTCATCAAGTGGCGAGGTCAGATTTTTTAAACCTGAAATCAATGTAAAATTATGTTTCCCTTCCAAAATTGGTCAATTTATTTTTATAATTTACATCATTTGCCGAAACCTGTTCTGTTGTCTTTAAAATGAGATCCAATTATTAACTATAAAATATTTTGTACTATGTTCGGGTCGTGAGTCAGCCATAAGGCAATAGTATTAATGACTTAAATAATTTATTTCACATGTGCTATTAATATCGTTGGAAATATGCAAACTATAATATAAATATGTTGTTTGAAAAGTATAAATGAATTACTATATTAAAAAAAATTATTCCTTTTACGGGCTGAGAAAAATAAATCTGGCCTTCGGGTCGGGTTTAGGTAACAAGTGTGATATTGACACTCGGGCTCGAGCCCGTCAATTTTATGAAATTCAGGCCCGTGCAGAGCTCTACCATACACATTGCACTATTGAATCTTCAAAAACTTCTGCCGTCATAATTAAATATACATTTACGCAACAGAACACTCTGAGCATTAAAACATAAACAGAGATTTCAATCTAAGAATGTATGTATTTCAATTTAATTGATTTTTTCGGTTGATATCGAGAACCAATCAATATATTTATCTATGTTTTTAATGTTTTAAATTGCAGCTTACGTACGTTCCATTGATCAGATAATATCTTAAAGTAAAATATGTGCTATGGGTCACTTATTATTTTTTGAAAGCAATTAAATATGTAGATGAATCCGTCGTCAATTTACTTAATGTGTTAGTCGTCGGGGAGTTTTTTTTTATCTAAACAAAGGATAAATTTTATAAAAGACTGATCAAAGTAACAGAACTTTCAAAGTACAAACACGTCAAGTAAGTACTCGGTACTCACTCATACTAAACTTGCACAAGTATTTACTATGCAAAGTGCCTCTGCTAAAATGCAATGCGAGAATTCGACGGAAGAATGGCTTAAGAATTATGAAAGAAAAATCTGTTACTGGAAGTAATTCAGGAAAGACTCTTGTTTTTCCGGAATTTAAATACAGCTCCCCGTTTTCTTTTATGCAAATTTTCCAAGAGCTATACAAAAGAGCATTTTATGGTTAATTTAAAGTGTCAAAATAAAATGGCTAACGTTCAAATACGTACGCAGAATTGGAGGAATTAATTATTATTGTTTATTTTCGATTTATTAACTTTTTAATATCATTGACCACGATCAATATATTATGATAACATCACTGTTAAACTATTCTTTTCGTAAAGTTTTATTTATATACGCTGTTTCCTATTTAATAAAAAATATTTACAAATTATTCTGTATGACACTCCATATCATTCAAATTTAAATGTTTGTTAATAAACAAACATACTTCAACGGTGTTAATTATTACAAATATATTATTAATATACCAAGCTGCAGCGCCATCTATCAAAATTCACTCAATGCAATGACAGTGTGTGTGTATGCTGTGATGTGTTGCGCGTTGCAGACAGACGGATAAATCAAAGGAAACATATGTAATATTGTAATTAAAACAGTCAATAAATGATTATTAGCATTAGACTATAAAAATAAAATCATGACGCATGTTTATTCTAGATTAACCTTTAACCGCCCAGCGGTCGATAATAATACATTTCGCGATCGGAATACACTGATTTATAATAAAATCATTCAAAATACAAATATTACTTGATGCCGAATCATAATTTTATTTTCGCATTCAATAAATATTTTTGTCATAATAAGTAATGCAAACAATCTGCGTTTCGTGGTCGTTGATTCACATGCCAGAAGTTTAAAGATGGTCCATATATAGACAAATGTTTTAAAAATTGGCATAAGAAAAAAAATTTAATCTTTGTGTAATTTTATAGTTTGATTCACATTTTTTGTAGTAAGTTTACATTTTGTAATATAATTTTGCTGTAGTTTTCATAGTTTTAATTCTTTATTGTGAAAAATAGTGAATAAAGCTTTCATAAAATTTTAAAAATATTGTTTTTTTAATAACGGTTTTAGTTTTAGAGATATAGTTATTTTAATGACAGCTTAGGGTCACGCAATAATTGTGGAAAAAAATGCTTGGGCTGATAAAAAGTTAAGTGAAAGTGAGTGGAGATAAAAAAAACCTGTATGGTTATTTATATTTTATTCCCAGTGGATTGTGAAATTAAAAAAAACGTGGATGATTAATGATCCTCATGGATTATGGTTAAGTTTTGAGTGAGTTATCATAAATTACTTGAAAAAATACCATAATCCTGAAAGGAAACAATAAAACGCAGGCAACACAGCAATAATTTGTCTTTGAAATATAGTAACAATTAATTAAGTCAGAATGGTTTGAGTCAAACACTAAGTATATCGTTACATGGTTACTTCACGCGCCTTTTCTCATAAAATCCATACAAACGACCGTTGTTTGTCGTTTTTAAGGGTGAATTTTTCATCCCCCTAATGCGAAAAGGGCGCGTTTCATTCGGATGGTCTCTGAAATGTGCACTCATAAAGTCAGCGTAATACGCTTCCCGGCCGGCGGGAAATCCCTTAAAATATATGTAGGCTATAGCGAAATAAGCAAACCTGCCATCTTATTAGCCTATATATTACTATGTTATCGTGGGAGTGTTCGCTCAACTAGAATGTTTAACATGATGTTTTAAAAACTTCAAGGCAAAGTTTGGGCTATTCTTTTATTTTGTTAACAGCTTTAGACTTCTTTTACATTTTCAGAGGGCAGTACTTATTGGCAATCATTGCTAATAAATTCAATTTTATTTACGAAGAAATTTAACATCAAACTAGATTTTAAAAAAATGAATTGTAAAACACAGGACTGTGGAGTCGGAGTTGTAAAAGACGAGAGATTCTGACTGCTTTTTCAATAAAGTGTATTTTTGCATTTCTGCGTGTATTAATGTACTGTATGTATGTTCATTGTTTTTTATGCCTATAACATCTTCTTGTCCTGCAATATGATGAGAATTTTGGCTGATTGTAGGATTGGTTGGTTGGTTTTTAATTGAAGACCAATTAATTACACATAAATAAGAAAGGTAGGAAAAATTAGACTTTTTTTAGTCATAATCTGAGTCGGAGTAGAAATCGATGTCGGAGAGGTAATCTGAGTCAGGTTGTTGATCAATGTCAGAGTTGGAGTCAGAGTCGAGTTTTTGGACCACTTCGCACCCCTGGTAAAAAATAATCTTCAATACAGATTTAAGTTATCATCTCTAAATTATTGGTGGAAAGCAATTATATTTATAAAAATAAAACACAATTTTTTGTACTAATTTCATATTTTTTTTTACTCATCAGGACCGATTTTGCTCATCACGAGCATTATCAACCGATGAAAAATAAATTCAAACATGATAATTCATATAATTTAAGACATCGACTGAGGGTGCTTGATGGAATTTCAATATTAAATTTGGATTATTGAGATTTTGTACACTTCCATGTATTTTGTCACTAACGACCCGGGTTTCGCCTTTCGGCATCTTCGCGTTTGTCTCTCAGTTCGAGTCCATTCGTGTGCTCGAATGCCTGAAGATGCCGAAAGGCGAAACCCGGGTCGTTAGTGACAAAATACATGGAAGTGTACAAAATCTCAATAATCCAAATTTAATGATAATTCATATTAAATTAAGTGTTACGAATATACAAGCCAATTGGTACAAGAAATATGACAAGAATTTAAAAATTATAAATTAATTAATGAAAAACGTCACACAAATAAATAACAGACAACAGATTTTATTCTTATAACTCGTATTGTAAATATAAAACAAAACTATTAATGATAAAGCCTCAATTGTAGGTTTTTGAAGTAACCGAAAAAATATTTCGCGCGAAAACGTTGATTGGGGTATTGAAAATTATATATTAAGTTTAATTTAAAAAATCTCCTAAATTGGCTGTACCGTTGTTATAGATTGAATTGAAGGTATTGACTAATATGTCCTCAATTCTAGTAACAGATTTAAAGGCCCTCCGTGTATTTAAAATTTTAATATTTCACACGTAAATTGTAGGGAAATGAAAATGTAAAATTGGGTGTTAAATATACTATATCGAAATATACTAGGCTGCAAAGATTTTATATATCGGGAAAACATTAATTAATAACGGGCGCTTAAAATTTGGGTATCACTGTACACTAAATAATAAATAAAAAATGTAATTATAATATTTATATTATGTGTATATAAAAGAATGGCATTTACGATGAGAATATTTATATAAAACTGTCAATTATTCTAAAAAAGTCTACAAAAATCCGCCATCTCGAATCGAGTCAAATCCCAAAGTAAAGTAGAGGGTCGACTTTATTTGCGTTTCAACAACAAGAAATTGCGTCATAAATCATCGGGGCATCAGTCACTTGGATTCAGCAGGGTCCACAAGCCACAATGACAAGTTTTCTTACGACAGTCCTCGAACAATAATTTTCCTACGCGCGATCCATAAATTTCACCCCCACCAGTGGCGCATTACTCGATATAAATCAACCAGTCTTCTCTGCTATTGAATGACTAGATCAATCCTTGATCTTTTTTAAATATCTAGTCTATAAAGAGATATAAAGTATATTTTATTATTTTTAAGAAATTCAAATTGTTCATAAATGCAAGTAAAATATTATGATCTGCGTGATAAAATCGGTTTCAATACTTTGAATAGTTTACTATTTCCTATAATTGTTGTCTTTAAAAAAAGGAATATATTGTTAACCCATTTTCGCTCCCAAAGTAAAGCATATGAACACCAAATGGAGCATCTCAAAGAAAGTTACTAGTAAGTCACTCAACCTCTCTCTATATAGATCGTAAAGAATGAAGGATTTGGGTGTTAACAAGAATAAATTAGCTTTTTTTTCAGAATTAGAAAGTAAGTAAATGATGAGGGGTAAAGACATCACATACCTAATATATTGGTTTGGTTGAAAATTCACAATTCGATTGAGAAATCGTATTAGAGTTTTCGTTGATGGATTCGAGCGCAAGACCGCAAAAGTTAGTATCTATTCGTTGAAAATAAATGGAACCTTGGATGCATTGATAATTTATGAACATTTTTTAAAATATAATTGATCATGACCTCTAAATTCTGATGGTGCGAAAAAAATTGTATAGCATATTTTTGTACAGTGTACTCCCCGATAACACAGTAGATTGAGGACGAGCTATCTGGAAATGGGCAATTGGGACTACCATACTCATACAAAATCAGAAGATACGCATGCCACTCAAGAGTATTTAACCCATTCCCTGCTGAGCCGTTTAAATAATACTCCAATACCAAATATTTCAAAAATTAATTCAGTAGTGATGGTGTTAACTAAAGTTATGGAGATTATCATGACAAATCAAGCTATATCTTAATACAATAATTAGATTGTACACAAAGGTTTTCACACTGTCAACAGTATATTTAAAAAAAAATAAAACACAATTCATTTGTACGACTTCCACATATTTATAATGATCAGGACTGGTTTTGCTCATCACGAGCATTATCAACTGACGATCTCGTGATAAGCAAAACCGGTCCTGATCATTATAAATATGTGGCAGTAGTACAAATGAATTGTGTTTTTATTTTTTTAATATAGTGTCTTTCCACCAAGAATTGACAGTTAACACCTTAAAAGTGACTCTCTTATATTTTTGAGTATCAGCTATCAACACACTGAAATCTGCCGTCTCAACAGTTGAGATGCTAGCAGTCAGCAGGTTAAACATGTAATCAAGGAGCAGTTGCAAAATTTAATGAAAAACGAGTTGCAAGCAATCGTGTTATCGGGTGGTCTACTGTACGCAGATTTATTTATTTAGTTTACTATTAAAAAAAGCCTTTATTGAAATATCATTCCCAAGCAACAAAGTCGTAAACTCTAAAATATTGTTTCTGTTAACACAATTGATATGGGCCCATTTGTATTTGTGAAGAAATATGAGGTATTATATTATTTTGATTAGCATTTAAATATCAGTTTTATGAAAACATGAAATAGGCGTGTATCATTACTGACAAAATAAATTATTTTCATGTGAGAAATGGAAAAAAAATGCAATAAATCCAACGAAAAACTCGTTATCATTTTATCACGTTGGATTTTGACAGTAAAATAAACTTACCAGCGCCGCTGAACGAGTGTTACATAATCAACCGTGACGTAAAAAAACCTCCACACGCCACTGACCGGAACTAAGATAAATTCGGGGCGAGGGAAAGTGCGGACGGAAGTGCGCTGTGAAATGTAAGGGGTGTAAAAAAGGGAGATGCTGTGACCGTCGCTCGAACGAAAGTGCCCGTTTTTATTTTGGTTTGTTCCACTTTTAGTACTTTCACTACTCTAACGATAAAAGGTGTGCGTAAACCTATTATCACTAGTTTAGATGGATTCGGTAGTAAAATTACAATTATAAAATCACTTTAGATACCGTTTTCGCTTAGTACGAGGTGCACATGTTTTTTTTTTTCGTTGAAAATGATTCAGCGGCGGACAGATCGTAAAAAATGTTTTATTAATTTTGATACCATAGTAAGTTGGTTGTACTTCCAACATGGGTATATACAGCGGCTTATTTTTTGACGACCGCTTTTCATGACACACTAGTGACACATCGTTCAACTTGTCTAATTATTGTGACTAAAGAACGTGAATCAAAAGTAATATGCTTACTCTCCTCTTTAAAAATCGTCTTTATATTGATAGGTTGACAGTATCGAATGAAGTGAATGCAGAGCGTAGTGAAATTGAGTATACTATCTTGTTCCTCATGAAAAGTTTTTTTTTCAATAAAATACAGTAGGTGTGATGACTAACATATTATATCCTCGCCGACTGTGTCCACAACGAACACATATTACAGCTCAAAAAATACAGTATAAAAGAACAGAAAAAAACTCTGCAAAAAGGAGGTGTAAGCATATAGGAAAAAAGTTAAACTAAGAGAGCCTATGTAAAAAAGCATACAATTTAATTCTTTAAAACCAATAAGACGGGCGTGTTGTTAATATTCTGCTATTGATCTTTTAATCGTAAACACGTCACAATGTATCCAGTTAGAAGTTAAAATCACATTATTATATAATATATAAGCAGTAGAGCACAGATGATTATAATTAAATGATCAAACATGGGCTTTTACTTATAAGTCGTCAAATCATAAATAACGTTGAGGTGGATCATGCCGGAATAATTCGAATATAGATATGAAATGGTAAAAAACTGTTTGATGGATTTCATAGGCAAGTTTTAATGAACATAAAATGTACATAAAAACATATCTATTTAATACTTAAATATTGAAACACTCTATATAAACAACTGCTCGATTTTATTTGGGTATCTTGTTGACAGATTGTGACCATTTTTCAAGGGATGTTTTAAATCGCCAGGATTATTTTCGCAACATTTTGTTAAAAGAGAAACTGTCAAGTCACTCTTTTTGTTAAACAAACTTAAAAGTGACATTCGTTTTAAATAACAGCATGATACAGCTCTGAGCATGAGAAATGTTTGTTACAATGATACATCAGCATGCTAACTTATTTTTTTAAATAAAAATATAGATTGCCCCACTAGCATAGTTATGGTGTCATTTTATTTTTTGATTTATATGAATTTGGTTTTGTCATAAAAATGGGCATATTTTTGATATTGTAGTCTGATAGCAAAAAAACTAATTAAAAATTATTATAATATATATAACACATTTATTATAACAGATACAGATAAAACACATTTAATAATTAATTACTTTAAATTAATTATTGTAAATTGTAAGTTTTACATCTCTTTCGAACTATTAAGATCCTTCAGAAGCCGTTTGCACTTAATCTGAATAAAGGCGCTTTCATATAACGTTCTAGTTTACGCTTCAAAGGGATACAGTTTTTTTACTTATAAACGGTAACACAGTCTGTATTTAAAAGTAAAAGAAATGTTAAAAATGGAATTCTCTCCAAAAGATGGTTAAGCTTAATGCTTAAGAAAAATTAGAAGGTTTTTCTCTCATTTTGCGAAAATCGTTAAACGTTTTCCGTCGCCTAAAAATATGTATCGTCGAAATATTTTTTTTTATTTTAATATATGCACTTTCACACCTGTTTTTCAGATATATTTTTATTTACTTTACGCCATGACTAAATTATTATTTATTGTAGGTTATTGAGATTCGATGTCTGACACAAAATCGTATAACAAAGTATTTTTAAGAAATTGATGGAAACGGAATTTGCAATTTATTAAATGTAAAGATTCTATAAATATTTTTGAAATATACCAAAGAGTTTGTTTTATTGCACTTTTTCTGACTGACATTTAAAGTAGAATTATAATGAATATATTTAAAAAAAAAAATAGAGCAACAAAAAGTTTTATTATATACGTTTTTTAACAAAAAATCTCAAAAAATTAATAATAGTAATAAATAGTAATCATTTTTCGGGGATATGTTTTTATTACCATCCATTGTGATTCTAAGCAAATAAAAGCATATCTGGTGTCAACTCTTTGCTAGGTAGGCTTGAAAACTTAACAATTTCCATTTAAATAAAAGTGTAATTGTGTAAACAAATACTTTCGAGAGTGCAATTATTAAAAGATTTTTTTTATTTCGACGTTTCATATTTTTAAGGCGACGGAAAACGATCAACGATTTTCGCGACATGAGAGAAAACCCTACTAATTCCTCTTAATGTCCAAAAACATGTCTTATTAAAAACCCTTATAGTTATGGAAGCTTCATAACAGTTTATGTAAGAGTAGTCGAGATATATTAAATATGTTTTAATAAAATATCTTCACTATTTTCAATTGATAAAAACTTAATTATTGATAAAACTGGATAAGGTTATTGAAAAACTTCAACTTATATGGAAAGCGAACTATCATCCATTTTTTAAACAAAAATAGGTAATGCCAATTTTACAGAAAACACGCGTCATTAATTCCGTTCTTTGTAAAGTACAACACAAGATTCCACCGTAAATTTTCAGCTCGGCGTCCATTCAAGCGTATAGATTCCGGAAAAAAAAACCTTTATAAATAAACCCAAAGGCCTCGTGAAAGGGCAGAACCACCCCTCCAAGGTGAGCCGTGATAAAAAAGTTAAACATCCATTTAGGCGGTGGGCCTTTTCGGACGAATCTCGGATAACATTGTGGAACTGGATCTTTGGTCCTCTATGACTGAACGCTAATGCTTCGTGCCACTAGAATCTTTGGATAAATAAATCTCTTTGAATATTTTCAACAAGGAAATAAAATACTACTCACTTTTATGAATACAAATAATTCTTGAATATTTTCAAATACAATTTTTTTATAAATTGACAGTAGAGAAGATTTAACGTGAAATCATGGATAGAGAAATATTCTGTGGTGTTTGAGGAACTTCATGCTTAAAGTAGTTAACAATACCTTTAAAAGATATAATAAAAATAGGCGTGGATGTTGGTGATTATTTTTTCTATTCGCAACCACCTTTACCAATAGTGAAGACGGGGCGAGATTGATTAGTTACTATGTTTTCATTTGAATTGATAGTAACTGAGTTTAATGTCTGTGACGACTATTTAATATGAATAAACAAATTTAAAAAATCCTTTATTTGCAATACAATTTTTTTACTAAATATTTATTTATAAATCATGAATATAAAATTTATGAGTTCTATTTTTATCTATCACGCATGTTTAATCCAGCTGTAAAGCTTAGAACAACCCTTCTCAATTCTACATGTTACATACCTACATACATTAAGAAACATATTACATCCCAACATCTAGAATCTAGAGGTTGGGCGGGGCATTTAACACCAGCTCATAGCTGGTATTAGCGGGCACTGGCTAATCCTTGGGGTGTTATCCGTCTATAGCTGCCATTATCTCCAGAAAAACATGTCTGCTCTCGTGCTACACGTATTACTATTTAACCTTACGATTGCATTTTACGTATATCATAGAATTCAAAGTTAATATTAAATTTGTAAAAAAAGTTTGCTGTGATAAATTTTGAGTTGGAAAAATATGTTTTCATCTATTGACAGCATTTACTTGCATTTACTCAGACGCTACCAAGTGACTTAAAAGACAATTGCATGTAAGAGATGATATTATCTGTGAGCCAATAAATGCACATAAATTGGAATCATACTACAAAACATACTAAGTGAATCATATTTATATGGAATTTGAATTATTGAAATTCTGTACACTTCCATGTATTTTGTCACTAACGACCCGGGTTTCGCCTTTCGGCATCTTCAGGCATTCGTGTGCTCGAATGCTGAAGATGCCGAAAGGCGAAGCCCGGGTCGTTAGTTACAAAAAACATGGAAATGTACAAAATCTCAATAATTCAAATTTGATATTGAAATTCCATCAAGCGCCCTCAGTCTTAAATTATATTTATATGAAGTTTTTCATTAACAAAAAATAATAAAGGTATCCTAACTAATGTTTGTTATGTGCCTCTTAGCGTTATTTGTGGGTTATTGTTTTCAATATTTTAGATTGACGTTTTGTTGTATTTTTCTAAAAACTTATTCAACAAATAATTCAGAATCCATATTTTATTTTCCCGCGATGTGTGTTAAGCAAAATTATAAAGCATCTCATGGAAAACAAGCATCATTCATTGCCTAATAATGATTTTATAATGCGAAGAATATACATAAATTGCAGATTAATTAATATCTTAATTATCGTAGAAAACAAATATAATGGAATATTGTCGTACATAATAGTTGAAAGGGCGTGTCTTTTAATCACATATTTTAATATTTTTTTCTTGCCAATCTTTTATTAAATGTAGACATAGCAACAGCAATATGGCATACTTTTAAAATACAATATTTTCAACTTGAAGGATTTATCTGATTGAATTAAATTATCTCAAGAAAATTAATCTGTAACAATATTTGCAAATGCAATCAGCAATTATTGAATTAATTTGATAATGCGTCTTAGTTGAACTCTTGTATACTGCGAAAGTTTATCACGAGACGTTGAACGTGCATTTGGTGAAAAGCACTTTTCATGCCCATCCAGCTGGATCCATAAAATATAGTATATAGAGAAATGTTTGTGCGTGCGACTAGCAAATTGAAAGAGTTGAAGTTGGAGATAGCGTTAAAAGGAGAGTCATAGTACAATTATCTACCTCTGAATCTGAAGAAGTCAGTGGCGTAGGATTTTTGATAATATTTTAAATTATAAAATTTACATAATCAGGGGGCGAAAATTTCTTTTCGTGATCGCTATTTATAAAGATAGAAACCGAATGTATATCTGTGACCTAATGATAGTAAACCTCATGTCAGCCGATTTAAAATGAATGAAATAAAAGAAAATCTATAGTGTATGCCAAAATAATGTGTCGAAATATTTTACTCCAAGAAATGCCTCTGTTGATGTAACCAATTCAAATGTTAGGATTTACTAGTACAAAAAGGGACTAACTTCACATGAGCAGGTTTAGCAAAAAAAAAATCACTACAGTATTTGGCAGTAACGGTAACGTGAAAGATAATGATGTATGTTTTTATTGAGAAATATAAAATCGCATGTACTGAAAAATTTATAAATATTACATAGTCACTAGTAGCATTAAGCTCCATATATATACATATCTACTACTTACGTCGAAAACTCCGGCACTAATAAATACGAATAAGTCAGTTTTAATGATAAAACTGCAGATTTGAAACATGTATTTTTTTATATTTGTTGGACATGCTTCGTAAAAAAAATACGAAATTGATCTGCAAAAAACATATGTTAATTTTAAGTGAACATTAATTTAGGGAAATAAAAACGGAGATTCACTCTAAAATTCATTACAAGTAAACAGGTTTTCAGACAATTTGTATTGTTAACGAAAATCTTTTTTACACAGACATCTCATTCACTTTTTTAGTAAACCCTTCACTGCGTGCTCCTAAAGGGAAGCAGAAGTTTTCATCTTATTGTCCGTTTTGGTTTTCTTCTCGAGCGCTCGTTACGAAGATAAGGTTAAATGTTGCGTTTGAAACACGGGACTTTCTACAAACACGTTAATTTTGCAGCCACCTAAAACGTTTTCATTTATTTCAATAATTTTTCAGGGTTGTAGAGTCGGTTTTAAATTTACCTACTCCGATTCATACTACATTACACTCTAATTCTATCTTCAACTCCAATTCAACAATTCAAAAGTACAGCACGTTTTTTGTTAGCGTAATCTCACAACTTTTTGCATATACGGCTATAATTTTACCAACCACTCCAAGGCATGTGCTTTTTAATCGCTGTAACAGGATGATGCCTTAAACTTTTTCCAGCGATTATTGAAGTATTGAAATGGAATATAGTCGAAATAATAAATTTTTGACGATGCTGACTTCACAGTTTTGTATTTTTAGTAATCAAAAATTATATAATTAATAATTTTACTAAATAGAAAATTTTTGTTATGTTCTAATTCTATCTAGCATGAAACGTGCTAGATGATTTTAATGTTGTGTAATTAAAGAGATTCTGTGGAGACCAGTACATCAGTTAAATCCAGGAAAACCATTTATTAACAATTTCGTCGTAATTGATAAGATCGCGTAGAATGAGATGAGTGGTAATAGATTTATTATTTGATAAATTTTTGATAGTATTAGGAAAGGATAGTCCCAAAAGCAATTTCATTGAAAACGTTAATAATAATTATTTTTTTTTGATAATTCTAGAGTGTAACGTTTTATTCATCTTATTCGTGTGTACTCAAACAATTTCGTTTCCGTTACGGTCAATTTGGGTAAGTTTGGCTCAGTTCTGAGGCTTTTTGTATTTTTATGGTTCGCTATTGCATTTATATGTGGTATTGTTCTACATATGAACTAATGTCTTTAGATGAAATTTAATTAACATAAATAAATGCATTGTTATAATTGATATATAAATATAGATAAAACAAGGTGGGCAAAATTTTCATTCAAATCGAGTAACTTTGGCCCACGATATATATAATCACTGTAATTACTATAAATTTAGTGATTTTAAAGCCTTGGAAACTTTCTCTTATGCTTTCATATATTCTGTACATAATTGAGATGGGAAAATATATACAGCATTTGGTTTACAGATAAGTAACACAAATTGAAAATATGGCTAATTCAATTTATTTCAAGATAAGTTTTTAAATTGTGTTTTATCATTCCAAATTGACAGCTTAGAAATTCAACAATAAAACCAATTATGTTGCATATTAATTCATATTGTTACCACCAGGGGCTCAATAGCTTTGTTTAAATAAAAAATATTCATATGTCATTCCTATTAGAATGGTATTATAGCAGCACTTTTTTGGTGTAGTGGGACAATCTTAGACCGATGGGCAAACTTACCCAAATTGATGGTAAAAACTCTAATTTTTTTTGTATTATTTATGTATTGTTAGGTTAAATTTTCCTCTATATGGTTGTATTTAAATAAAGTGGCTTTGTTTGTAGTGTAAATTGTTTGCGAATTAATTAAAGAGAATGCGAGAAGAATAATTTGACTTATTACAATCAGCTTCATTTGCAAGTACATCAGTTTGTCAATTATTATCACTTTACTTGATTAGCCTTTGTATCACAAATTGCTAACTAACTAAGCGAATCCAGTCCAGACATGAAAATAATTTGTGGAACAATTATTTGCCAAATTATATATAGAAGCGTGTTTTCGTAATAAGCAAAACAATTAAAAAAACGTGTTTTATGATAAGAACTCATTTTTTTATCATATGCGCTCCCAATGTAGTGCATATGGCTTCTTAATAGAGGTTTGTTTATTCAGTTGCTTAACCTCTCTTTTTTAGAGAGTAGGGTTAAAAGTATAGGAATAGGACAGGACTATTGGTTAGCTTCTCGCTACGTTTCGTTTTTAGGATCAGATGGGTAGGAGGGGAACTCTTGATATCACAAACATTCATAGCTACGAACAGAAATGCATACATCAATTGAAAAACCAATTTATAAAACTGAGCCCGAGACATCCGCAAACGTAGTGAACGACGTTGACCACTGCACCACGGATCCGACTAAAATACCCTTCCTTATCTTGACTAAATATTTGAAATGTAAATTTATTTTCGAAAATTTTACATTCAAAAGTATAATGAACATGGTTAATAATAGCAATTTTTGTAAGATTACGTGATCGGCGAAAATAAATGTAATGAAAACATCTCTTGATTAAATGAATAATGGTGCTTAATTTTAGTAGCTACGAGTAAGCACTCTTCTTTTGTGCATTTTTGTGGTCTCTCGGATTTGGAAGACCCACCGGAAGAAGCGTAATAAATTTGCCACAAATTTAGATGATTTATAGTAAAAATACTCTCACTTTAAACTCCGTAAAGATTTATGTGGGTTATATTCAATTGCTTTTAGTTTCGTTATGTTATATACCTACTATGTAAAAAGTATACGAATTGAAAAATTGACAGATTGTGTTTATCGATATCTCAGTTTCATAAATTAACAACTTCATAAGCATAGTTCTGAGATAATTAGGAAACATTATTTTAACCAGGTTTAATCTTTTACTGCTCATCTAATTTTTGTAGATTTTAATGAAATTCTAAGATTATCTAAAAATATTTTATGATATTATTAACATAATTTTTTTTTTTTTTTCAGAAGTTTTCATATGATTTTCGTAGTTGTAACAGTTTGAATCCAAAGTACTATCTATAACCACTGTCAATCTAAAATAACCACTGATTACCACTTATTACATTTTGTGACTGGTAGATATCGGTATTCTATGCATTTGCTCATACTTAACTCAAAACTCACTTTTTTTTTTTGAGTTAACTGAGGTGTCGTTATGAGTAGATAGTTGAAAAAATTCAAAAGAATCAATAAAGTTATACTTGGATACATTTAAAGTAAAATAAAGTCAACTATTTTGATATTTATAGATCTGTCGCTAGCCTTAGCCGTCGACGGCTAATGAGAAATTATTGTCGCCTGTATCAGTGTGCGAGGTAGTCCAGCTTCTATGACGTTCGATTGCTTTCCGTTTATAGCCTGTTCCTGTTTCTGTTGTCTCCAGTGTTGGCAGCTCGTCTGTGTTATCAATCGTATTTATTCTTTCCTCACATATATATTATAGTATTTACTGTGCCACATATTTATCTTACTTTAAATAAGTATGGATTATTTTAAATAAGTCACTCGATAAGGACAGAAATCACAAACACCCACTCAAGATCTCAAATATTTTATATTGTTATTTCCATGACTTACATCCATATCTATTGGTAAATACTTTTTGAAATGTTTCAAATTTGGCTTTACTAGAAAAATCAAACTGATAAACCTTTGTCGTTATGTAAATTTTAAAAGTATTATAAAAGTGTGTTTGGTAGAGTATTGTGTTATTAAGTCACCCACCGTATAAAGTAAGGAATAAGATAAAGATTGTTAAGTTTAGTTGGAGTGAAGTGGGTTCTTTTTATCACAATATATCGATGGCCCAGTTCCATAGGACGATAAGTCAAAAAAAAATGTTTTAAGTTAAGTTAGCCATTATATTCGAGCATCGCTCTTCTACAGTTCCACAAAAGTACAGCTCGTAAATGCACAGATTTTCTCTCAAAAGACAGATATTCGCATATGGAAATCAACAAAATTAAATAATTTCTCAGTTTCATATACATACATATCGAAATATCGTATTGTGGAAATATATTTTTGTAAATCGTGGCGTTCCATAAAGAAACAACCTTTAATCCTAAAACTATAAACTATTGACCACCAATTTGAATAAAAAAGTTATGCAAATAATAAGCCATCACTTTTTAAGAGTCAGTTTAGATGAGTGAAAACTTTGATCAGTCATATCTCAAAACTACCAATTTATATTTGTATCACTATGTAACTAGGCCATCGATATGACGAACATAAGATTTTTTTATTGTTATGTAAAAGTGCTTTTAACAGAAAATTGGGTGGCCAGATAAGCATTTTTACAAAAATCGTATACCTTGATAAATTATTAAAAAAACCTTCGACCTTTATGAAACCTTATGCATCTTGTAGAAAGTTTCACTATCTTTCCATCTCTCGCACATTTGCCTCCTTTCCAGTAAGCCAACTTACGCTGGCAGACTTACAGAATCAATTTGTTTATGGACACTTTTTACTTTTAAAGTAATAATGCTAGAAAGGCAGCGTCTTTAATATGATATATCAATTATTATTTATACTATGTCAACGGTAGTTATACGATTTTTTCAAATTTAATTTAACAAAAAAGTTCTTCCGAGATGTCAAGTAGATCACAAAGTTTTATACCAGTCGCAGTATCGTAAACACAAATGGTTCAAATCGATAAGAATCGCAGACCTTTATTTTAGATTGTCCGATTTTCATCAAAAATCTC
This sequence comes from Himalopsyche phryganea, assembly GCA_022494535.1. Taxonomy (NCBI): domain Eukaryota; kingdom Metazoa; phylum Arthropoda; class Insecta; order Trichoptera; family Rhyacophilidae; genus Himalopsyche; species Himalopsyche phryganea. The sequence goes on along the minus strand of JAGVSL010000001.1, from coordinate 9,521,799 downwards.
TCCGAACATTGCACTGTAGTGTAGCAAACTGTTGGGGAAACTTATTCGCAGAAAAGCTATCGAAAGAAAAGTGTCGACCCTTTTTTATTAAAGCGTTTGTTTTTATGCGACATTTTCTTTGAGCCCGCTAACGATGAGGACAATTTGATTGAAATGGAATCTGGAGGATGATATTAATTAATTTGCCTAGAAAAGAATAATTCTTTAAGTTATTAATTTTCACTTGAAAAAACAACAAAAAATGCGGTTTCTCGTCCACTATCATACAATCTGAATTAATGTTTATAGAATCGACAATTTTGCTATCGCAATTATGTAAAAGTATTATTAAAATATAGAGTTACACTGAAATATACCATAAAAGTGAACTCTGCCATTTGAAAAATCTGGAAAGGGTTGAAGATAAGATTATTTATACCATACTAGTGAGTACAAGGCATGCGTTGCAATACCACTCAAAGAAAGAAAAGGTTTGTATTTTAATTCTGTTGATTGAAGTGCTTTTGTATTAGAGGTCTGCACGGGCCGAAGTTTCATAGAATTACCCGGTCCGAGCCCATCATCTTCAGGTCCGGTCCGACGCGAGCCCGAGGCTCAATATCACACTTGTTACTCGAGCCAGACCCAAAGCCGAGATTTATTTTTCTCAGCCTGAAAAAATCCTGATTTATTTTTTAATATAGTAATTCATTTATACTTTTCAAACAATATGTATTATATTATTGTTTCCATATTTCCAACAATATTCATAGCACATGTGAAATAAATTATTTAAGTTATGAAAACTATTGTCTTATGGCTGACTCATGACCGAACATAGTACGAAATGTTTTTCTTAAATTTGAATTCCTTACTCGCGCCCAGCCCGAGCCCGAATCTGAATTGTCTTTACCCGCTCGAGCCGGGCTAAGCTTGGGCTCGTGCAGACCTCTATTTTGGATATGGGTAGAATATTTTTTTTTTCTTTCTGGTCAAAGATGTCGTGTATACGTATTTGACTCTTTTTTAAGATTTTAAATTTTTTTCTTTCTGTCCTGAAAACGAAACGCCTTTTTCTGAAAAACGATTTCTGTCCTGCTTCAGACTTAATGTCAATACTTTCTAGTACTCTATGTATATGGGTTTATTAAATTAATGTAAAAGGATTCTAAAATAGTAAATTAAAAACGATTAAAATCTAGTGTTTGTCAACAAACCTTGAATATTGTTGGAAAAAATTATCTGCTAGAAATAGTTAATCTCATTACCAACACTTAATTCCACTCTTAAAACAATATTATGAGTGAATTTTTAAAAAAAAATCTGTTTTTAAATAAACGAACTCTTTCCATGTACAGTTAAAACAAAACACTTAAAATAAAACAAGTTGTTTAAAAAGTAAATTGCATTTCCATAGAGACTTGTTTCGATTGCATTTTGTAATGGAGTGAATTTTTATGAGAGTAGATTCGTATAAAGGTAAACACTGTAGAAAAGACTGAAACATGTTTTCCGATAAAAATTCATGGCCTCAAACGGTACAGCGCGCACTAAAAAATTTGTCCCACAAAATGAGACTGCAAATCGAGCTTGACCGTCTCTGTAAACATAAAAATATTTTTTTTTATTTCTATTCGCTATAAACGTACTTATAATTGGTATGCCGTGTAATATGTATTTTTTTTAATTCAAAATCAAAATTAAATTATTTCGATACATAGGAAATATATTAAATTTTATCCCAATTTTATTGAATAACTTTGCGTTTTTTACTGTACTGATACGCTTTCTGTATAATACACAGAGCGTGTCAGTGTATTAGTATGTATGGATCCCGTGATCCTAGAGTAGTGTATCGATCCCGTGTATGTATCAGTATGGATCCTAGAGCCGGAGTGCAAAGTTACACGGTATATGGCGTATACTCTAACAGGTTTGATTTGAAAAAATATATTATTTTTAATATCAGGACTATCATTTTGTTATTTATAATAAATATACGGCGTATCCAAATGTAAAACGAATGAATTATGTACAATGAAACATTACTAATATTAAACTTATGAATTTTTAGATAGTTTAAATTATTCAACAAAGTTTTATTACATAAAACATAGTTGATTTCACTGTATGCTACATTTTATAGTTTTTAAAAAAGAAATCAATCGTTTAACTAACTAATGAGAAACTTACAAACATTTTTTGGATGCCCATCACAGAGCTCAGTTACGTAATATTTTTTTGTTGTCTTTTTTGAGTTTTAAGTAGAAAAAATGTTTTTCGAATTACATATTTTTACGAGCTGACGCAATATTAAAAAATGCGTCGTGATTTTTGTGTTTAAGTACAGACTCGTGTTCCAAAAGTACAAATTGATACCGTTTATTAAAGTACTCTAGGAATATCTGTAACTTAAAGGCTCCGATAAAAAATTCTTTCCAGTGAAAATCAAAACTCAACACCTTCCCCACTCTTTCGGCAGTTGATGAGTATAACCCACTCGTCACCTGGGAAAGTGGAAACACTCAGCATTCGTTTAATTTTAACCCTCTTCACAGTGAAGTGCCTGATACAAGGGTGGAAAGGACGATACGTGATATAATATGGTTTGAATTAAACATAATAAAAAATCAGGTATTAGACATTATTCTAGATTCTTTCAATAAACAAATTTATAAATCCATTATTTCTTCACAAGCCTTGATGATACTCCAGATAATTTAATTCTATGTGTGTGGAAGATAAAAAAATTTTATACGTATAAACTAATGAATACTTATTTTTTCATGTCCGCTCCCAACGTGGAGCATAATGTATGGTCTCCTAATGGAAGTATCTCAACAGAATTTTCCCATGAAAACGGCTTGTTACTTAATCTCTCTTTTTTCGATGAGAGTAGGGATAGATGAATAGGACTAGTGGTTAGCTTATCGCTCTCGCTGTGCCCCGTGAGGATCGGACGGGTGGGATGGAACTTTAGACATCACAAACACTCAGACTGCGAACAGAAATCCATAAGATTGAAAGATCAATTTATGAAAATCTGAATTATCGAACCCGAGACATCCATAACCGTAGACAACGACACCGTCAACTGCGCCACGGACACCGACTGATGAATAATACGGACAGATGAATAATACGGACAGATGAATACTATCAATGTGTTAAAAGGAAATTCAAACTAATATTAATTGATATAACAAATCTACTTTAAAATAACGGGAATATAAAATACTTATATAATTTTTATCTGATGTGACTTTGGGTAACTTTGGCTGGGAAAATAAATCAATGAAACGCAGAGCACTCGTAACAAAATAAACTTTGTTCTGCCTGAAACATATTATATGAATGACTCCGGTATCTCAACTAAAAAGATTGCTTCGGAGAAGGGGTTGCTACACTGGTGATACCAAAATTGAGATCCCGATATTTTGGCCTCATTTTAAATACTGAATCAACGCTTTTGACAGTTAACACCTAAAAAGTGACATATAGAAAAGCTAGATAATGAACAAAAGCAGGAATCAGGATGTAAAAACCTTTGCGGGATTGATTGCAAATTGAACAAATGAAAATGTAGTTTTTTATTAAGCCTTGATTGTCTTTGAGCACTTCACTGAAGTGTTTTTACTACTGTCTGCACATCTACTTGTGTACATAATGAACATCCCTGGTCGCAATTAACAGCGCACGTCCTGCTAACGCAAAGTGTTTTGTAGTCCGCGAACTCAACCCTTTGAAAGTGTTTTCTATGACTGTCTCTAAAAGTGCTCGCACGTGAAAGTTTCATAAAAAGAAAGAAAGAAAATTTTCCGAGTGTTTTAAAAATTTTACAATTCACAAAGTATTGAGAAAATAGAAACCTATTCAAGAAATTAAAAAAAATAGAAGTCATAAGTTAGACGTATAAATTAATATTTCTGTCCAATGTAAACATTTTTAATACGTTAAGCCTCGGAGCCGTGTTTTCACGTGATACAACCAATATCGCTTGAGTCCCGGAACCGTGTTTTCACATGATAGACCAGCCAATCAAAAAACAGTCATATTTGATGCATCAAGCGATACGTATTACAACGGAATCCTGTCACTTAAATCACTAAAATAGGTTTTGATTTCATCGACTTAAAATATCAATCGAATTTTAGTTCTATAATACTCCCTCTTCTGAAGACGACATTGCGGTGACACCGAGTCCACTCCGAGCCATACTTTTCCATGATCTACAAGACAGGTTGTCGGGGGATATGTTTAACCACATATTGATACCAATACCGTCAACAGAAAAAAAATAAGCCCTGTAGAACATGTAATGTGTGTGCAAAGCACAAGAAAAGGAGTGAGACTCGGCACATGTGTAAACATTGTCGTGTGGCTCTTCACAAAGGGCAATATTACCATACAAAAATGAAATTTTAAATCTTCTAAACTATTCCAAAAAGTTTCATTTGATTTCATCAACTATTCCCATATTTATAACACTTTTAGTAAACGCTTAAGAAAACTGATGTTTCTACGAAAATGGGCCGGGAACAAGGATTGTTTCACCTGAATTTGGCCGGAGCTGACAGTGTTAAAAAACACTCAAAATCAGTAGCTAAAGAAAAAAACAATCCGTGCACTGGATTAAATAGAAACATATTTATGATGAATTTAATAACTTTTAAAATTGAACGAAATTAGTAATAGAACTCGAAAACTCCGATATCTACAGTTGATAATGCTTGTGATGATCTACTCCGATATCTTCAGTTGATAATGCTCGTGATGAGCGAAACCGGTCCTGATCATTATAAATATGTGGAAGTAGTACAAATGAATTGTGTTTTATTTTTTAAAATATAATGTCTTACCACCAAGCATTGACATTTACACCTTAAAAATGATCCGATATCTACACTGTAGAATCGAAGTTTTTTTGTATCTGTTGAAAACGATATTTAAAAATTCAATTACATGAAATATTAGATATGTCATTTTATATCAGTTTTGCTTAACTTGCGAGCATATCAGCGGACACCAGAAACTATATTTATAAAAATATTCAAAATAACAGAAAAACTATATATATAACAAAACAGTAGATCAAGTTATATGAATATTATATTACGATAATTATCGTGAAGAGTGAACATGTATATTTAACATGAAAACTTCATAACCACATGTAATATTATAAATTATATAGGAGTGAAAAAGGAAAGATCATAATTATACCCTAGTTTTAGATATTATTTAAATGTAATTATGATAGATCTATTAGCCAAGTGGCCAAGTGGTTCTTCTTCGGTTGCGATGTCCAAGAGTTCTAGTTGATTTATGAAATTGTGTTTAACATCATGGATGCTATGGTATTTTTATTCCCTACCATCTCTATCCGTACTCTCTAGTTTTCGTAGAATCATTCTTGTGGAGATGGTCTGTTTGGAGACCATATTCTCCACTTACATAGTTAAGCAAAGCATGGTTTAAACAGAACCTCATGTTGTTCTTTTAACTACTTTATTTAACAGATATTGTGAAGTGTGAAACCAATACATTTATATTGCTACGAAATTGAATGAATGAGTTTTATTACATGCATAATATAATATTATTGTCCTGAGAGCCAGACGGTGAAAACTCAAAGGGTGTAAATATAATACAATGATAAAGTTACGACTGAAAAGTGAAAGTTCACAAAGTAAACAAATTCACCATATAATTAAGATCATTCAAGGGTTAAGTGTTACGGTTTTCTTGAGAAAGGTATTCCCTGAGCTGGAAGAAAAGCGCCTCTCTTTGCTCAAGTGAATATTCATATTCCAATGTTTTCACTTTACGTAAGCCTCGGCAGTTGCCCTCATCACCCCCTGACAGTCGCATTAACTTTGCCCTGTTTAAACCAGAGCACCGAAGAACCTTTACTTGTAATTTTATCATTGTGACGTAATAGTTTAAGGTAAGTAACGCGTAATGACGTCGTTTTGCGATATATACGATAGCATTAGCATCGACGCAAAGAGCAAAATTTGAATTAATATTTAATGAAAGGTAAAGGCTCGTACGCGTCAAAGCGCAAAATTGAATTAAACAAAACGAAAGTACCAAAATCTTATTCTACTAATAATAATATTAATATTGCAAGTATTTCATGTGGTTTATACTCAGTGCTTTTAGGGATAATGTCCTACTAAGTAGAGTTAACTAAATTAAAATATGGTCTGTTTAATGTAAAACTTAAGAAAGATATGCAGTGGAGTAGTGAACAATATTGGGCCCCTATGTGAAATTCACTCGTTCGTGATTAAACAAATGAGTACTTTATTTTTTTTTAAATAAGAGCAAAGTTTGTATCTGTAAAGCATCAATTAAAATATTCTTTTTCAGATTTCCATTGCAATTGTATATTATAAATATATGCGTCACAGATAAGATATATATAGTGAACTTCTAGTATATATTTTATTTTAACTTTTATTAATTATCTTCTCCAAAACGAAAGGTTGAGCAAATGACTGAAAGCAAGTTCTCATACATCGTATTCTATATCATTTGAATCGTTCAAACATTGCATATTTCTATAAGTTTTTTCACGAACGACACGGGTTTTGCCTTTCGAAATCTTTATGCACTTCAGTTCATAGACAGTTGTAAGTCAATCATGAAAGTATTGAAATTCCATTAAGCACCCTCAATCAATATCTCAAATAATATTTTATAAAGTTGTTTAGTTCGGTCAAAAAGAGGTATTTATTTTACATTCAAATTCAATGCTATAATTTGAAAATAATATCTTTATCTTAAAACATATAATTTCTTTTGACAATGTAATGGGTATTAAACATACCATTTTAAAATTAGTTGCTCATGTCATATAATATTATTACCTATCTCAAAAAGTAATCTCGCAACAATAAAAAGTTGAATTGGAATTTAATTGATGAAAATCTATAACATTATGGTAAAAATAATAAAGCATTCAGTTCTACAAGAATTTTATCAGTTTGTTGAGCTATTATAGCTATAGATCTGACTACAGTTTTGACGATTTCGTGAAGTCGTTAGTTGGTTTTACCCAATTAATGATTTTATTTAAATGTTTATATTTTATTATAAAAAGACAGTAAGATAAAATATCTCTTTCTTGTCTAAGATTTACGAATTAATACTAGACTATTTTGAGATATTGCATCTTCTACGCAATTTCTTTGTGATGTTTTAATATGACAATATACGAGCAAAAGCGCATATGATATTAAAGTTTCCAGCACATTACACAAGACTACACCTTTAAAGTCTCGAGTAAAGACTTAAATCTATTTTTATGAGGAGATTTATCACGCAGGCTAGGCGCCGTTATCAGCCATTTTATAAAGCTGGGATGACCAAAACTCTCCTCCTCTACTGCTAACGATCGGATAAATCTACGAAATGTTTGTGGTACTAGAGAGGACGTAAAGGATCGTGGTAAGAAGTGGCAGAGACACAGGACGTTTGACCATCAGAAAAAAATAAGCGAATGCAGTAAAGCAATTCGAAATGGATCGGAGTAGAAAACGCATTGGATTGGAATGTCAAGCGTGACAGTGATTCGAATTGACCGTAGAAGTACTTTGTATTCAAATGTAGACCCGTAATATTGAAAGGCTGATTCAAAAAAACCTATGTGAAATAACATTCATGTTTTTAATTAAAAACTTTCATTTTAAAATTCGTATTATAATTCAATAGAGATCATAAAATAAACGCATTTATTTGGTTAAATAAATAGTACAGTCAATCTGGGTAACTTTGTGCCAATTCTGAGGGTTTTTGTATTTTTATGGTGCGCCATTGAATTTATGTGAGGTATTGTTCTATATAAAAATAAACTAATGTCTTAAGATTAAATTTAATTAACATAAATAGAATTATTGTTATAATTGATAATTGATGTTTAATATGGATTAAACAAGGTGGGAAAATTTTTTATCCAAATCGGGTAATTACTATAAATTCAGTGATTTTAAATTCAATCTTTACAACTTTTCTTTGTGCTTTAATATATTCTGTGCATAATTGAGATGACAAAAAATATAAAGCTATTGGTTTACATATTAGTAATAACACACTGAAAATATTTAATATGGCTAATTCAATTTATTTCAAGATAAGTTTTTAAATTGTGTTTTATCATTCCAAGCTGACAGCATACAAATTATTTTGTACACTAATTCATATTTTTACCACCAAGGGCTTCTCAATAACTTTGCTTAACTAAAAAATATTCATATGGTATTAGTATTTCTAGCACCTTCTTCCATGTAGTGGGCCAATCTTTGACCGATGGGAAAACTTACCCAAATTGATGGTAGTTGTTTGTTTCTATAAACAGAGTTAATAAGTTGTACAGTATTCATTTAAATAAACAGTATTAACATTTTTTGAGCTGTGTGTTTTTACGATACAAATAATCACTGTAATTACTATAAATTCAGTGATTTTAAAGTCTTGGTATCTTTTTTTCATGCTTTCATATATTCTGTACCTAACTGAGATGGGAAAAAATATACAGCATTTGATTTAAGACATCGACTGAGGGTGCTTGATGGAATTTCAATATCAAATTTGGATTATTGAGATTTTGTACACTTCCATGTGTTTTGTCACTAACGACCCGGGTTTCGCCTTTCGGCATCAAACCCACAATACTATTATAATTGTAAAATCACTTTATGCCATAAGAAGTTGGAAAGCGACAATTCGCCACTCTGTAAATGTGGTGTTTACAAAATAAGGATTAAAGCAATTCTAGAAATTTTAACTCAGGTATCAGTGTGGCTTTCAGACGTATAATATCTTACCTCGTAAATAATATTTGTCGTATTTGTATCTTCTATATAAACGTTAGACACTGTTTACTGTCTATCAGTGCGAGTCCATTCGTGTGATCGAATGCCTGAAGATGCCGAAAGGCGAAACCCGGGTCGTTAGTGACAGTATACATGGAAGTGTACAAAATCTCAATAATCCAAATTTGATACAACATTTGGTTTACAGATAAGTAACACAAATTAAAAGTATGGCTAATCCAGTTTATTTCAATATAAGTTTTTAAATTGTGTTTTATCATTCAATTTACAATTTCAACAATGAAACAAGTTATGTTGAATTTAATTCATATTGTTACCACCAGGGGCTACTCAATACCTTTGCTTAACTGAAAAATATTCATATGTCATTAGTATTACTATGGTATTATAACAGTATAGTGTCAAACATTTTTCCATGTAGTGGGCCAATTTTAGTACGATCGGCAAACTTACCCAAATTCATGGTACTCCGATTATTTAGTACAGACTATGCGCCTAAGAGAGATGTAGCTATTTAATTAAATATTCCTCGAAAATTAAATACAATAACATAGTTAGGCTATTATATGTTCAATTATAAGTTTTGCATGGTCATAGTTATTAAATAATACATTGCATTTATAGTTGAATTAGTAGTATTTATAACGATTCAAAGTTATGGTCTGGAATAAAGAAGTAATGTAATTGGAACAAACATCATAATGATTATGGTATTTTGAATTGTTGAAATTTTGTACATTTCCATGTATTTCGTCACTAACGTCCGGGGTTCAGTTCGTGTGCTCGAATGCCTGAAGTTGCCGAAAGGCGAAACCCGAGTCATTAGGGACGAAATACATAGAAATATACAAAATCTCAACAATTCAAATTGATACTGAAATTTCATCGAGCACCGTCAGTCGATACCTTAAATTAAAACATACATTTATGTTTCATTTAAAATATTATTGTATTTTTTTTATAATACTATACTTTGCTTATAAAGAGTATAGAAAGAAGACTTGTAACCGCAGATAAAGAAAATATTCGATTGATAAATGAAAAGTTTAGGAATTGTATTTCTTAATAATAATGTTACATTCTCACAAAGAATTAGAAAATTTTCATTCACCATTTTACAAAGTTTTACCATAGAAAACCGTATAATGGTTGGAGTTATTATGGTTCTGCACGTTAGGTACTGATGTCAGTTTGAACTCGTATGCCACTTTGCGATTTGAGTTTCGACTTTGCCGTAAAGTTCCGCTTTATGAAAATTGTATAAATAAGTTTGCTGTCAACCGAAGGCGCACTAAGTTTCTCGCTGAATTTTAGATGTTATGCTGGGGAATGATATAATATATGACGTAACGCTTCCACTTGAGATAAACATGTTTTTATTAAGAATAAACATGGGTGTCAGGTTTGCAGTGGCAAAAGATCATTTTTTTTCATAGAGATAGAGATGAAAATTATTGCAAGGCTCAATACAGTGAAATTTTATTGTATTGAAACAACATCTTAACAAAGTATTTTCGAGAAGGAATAGCATTGAAGTTTATTTAGCTATTTATTAACCATTCCGTATTCATGGTGTAACAATGAGTTAATTCTGCCTTTAAACCTTAAAATTATCTGTGAAATAGGTCATACGAAAAATTGAAAATTAAGTTATCTGTAAATAAAATAGTTCTAAATATAATTGAAAATTCAAAATACATTATAGTTTAGGTCTTTTTTCTATTATTAATCATAATTTGAAAACCTCGTCAATTTTACCATCGAAAAATACAAAATTATAGTATAGTTCAGTACCAATTGGTATGGTATAGTAACAATCAGAGATGTATGACGTACCGTATGAAACCGTTTTGTTTCAAACGACACCAAGACATGTCTCGAGCTTGTTCTGCGATGAATAATTTCGATTAGTACGTCTTTTAATAATTTCGCGTAGTTTGATATGTATTTCAGGTTTTACACAGAAAATATGAAGTAAAATAATTACTTAATACTACATAAAATCATATTTAGATTTTTCAAATTGTCATTTCGCTTTATAAATGCGGTTATATCACAAAACTCACACGGTAACGAAATGTGACTGTATGAGATCCAAAAGGATTTTGTAGCATGAAAACGGGAAGGTTAAATAGCTTTTTGTCGTTATTATTAAGTACTTTTACTAAGAAAATAATAAGTATTTTTGTATCTTATAACCACATCAATTGGCTTTAAGACGAGTGTATTCATTTTCAATGGCTTCTTGTGATATAAATTGTTAGTATTCTGTAGGCTGAGAATAATAGAAAATTTATTTGTACATGTGGTTGTCTGGAAACGGTTGACAAAACGTTTTTTGCGTTACACTATGAAACATTGGAACATTATATTAAGACACCGTGTTATTGGTGTTAATCTCTTCTGATTGTTTTATCACAACCATTGAGAATGAAACCTGCGATGGTTTCAAAATGTTGCGTTACTTCTATCAATCATAATATGTCTTCATATGCAAACCGTGAAAGCTTAAAAATGTATTATTCATAAATAATAATAACAATCATGAAGAAAACATTTTTTTGGTTTCAAATATACAAATAATTTAAATTTCACGTACATATACACAAACACTCATATATAGTATAAGCACTTTCTATATGTATATATATATTTATATATCAAAGAGCTTAGCATAAATTTAAAGCAAGAATATTCTAGTAAGATAAGACTGGTAAGATCATCAAATTTTATCAAAGCAATTTGTCAAGCCATCGTCTTGTATATTTTAATACCATTAACATTTTATTTTCCACAAAAAGGGCCATTAAATGTCTGCGAGAAAACCTTATTGACGTGGTTTCTCAAGTGAAGGATTAGTCCCAAAGATCTTTTCATGAATAAATTGTCTTTTTTTGCAAAGGAGTACGCACTGACCTTGCCCTCCTTAGAAGGATTTTTCGTTATAGCATTTTATATAGCGCAGATAAAACAATTTTATTTGAACATGACGAGTAAGGTACACCTTTAGAATCCATCTTCAAGTGTTTGAATGTTTATTTATTCTCTTATTATAGTGAAAAGATCTTAAATGAATATTAAATTTATTACAAATGTGACTTAAGATATATAAAATTGAGGTGAAGCGCTACGCCAAGGCTACAACCGCTACGCCAAATTTTCATTATCTAAAATATCAACACAAATGTAACGCATTGAAACTGGTATCTCTATAGATTCATTATTAAACAAATATCTTGTATTAAATTACAATATCGATGAAGAATAAAAATTAAATATTTTTTGAACTTGTGCTATAGACCTCTTAACAGAAGCATTTTTTTTCATTTTTACTACTAATAGGTTTGATTTTGGTATTCCAAATATATAAAGATACATATTTTTTTTCACACTCCTAATGGAGGAATCTCAACAGAATTTTTATATGAGAACTGCTTGGTACTCGACTGCTCAATCTCTCTTTTTTCGAAGAGAGTAGGGATAGATGAATAGGACAGGACTAGTGGTTAGATAATCGCTCTCGCTACGCCTCGTGAGGATCTAATAGTTGGGAGGGAGTTACATCACAAAGACTACGAGCAGACATCTATAAATCGATTGAAAGATCAATTTATGAAAACCGTCCGCACCGGGAATTGAACCCGAGACATCAATAACCGTAGCCAACGGCGCTACATACTGCGCCACAGACACTGACACTGACCTAAAACTCGATATGTTTGTAATTTTAACGTCGAATTTGCAATTACTTGCTTCATTATAGTATGTACTTATTGCAAACGTAGTCACGTATCTAGTTCTTCAAACATCGTCAATTTTTTTACAACCATGTCCGCTCCCAATGTGGAGTATATATATACTTCTAATTGAGCTTTTCTCGGTAGAAGTTGTTGTACGAGAGCTGATTTGTACTCAATCAGTAAACTTCTTTTTTTACAAAAAATAAGGATACAATGTGACACACGCGGGTTTTTTTGTTAAGTTTAAGTTTTATTAGGGTCCGTAACTGAGAACGCACAGCGTTAATGACAATGATTTGAGGAAGTCAACCCGATTCTTGTCGTGAAGGGCGATCGGCCAATCGCCGGCGGACACGTTCGCTGGACGAATTCATTTTTGACGGAAAGGGGTGGCTCCGATTTTTGCTTTTTGCGGAGAGTTGATAGTCAGCCTTTGAGCTAGGAGAGCCACCGGCCTCCACGACCGGCACCGTTGGAATTGTGGATTGTTTGTGTTTGTTTTGAAATTGGACTTAATTTAAAATCGTTTGTCGTATCACTTGCATCATAAATTAAAAATAAATTCATGTGTTAAGTAAATGTAAATGTAGACTCAATTTTATGTGATAGAATTATTTTTATGTATTTTAAACCACGGCATCTTCGATTAAAATAAATAAGAGTTCAACCGAATTTGAAATGGTGTTTGTTTGAGATCCCAGACCTTCCAGGACGTCGATAACCGACCATTCGTCTCTCTTCGATTCGGATCTTCTCAAATGATATGACCAAGGCACGACTAGTGGTTAGTTTATTGATCTCGCTACGTGCTACACTACATGGGAGAAAATACCTTCGAATGAAAATTCATAATTTGATTGAAAAATATGAAACTCTCCATCCATTTGAGCACCGTAACTAAAGATGACGAGAAAAAATTCTTGAAAATACTTCACTAATTTATTATTGATTCTGATAATGAACATTTCATTCGTTGGTATAAAATGTTCGTCTTATATTTCTGCAATCAGTACAGTCAATAATTGCGTTTCGTATAGTTTTTTTAACCCTTACAGCGTTGGCCGTTTTCGTACGAATTTCTTTTTAATCAATTGATCTGTTAAAACGTCCACTATAATCATGTGAAATATAATTAAATTAGTTATCGCAAACACATCAAGAACTAAACTAAACATGTTGGATTCTTGCTAAAATAAATCAAATAAAATTAAGAAGCTTAAAAATATTTATTCTACAACTTTGCAAGCAAAATGAAGCAAAACAGAAGTACAGAAGTATGTGTAATTCATAGGGATGAGGATTAATGCTGCGTATCGGCAGTTCAAAGATTAAATTCGAATGACTGAATATAGAGAGCTCTTTTCAAAAATATATTTCGTTGTGTTCTACTTGAAATGTTCATGATCTGTTGCCAAATTTCTCTACGTAAAGGTTTGAACTATTTTTTAAAGCATATTTTACCACCTCTTTCCGATATGTAAACTTGTCCAGCGTGTTAATCTGGATAAAAATTTCCGATAGACTGGATGAAACGTTTCAAAGTGTGTCAGCATCTAAAAAGACTACGTTTACGTATAAACGTGTAATTTTACACAACTTTTTAAGCCACCCTTGCACGAACTTTAACCAATTTTAAGCAGCCGTCAGTTCATTCGTAAAGAAGTGGTTTTAGAATAATGTCTCAAGATGGTATTGAAATATAATATTCTATAATAATAAACCTCTAAGAACACTGCATAGATAAATAATTCAAAAGAAACTTTCTGTTGCAAAATATCAAAGTAATAATTCCGAGAAAACAAATAATTAAAGTGGAGACAGAGTTCTGAGAGAGAGGCTGCTTGTTTGTGTTGAACAAGGTAAACAGAAAATCAAATTGCCTTGACCGTATTTCAGAGTACGCGACTTTACAAAATGAAAATAAAAATAGGTGACGTCATTCGTTTTATTTTCATCGCCGTTGCGCGAGCTTTTTTAAAACAACTGCAATATTTCTGCATTCAAATTAAATAAATTCAAATGTAAAATTGTGAAGCATTTTTATGTCACGCAAATGCACAGTTCATGAAGGTCTTTAAATAGTGTTGTATGAATCAAATAAATCGTGATTTCTTGAAAGTGTTTTGTTTACCGTTGGTTTTTTTCCAATCCCACATCATTCTACCTTAAAACGAGAGACTGCTTCAACTAGTTATATGGACTCATAATGAAATATGTAGTAAATAAAATATATATATGTTGATGGTTAAACTCTACCACTTTTTTCAACATTTTTTGTAGCACAAGAATCCGTATTTACAAGGACAGTTTCATGCAGCTCTGCTCCCAGTAGATATCTATATATTTATTTTTCGTTTGCTGTAATTAGGCGTCTCTTGAAAATATATAAGATTCCACACATAATTCTTACATAGATAAAATCAATGTATAATATTCAATAAGGTAAACATAGTAAAGTATTTGGTCCCACAAGAGTTATTATAGTTCTGTGAATGACACAATAGCGAAATAGTTAGTGAATATACTACAAAATCATGGTAAAAAAAAAATATTTTGGTATTTTTCACCTAATTGTAATGAAGTTCTAAAATATGTAGATACAAGTAAAATTTGTATTTATTATTTACACATTATATATTTATACACTGAATGTGAAAGCAAAAGTTTGAAATTGCTGTCAAATTCTTGAATACGAAATAGAATCGCAAAATGTTGCCAGAATGTTGAAACGCTAGATCCAGCCAATCGGCATCTGTGACTTTTCGTTGTTCGAATTTCGAAATCTCGAATTCCCGCGACTCTCTCACTATGCCCGTAACCTCTCGGGACATTTTCTTATTCGCATTCGAGCCCCACACATACACACACAATCGATCGTAGCGCTCGTTCAAGCCGCGCGGGGAACTTACAATCACCCCAATACGACTACAACAATGATTTAAAATTGTACACATCATTATTTCACAAAAAAATGCGAAATTAATACTAAAAAACCATAGTGACAACGATATTATTATGGCTATGTGTAAACATCACATGTGTGTGTTTAGTTTAAAAATCAAAAAAATATAACACACAATTAAAAATTACTAGCTTTTCCCTAATAGGTATGTAATATCTTTTATTTATATTTAAATGAATGTTTGTTTGTTTGTCCTTTTATATGTTCCTTTACCATTCATCCGATTTCGATAAAACTTTGGTGAGTTGTTGTGCGTACACCCGTGAAGGTTTCAAAAGAAAAAAATCTGAAATCTGAAAGAAGAATCTAAAAACACGAATCAAATATGTACACACAGTGACATCTGCCCACCAAACGGAAAAACAAAAAATATTGTGTATACAAAAGCATTTCAATAAACAGAATTAAAACACCAATACTTTCTTTCTTTGAGTGGCATTGCAATGCATACCGGGTACTCGCTAGTGCAATATAAAATGTAAAAACCGAGATATTTCCATCACGAAAATACATTAAAAAAAGCGAAGGTTGGATATTTTTACGGAGTGTTAAGCAAATTATGAAGAGCGATGGAAACATTTCAATAAGTAAAAAACCTTATATAGTAAGAGAAATTAAAAAACTTAACTGTATCCGATTCGCTTAATAGACAAGTACTTCCTCAAAAAGTCCAATCGGCAATTTAAAATATTTAATTTTTAGCTTTTTTCCATTGTTATTCATAATATTACAAGTAGCGTCTTGTAATATTATGGATAATGCTGTTTGTAACTGCAATGAAAAAACATTGTACTACTATCAGAATATTTAATCAGAATGCCTCATGAGAGTGCCACACTCTACAATGCGTAACCTTGTTTAGAAACTTCTATTACTTAGATCATTGTTGTAAAGTGAGAAGACCCCGGATCGAAGAGAGGCGAGCGGCTGGTTATCCGGAGTCCTGGAAGGGCTGATCTCAGACAAACACCATTTCAGATCCGGTTCTAAACTTATTTATTTTCCATTCAAGATGCAGTGGTTCAACATTACACAAATATATAAATCTTAACACATAAAATTGATTCTACATTTACATTTACTTAGCAACTGAATTTACTTTAAGTTATAATACAAATAACACAACGAATTTAAATTAAATCCAACGCAAATCAAAACACAAAAACAAACAGTTCACATGTCACCTCCGCTGCCACGAGACCGCAGCTCGTCCCACTCGGCGGATCGTAATCGACTGTCTACAAAAATTAAAAAAACTCCGTGCAAAGTTGGAGCTACCCTTTTCAGTAAAAATGGACTCGTCCAGCGGCCGAAGCCGGGGGCTTTTTTTTAACGCCTGGCAACAAGAAAGAGCGTATTCTGCGAAATATTGCTGTTTGCCGCAGGCCGATTTCAGTTCAGGACACTAATGACACTTATACTTAAGAAAAACCAGGGTGTGTCAAAAGATATTACTATTTAGTAATAATGTTGTTAGAATATCACGCAATTGAGTAAGGAATATTGCTGTGAACCATGGGACATGGTGAAGTAATAATATCAATTTTCTGTGATTATATAATGAGGAATTAAATAAAAAACGATTGATTATTACGTTGTTTATATTACAGTGAAAAATTAAATTTATATTCTGATATTATCAAATTCTACATGTAAAATTTAAAATAAAAAAACTGATCAAATTCGAAAAAAGAGAGATTTGGTAACATCGATAACATAAAAAAAATGCTAAGTATTTATAATGGGATCTGGTTTTATGCGTTCATTCATGAAAGGAATGAAACCATAGGAAAGTGATGATAGGAACCCGCACCATACCAGGCGAAATGTGTCTTATAAGGCGCATGCGCCATAAATGCGCCAATTCCCTCCATCCCTTATTCCGATTCACTCTGAGTGTGCTCAGTGCACGGCGAGAGAGTGCGCTGTGCTCGCGCCGGAACGCATCGAGGAAAATTCCGACTTGTTCATTTCGGAACGTGCCAAAATCACATTCGATATTTGAATACCGATAACAACGAAATCTGTCCTTGTCATAAAATGGCGGGACATTTGACGTTTCGTTCAATGTCAAATAATGTTTGTGTGCTGTTATAATATTGTTTTTCATTGACAATACAAGAGAAATTGTGCTTGTTAATTGAATGCTTTTGGCCTTATATTGTAGAGCGCTTTACTTATGTGAGATTTAAGTTTAGCCTTGACATAATTTTTCGCGCGTTCTCGTTATAACATCGGTGACGTGATTCTTGTTATCATACTTCTCGTAAATAATTTCAAATAACAGTTGTTAAAATGTTTAAATATTGTGCTATTTTCTTTGCATTGATAAAGACTGTAACTGAATTTAAGCACGGTTAAAAGTGTATTTTGAACAGTAACAAAAAACATATTCATTGATAATAGTTAAGAAGAATTGTGAAAGTATTTTTTGCTCTTAATAAATAAAAGTAGTAAATTGTTTGTTTAAATGTTTAAAATTAGTTCTAATCGAAGTTACTATTAATGTTACATAGTTAGTTATGTAATCGTCTGTGTTCAAAATCAAATATACAGTTACACATAAAGATAACTTTAAAACTAGACTTACAATCGACACTTATAATTTAAAATTAAATAAATCGAGTGACATCGTTAACATTAAATCGGTCTATTAATAAAAATAGATTTGTGGCATTAAAAAAACAATAAAAAAATATTTTTGCGTAAAGTTGTAATTAAATAAATTTCATCTAGTTAAATATTTTCACGTTTGAAATAAATTTAAAAATTATGCCATATGATTTTTGAATTAAAATGTTAAAAAAAATTAAACAATATTGCGGTGTTATAAATTTTCAACTGTAATAAAAAGTAATTGTAAATAAATAGTGGTTTTTGAGTAAAAAAGAGCAAATCTAAATTAGGTGCTTTTAATAAAATTTCTTGATGAAATACACTTGTTAAAAAAACACTGCCAAAATTAATTTATCAGTATTAAAAGATGACATTATTTTGTAAGATAGTAAAAAAGCTAGCCGTGTAAATGTATGCATAACGTACGTGAATTGAACTTGGTATTAATAGCTGCTTGTGACACCAAGGAATTTAATATAAATATCAAATGCAAAATTGTAACTATACGTGTGAAAAACTTTGACGCTTACTATAGATGAATTTTGTAAAGGGTCGAGGCCAACCTTTGTAAAGGTTGTTCGAGGCAGAGGAGATCCAGGCCGTGATAGGGACCCTGCTTCAATAGACGAGAAGGCTGCTCATCACACCTGGGATGAGGCGAGGTGAGTGACTTGGATTCAAGATGATTGATTATTTGACGATGGCAAAGTTTCCCGTGAAAATTATTAGTATTCGCTAGCCATATATTCAGACAAGCTATTCAATGAAGGTTTTGATATAAGTTGAATAAACTAGTTCCTTTGAAAAGGATAATATATTTAGAAATGACAAGAGATTAATCGATGCAATTAAAATCAATAAGAAGCGTTAAGACTATTTCAATTAAATTTAATACAGCGATAATATGTAGACGGTATCTATATAAGTCCTTCTTCTAACCTTATTATATTCATATGTACTAAATTTTAATGTTCACTTATTTCACTATGTTCACTCAGCAAGTGATTATATTCAACTGATATTGTTGATAAAAAATCTCATTCTCAATTTATTAAAATATTACAAAAAAATGCTAAATAGTCCTTTAATATTATTGTTTTGCTGTAGCATTTATTCCATATTTTGATAAAAAAATATAAATGTAGTACTTTTTACTTATTTTTTTAAAACTATATACAAATTTGATATTGAAATTCCATCAAGCACCCTCAGTCGATGTCTTAAACTATATACATATATTTAATGAAAATTAGCATTATTAATAAATCATGGCTAGCTAACAGTTGTCTGAACGTTTAGCACTAAAGCCATCGATTTAATAGTGTAAGTAGAATTGAAGCAACCTTTCAATTTAAATTCCAATATCGTCAGTACAATTACAATTCTAGAAATTGTCTCAAAAAGTATTTACCAAGCACTGACATTCACTTGAAGCAAAACAGTAGTTAAATTTATTATAAAAAAGTCTTACGACTTACTGCAACGTTATTTTGTTATTAAAATTATAAATAGAGCTTTATTGAATTGATAAAGCAATTTTCTAAACTAGGTCAGGAAATGAAATTATTTGATAAATAATGGAATGAAATTACATTATCTCGCAAAACTTTGGCAAGCATTAGAAATTACTTGAAGGCCGGGTATGCCGTTTAGGCACTTAAATATGTTTAAAATTAAATTGACACTGAGATATAATAAATGCTATGCTACTTCTTTACGATGGAACCTATTTTAATCTCTCTCAAACTTCTTAGACGTTATTTTTTGATCATGTAGTTCTTCAAACAGATCATTAGAGAGTGTGACGTGTTACAAACAATATATCTCAGATTAAAGTTTTGGTTAAGGATATGTAAAATAGTCCACTTCAATAATGTCACAAGACTAAGACTTTATTATTTAAAATAAGCTGAGAATAAGAGATACAAAGTGGAGCATATGGTCTCCTAATGGAGGTATCTCAAGAGTTTTTTTCTTGTTACTCAGTTGCTCAACCTCTCTTTTTTCAAGACTAGGGATAGAAGAATAGGGCTAGTAAAGGACTGGTAGTTGGCTAATCGCTCTCGCTACTCCCCGTGAGGATTGGATGGATGGGAGGATGTTTTTAAGACATTACAAACACTCATTGAGAGATCAATTAATGAAAACCGTCCGCACCGGGAATTGAACCCGAGATATCCGTAACCGTAGCCAACGACGCTAACAACTGCTCCACGGACGCGACAATTACTTCTATAGTATTTACTTTGAGATTGGGTGTTTAAGTAGTTCAGCATGAAAAAGTAAGGGTATTTTTTAACTATGTCCACTCCCCATATGGAACAAACGAACCCCTAATAGAGAATCTCAGCAGATTTTGATATTTGTAGAACTGGTTATTATTCAGTCACTCAAACTCTCTTGTTATAAGAGGGTGTGGATTGAACCAAAGTATTTGAATAATCCTCTATGCCCCGTTTTTAGTATTAGTTGCATGGCACTGAATGTATTTATCACAGATATAAAAAATGAAAAATCAATATATGAAATTATCCTAATCTGGATTCGAGCCCGTAAACACTGCAACCGAATAGTAAGAACGTATATGAGCGTTAACCTTTTGACTGCAAGGATTTACTTCATACAATATTATCTGACGACTATCGACATATTTTTCGTGTTTGGGATAACATAGATATTCATGTTTATGAATAGTTATAATACGATTTATAATTCAAGTGAACTACTATGACAATATCTATATGGGTCTGGAATCATTCATCGCGTAACAACAGCATAAGAGACTTATTACTCGGTAACAGTTTAAATATATGGTTTACATTAATAATTCAACGCGAGTTATCAGTCAAACTAAGCAATGTGTGGAAGCTTCCAGAATGATTTATTTCCCACCAATCTAAAAAGCTTTTGTGATATACACGGCGCTGTATTTTCCGGTATATAAAGAAAGAAATTTTGGATAAGTCACTACAGAAAAAAACAAAGGAAACCCATGAATGAACTAAGGAAAATGATATCCGATCCGAAATACTAAGACTAAGCGATGAATATATTTAACATATTTTAACTATGTAAAAATTTAAGGTTTTTGTTTTCTAAGCGTAAGAAATTATTTCCTATCTCTGTAGAATTTGAATTTTTCATTATCTTCGCTTCTTCACCACGCTCCAGCAATCCCATTGTGGTTTTGCAATTACTTTATTCAATTAATTCTTTCTCCACAATGTCAGCTTTGAGCCGGTATTTTCCAGCCGCTTGTTTCGATACAAAATTAAAATATATAACTTTGTTATTCGACAGGTTATGTAATTGAGTGTGACAAGTGTTTTCTTTATTTGTGAAGATTTTCAGACTTAAATTTTGAACAACAAATCTTCTTAGGATAAAAAGTATTTTTTCATGGAGTAATAAAATCAACAATTAAAAGCATGTGCGTTATTCAGCTGTTTTTCAATCATCATTTTAGACTTTAAACTATGTCGTGTTATTGTGAAAAAATTGCATTTCTTCGTTATAACTCCATTTTATGACGTTAAAAATAAATTAAACACTTAGATCTACATTAATTAAATAACGCCATCGTCTAGGGCTATTTTGACGACGGTGGGATTCCGAAAAAGGTATTCTTGTGGAACTTAATATTTTTCTTTTTTTTACAGCGATAATGTTTGTTTTGGTGTGTATTTAAAATATAAACTCGGATAGAGTCAACAATTCAACAATTTTCTAAGACAATTCAGTGTTTAAGTTAAATGAAAATACCATTTCTAGCTCTTTAATTATGTAGTAATAAATTGTATCGCGCGTAGCACGGCATCATGTGTTCCCTTAAACATATTATTTTGATTCCTCTGCGCAACTGAAACGTTATGTTGTTTTGCACGTACAATGATTTACTTTCATCCGTTCACCTGAGCTTCAAGCAACGAAGCACTGCGGAAACTGTTGAAATGCTGTCAGGCCATACGTTACGTCTTCTCGGGGGATCATGGCAGGCGGATATCTGTCAAGGTACGGGTGATACATGATACTACATTATTTCTCATTCAAAATTCTTTTCTTTCAAAATTCTGAAGATATAACCATAGACTGACATTCATTTATATTACACTATTATTATATTTATTGTATTTATATTACGTATATGTAATAATGTAAGGTAAATATAAACTATCACTATTATAATCAAAAAAATCTTTCGAAATACTTATAAATAATTTAATTCCTGCATTTATTGAGCTAATTTTTGGTCAGTAGCTGATTCGATAAATAGTCAGTTAATAAAATAAACGGACAGAAATTAATATAAAATGATCAGCTATGGAATTAAACAGTCAGATATATACAAGTGTCAGTTTTTTCACCTAACCTAATCTAACCTTTTTTTATTTGGCAATTATTTACTGACTAAGCATAATTACTAACTGACCATTTATTATTTATTACTGACCGTTTATGGAATGAATTACTGACCAAATAATTAGTTGCGATAGGAGCCGTTTAAATAAAATTATGAGAAATACATGTTATAGAAACAAAACTAACCTAATTTCACCCGTTAAATCAAACTACTGGAAAATGTGTCTTTTATTTTATTACTCGTAGAAAAATTAACTTTTTTTCCATGCCCGCTCCCAACGTGTAGCATATGGCCTTCTAATGTAGAAGTTTTTTTACTAAAACTGATTGTGGCTCAATTGCTCAACCTCTTTTTTTCTTAATGAGAGTAAGGATAAAAGGATAGGTCTAGGACAGAACGAGTAGTAAGCTAATCGCTCTCGCTGAGCCCCGTTTTTTAGGATCAGACGGATGGGAGGGAGTTTTAGATATCACAAACATTCATGACTACGTACAAAAATACATAAATCGATTGAAACATCAATTTATGAAACTGTCCGTACCGGGACTTCATTAACTAATGCCGAGTAATTGTTTGAAAATGAAAAATAATATATATTTAGTAAACATACCCTTTCAATGAGAAGGCAAATAATCATTGGAAAGATTGAAGAAATTTCAGGTAAGTTTTTGATAGTAAGTATACCTTTATAAAAAAAATAATAAACACTTCACAAGACAGTCCAGTTATGGGGCCAAAGAAACCTCAAAATAAATGATGACGATATATTCAAATATCGTGTAATGGTAAATTTATTATGTATCATTTTCAAATATATATATTATAGAAATATGACGGTATAATATTTTGAAACGTAAACAGTTGTTGTGATAAAATACATTCATTATGGAATCTTTGGAATAAAATGTAACACATCGATTATATCGCGACTGTTTTGGAAGAAAATTTTAATCAAAAAAAATATTTCGAACTCTACCGTATGTAAGAACATACTCATTTTTATAAATTATGCTTTTACTGTTTTGTACAAACAAACTAAATAAATAGGATAAAATAACAAAGCTTTTAGTTCTACAAATTTTTCATCAGGTAGTTGATAGCTATTTCGGCTTTACGCCATCGTTAGAACTATACTTAGATTTAAGGAACATGTAAAATCATTTAAAAATAATAAAACAGATTCTCAATTTGCTAAACACCTCTTGGAAGAATCCCACGACATAACCGCTAAATCAGCTCCGTCCGATATGCTTACATTTGTGTGAAAAAAGTCTTAGGCTAAATCTTTTGGAGCAACAAATTAATTGATAGAATCATGACAATAATCTCCTTAATGACCAAACAAATATTAACCCATCACCTTTACTTAAACAATTACAAGAAGCACATGGAATTACGCATAATCAGTAAAATTTCAATAAATATATTTTAACGACTAATTAATAACACCACATAAGCTCCTTTTCTAAATGTACAATTAGTAATAAACATTATAATGTTTGAATACGTGAGATGCCATGATATTGTCTATCTCTTCTAAACAAAAATGGTAAAACATTTTAAACATTTGAAAAAGGTCAAAGTCCAATTACTCAAAACTAGTATTCTTTAGTAAGTGTCTTTCATAACAACAACAATGTAATATATTGAACATGACATAAAGAAAGACTTCATAGACAATTTATATAAATTTGCACATGGTGATCAATCACTCAAAACTATCAATATTCATAATTGTAGTGTTCGGATAGCGTTTTCATTACTAAATTCAATCCCGTGCTAAGCCTGTTTTTCTGTTTCATAATTCAGCTTCCTTATAAATAATTCAGAAGAATTAACGGTAAATAACACGAATAAATATTTTGTCTCAAGCATAATATTTATTTTCGTAAACAAATGCTTCATGGCTATTTATACAATAGCATCCTGACTCACATCTATAATATTTTACTAATATGGTTGTTATTTATTTATGTACGTTACATTGTGTACAAACAAATAAAGCTTCGTTTCGATTTTCTGAAGTAGAAGAGAATATAAAAAAAAGTATTTTTTGAAAAGCCTAAGCGATTACTCAAATGAATACACGGATATAAAACTATAATATTATGAATCTATAATTACACAATAAAATAAACTGATATTTTTACGTAAAATTGTTTGACCATTTTAAAAGTTGATCTTTTAAGCACAAAAGCACAGTTAAACCAAATTAATATACTCATAATGGCTTACAATTAAATGCACTTTTGTTTAGATCATATTCACTTTCATCAAAATAGTTTTCACTCAATATAAATACTCATACTTTGAAATCGAAAGTTGCACGAAGCTGTAATGAAATATCACTTATTATTTACTACTTGCCTACATTACAAAAACCAAACCAGACCAACTCTAACATAACCTACTACAACTTAACTCACTTTGTTAAAAGAATCCGTGACTATGTGGAAACTATTAAAATCAAAGTTTGAGAGGACTAAGTTAATACTATCTAATCCAAAGTGCAAACTATCGAAATAAAAATTCAAGTGTACCAAGTAAAAACTAACTAAAACAAAGCGCAATTATTTATAACCCTTTTTTTAACATACAGTAATGATAGAACCATGAATGAAGATTATGGAGGTATTTTGAGATGTCGTAATGAAGATTACACGTGAATTATTAGTGAAGTTGTCTCGTATCTTGAGATGGTACTAACCAGGATACGTCTTAGTTTAAAATTCAGCTTATGATTGTCATTGTAACAAAATACGAGTTAATACTATCTAATCCAAAGTGCAAACTATCGAAATAAAAGTTCAAGCCAAGTGAATACTATCTAACACAAAGTGCAATTATTTATAGCCCATTTATAATTATTGAAATTGATGAGATTTTAATAAATGGTTTTTATGTGAGTACTAATAAAATAATTTATTTAAATAAATCTGTTCAGTTATGGCCAAAGTTGATATGTCAGTTTTACCTTAGTTTACAGGAGAAGAAATATGAATCATGGTAAGTAATCAAAATTTTTAATTAAATGGATAGCATACTTATTCAATGCATCTTCTTCATGAATAATGAATAGCATCATTTCAGAAGACTCTGAATTTTGCCATCAAATGTGACAAAGATTTTGTTGTGAAAATAAGCCAAATATGACAAAGAAAGACTTATCAACTTTAATATATTTACATTGGCAACCATTTTTGAATTCCGTGACCTGTAAAATTTTGAATCATCCGTTGGCTTATTTGCATTGAGCCAATAGATAATATTTTAGTTGATAAAAATCGAAAATTGTTTCGCATATAATACGTAATTTCTATTAAATTACGCATATCCTTTAATACAAGTACAAAATTTACACAAGAAAGCGAACACACGAAATCTTAATTCAATTTATTATTTTCTCCCGGGGAAAAAATCAGAAAGAACAACACAGAACACGGGTAATTTAATTATTTTTTCCAACCATGATAATTTTGTTACAAGCCTGCAAAATAACGTTGGGTTCGAGGATAAAGGGTCTAACCCTCTGACCCGGTTTTCCTCTTACTCCCTCACTCCCTTTACCGAACATAAGAAAAGCAATAAAAGGAATACAGGGCTATTTCGCTAAAGAGGGTAATTTTTATCAGTATCATAGTTGTTTTGCAAGTTTTCTATTCAGCATAATAATCGCGAAGAGAAATAAATTTTAAAGGCAAATAATAATGAAAGATGTACTTCAATGAAAACTTAAACAATAAAAGAACTGTTGTGTTAAGAACAAATAACAGATATTCTAAGCAAGTCCGAGAAATCAATGACAATAGTTTTTATCGTACAAGAAAGAAACGCCCTCTAAAAAATGAAACTAATTTAGAAGTAAATTTTAATAGCTTCTAGCTACAATATAAAATAGCTTAAAAATATTTAATTCCATGTTTCATTTATTTTGATTAGTACTTTTAGGAATTTAAGATTTCCCTCATCTATGCCAATTATTTCTTCCTACAATAGACACAACAGTGGATAGAGCGCGATTAACCTAATTATAAGTAGTCCTTTCCTACATTACTTCTATCTTTCTATTCTTTTCCTCTACAAAAGAGAGAGCTTGAGTGATTTCACAAGCAGTTTTCGTAAAAATAACTTTTGTTGTGATACGCCGTTAAGAGTGGAGAGAGCAAATATGGTTTTAAAAAGATGATTTTATTTTCTATAAACCAATGGTCAGGGCCGTGGTGCAATGGTCAATGACGTTGGCTACAGTTACGGATGTATCGCGTTCGAGTCCCGGTACGGACAGTTTCATAAATTTATTTTTCAATCGATTTATGGATTTCTTTCTGTTCATAGGCATGAATGTTTCTGATGTCTAAAAATCTCTCCCACCCATCCGATCCTAAGAATGTGGCTTAGCGAGAGCATTAGAAAACCACTAGTCTTGTCCTAGATCTAGCCCTATCCGTATATTCTTAATCTCTTTGAAAAAAAGAGTTTGAGCAACTGAGTAACATGTAGCTCTCTTAAAAAAATCTGTTAAGATACCTCCATTAGGAGGCTATAATTATATAAATACAATAGAGATTACTAGCGTATTACACCTATTGAAGTAGTGGTAAGGGTTTTTGTATTTGACTGTGCGGTGTCAGTATTTTTTTCTCGTAATAAAAGCTTTACTCTCAATAGCTGGCAACATTTTTGTGAGAAATGATAAGAAGTCCACTCGTGAAAGTCTGCTCGACCGATCCAATTTTGTATGGTGTCATTCAAAAGTGGGGTACTCACATACAGACATCTATTTCTTTTTCTTTGTGACATTTGGCTGGGTGTCATATTATGAAGCCGTTGATAAGTAAGTTGAATGATCCTGTCCTTAGCCTATTTCCATGTCTAAATACTATAGAGTGATTCATTTTATATTGATATTTAATACTAAAAGATCCATGATGTTTTGATAATTTGTGGCCAAAGAAACGGATATTTGTAACAACGGTAAATTTGATTGAAGATTCAGTTTTCTTTCAATTACGTATAAAATATTTCTTTTTAGTTTTGAACTGAGAATAACATGTATGTAATGCTATTTAAAAAATATTAGTTTTGGAACGGAAAATTGTTTGAAAATTGAAAAATCAATATTTCATTTGACTTCCTTTATAACTTGGTTTGACTGTACATTTAAAATTATTTTCTACGATATATACACAACTGTTTAAGTTCGTTTTGAAACCAATTCAATTTCATGAGAAAAAAATTTGACATTTTTCTTTTCATACTTTAATAATTATCTTTACTAAATAGTAGAACATACATGTATTATAATAAATATAAATCTGTTCACAAGAACTCCTCCCGAACTGTATACAGTAACGATGTGAAATTTGCACATGTCATTCTGGCTGACATTTATATATCAACTGTGATATTTTCAGCATCCAACTTTTAACATTATTATTAATTCAAGGACTAATTTTGTCGGTGTTACATAAGGTACGGTCCACAGTAATATTTTTACCTTTGAACTTTTTTTTTTTTTTACATAAGGTACGGTTCACGGTGATAATTTCAACTTTTAACATTAATTTAAATTGATCGACTATATTTTATGGGTATTAAATGAGTATTAAACGCTAAAATAGCTTTAACATAACGCCAAGGTCTAAATGACCTAATGTTAGTGTCCTCTATCCCAGACGAAGTCGGCTAATAAAAACTAGCCAATATTATAAAAAAACTAAAATAGGAATTGCCTAATTTCGAACAGACTTATAAAGCATTGTCTATATGACGTCCCGTCCTGTGTCTAAAAATGAACGAAGAATGGTTTTGTATATAAAAAAAGTATATTGTGTATGATGAAAGGATAAAGTACAAATTGAGCATCAGCTTTTCCAGAACATGATCCCTAATGAAAGAACATGTTCCCTAAGCAAAGGACATTAATTGTATGCATATCCCATGTTCTTTTACCAGTGTACTCAAGCTAGATGTGCTTACTTTTAGAATAAAAACCGTATATTACATTCAATTCGAAGGTCTTAGAGAACATTTGTTTTAAAATTTTGAAAAATACACCTTGTATATTATGGTATACCTTCAGATATGGTCAACACCGTTTGGTATTGTACCCGCAAGAGCTTTTACTTGCACGACGAAGGAAAAGTAACAGCTTCAGAAAATATGGATCATCCGCAGTATATTTGATAACAGTTCATCAAATATATTTAAAACTTATTATCTTTTATATATATAAAAATGAAGATTTGTTTGTTTGTTTGTCTTCTATGCATTCCTTTATCATTCATCTTATTTCAACCAAACTTTGGTGAGTTGTTTTTTGCACACCCTTGAAGGTGTCTGAAAAAAAAGAATAAAGAATAAAATACGTACAACTAGCGACATCTTTGAACCAGACAGAAAAATAAAAAAATATTTTACTTATATCCAAAATAGAGGTCTGCACGAGCCCGGGCTTCGCCCGCGGACCTCCGACGTGTAAAGGCAATTCAGATTCTGTCTAGGGCCTGGCCCGGGTAAGGAATTCAATTTTAAGAAAAATGTTTTGTACTATATTCGGGTCATGAGTCAGCTATAAGGCAATAGGTTTCATAACTGAAATAATTTCACATATGCTATGAATATTGTTGGAAATATGGAAACAATGACATATATTACTTGAAAACTAAAAATGAATTACTATGTTAAAAAATGAATCGGGCTTTTTTCGGGCTGAGAAAAATAAATCTGGGCTTCAGGTCGGGTTCGGGTAACAAGTGCAGACCTCTAATCTAAAAGCACTCCAATAAACAGAATTAAAACACAAACCCTTTGCATGCCGGGTATTCACTAGTATTTAAATAAAATGAACGCTCTTTGGCTGAATAAAAATATTCTTGAATATGGTATAAAATTATGGAATAAGTATTAAACTTTGTATATATTATAAAATACTTGCAATATTCATAAAAATCACAAGCACGCTTTTGCTGCCGAAGAAGTGTGCATTCAAATCTTAGCTTTTCAGCTGATGAAAAATAACTATATCGTTTAATAAATGAAACAAATGAGATATTATTTAATAAATGCTCCTCGCCATTTGTTTTGAGGCGTATATCTTGGTGTGGTGGATAATATGGCTTTAGGGTAAAGACGAAGTCTGATAAAAGAAGATTTGGATGCCATGGAGGAAGAATAAGAGGGTGTTTGGAGAGTGCTTGTTATGTGTACATAGTACGCAGTATTGAAACCTCGCCAGAATTTGATTGACACTCGACGCGGCGAAGCGGGAAATTGGGAGATTGCAGGTAACATTGCGAGAAGGATTGGAAAAAAGTGAAACATAAAAGGAAATTGGTATTTTTATCATATGAATTTTATTTATTCTTTGTAAGAAATTTTGCTACATAAAAAACTTTTGCGATATTTAATAGTTTTTCAATGACATTATACAATTGTAGATGAAGATAAAAAAAATATACATAAAACAATAATTTCCTTAAACCATTATGATCTATAGAATGTTTCGACTAATTTATAAAAAGTGCTTAGCACTGTTTTCTGATTTAGATTAATTTAACTACTTACGGTATTATACTGCATTACAGTTAATTTTGTTGTAAAATAAATTAATGATTCTGAAAATAAATCTGTGATCTATCAAATTGAATTTAAAGTTTTAAAATATATTCAGGTTTTACCAATTTGTTTATACAGGTTTTCAAAAAATCACATGCACTCGAAGTAATAGTTGAAAAGTAAAAAGTGTTTTTTTTTCATACATGTTTCCGTCAAGCATTTGTATACGAATGACTGTTGATTGGTGCATTGATCGACAGTTTTAAGATTTTATTTACTGAAAATTGTTGTGAATCAATACTAGGTTTGCTTCGTTATAGAATTTGAGTCAATTTAAATTAATTATCGTTAAATAGCTTTAAGCGAAATGATTCCACATGGGAAACAATAATAATTATCGAAACGTTTAATAACGGTGCACAAAGAAATGTTTGTTTCTCTTGCGCCATTAACGATGAGTACTTACCTTTTTCGTTGACCAAATTTGTTCACTTTATTTCTTGTAAAAAATGGTTTTTTTTGAGACAAAAACTTGAGAGTAAAAAGTTTTTTTCAATAAAGCGCGGTCACGACACCCAGCCAATGGAAGGGTGAGTGTATACTTCAGGAAAAGCACAATACCGTCCATTACGCTAAACTTTCAATGGCCATCGATACAACTTGAAATAGGCTTGCTTTAAAAGCTGCCTGTATAATCCGATTAATTATTCTAACTATATTTGCAGAAAATAATTTATTCATAATCACAAGTTGAAAGTAAAAATTTAATGGATCGTTAAAATGAATGAGTGTTAGTAAACTTACAGCATTCCAGATATAAAATTTGAATTGATCTTCACAGTTGAAAAGTCATTGTTGATAAAAATAAAACACGATTTGTGTGGACTAATTCAACTAAAATGATCAGAGAAAATGTCGCTCTTCGTAACCACTTTCAACTAATGTTTATCATGATTTGGTCAAAACAATGATTATATAAAGCAATTTATAGAAATAATTTCTATCACAGCATTGCTTCTTAGAATATCAAAGTTTTTTGATAACTTTATCAACTAATTATCATTTAGAAATCTCAGCCTCTCAAAAATCTGACACGATAACAAAATTTCGATTACCTTTACGTAACATTATATTTATATATTTAGATCAGTGTCTGCCTAACTGTGAGCCACGGCACACTAATGTGCTGCAAGAAGTCTCAGGTGTGCCGTGAAGAAATTAAGACATATAATTAGAATTGTGGACAAGACCAGTTAAAAACTTACAGCGTAGACGCATTGATTTTTTAGAAAGGTTTTACGAAATAAAATCAAAAAAAGGAGAGCTGCTAATGATAGATAAGTAGTTACGTGTTTGATTTATCAAATTAAGAGAGGCGTTTTCACATAATTCTTTCTTAAAATCAATTGCATACTTTTTACCACCTCTGTACACCTACATTATATATGTTTATAAAACAATATTGTGTATTGTAACCTACAATGAGATTTTCTTTATTCATATGTATTAATAAAGTAAATTACCTTTAAGTCATTTTTATTTGGTGTGTCGCGAGGTGAAAAAGTTTGGCTGACACTGGCCTACTTATTCTCTGGGATACTTATAGTTTCAAAAAGATTTAAAGTGTATTTGTCCATTTGAGAACCGCCTCTATTATACATAACTAACTATAGAATACTATTTCAATGTTGCATGATATTTTCCAATCTATATAATTTAAAGTATGCTTCGTTGGTATTTTTATTCTGTGCGATTATTTTTTTTCTATTTGTCATTAGTTCATCCAAAAATGCATAACATTAATATAAGTTGTGTCAGTTGGTAGCGTCGTTGGCTACGGCTACGGACGTCTCGGGGATCAATTCCCGGTGCAGACAGTTTTCATAAGTTGATCTCTCAATCGATTTATGGATTTCTGTTCGTAGTTTGACTGTTTGTGATGTCTAAAAATCCTTCCTCACCCACCCATCCAATCCTCACGGGGCGTAGGAAAGCGATTAGCTAACCATAAGTTCTATCCTTTTATCCCTACTCTCTTTGTAAAAAGAGAGGTTGAGCTACTGAGTAACAAACATTTCTCATAGAAAAAATCTGTTGAGATACCTCCATTAGGAAACCATATGCTCAAAAAAAAAACTATACAATACTATTTCAATTAAGAATTGCATGATTTTTTTCAATTTGTATAATTTTAAAGTATGCTTCTTTGATATTTTTATTCTGTGCGGTTTCCAAACATCCGTAATAGTAAAATGAGTTATATTTTAAAGTTGAATAGTAACGGGAAAATTACATTTTTTTATGTTGTATGAGAACACAGACACTTTCAATTTCATATACGCAATACTAATGATACGAGGATACAAAAATACACTGTTGAAACAATGTTGCATGATTTATACCGAAATTCCCGCTTTATTCGTATTAATGTGTGTTCGTGATCTAACAACGTTCGCAAGTGTTCAAAAAGCTAACATGATTTATGCAAATCATAACGATTGACGAAAATTTGAATAATCAAATGGACACCCCATAATTTTCCACGCACAAAATATTGCGAGCTCTCCATAATAAATTCGATAATACTGGGCCGCTTGACAATAATTGCAACCTGTCGAACATAGCCACTTTGATACTAAAGCGAAATTAACGGATAGTAACGAGTCGCTTATTACCACCTCGTCGGGTTTTATTGAAATTTAATGCATGTATAATATATTAGAAGTGCTGCGGCTATATATATCATAATAGTATCATCTAGGGCATCCAATCTTGAACCCTTCAACCGAATCGGGATTTCGGGATTCATAATTTCTCAATCCCGGGATTGGTCATTAAGTGTATAATCGTACATTTGACGTTATTGCTTCGATTGGAAATTTTGTACGATTTAATATTTTTTTTTGCATTGCAATGGTTTTTTTTATTTATTTAAAAAGAGGCAAAGTTTTTTTAAAAACATGATTAAAACAGTTTTGTAATTTATTTTATTTGTCGCGTTTTAGGGTTGGTTTTACCAGATTGTATCCAAAAAGAGAGAATTCCACTTTAAAATATTGCCTTTGATTCATTTAAGAAGCAAACCGCATAATTTTTAGTGCACCATAGACTGAGGCAACTGAAAAGTTTACGAGTTAAAGAATTACCGTTAATAAATATCGATTTTTTTTCATTCATACAAATAAAATATTTCTTTTCACTGTGTCCGCTCCCAACGTGTAGAATATGGCCTCCTAATGAAAGTATCTCAACAGAAGTTTTCTATGAAAACTGCTTGTTACTTGTTTCTTTTTTCGAAGAGAGTAGGGGTAGAAGGATAGGGCTGGGACAAGGCTAGTGATTAGTTACCCGCTCTCGTTACGCCCCGTTTTTGAGAATTGGATGGGTGGAAGGCTGTTTTAGACATTACAAACATTTATGACAACGATCAGAAATTCATAAATCGATTAAAAGATCAATATATGAAACTGTCCGCACCGGGACTTGAACCCGAGACATCCGTAACTGTAACCAACGACGTCACCAATTACACCACGGGGCTGACAAAATAAAATTGAGTACACCGTAAAGTTGGGTAGACCATAAAGACAAACGTCAATTCGGACTTTTTTTCATTGCAATACCTATTCCTAAATAACGGAAATTTGTTTTCATCATTGTATCTTATTAATCAATAAATCATGAAAATTATAGACTTAGTATTGATTATAAGTAAGTAAATACATTATGAGCGGGACACAAATAAAACCTTTGATATAAAATTGAAAAAAAAAATTGAATCTTAAAAAATTGTCGCTATGTCACCATTGTTGAATCATTTTTTGAGTTATCACAGATTTTTAAAAGGGATTTCTTTATTCCTACAGATAAAAAGATTTACCCCATAAAAATACAACCGAAAAAGATATCAACTTTATTAGGGAGGATAACCGTAGATTTATGTATTGGAATAAAATAAATATCAAAGCTTTCACTTTTATGTTGAAAAGATTTTTTTATCAGTCTGAAAATCAAGAATCATTTCTTAAACTGAAAATTATATTTTTATACTTCCTTTGAATCCTATTAGATTTCATTTGATTTTAAGTAACTATACTAATGCTCATAAAAATGTATATTTTTTATTATACACTTTATTAAAAGATATATTTTATATTCATAATGTCGTCGCTGTTCTGTAAGAAAACACTAAATCGAAAAAATTACGTATTTAGTTAGTTATATCAAAATGTGTCTTATTTCAAGTTCTATCGAATGGAACAAATATAACAAACTAAATGAAAATGTAATAGCATTTCAAACATTTGAAAAACTTCAAAGTCCAATCACTCGTAACTAGTATTTTTCAGTTAGTGTTTTCTTCCAGAAAAACGACGATATGTAATTGTAGATAGATAGAGAAAAGTTACTATAGGGTAAAGATGCTATATTAAGTAAGCAATCAATTAAAAAAAACATTATGAAAAAAGAATATGTCAATAATTGCTTATCAGAATAACCCAAATGCCCTTATTTAAGCAACTTAATGGCTGTGGATAAAATAACACCAATGGGTGAACTTTTGCAAAGCTTTAATCTCTAAAACAAAAAATAGAGAAGCTGCAAAATTTTTCCTGGTGTAACGGTGAGGTTAAGTGAAATTTAATGACAGTAAAAAGTGCGACGTTGCAGCCTTTATTTTATGGCGAGTGCATGTTCAAATCCATATGTGCACCACGTTGCCCAAAGGAAACTGAGCACTAAAAGTTTTTACGCCTCTATGTTGCTGTTGGTATGGGTTGTTTTATGACATGACATAAGTATTTAGATATATGTTACCGTCAATAAAAATCTACATATCTAACATTTTCCTCTTAAGTATATAATTTCACAAAAGAAATATTATATTCAATATCTCAATTATTTCACCGAAAGCCTTCAATTGTAATCTTCTAATAGGTTTAATATCTGATACAACCATTGGCGAGAATCGTACTTTTTGGCAAATCAATTTCAAAAGAAAATTTCTTTGTTGACCACTATGCAAACTTGATTGTTATAAACTTTGTTACAAAAAATTTATCACTTTAAAGTGTTAACTGTTAATTCTTGGTGGAAAGGCATTATATTTTAAAAATAAAACACCATTTGTTTGTACTACATCCACATGTATATAATGATCATTATATACATGTGGCCGGTTTTGCTCATCAGGGGAATTATCAACTGATAAAAATAAACTCACAACAGGACTGTTTATACAAAATTGAATATTAATAATTACATGGTATGGAAAACAAGATAAGAATTTACAGGTAATCAAACTAACTATATACAAACGAAATTAAATAGTCTACAATTAAAATGTTAAGGACTCTAAGAAATCAATAAATACTAATCTGAAATCAAAAATGTTTTTTTTTGTAAAACATAATGCCTTTCCACCAAGAATTGACAGTTAATACCTTAAAAGTGATTACTTATTTAATCTTAAGTATTGTAAAATAGCTATCGCGCACAGGAAAATCAATACACTATCATTTGTATACCCGTTACCTACTCATGCAACAAATGATACTGGATATTATTTTATCGTAGTTATTTTTAGTAGTTTTTTTTTTATAATTGTAATTTTCGAATCAGTCTAGAAGGACCTAACTTGATTCTTTCTAATGTGGCTTATCTAACCTTACACCATTTTTAAAGGATTTCATTCTTCCTTATCTATTTTCGTTTCAGTGAAACAGCTTCCAACATTTACTGATTCGAAAAATCTTTGTCGTTCACCCGTCTTCAACAACCAGCATCTCAAAGCACCAACTTCATAAGTATTGATGATTAGTACCAACCTCCAATGACGCTGAAATGAATTTACCATTCAATATTTGAAAATATTGAGATAACTCCTGAGAAAGTAGATAAATTTACAAAGTAAATAAATGCATCATTTTTGTAAGAAAGAAAAGAGAGTAAATAATGGAGTATCGATTATTTTTTCTTTCACGTTCAATTTATTGTGATAAATATAATTTGTTCAATATATTTATTTACCAATGAGAAAGCTTGTTCGTGTAACTTTCGTCTGGTTCAAGGGTCGCCTTATTGACAAAGAAAGCTTTTGCAAGAAGCCATCGACCTGGAGTGCGTTTGCCTCAATACAGAAATTGAAATAACCTTCAGAGAGGCAGCGAAAATAAAAAAAAAGTGTTTTTTCTGGTATGTATTATTATAGTTTTTATACTCAACAGTGAAAACTAGCTATCGTAAATAAACGAAGTATCAGCTAACAAGTAATTCTTTTATTCATTAATCTATTGAGCCTTCTTAAATGAAGTATTCATATTTATTGTTTTTTATTTGATAATGTTGCGATACTGTTGAAATAAATTAAACATATTGACACTAGGTTTTCTACGAAATTTTGAATATCGATCACATATTATTTGTACGAAAGTCGGTTGGGAATGTCATTATTCACTTATTTTGTTTGGCGGCCCTTTGTTCATCATAAATTGCTAACGCGGCTCTTAAGCAAAATGCTTTTCTCATTCCTAATCATTAATTTCATTAATCTGGAATATTTTAATAAAATGTTTTATTAATATTTAACAGTCGATAAAAATGCTTACAATTACACATTTCTGACAATGAATGAATCCATTTTTAATCCTAAAATATTACTTTATCCAAATAGTTTAGTCATCAATATGTTTTTAAATATTTCATAAATAAAAATATAGATTTTTTTAAAACATCACTTAAACTTTGATCATATTTAAATTCTTAAAATGCCTTACAATGTAAATAATTAATTACGTATTTTAATCTCGTCGTGGAATAGAAAGTCTTAAATATCTTTTGAAAAAAAGCCAAGAGAAAAATCTCAAAGTGCTCTAAAACACGATATTTAAAAGGATTTAAGACCATTCACTAAATTGTAAAGTAAAACTTTGCGATACACCATTATATTTTAATCTCAAGCTTTCGTTAAAAATAGTTGGGAAATTTAATTCTCACTTTATCTGAATAATCCTCCAGACGTTCTTTTGGTATATCTACCGCAAACTATAGCCAAATTATTAAGTACCACGCTTCTAGTTAAGTCTAAGTATTAATGTCTTTTCTTAAGTCACATAAACTTTTACAAACCTTAAGTTAAATAAGCCAAATAATATATACTACTTTGCTACAAGTAAAATGTTCACCTTGCAGTACGTAATAAAAACTATTATATATTATATGACACACTCTGGTTTTTGTTAAGTATAAGTGTCATTAGTGTCCTGAACTGAAATCAGCCAGTGGCAACAGCAATATTTCGCAGTATAGGCTCTTTCTTGTTGCCAGGCGTTCAAATAGCCCCCGGTTACATCCGCTGGACGAGTCCATTTTTACGGAAAGGGGTAGCTCCAACTTTGCAGGGAGTTTTTTTAATTTTTGTAGACAGTCGATTACGATCTGCCGAGTGGGACGAGCAGCGCTCTCGTGGTGGAGGTGACGTGACGATGTGAATTGTTGGTTTTTTTTTTATTTGCATTGGACTTAATTTAAAATCGTTGTGTCATTTGTATTATAACTTAAAGTTGATTCAGTTGCTAAGTAAATGTAAATGTAGAATCAATTTTATGTGTTAAGATTTATATATTTGTGTAATATTAAGCCACTGCATCTTGAATGGAAAATAAACAAGTTTTGAACCGGATTTGAAATGGTGTTTGTCTGAGATCAGCCCTTCCAGGACTCCGGATAACCAGCCGCTCGCCTCTCTTCGATCCGGGGTCTTCTCTTATATTAGAAATTGATTTATTCAAATAGTATTTTAGTGGAATAATTAAATATTATAGACATCAACAATTTGTATAACAATATTTTGTAATTATTGCTCACAAAAATATTTTTTTAACATTGCAATATTTATACTAATGCAATTAAACGAAGTTATAATTTAGAAGTAAACGACCTCTTATTAAAAACATTTCTGAAAACAAAGTTTGATAAACAATCTTTGAAAAAGTTCATAAAGTATTTTATTAAAAACAGCATACATTCCCAACGTAGAGAATATACACTCTGGTGGATAATTTCAATATTATATACTTAACAAAACTTGTTAGTATGTCAATCATTCAAAATTTCTTTTAGAGCTTATCTTTTAATCTTTATAATCTCTGAGAGGTATAGTGTTTGATTTACTAGCAGCTCTATTTAAAGCCTTAAGTTGAAGCTTATTTCTTTATTAAATATATTATTTAACATATGTGTCACTTAAAATAGTAATGGTGTAACTCAAAAATTACGAAAAATGAGCTTATACCTCAAACACGTTCAAATGATGTCATTCTATTTGTTTAATAATGGTGGACCTCCATATATACTCCAAATTTCTTTAAAAAAACTTTGTTTTTTGTTTTTATATTCCCATATTTAACGATATTTTTCAAAATAAGAGTGAAGTGCTTGGCAGACTTCACTACTACACTAACGTTTAAGTTCTTCAGTTGATTGACAAACAGTTATTAATGGTTGTTATTTGATGCTAAGAACATTTTACAAAACCATGATTTTCTCAAAACTTCAAAAATGGAGTTACACCATTATTATTCTAAGTGACAGGTATATTAATAGCAAATCAGGTAATGAACATACAATACTTTAATCACGTAATACTAAGATTAATAAAGTGAAAATCTACCGGTAATAAAATACTTTTTAAGTATATATTACTTCACTTTAACGAATTCCAGTAGATTTAACTTAAGACAAAACTAATAACGTGTAAGTGTAGCTTTTCCGTATTCTCGAAATACAATTCTATTTCCCCTATTTTATTCAGAAGAACAATAGTCGATTTTACCCCATTTTCTTTTTATGGCTAGTGTAATGTACTCATTTGTACTACTCGTTTGGAAAACACAGAAACGTGATATTTATATTCTTGGATAGAAGATTCTTTACGGAAAGGTTGAGGAAATAACTCTACCGAAAATAAGATGAATGTTATGAAATCTAATTGTCATGACCTATATATGAGTCAGTAAATATCAGAATTGATAAATCTCTTCAAAATACAAAAAAAAAGTTTTGTTAACACGCTCAAAAAGACAGTTTTTTTGTATAATGAAAAATGATTAACGGCTTATATAATTCGTCTAAAATTTCTACACGCTATGTAAGGAGAAAATTAAATTTGGTAAAGTCTATTTATTAAATAAATGATTGACTTACAATTAAATGCACTTTTGTTTAGATCATATTCTCTTTCATGAAAATAGTTTTCACTTATTACAAGTACATTCCATAAAAAACAAATTCTTTCACTAAAAATAAAGTGATTTCACATAATAAAATATATTTTAACATTGGAGAAATATATTACAATTACGAAAAAATATTTTCACATGGATAAAATAGTTTTCACTCAATATAAATTCTCACACTTTGAAATCCATAGTTGCACGAAGATATAATGTAATGTCACTAATTCTTCTTCCCTACATTAGGGCCACCGATATTGTCTTTGTTCCGTGCGTTAGAATAATATAATGAAAAAATAGTTGTATCAAAAACTAAGCGAAATCAAATTTTCATTATAACCGATTCAATATTGTCAGATTCCAGCTGAGAACTTCTCTTTTTAATATCATATTTTAGTTTAAAGAAATAAAAAATTAAAGGTATTTTTTTAAGGAAGACCGGTATACTTATAATATTGGTTATAGGTAGATATTTGTATATATGTGTCACTACTTTTCAAAAGCAGCCATATCCAAAATGATGAACTCGAGAAAAACTACTTTTCTGTTTCTTCGTGTACACACTCACAATGTTGGAAGATTATAGAAATACTGATTAACTTGGTATTTCATAGGATTTGGGCTATTTTTTAAAAATAGAAATATTAAAAGCAAGTGGATAAAAATGGATATGGCTACTTTTTAAAAGTAGCGACACATATATAATAGTAAAATTGTTTATCTACTTTTGTAATACAATTTTCTTATATATGAAATACATTAATATCGATATTGATATATTTATTCGGTATTGTAACCCCTGATTGTAACTAAATAGAGCAAATAAGGCGGACGAATATGATATAAAATTACCTCTCTGTTTCCATCGGATGTATAAATTTTTGAATATTTATTCATAGCTGTCTGGGGTTGATATTTAATGAACATGACCAAGCTTAATGACACCTAATGTATCTTTTAAGCGGTTAATTTTATTGATCAATTTATTCATTGAAAGTAATCTCATCAATATATAGTAATCTCAGAAAAGGTTGTTTGATAAAAATCTTGATGCATAACCACTAATGAATCCCTCATCATTCCATTAAATGGATTACGATATTTATTTTTAAAACATGCTACAATGACAGGTAGGGCTTCCAATCCAGTTTAAGCCGAAACCGGTTAACCGATTTACAGCGTGTTTTGAAAAAACCGAAACCCGGTTTATTAACCGCGTTTTTTAAAAAAATTTAAAAAATTCTTTTATTTACACTGTTTTAAAAATTCAACGTGTTCAGAGGGAAACATGTACATATTGTTAAATAATCAATCACCTTTGTCACAAAGTTGTCGAAATTATGGACAGAAATGATTTCATACGATAAGCAATAACACGGCATTATCAAAATACACAAATATTCTTAAACTATTTGTGATAACTAAGGGACATGTTACAAAATAGCTATTATTTTAAATGTGAGAAATCACCCGTAGAAATCTTGAAGAAATCGTTGACTAGAATTTATTGTTTGTAATATTACAAAAGTAAGCAATTTTAAGATTTATAACCTACAATACGTTAAATATTTTCATATCTCTATATGCTAGTTATTTTATGAATATTTCCTTTTCCTTTTAAGTGATAATTTTAAAGATATATTGTTTCTATTTAACATTACACTAATATAAATTAAAAAACTTCTCAGAATTTTTTTTAAAAATAATGAAATGAGGCATTTCGGTTTAAACCGGTTAGCCGGTTTTTTTGTCAAAAAAACACCAAAAACCGGTTAGTAATTATCTCCGGTTAATTGAATGCCCCAACGACAGGTTTGAAAGAATTGAGAATTTGTTTCTATTGTATTATTCGAAAAGTGAACTTCGTTTTAACGATAATTTATGAACACTGAACATTCATTTGTATAATCATTAAATAATATAGATAGTCAAGAAAAACCTTTAAGTTATTCCAATTTCGTAGTTATATAATGTGTTGATGTTATGATTTTCTGATATATATATACTCCCTACTAAATTATAAATTTTAGAATCTGTAAATAAATAGCATACCCCTAAAATTATATAATTTAATTATGAATTACTATATATTATTAAATTATCTGGCATATTGTCAGCAGTTTTCACTAAGACTTAGCGGTCAGCATTTAAATGTGAACGAAATACTTTTTTTTTTTTTCCATGTCCGCTCCTAATGTGAAGCATATGGTCTCCTAATGGAGGTATCTTGACAGAATTTTTTTCTATGAGAACTGCTTGTCACTCAGTTGCTCAACCTCTCTTTTCTTTTTACGAAGAGAGTAGGGATAGAAGGATAGGGCTATGACAGGACTAGTGGTTAGCTAATCGCTCTCGTTACGCCCCGTGAGGATGGGATTGGTGGGAGGGAGGACTCAGAATACGAACAGAAATCCGTAAATCGATTGAAAGATCAATCTATGAAAACCGTCCGCACCGGGAATTGAACCCGAGACACCCGTAACCGTAGCCAGCGACGAAACCAACTGCGCCACGGACGCCGGACTTTTTTTATAGTATATTATAATATAATATTAAAAATAATAAACACTGTTTTTCGTAAAAAGAAATATGATAAAAGCAAAGTATTTTCTAAGATATGATCACCCCTTAAACTCAACGACATTTTCATTCCAGTACAAAATGTATGTACTCATTTTCCTCACTTAGCCTGCAGCTATTTCCTGTCTAACTTAAAGACTCTGAGCTTTAATGCTGTCCACAGGATCGACACTCTCATATTACACGACACATAAAACAGGAGCTCGGCTTTTCCCATTAAATCTCTGTCAAAAATATTTTTTTGATTCTTCTCTATACATATAAAAAACTACGCACATTATGTTTCCACCAGGACTAGTGTCAACCTTGTTACAGGAAACATGTATTTTTTTTGATCGTGAAACATTTTCTCGAGTATTTTATTTTTAAACAAAAAAGGACAATGCCTAAAAATGGATTGATTTTGGCTTAAATTTAAGAATAGAAGCGTAGATTTTTATGATTAATCCTTTGATGTTCATCAAAGTAATCTAACGTAAAAGAGTTTCTATGTGTTTATCTATTTTACAGGATTTTATTTTAAATTGTAAAATACAGATAAATAAAAAGGAAAGTCTGCCCATGATCCATATTTTGTCAATTATTTATTATTTGAACTTTATACAACAAGAAAACATTATGAATCATTTCTAAAACAATGTAAGCACCCAGCATCTGGATACTTATTAAGGTTATCTCAACAGAAGTTATTCGCTGAGCCTCTTTTTTTCGAAGAGAGTAAGGACAGAAAGAATGGGTTATGACTAGACTAGTAGTGAAATAATCACAGGAGAATGCCTGGTCGAAGAGGAGCGAATGCTTGGTTATCACTATCCAGCATATCTAGGATCTCAATTAGAACACCACTCCAGTCCGGTTAATCACTTATTTATTGAAGATGCAGTAGTTTAATGCACAAAAATTACCAGTATAATATAAAATTGAGTCTACATTTACGTTTACTTAACCCATGAATTTACCTTTAAGTTATAATACAATTGACACAAAAAACGATTTCAAATGTAAATTAAATCCAATTTCAAAACAAACAAATACAATTTATAATGACTGTGATGCGGCGGAAAACAGACTCTTGTAGAATTCAAAATTAA
Organism: Himalopsyche phryganea; assembly: GCA_022494535.1. Taxonomy (NCBI): domain Eukaryota; kingdom Metazoa; phylum Arthropoda; class Insecta; order Trichoptera; family Rhyacophilidae; genus Himalopsyche; species Himalopsyche phryganea. Next base: position 9,478,841 of record JAGVSL010000001.1, on the reverse strand, counting down.
AATTTCAAAATTGCTGGCCTCCTCTCTTTTGTCAATAGCTACCACTGTCGTGAGGCAAACGAGGCAATTAACCGATCGGATACCGGCCATTTTTTCTTTAACGACCCTAACTCGGTCAGGCCAGGTAAAGTTATTTAGAAATGATTCTGAGAATTTCAATATTAAAATTGTTCAAATGCCGTTCTGGATCATTCCAACCTTCGAAGAAACAAATAAATGTTCGCAAAAATATCAGGACGAGTCACACTCTAGCTATGCCTACTCTAGTTTTGTAGGATTGGATAGGTGAGATAAAATTTTTAGACTTCGTTCATATCCATGCCTTGTATGCCATGAATGTGCACAAAAATTATCATACTGTTCATAATTGACTTATCGTTTTAATTAATGAATAAAGCTATGCCTAAAATATGAATAGACAGATGGCTCTAACATAGCTCAAGTAATTAACAAAACACTTATTTTTGAAGAAAAATAATCCATTGATGTTCATTCAAATATATATCGTTATTTTTAAAGGTGTTCTTTCGATCTATACATATGATTTAGTGAACGGATCTTCAACCTAATTTCATTTAAGATTAAAGAAAATAGTGGTATGACAAAATTATTATAAATCGTTCCATTATACATCAATATGCTTGTACGGCCTTGCTTCTTAGTATCTGTGAGACAGTTAGTAAAACATGATTTTTTATTTTATTTATGACATCAATAAAGAAAATTATTAAAAAATATCTTTGCATCGAGCGAGGAATCTTAAAATATTGGTGTAGCGAGTACTTTAATAGAATGGTTTTAAATAGATTCTCAGCCCTTTTTCCCAAACGCTTTTATAAATAAAAAATATTCAAAGTAAATTCAAAGACACACCTTGTTACTTTTTCAATCCATTGAATTGAAAATTCCTTTAGTGTTTTTTTCCAAATATTTCTTGAATTTATGAGATAAGAATTACAAAATAAAAACTCCTCCTTCCGGTGTCAAACCTTTTCGGAAATTGAACATCATCAAGACGTTTTTAATTCTGATAGAATTACTTTGTTTTTCTATATAATTCTGTAAGAAAATTTTATTTAATATTATTGTTTTTAGCTACCAGTACAATTACGCTAAAAAGATGAAAAAAGTACGTATGGTTTGAACAAAAAATGAAAAAAAAAAACGTTTTAGACTTTAGCCGAGCGCTGAATTCACAAGAATTGATAATTATAAAATCTTATACGTTAAGTACTAATTTTTACTGCTGAATATGAATAAAATCACTCAACTTTTAGGAATCTAAAGATATGGATTATATCACTAATTGGATTGCCTGAAGGCGTTATTATCGCTGGACGGATTATAGATTTCCAACAGATGTCATTATTATTGAAAGGTATTTTTATATTTATAATGTAGATCAGATATACCTACGTCACTCATTTATAATAATTGAAGTCTTGTGCTGGACAATATCATATTATTATATTATATCCCAGTAGCAGCCAACACATACAAGTTATGAAACAAACAGTATTGTAACTGATATGTAAACCTCTATTGTTATCTTTAGCCACGTCTATAAACTGTAAGAATATTGTTAAATAATGCATGTTGTTGAATAAGTGATTTTTTGATTTAGATTATAAAAGGTACCAATATTGTAGTAATAAATCAATTTTAATTATTACTTATTTTATCTACGTCTATTCAGTGTTGAAGGAGTGCACGGGATTCCAAAGTTTTTCAAGTCACTACCCCCTAATATAATTGTCAAATTTTCATTAAAATATTTTTTAATTGGTTGAAATAAAGTAATATAAATTGACCAGCGTCGAAATATGCGGATCAATCTTTGTTGAAGCGATTCTTGAGTTTTTGTCAACATTTAGTTCGTTTTAAAGGTATAAAAAAAATAAAACACGATTTGTTTTATGCTGCTTCCATATTTGTATAATTACCAGGATCAGTTTTACTATCCCGAGCATTATCAACTCATGTAATATAAATCGTACCAAGGCTATTTATATGAAATTTAATGTTAATTATAAAGTAAATCAAAAAATTCCTTTAAGAATTGTGACAAGAATTTATAGTTATCATAAAAATTATACCTAAACAAAAATAAATAGTTGACAATTAAAATGTTAAGGACCTCTTACAAATTAATAACTAATTATCTGAAATCACAAATTATACCACATTCAACGTAAATTATGTAAGAAAAAATAACTATTTAAATAATTTAATAACCGTTCTGAAATGTGTAAAATAATACTCTGAAGCCATGAACGTGAATGCGTTAACTGTCAACAATTATAAAATGTTTTAAAGGCAGTGCTATTTCACACTGTTTAACACCCTTTCTACTAGACGTATCCGATGGATACAGACACTTACGGTAAGTACAGTTTTTTGCCAGAGATTGTGTCAAAAGTACCACCCAAGACTTCGATAGTACTAATGTGTGCTCAGTCAATCCCCTAAGTAAAACGGGAAAGCTAATAATATGTGTCGAGGTGTACTCTCATTTCGTATGATGTTATAAAGACTGGTATTTCATACTATTGAGCAGATTGAGAGGCGCCTTTACTTAATTAATTCTCCTTGAATACACTGAGTGAAACAGCAAAAGGAGTTTACTTTCGTCTTGTGGAACTGTTCAGTTTTTTCATATATACGTATTTAAAAATTGGAAACTCTTTTAAATCAAGTTTACAACTACAGCTTATAATAGAAATTCATGTTATAAGGAGAAGTAAACGTCAGTAATCTATTTCGTCTGAAATAGAAATCATTATATGGAAAAAATTATACAAGCTTTTAATATTGTATAGTATTTGTAATGTATATAAAATTATACTGTATGTGTTGATCGGCATTCTGTTATGCTGATAAATTCTGTTAGGTGACAGAAAAAAACAAAAACTAATGTCGTTTTTCGGTAGAAGTACACCACACTTTATAAAATAGTCATGAAAAAGTCCAGGCCTGGTCACTTTCTAAAACTAAACGAACAGTATACTTTTTAACTATAAAAATTGTATTTTAAGTGTTTCTTTTTATAAAAATATTATATTACATGTTATGATTACAATATTAAAGTCTCGTTTAGTTCTTCTCAAATTGTGTGTTTTTACAGACTTAGATTTATGGAAATTCAGAGTTATCTAAATTCTTCCATTACTACTGCTAATATTCCACTACCAAAAATGGAGTATATTGACTCCTTATCGACGATCGTGACACAAGGTGCTTAGAAACAATTGCTATAAGTCAGTTGCTCAACCTCTACCTTCGGAAAACGAATGGATTGAATAGGAATGTACTATAAGAGCTTATCGCTCATTTTATCACGTTTTTGAAAATCGGGATGGAAGAAAACTTGAAAAACATCGCAGACTCAGAAATTTCCTTCGATAAAAAATCATACATCAGCTAAAAACCAAATAGGTATACGTATTATGATAGCTTCTGTTCGGGGGTTTAATTAATTGAACTTGTGGGACGAGTGAAAAAAGTTGAGAAACATTGTCAACACAAATCCACTCGAATACTGTGTATTTATATGTATATTTTAATAAATAATTTTAAATTAGTAAGTGTAATATTAGGAGTTATGAAACTTTTATGAATGCAAACTGCTCATTTCAGTACGCTTAAAAGGAAAATATAAACGTTTATAAAAATTAATGAAAAATAAGCATTTTATTTAACTGCTTTTCTAAAAAACTTTAAACTTAAGTAGTTGTTTGTTATAAAGTAACTTTTAAATTTGGATTATTGAGATTTTGTACACTTCCATGTATTTTGTCACTAACGACCCGGGTTTCGCCTTTCGGCATCTTCAGGCATTCGAGCACACGAATGGACTCGAACTGAGGTCGAAAGGCGAAACCCGGGTCGTTAGTGACAAAATACATGGAAGTGTACAAAATCTCAATAATCCAAATTTAATATTGAAATTCCATCAAGCACCCTCAGTCGATGTCTTAAATTATATAAAGTAACTATTTTTCAATTACTGGCAAGCTTTGTTTCTCCTCATGCTTAGACAAAAGTCGATGGTATAGAACAAATGTTTAATCCTCAAGACGATAAATGTACGGTAAAAAGTATTGTAAGAGTATTTATTTATGGGATCCATCTCAATGCTTTTAAATCCAAATGGAAAATAGATATCTTTACGATGTTTTGAGAAGTAAACCGGAAAATTTGAAGAAAAATCATGTTATAAAAAATTAAAAGTCAAAAAACATACATTCGAATAGCCGCTTATTTAGATTATCAATCATATAACTGAATTAAAAATTATTGGTAATTCCGCAATATATGTAACATTTTAAACTACACACATTTTTGCCATTGAATTTAGAAAAAAGTTTTGTATGTCTTGATTATTGAAAACTATTTTCGTTATCTTTTGAGACATTGCATCTAATACTGCGGTGCATGTTATGGTAGAGAAAATACTAACTAATTACTAAAAACAAACAATTATCGCTTATGTGATTCGAATATTTTCTACGCGATCGATGGGATGCGCCTTCAATTTATTACGAGTTTTTATTTGGTATTAAAAATGAATTGTTAATTTGATAGCCTAGCAATTTATAACTTTTACGGTGTTAACTGCCAATTATTGGTGCTTAAAAAAACAAATTTGCTTTGTATTACTTCCACATTTCTATAATAATCATGACCGGTTTCATTCTTCATTAGCATCATTAACTCATTGCGAACATTATCATGGGTCAATTATGTATACTTAAAATGGTTTATTTCTAATTATATCTGCTAAGGCGTAAAACAGAGTAGCCGGTTTTTATTTAGTCTAAGAATCAATTCAATATATGTATTATTTTAGATGCATTATTTAAATACACATGCATAACTGTTACTTATTCAATTTTATGCTTAATTTGAAGTTCATAAATTTTCGCACAAGTTTAACTTTCTATGTTAACACAACTTTAGCATAAAATGATATTATTACCCTTTTGATCGATTGTTTGGCAAAACTTATGTTTTAAATAGATGTAAAATATCTTTCAAAGTTGTGCTTGGTTGGAAAAGAAGATTAAAATTCAAGTTTAATCTCTTTTCGAGCAGCTTTATATCTTGTTAGGAGATTTAAAATATCTAAGGATTTTAGGTTCGAAATTTTTTCGCTAAAGTTATTTTCAGTAATAAAAACTTTACTGCCGTGCTTTATGTCAATTGCCGAATCGTTTTTAAAATTGGGTTCATCGGGTTTTTATTTTAAGAGAATTTATTCAAGGAATAACTTTAAACTAGTAAAAACATAATAAGTAATATCTTGAAATTATGATCGGTTTGTTTTAGCGAGCGAGTTTTAGGTGTGGTAAAAATAAAATTATTAAGTGAAACCAACCTTAGTTTTTTTTAGTTTGACGAAATGTTATTAATACTTTTAAACAATATATAGAAATAAACAATGCCATACCTAACACAAATAAATCATAAATAGCATTTTTTATGAACAATTATATTATATAACTAAACCAACGTAATAAATAACCATAAATTAATATAAACTAATAATTATTTTACAATAATGAAATTTGACCTCTCAGCTGTAATGAAATCAAGAACAGAAGCCACAAAGCATTGGTGAGGAACCTTTTTGAGTGCTTGCCAAAAATTTCAAATATTTCTTTAAAACTTTATGAGGTGCCATAGCTTGATAATATTTAAATTAAAACGTGTTTTAATGGGAATACACTCATAATCAATCATCGACAATTTTTCAATAAGATTTTTGCTTTTATACCAAACCTTTTATATCAGTTTAGGCAATATACACACCCAACTGGATTATCAATAATGCTATTTCTTGGGTAAAATTTTGATAAAATTAAATTCAAAAATTAATTAGTCACAAGCATAATATATAGAAATAAAATTTATAATATCGCCGTGGCTGTGTTTAAAACATTTCTGGTATGGTGGGTGTTTCCCGTTCTTGTTGTTTCTTATTCCACAATGTTTTTAATAATGTTCGATAAAGATAAATTATTCTAAAAATAATCTACGAGCCACATCTGGCACGCATGTCTTTGATTCACCATCTCTCATGCACCTATCAATAAAATTTATCAAAACTAGATGTCTGTGTGGGCCGAAATTTAATAAAATTACCCGGTCACAGTCCTACATCTTCAAGCCCGCCTTAGCCGGACCCGAACCCAAGTTTCAATATCAACCGTAATCTATTGGTGTACAACCTATTTGATAGAAGGATCAATTTATCCATTCTCTAATTGTTCCTGGGCCGCATTGGGTAAATATGTTGAAACTTAAAATGTATAGACTGGATATAGATTTTATTATTTCAGATTAGTCGTTACATCAGATACTCCTATCACTTTTCACACTGTCGGTGACGATTCGTATCATATTCCTTTTCTAGTGCACAATTTGTTCACATATCACACGAAGCACTTGGTGGTGAAGTACCGGACGGCAACAAATTGTATTTTGGGCTTTCGAGCTGCTGGCTGTGCATCAATGCTCTAATCCAACCAGAAGCCCAGGTTTATTTTTCTTATCCCAAAGAAACCCGATTTTTAAATAAATTCAGAAATTCATCTATACTTTTCAAATAATATATTTATGTTATTGTTTCTATATTTCCAACGATATCCATAACACATATGGAATAAACTATTTAAGCTATGAATAGTATTGCTTTATGGCTGACTCATGATACAAACAAAGTAAAAAAAAAATCCGAAAATTAAACTCCTTACCCAGGTTCGGCCGAAGCCTGAATCTGAATTGCCTTTACCCGCCCGAACCTAGAAGGCCCTCGGGCCAAGTTCGGACCCGTGCTGACTTCAAACCCAAACAATATATGGTAAATTTAGTTAGTGATAATGATTCCTTTTAGTGAAAAAAGTATCTTGCTTTTAACAATATAATTATAAGGAAAATACCTTTATCGTTAATTTGCTAAAAGCACCGTTTCCCAATTGTACGCCAAAATCATTGTTCGGAAAGAAGAATGATTTGAGTCACTGAACTTTGGTAAAAAGGTCAAAGGGTTAGTAGAAAACTAATCAATTATTCATTATGTAAGAAAGAAAAAGTAATTAAGAAATTAAATTAAGTACGAACTCCAATGGGGCTAGGAGTGCCATTAGAAAATTACCAAATTGTAATATTTTAAGAACTGAGACGATTTGTACGATCAGTTTTTCAATTTTTAAATTTTCGCATAAACATTTTCATACATTGATTTTTCATTAGGTTTTTGAAATCCTTTTGAAGTCTCATCTTTCTACACTTACATTTTCTATAAAGAAAAGATGAGTGGTTGACTTATTACTATAGTTAACAACTAGTTATTGTTAAAAAAATCTAATTCCTCTCATATACTAGACATTGTTTTTCAAAAACCATCTACTCGTATTTCAACATTTTTTAGTATACTGTTTATTTATCGCTAATAGCATAGCGTATATTCTCAATGTGTTTATTTATCACAAACATATGTGCAGTATTATTAATGATTTAATGAAATTCAAGACATAAAGAATTTTTATATTAAACAGTTTTCACACAACGGTCAGCATAAGTCGTGATATATATTGTAATTCCAAACTTAACAGTACAATAAAGCTATGTTTGTGTAGTCCACCAAGAAGTGGATTCGCTTTAAACTATAAACCAATTATGAGCAAATGTATTCATTATAATATTTATAAAATAGTAAGACTTACTGATATACAAATTGACATTGAAGTCCGTTTTTTCACGTAAAATATATCAAATTGAATATTAACAATATTTAAAAAAAATTAACATAAGTTTTTGTGTAAAGTTTAACATTTTGATTAATATTGTAATATTATTGGTAAAAGATTTAGCGTTAAATTGACCAAGTCACGACATTCGCAGATTAAAACTTATAATCTTCTTAAGTTTTAACTATTATACGTAAACGCTTAAGTTGAGTGTCCGCTATTTAGAGAGCTTTCTAAAGCTCCTTTGAGTTGTCTACGCAGCTAAAACGCCACCAAACCGTAGCTCGGTCCAGTGGGGTGAGAGAAACTAAAACTTAAAACTATGTACACTTTACTACTCTCAGGATAACGAGTGGACGGCGGCTAACAAAGAGATCATTCTAGCAAAAAAGTTCGGATGCGATAGTAAGGTATGAAATTTCATCCAACCCGGTTTGTGATGGAAACATTAACGCTTTAATGCTTGGTATATTGTAAAACAAGAGCGGTTGGCTAAAATTCTCGATGAATATTTATGAACCGGGTTATTCGGTTTTTTTTTATTTAACAGGCTTATTCAAATAGAAGTTCTTTAGAAACAAATTATTTTCATTCAAGATATCAGGAGGATAATAAATTAAAATATAAACATTTTTTAACGAATTTAATTTGATGACTGCATGAATATTGAGTATACTGTAAAATTATTTTTCATCAGATTATCTCTTTTTAATGTACTCGTAATATATTATAATTTATTTTTTATTACTTCCACATTTTTATAATGATCATGAGCGGTTTCTCTCATCGCGAGCATTTTAAACCGACTACCGATCCTGATCGTAAAAAAAATGTAAAAGTTATACTTTTTTTTTTTTCACGTCCGATCCCAATGTGGAGCATATGGTCTCCTAATGGAGGTATCTTGACAGAATTTTTTTCTACGAGAACTGCTTGTCACTCACTTGCTCAACCTCTCTTTTCTTTTTCGAAGAGAGTAGGGATAGAAGGATATGACGGGACTAGTGGTAAGCTAATCGCTCTCGTTACGCCCCGTGAGGATGGGATTGGTGGGAGGGAGGACTCAGACTACGAACAGAAATCCATAAATCGCTTGAAAGATCAATCTATGGAAACCGTCCGCACCGGGAATTGAACCCGAGACATCCGTAACCGTAGCCAGCGACGAAACCAACTGCGCCACGGACGCCGACAACCAATAATAATAATAATTGACACATTAAAAATTTGTAACTATTACTTTGATTTATAGCTAGAAATTGGTTTAGATTATGTAAAATACAATCATATTTTAATATGCAAAGTAATTTTATATTTTTTTATATTCAAAATGAATCAAACAGTTGCAAATAAATACTCTTTCTTTTGTTTATTATTGAAGTAAGATATATAATAGAATTATAAAGATATTTTTTAAAAGATTTTAGAGGCATTTTACATCAAATTTACTGATAGTGGAAGATAATATGCCATACTATTATAAAGTATTAAAATAATTTCTTTGTTTTTTTAAAACTTTTTTTTCAATCACTGTCAATTTTCATAGAGATGTTTTAAAATTTATTGATTCATCTAATATTGGACTTATTCGGTAGTGAGTCTACTAAAATGTTATAGCTCCATTCTGTATTGGGAGCAATAAACTTTGACGATACATCGTTAACGCCTAAAGTGTTAGTAAGTTAGGTTAGCCGAGGGGTTACAATAGCAGGTCGTCACTCATCATTTCTTGGCACTGGCCCAATATCGCATGCGAATCATAATAATTATATATCCATACCGACCACTATGGCTGCATTACATTATTGTATTTAATCTTGCACGAATTAACTTGGACTAAATTTGTATTATATCGAGGTTTAATAATTATAATATGAAAAAATTCTATCCATGCCGAACAAAATATATTATTGAGACTTTTTTCGATTCACTTATTACAGTCCCAATGTTGTGAAATTTTTTGCTCACCACCACCTTCAACGGCAACGATGCCTCATTCGTCAACGCAGTAAAAAGGTTAAACGTGCTTTAAATGTTTTCAGGAATATGTCAGATAATTCTTTGTATTGATATTTCAGACTTAAATAGTCATAGAAACATACAATTCATAGTTATGATTTCAAATTTTTTGTATTTCGTATATTTACGCAATCGTTCCTATAAACGGTAAATATAAATTTTAATTATTGTATTGTGTGTAAAGTAAACAATTATTTAGTAGTATTTTCTATCCTTTATATTAGTCAGGTCCATGGTGCAGTGGTCAGAGTCTTTGGCTTCGGTTACGGATGTTCAAATTCAGGTACTGTCACTGATTGAAAATCAATTTATGGATTTCTGTTCGTAGGAATGGATGTTTGTGATTTCTAACATTCCTTGCTACCCACGAATCTGATCCAAAAAACGTGGAGTAGCGAGAGCGATTAGCTAACCAACTTGTTCTTTCCTAGCCCTATCCTTCTATCCCTACTCTCTTCGAAAAAGAAAGCTTGAGCAACTGAGTAAGAAGCAGGTCTTGTAGAAAAACTCAAGTTTAGCTGTCTCCATTAGTAGCACATATGCTTCATATTGGGAGCGGACATGATAAAAAATATTTTAGTTAAGTAAAATAATTATCAATAGTAGCGATGTATTGGAATGTTTAAGCAACCAAATACCACAAAATATAATTTAAGATATCAACTGAGGGTGTCAGGTGGGGTCGATTCGAGTTCATTCGTGTGCACGAATGTCTGAAGTTGCTGAAAGGCGAACCCGGGTCGTTAGCGTCAAATTTGATCACAAAATATGTTATAAATTTAGCAGTGGAGAGATTTTCGCATCCCTGGCTATGTACTTTACGATAACTGTTGACTGATAACCATCGACGCAGAGTCATAACTTGCAGGAACTACTGCAATTACGTGGAAAGGGAAAATGGGGGTCCTAACGCATAAGCGTGAATAAGATTGATGAGTGAAAAGGATGCAACAGAGCGATATGAAACAGTTCGGAAGAGAATGCTCGTTTCAATTTCTCATAGTGAGATTTTACATGCATCATTATTCCAAATTCACAACGAGATAGACTTTATAAAAAAAAAGTAATTTGGTATACATATTTTAATTATTGAAAAAAAATGTTCATGCATCACTCTTGGTAACTTTGGTCCAGTTCTGAGGGTTTTTGTATTTTTATGGTTCGCATTGCATCTATGTGTGGTATTGTTTTACATAGTAATGTACTAATATTTAATTAACATATTTGATTTGTTGTTATAATTGATATATAAATATTGATAAAACAAGGTTGGAAAATTTTTCATCCAAATCAGGTAATTACTATAAATTCAGTGATTTTAAAGTCTTGGCAACTTTTCTTTATGCTTTCATATATTCTGTACATAATTGAGATGGCGAAAAATATACAGCTATTCGTTTACATATTAGTAATAACACACTGAAAATATTTAATATGGCTAATCCAATTTATTTCTAGATAAGTTTTTAAATTGTGTTTTATCATTCCAAGCTGACAAATTCATACAAATTCAACAATAAAACAAATTATTTTGTACACTAATTCATATTTTTACCACCAGGGGCTACTCAATACCTTTGCTTAACTAAAAAATATGTATATGGCATTAGTATTTCTAGCACCCTTTTCCATGTAGTGGGAGAATCATTGACCGATGGGCAAACTTACCCGAATTGATGGTAGTTGTTGAATATTGTTACTATAAACAGAGTTAATAAGTTGTACAGTATTCATTTAAATAAACAGTATTAACATTTTTTGAGTTGCGTGTTTGTGTAACTCACAAAAAGCATAAAAACATGCGCTAATGAAGTGCAAATCACAGATTAATAATCAGTATAATCTTCTCTGATGTCTAATTCTTATAATATAAAATAAGCATATAAACGTTTACATTATACTTTAATTTGCCAACAATTATTGTGTAGAAATATATTGACTTAAGCCAAGACTTCTAAATGACTATTAATGGGAAGGATATATAATAAAGTTGGCAATGCATAAAATCGTTAGATCAATTAATTAATTCATATATATTCCAAATTTAGCTTAGAAATTACTCGATTGACTATATAAAATGATTCTGTGAAAATACGTTGGGATGTAAAGCACAAAACTAAACATTCAGCAGTTCGCTTAATCTATAATCTAACTCTGACATTCATGATTATTTTGCCGTTGCTGCTACTAATTGAACATTTTACAGTATATTTATTGCGGATCAATTGTATTTAATGCATCTTTTTTTATAAGATATGTATTATTGTTTGTAGCAAATAACACCAACAGAATACTGACCATTTGGTGCTAGTTTATATTTAAATTTAATGCATCAGAACACTGACTATATGATTAATAATTATGTTTAAAATGTGACAGAAAATAACCTTACCTTTATCTGACGGTACACAATTTCTGCTAAATATAAACATTCCGCAGTTCAAAATATGTAAGCCGGAGAAGAGCCAAGGCTGCATATGACAGGCGTAGAAAAGTTTACCGGCATTGAAAATATGACAATAATGTCTAATGGGTCTGAGCTTTCTTTCCTTGCCACTTTTAAAAGCTCCCATGAGTCCATTGTTGACTCAGATCGAGAGATGTCTCCAGTTTCTTCGTGAATGAATTTTTAGAATGGATCGTTTATTGTCCAAGTTTCCCTTATTTCACAGCATTTGGTATAAGTGTCGGTTTTGTGAAATGAATCTTCTTAATTGAAACTAAAATTATCTTTTTATCAACTCAGTTGATAATATAATTTAAGACATCGACTGAGGGTGCTTGATGGAATTTCAATATTAAACTTGGATTATTGAGATTTTGTACACTTCCATGTATTTTGTCACTAACGACCCGGGTTTCGCCTTTCGGCATCTTCAGGCATTCGAGCACACGAATGGACTAGAACTGAGAGAGAACTTCGTGTGCTCGAATGCCTGAAGATGCCGAAAGGCGAAACCCGGGTCGTTAGTGACAAAATACATGGAAGTGTACAAAATCTCAATAATCCAAATTCAGTTGATAATGCTCGTGATGAGCGAAACCGGTCCTGATCATTATAAATATATGGAAGTAGTACAAATGAATTGTGTTTTATTATTTAAAATATGATGTCTTTCCACCAAGAATTGACAGTTAACACCTTAAAATTATCTATATATTTACTAAAAACTCATATTTACTAATAACAAAAAAAAAATGTATTCGATATCCTAACAGGAATAAATGAAAATTATTTTTCTATTTGCCAGTTACTGTGCCAGACCAATTATCTTGGCAAGATTATAATTAAGTACACGAATTTATGTATTTATTCAATAGTTTTTTTACCCTAACGCACACTGAAATTAGGGCGCAGAGATATCGATAATTAAATAACTTATAATTTATTAGTATTTACGTAATATAACTATATTATTAAAAGGTGAACAATAGCTATGTTTTTTGTTTCACAGCTTTTTTGGCATCTTCAGAATAAATTGCTATTTTTATCATATAATCTTATACTTTCTTAATCTTTCAATTATATAATACTTCCTATCTTTTAAAACGTGACGATTGAGCTTAACCAAATTCTATTTAAACATAATGTAATTTTTATATTCTTGAATAAGAATTCACTTGGACAAAATATTATCTCATATTATGATTAAAGTTTACGAAGAAGATATCTATTGTGCCTCTCTCTTACTTTTATATAAATATGTATATAGGATTTCCTTATACAAAATCGTTAGGCGTAAAAGCTTTTCATACAAATATAATGATTTTTTCTTGCATAAAACATTTGTTGAATGGAGAAGAGTATAAAAATGAATAAATCTCTCAAAACGTTCGCATTTTATTCACCTGTATTTTCTACTATTTCCATTCATATATTCGTTGATTCTGACGTGAATATTTATTTACACTCGATAGAATGAAATTGATAGAATAAAAATCATTTTTAAAAAAAGCTTTTTCAATTTTCTCCCTCGTTTTTTTGTCACAGCTAGAATAAATAATATTTTTCTACAGTACCGTTCCCGAGGCAGGTGTAAAACGGAAGTGGTTTTGAATATAGAGCACTGAAGACTAATGAAAAACGCGATACAGATACCTGAAAGTTTTTGCGCGAATATTTCTCAGCCTGTATTACACTATTTTTCAAGGAGTGGAACTGTTTAGTACTCCATTGGTGTAATTAATAGCAGATCCAGGCAGGTAAAAGTAATTCATTAGAGCATGTATAAAAATAAGCGACATTAAATCACTCGGAAATAGGCACGGCCTACATTTTATAGAATCAATTTACAGCATGGAAGTAGATTTCAAAATATAAAGTGTTACAAAGTGTTAAAATATTTATTTTAAAGCATTAATGAAAACAAGGGAATGTTGAGTAATTAAGTCCCTGTCTGCGATTTGTATTTCTCATTCTAATTTTATAATTTGTATCAAATTAAGTAAATTAATTCATGTTAAAAAAGCACGGATCGACGATCAAGAAGGAACATTTAAATGAGTTATATTTCTTGGAAAGCTTTCATCATATAATCTTGTTAACATGAATACCCACCTCTATTAAATAATGATTGGTAAAATTAATTGTCTTAAAGAAAATACAGTAGTTTTTATGAACAAAGAACGATTAATTTTATAGTTGCTCCATCTAACGTTATCTAGAATCGTTATCGTTAAAAAAATGTCTCTTTCATTCACGTATGTGTATTGCATTAAGAAAGTTACTCTGTCTGAAATCTTAGATTGGTTTTCCTGAACAGTTTTAGTTTTTGCAGATAGATCCTTATTTACCCAAGGTGACTGAATGGTGGTGAATGTTATTGTAAATATTTGCAAAAGAATCAATAAATTCAAAAGCAACATGGCGCAGTAAAAGTTTTGTGAATACATAAAAACCAGTTATGCATTAATTTTATTGGATACTGATGTTGAAACACGATATGAAACATTGAACAAAGCTCCATTGTTTTTGAATGGAATAAAAAATAATAGAATGTGAAGAACAACAATTACAAGTTTGATTTTAATGTCAACACATCGCGATAAATATCGTATTGTTTGTCTTTTGACTCCCCACGAGTGTTCACAAATCCGCCCACTTTTCATGCGGGAGGCGCAAAATTCTGTGGGACACGCATCGCTTTATGATCCAATAAAAATGGAAATTAGACATTTAAATAAATTACGCTGACACACGGAGAGGCCTCGCTACACACTTCCTGGTCCCTCTCCACGGATTTCCAAAGCCTCGCCATTGGTGAACTGAATTCTGGCCGGAAACGGCCGCAATATTTTACTTCCGCTATGAATTGGGGATAATTGTATTAGCCGCCAGGAAGGATCGAAATATTGTAGCGTTATCTATTATTGATTCAACATTTTTAGGTCAACAGAATTTTTTACTGTTTGACAGCTTTTCAAGACTTTTCTATACTTCCTTCGCATTTTTGGTATTTGCAATCGAAAGTTTTAAATATATATCCCAAAAGTTAAATTTTTAAATTGTGAATTTGTAAGATTGACATTTGAATGCGGGACTGAATTATTTATTATATATGTCGGCGTCCGTCTCGCAGTTTTTTATCGTCGTTGGCTACAGTTACGGTCTTGGGTTCAATTCCCGGTTCGGACAGTTTCATAAATTGATTTTTATAAACTCTCGTCCCACCTGTCCTGTGCTAACCCTATACTTATATCCCTACTCTCTTCGAAAAACGAGAGGTTAAGCAACTGACGAACAAGCAGTTCTCATAGAAAACTTCTGTTGAGATACCTCCATTAGGAGACCATATGCTTCACGTTGAAAGCATGTGTATTTAAACACTTTAACTGAGACAATAACTCTAAGCCAAATTGAATAATAATTATAATATCATAATTTTCCATTTCGACACCGAATCTTGGATGATAAAAAAATATATCTAAAAATTTGAGAATTTATATTTACAGTTATTACAGCGAACCAAGAGATCTTATAATGAACATCAAATACTGAAAACTGCATATTTCGGTGATAGCATTTTTAACAATATTTACGAGTTAATTCCACAATTAGTGGTAGCCTGGTTTGTCTGGCCTAGGTAAGAAAGACCTAACATCGATAGAAGACGAAAACTATATCAGGATTATTTTTGTGCTTAATTAATATAAACTAAATCTAATTAGATTACCTAAACTTTTTTACTACTGTAATATTGTCGAATGAGGGTGCTCAATATCACACATTCATTTCACATTTTGTACACTTCCGTATATTTTATTATGGTAACTAATTACTTGGTCAGTAACTAATTTGAGTTCACACAAATGAACTCGAACTGACTCGAACGCCTGAAGATGCCTAAAGGTGAATCCCGGGTCGTTAGTGACGAAATACATGGAAATGTAAAAAAATTCAACAATTCAAATTTGATATTAAAATTCCATTTAGCACCCTCGGTCGGTGTCTTAAATAAATTCCTAAAATGGTCTGTAACTAATTAGATAGATAGTCAGTTAATTATAATAAAAATAGTAATCTAGCATTTCGATTTTTTTAGCATGTCCGCTCCTAGTATGTAGTATATGGACTCATAATGAAGGTTACTCAACAGAAGTTTACCTAGTTACTCAATCTCTCTTTTTCGAAGAGAGTAGGGATAGAATGAAAGGACCAGGACAGAAATAGTGGTTAGTTAATCGCTCTCGCTATGCTCTGTTTTTAGGATCGGATGGGTGAGAAACAATTTGATTATACACTCACCATTTATTATTTCTTACTGACCAAAAATTGAAATAGTTACTCACCAAATAAATGCAGATATTTTGCAATTAACGATTAAGTTTTATATATTCTAAATTTTTATGTTCTCAGATGAACTCGAACTGTCCGACAGTGGATAATTTTCATCGCTTATGTGAAGATTAATTTATATGATTATGTTAATATAATATGCTTAACCTAAATTCAGTTGAAGACATTTATTATTTATGCAAATAATTTAACATGACATCGCGTGGTAGTTAATATTATATTGTCGTTAAACGTAAAAAAATAAAAAAAAACCACAAAAAACTATTAAAATATAACAATTCTAACAATGTGATTGATGGAATCAAAGGTATGTCGCAGACGATATCTAGATTAAAGTTTCACATAATTTATGACAAAAATAAATACAAAATAGACTCTTTTATTGTTTACGTACAAAATCGTGTTTACTCTTGTTTTGTTGACTGTGTGTAAGCTAGCGTGAACAATACAAAGATTTATTTACAAAAAAACAACATGACGGTAAGTTTGAAAGCGATCACGCACAAAAATGTTTCCCGACCCCTTATCCGACTCAATACAAATGGTATTGATTCTTAGGTGATCGTGCACTTTGAATAATGAGACATTATTTATGTCTCGTTATTTTTATCAAAATACAAGCTTTGATGAAACTTATTACCGCTGTGTTGTCAAAAAGTATTCAGTCAATAAATAGATAAAGAAATATAAAATTATATGCAATACTGAATGTTGAACCAAAAGGAAATTAAAAAACTGTATACACGTCGTTGGCTTTCTTAACAGATGTCTCGGGTTCAAGTCCCGGTCTGGACAGTTTTATAAATTTACAATTTCAATCAATTTATATATTTCTGTTTGCAGTCATGAATATTTGTGTTCTCTAAAACTCCCTCCTACTCATCCCAACCTCAAAAACAGGGCGTAGCGAGAGCGATTATTTAACCACTAGTCCTATAATAACCCTGTCCTTTTATCTCTACTCTCTTCGAATAAGCGAAGTTAAGCAACTGAGTATCAACCAGTTGTCATATAAAACTTCTGTTGAGATACCTCCATTAGGAGATAGTTTAGATTGAAGTTTTTTTTATTAATTTCATTCCCTCATAAAGTCAGTAAATGATGTAGAGTGGGTAATTGAGAAACATCGTTAGACTCTTATCAATTTTATCTTATGTAGAAAATGGATTTCAACAACGTTAAAACCAAATCAATAGAAAATTTTTTTTGGTTTATTTGTGAACGTTTTCTTCAGTTTAAAAGTACAGGATTGAAAATGGGAAAGTCTACACGTCACGAATTCTGTAACAAAAAAGCTTAACCTCCGTTTACAGTAAATTCTAATTCTCCTTCTCTTTGCAGTTGAAAATTTAAATCATTGACAAACTTGAAATATAAATCTTGTACGTTACGTTAAAACTTTTTAAGCAAGAAAATATAAAAATAACTCTCAAACTGCCTCTTTCGAGCACCTAGAACATCATTTTAAAATCGTTACTCAAAAAGATCCAAGTCAACCATTTTTGCAATGAAGTCAGTCGATTTTTCTTTAATAGTTTATGAATGTCGATTTCTGTAAATTTAGTGAATGATTCGTTTATGGATATTTAATGAAAACATAACAATTTTCCGGAAAACTAAAAATAAGGAAGAGAAATAATAGCTTTGACAAATAGTCAAAGACATCTTACTTATTGGAGTTTGTTATAAAATATTGAAACCTTTGTAAGTGACTCTTAACTATGTCTATTTTTTTAAAAATTGTTTATTTATTATGTATGCATTAATAAAAACTGTAGGCATTCAATCAAACGCATAATAATTATCAGTAGTTTATTACTAACACTAGTTACTATTTGTAAAAACGTGTGACATGGATTATTTTTCTTAAATACCATATTATGATATAACTAGATATCGTAATGATACCGACCGAATATATCATATTAAATATCTTTATTTAAAAAATATATCTGTATCATAGATATAAAATACGGAATCTGTCAATTTATCTTTGTTAATTCTTCATGAAAAATTTATTTTAAACATGTGCCGTATTATTCATTACATTTAAATTTCAATTATGATTAATTGTAAATGCTAGTATTTTATCATTTTCAGGCCCGGTATTTCGACAGAAGAAGCCCAAATATCGGTATAGTGGTTTTAGTATTACCGGTATATATTGCAAGCCTTTGATATAGTATACACTCAGCATACCAATTAAATTAGGATATACAAACGTAGAGCTCGTTTTATCCAATAGTGAATTCGAAGATAGTTAATCAACTCTTATAATATATGAAAACGCAGAGAACCCTAAATATGAATTAATTAGAATATTCGAAAGTATTTTATTTAGATGGAACGTTTTTTTAAGACTAACATTTTGTGTACTGCAGTCTTACGTGAGTAAGCCCAATTGTATTATAAATGACCTGCACTCATTGGCTCAGTAATTGTTTAAATTTTTGGTCGGTAAGAAATAATAAATGGTCAGTAATTAATGAAAATGGTCAGCAACTAATTAAATAAATTCTCAGTATACACGTGGTCAGTTATTTATATAAAATGGTCAGTGTTTTAACCTTCCCGTTTTCATGCTAAAAAATCCCTTCAGATCTCATGCAGTCACGTTACGTTAACGTGTGAGTGTTGTCATATAAACGCATATATAAAGCGAAATGACAATTTCAAATAGTGGAATATGGTTTTATGTAATATTAAGTAATTATTTTAAATCATATTTTGTGAGTAAAGTCTGAAATACATATCAAACTATGTGAAAATATCGAAAGACGCAAGACACGATGTTCTTCATAGCAGAACAGGCTCGAGATGTGTTTCAGTACCGTTTGAAACAAAACGGTTGTATACGGGACGGTCATGCGTCTCTGATTGTTACTATACCAATTGCTACTGTACTATACGAGTAGTTACTATAATAAAATTTTATATTTTTTGATGGTAAAATTGACGAGGTTTTCAATAGCAACATTTTCAATTTTTTGTACGATCTATTTCACAGATAATTTAGAGGTTTAAAGACCGAAGTAACGCATTGTTACACCATGAGTACGGAAGGGTTACTTAAACCTAACTTTTATTTATTTGCCAATTATTTACTCACCAAACATTATCTGGCTATTCATTGAATTAATTACTGATCAAGTAATTAGTTGTCTTTATAAATTAGGATCCTGTTTCTTCAAATAAATCGTCTATAATCAATAATTCTTTATGTAAGTAAAATAAAAGATTGTTTATTTTTACGTATTGGTAAGTAAACTAAACGGAACATGTATTTAGAATTCAGATTATTACGTTTAAGAAAAGTCTTTCAAAATTCCAAATAAAACATCGCTATATCCGATTGAGTGGTAAGTTTGTACAGATTGCGTGGATTATGGTAACTCCGCCTTACTTTGAAAATTGTTTGGAGAGTTTTTGATAGGAAGTGGGCCAATCGCAAATCCCAGAGTAGGCAGGTGTTTCGATTAAGTTAATTGAATGGGATAGGCAGAAAAACGTATGAAATTTCGTGAATATTAAAAAAAAACAGTGGTGGTAAAATGTTATTTCATTCAATCATTTTCGTACAAGTATAGCGTGTTTTTAGGACTCGAACTATTAATGTAGAATATTATTCGAGTTTCAGTGATGGCATCAGCCTAACTTATTTCATTCAACTCTTGCTGATGATAATTCTGTTCTCAAAGACTTTGTGGCGTCACTCATCAGCCGCGATAACAAGAGACAATTAATTATCAAAATAGAATATTTTTGTTTGTTTTATTTTACGATAATAAATTGTTGATTTTTAAAACAGCTTTAAATATCTGGTATGATTGAATGGGCCACCTGGAAAAGGTTGTAACCAAAAAAACGATCTAAGTTGGTTTTTCAACCGAAAATCATTTCTCTGGAGCATTTTTCAACAATTTCTATTGAATATTTATTTTTTATAGCTCAAACTGTTCGTAAGCGCCAGTGAAACGATTTTTCCTTGAAAATTCGACATAGACCATATTGTTAGTTAGTGGACGGCGTCCGTAGCACAGTTACATCGTTGGCTACGATTACGGATGTCTCGGGTTCAATTCCCGGTGCTGACAGTTGGATTTCTGTTCGTAGTCATAAATGTTTGTGATGTATAAAACTTCTTTCCACCTATCTGATCCTCAAAAACGTTGTGAGAGCAATTATCTAACCACTAGTTCTGGCCCAACCCTATTCTTCTATCCCTACTCTCTTCAATGGAAGAGATGTCGAGCAACTGAGTAACAAGCAGTTCTCATAGAAAGCTTATGTTGAGATATGCTCAGCGTTGGGAGAGGAGATGTTAAAAAAAACCTCAATTATTCAAAATAAAAATACTTCATTCATCAAATGATTTAGAAAAGGTGAAAAACTTAAATAAATTGCTCAGTGAATATAGTAACTAATAGAATTCTTTGATTAATTCGTTTACGGGCAATACTTTTTTATTTCATGCATTCCACGTTCTATTGAAATAAAAATCTGAAGCACATATCTCAGTTATATATTTATGTACCCTCTGATCGTGTTTGTTTGGGGGTAGGTAAGCCCATTTTCTTCCTGTTGTTCGGACAAAATTGTATTTTTTGCAAGAAATAAATCAATCGGAAAAAGTTTTTCAAGCGTATTTAAATCAGTAAATCTTCCATTCCTACAAGAAATAGATGCATAAATATATTAACGATATGACATGTGTCTAACTTACAAATAAATATGACTAAGATTCAAGTTGGCTGTGAAAGTAGAAGCAGGACTTTATCGATAGTATTTTTAGGTTACCTTTTTAACCTGTCAGACGATATATGGGTATATCTGATAATAAATAAATAATGTGTGTTTGTTTGCCTGTGTAAAACAGCAACTGAGTGACAAGCAGTTCTCGTAGAAAAAATTCTGTCAAGATACCTCCATTAGAAGACCATATGCTCCACATCGGGAGCGGACATGGAAAAAAAAAACCCGGCATACGTTGCAATACCACTCAGAGAAAGAAGGTGTTTGTGTTTTAATTCTGTTTATTGAATTACTTTTGGATACACAATATTGTCTGTTTCCGAAATGTCGCTGTTTATACGTATTTGATTTTTTTTTTTGATTTTAGATTTTTTTTCAGAAACTTTAATACTAATTTGTTTTTCAAATGTCACTTTACCCTGTCTTATTCTAAAGTCATCATTAAAATAAAGACTACGATAGATTTGAAATCAATGACTACAGTTTCTACAACTAGAGTTACCACTTTACAACTTTCCACCAGGGTGTCCAACTGTAGGATTTAGGATCACGGAATACATAGACGACTCTAGGAACACGAGATCTATACATACTGATACACTGACACGCTTTGTGTATTATCAGGAGCGGCTCGTCCATACGCACCCCCAAGCAAGTTGAGAAAAATGTAATATCATATTATACATAAATCTATATATATCACGTATATGAAAATATCACTATTATTTAAGCGTGTATTAAGCTCGCCCTCGTACCGATACATCCAATAATTATCATACACCTCCGTACTAATATCAGAAAGTGAGGCACCTTCATGATTCTGTGCAGTACGATTTTCGACGAAATATGCTCGAACGATCGAAAGAGTGGGGCGGGGTGGGGGTACTCCCCGCTAGAAACTTGATCTGAACTGCTATTTTCACAGTATTTCGTGTTCTGCGTGCTGGAGCAGTTTAACCACACGCGCGATATCTGTTTAAATATAAGGGATATTTTTCGAGGAAAAAAGATAGAAGAATCAATTTATAATAAAATAAAAATACATGTAATGTAATGTTAATAATTTTTATGTTAATAGTAAAATATGATCCAAATAAAGATTTTTTTATTTTTAATCAACCGCGGCACCCCTAGATATCTTATCCACGTGTATTATAAACGCACAAAGTCAGAAAGCGCACAGTCTACTCATGACTTTACCTATTACAAGTCTACCATTTCTATTCTAAAAAATTATCAAATTAATTTACTCTTAAATATTAAATAATGGTATGTAACGAAATGACTTTTTATAAAATGGGATGTGACCTTTTCTATGAAAAATGTTATTCTGTATACAAAACAATTCTTTAGCTAAAAGTTCAACAAAACATATACGCCAAAAACGTTTACTCTATTTCTTCCCTAACCCTTTTTTATACTATACTTGACAAACGTGACGAGAAAACTAAATGCAAAAGCACGATGTCTGTTCGACATGCTTTTATAGCTCTTTTTAATCTCAACGCAACATGAATAATTACTTTTTTTTGTCATTATGTAAATAAAAAAATGATAATTATCACTTAAAATTATGCAAAAAAACTGTTTTAAAATTATGATAAGTAGGATATGAAATTGTTTAATCAATATATTTAAAAATGAATGTTTGCCTGCACCGTATGCGTTCCGTTACCATTCATCAGATTTCGATGAAACTTTGGTAAGTGGTTGTGCACACGCCCGTGAAGGTTTCTCAAAAATAAAATCTAAAAAAAAGAATCAAATACATACAAAAAATGACATCTCGGAAAACCTTCTGATTTATGCGTGAGTGATTGTGATGTCTAAAACTTCCTCCCACTCATTCATCCGATCCTCCAAAATGACAAAATTGATTAGATAACCCTATTCCTGTTCTAGCTCTATCCCTCTATCCCTACTCTGTTCGAAAAAAAAGAGGTTGAGCAAATGAGTAAGAAGCAGTATTGGGATACCTCCATTAGGAGGCCATATACTTCACATTGAGAGCAGACATGGAAAAAAACCAAATTTTCATAGCAGCCCAGCATATTTGAAATGAAGGGAAGACCTTTCTGTTCTAATATTTAAATAAATTTAATGAGCAGATTATTTTAATACTATGCTAATATTTTATATGACGTCATTCTTTCTTTCCCGTGTATTAAACTTAATTTACGAAGAAGTAAAAAAATACACAAAAATAAAATGTTGTCTTCTTAAAACATCAAAATTTGTATTGTAGAACTAAAAGATAACTCTATGTATACATACATACTTTTCCTATTTCATAAACAGGTTTTTTATAGTAATGAAACTGAAAATTTCCCTATAAATGATTATAATGTTCAGGATTAACGAACAATTTTAATTAACATGCTTTGTATAAGACTTTTTTTATTCCTCGTCAATTTATGAATCGACTTACAGAAATTAATTAAAAAATATAACTTCAGCTCATCCATACAATAAGGCGTTCAAATTTAAATTTTATACGACAGTTGGCCGCAACCAATAATGTCGAAGAGATTGGACGTCTTTTAATTATTTTAATTAATAAAAGAATTATGTTTTGGCTCGTTCGAAATAAAATTAGATTTCGACTGTTCGTATTTACCACTTACGATCAAATTTTGGATGATAGATAATGATGTTATTATAACGAGTATTATTTAAAATTTGGATGAACACTATTTAAACATAAACAGATTTAAAGTGGTTTGTCTGATTCTTTTAAAGAAACTGTAGATAAGTTTCTCAATGGAATTTATATTAGTTTAAGGTATAAAACTTTTATTTGTACCTTCATCCATTATAAATTTAATATATTTTCACTTAAACTGTGTTCTTAATTGGTTAATTAGTGAATAATAAATATAATGTAGAATAATAAATATAATCGTCGTCAGCTCCGTGGCGCAGTTGGTAGCGTCGTTGACAACGGTTACGGATGTCTCGGATTCAGATTTCTGTTCGTAGTCTAAGTGTTTGTGATGTCTAAAACTCTCTCCCACACATCCGATCCTCACGGAGCGTAGCGAGAGCAATTAGCTAACCACTAGTCATGTCCTAGTCCTATTATTATAAAGAGAGGTTGGCCAAATGACTAACAAGCAGTTTTCATAGAAAAATTCTGTTAAGATACCTCCATTAGGAGACCATATGTTCCACGTTGGGAGCGGACATGGAAAAAAAAATATTCTAATTCGAAAATCGTCAGCTCCGTAGCGCAGTTGGTAGCGTCGTTGGCTATGATTGCTGATGTCTCGGTTTCAAGTTCCGGTGCGGACAGTTTCATGAATTGGTTTTTCAATCGATTTATGGATTTCTGTTCGTAGTCATGAATGTTTGTGATGTCTGAAACTCCTCCCTTTCACCCATCTAATCCTCAAAAATGGGGTGCAGCGGAAGCGATTGGCTAACCACTATTCCTGTCCAAGCCCAATCCTTATATCTCTACTCTATTAAAAAAAAGAGATTGAGCGACTTAGTAACAATCCGTTTTCATAGAAAAAACTACTGTTAAGATACCACCATTAGAAGACCATTTTCTCCACGTTGTAAGCGGACACGGTAAAATATATATATAACAACTGATAGCATTTATTTAGCGAGATTTGATATTTAAATTAACATCAATATTTCCATAATACAATAAATAAGGAATATGCCGTGGAACTGCACTTTTTTTTATAAAACACATTATTTTCTACTTAAAAAAATAAATAAATGATTTCATATTGAAAATTTCAAACAAAATCTTAGTAATTACTCTTACTACTTACCTTCTAGTTAAAATTATATTAATTTACTTAATGATGAATACTGTAATTCAATATTTTTATTCAATTTTACTCACTATAGTCTTCTTCTTCTTCCATATTCTCTCCCTATGTGGAGTATATGGCTACCACGCGGCGTCTCCATGATTTTTTGTCACCCACCAGTCGCTTTGCATCTTCCCATGACAAGCCAGAGTCCCTCAGCTCCGCCGAGTACATCATATGGATAGTACTCGATGGTCTTCTAGGATACCGGAATTCCAAAGGTCGGAAAAAGAGTAGAGCAGAGTTGAAGCTCTAGCTTTCTGATTCGTTATCGAAATAATTTACAAACAATTTATTAGCAGTTGGTAGTTTTTGTACCGTTATGTAGTCAAAAACTCGTTTTATACATAAAGTTTTGCATACAGACACATCCACTGTAACTTGTGGAATGAATTACCTAAGTATGCCAAAATAAATTTGCAATAATTAGTCCCTTCTATGAAGTTTGAAACCGCTATGCAAATTATTTTGAAATTGCCTTGCGTGAGTGACTAAGCTACGACTTAATGTAGGAAGGAAACTTTGAAATTTTCTTTTAAATACGGTTGTATGAATACGTTAAATTAAGACCCCGTGCTAGCAATTAAAAAATATTTACAAATTACAAGGGTTTCGTATATTTATCATTACAATAAATTTATGAAAATTATTCATTTACATTTCAACTTTAAGGATTTACGATTTATTTGCATTAATATTAATGCAAAAATTTTAAAATGTTGTTTTAGAACATTGAAATAAAACAAACATGTATTTTTATTTCGTAAAAATATCGACTATGCGTGTTTTCTGCACATTTTTTTATTGAATCGGATAAATTCGTTCATATTTGAATTCTTCAGACCCAAACCACACAATTAACGGCTTGACTATAAATAAACACGTCTACCAATATTGGAAAGTCAAAAACACGAAAGGTGAGGTCACAATTTTCATGGAAAGCTGAATGAAATAATAATTTGTGATATAATACCGGTACATTGCCGAAACAGCTTTGGTTAAGGATTCTCAAATTTCATCATACTTTCTAAAACGTTTACAAAACCAAATAACTCATTTTCACCTTAACATTTGTGACGAATGTATGTATAAAAATTGAATTGGGCACGAAACATTTTCATGTCAAAACAAATATACTGTTATATTTTGATTAGTTAAATTTGACGAAAAAATAACTGTTAGTAATTTCCTTTACTATGAATGGATATTTTTTGACCGCAGATTATGCAGACTTCGACAATATTTTTGGTTTTTAAAATCATCTTATATAACAGAAAGTTTCGATTGCATGAGTTTTGTATTGCATACAAGATTTCAAATAATATCAAAATACAAATAATTTCGATGGATTTAGTGGTAACCTTGTTCATTCTTAAAATAAATTTACGATGCCATAACAAAGATGAACTGTACTTAATTTTTAAATTATACGATTACTTATTGAAGAATTTAGTTCTACAAGCATAATATATTTTTTACCATTTCCGCTCCCAATTTAGAGTATATGAGCTTCAATTAATCAATCTCTCTTTTTCAAAGAGAGTCAGGATATAAAGATAGAGTTTGGACATGACTAATGGTTAGCTAATCGCTCTCGTTACCCCCCGTTTTTATGATCGGATAGGTGGGAGGGAATTATAGACATCAAAAACATTCATACCTACTAACAGAAATTCACAAATTGATTGAAAAATCGATTTATTGAGACTTGAACATCCGTAACCGTAGCCAATGACACTAACCACTACACCATGGAGCCGACAAATAATAATACGCATAATATGGTTGATTACAAATAGTCATCAACATAATAATTCTTCTGTGTTTTATTTTTTAAAATATAATAATTCTTGTTGATCTAAATATTTCACTATCTTTTACATCACCATAATGCAGCTTTACCAAGTATTAAATAAATGAAATAATTATATTATCGTAAATAAGTTTTACTGGATTTTCGTAAATACTACTTTGATACAGTATTTTAAATTAAGTCGCTAATTGGGTATTTGCTAATAAGTAGATAAATAATTTCGCTTCGTTTTCTGAGCGCTCGCCGCAAACTCCTTATAAATAATTAACTACTGCTTACGAGTCGCTCGGTAAAATTCTCGGGGCCAAACTTTCTGAAAACATCCCCTAATAGCGTCAATACGGCAAACATACTGGTAATAATATAAGTACGCAGTTTAATGAAAATTCCTTCTCTTAGAAGATGTCGAGCAACAGTATATGACTTACAATAGGTATTTGAAAATTATTAACACGCCTTGTAGAGAAGAATTTAAAGTTTTCTTTTCATAAAATACGTCCTAAATCTATCAGGCTTCCTAAATGATCTAATTTTTATATGTTACTCCATTTCAATTACTGTACAATGTAGCGTATCGACTAATTACTCTGCAAACCGGCTGACTCCATTTGAGAAAAAATATCTTAATAATCAAACAATATTTTTCTGTTCGTCTTAGTCGTATTCCTCACGTGTGAGGGATGTGACCTTCACCTACTGCAACAACTGCATTACCTTTGACAATCCTTTACCACTCGCTACTACACTTCGCTGCTCTGAGGGCCTTTACTTGGTCGCTCCAGTGAGTTAAAGCCCTTCCGCGTCCCCTTCTGCATTCTACCTTTCTAGTGATGGCAAGCCTCTCGAAGTTGTCGTTAGACTTGCGGGTGATGTGGTCAAAAAAGCCGAGTAGGCGTCTTGTATAGACGATTGAGAGTCTATCTTGTATTTGGAGCTGTTTCAGGATAGAGGCGTTAAACAGTCAAGCAGAATATAAAAAGAAAATCATAAATACGCTTCGTTACTTTATTACATACAAATAAAAGTATCTTAGAAAAACTTATGTTCAGATACCTCCATTATGAGTTCATATGCTCCACATTGGGAGCGGACATGGTAAAATAAACGTTACGAAGTGTATTTTGAAATTGTCAAATTCAGTTTATTCTATCCTGAAAAAATTGTTCAAGAGGAGTCAGTTGGTTTGCAAGTTAAGGTTTCAATATACCGTCTTGATTGTTTTGATAAATGACGAAAACGTCATTGAATTTTTATTCTAAGTTCATCAAAAATTTTCACTTCAAAGCGCAAGACCA
Source organism: Himalopsyche phryganea (assembly GCA_022494535.1). NCBI lineage: Eukaryota > Metazoa > Arthropoda > Insecta > Trichoptera > Rhyacophilidae > Himalopsyche > Himalopsyche phryganea. Next base: position 9,450,588 of record JAGVSL010000001.1, on the reverse strand, counting down.
AATTCAAAAAACAAGAGACAAAATACATTAAAATATATTTTAATAGTCCGGTTGATTTTTCTAAGAGAAATGTCCGGAATTAATAAATGGTATATATTTTCGTAAATCAATTTTAAAATATTGATTTCGAACATAACTATCTAAAAGGTATCGTTCAATTATTATTGTTTAAAAGATATCACTTTATTATCCTCACAGTTATTGTCGGTGTCGGAAGTGTTGTCATTATATGTTTAAATAATAAATACGTATACAATTGAGTGAAAATATCTAAGGTGTAACACGCTCATCACATTGTGTGCTCTAGAAAATAATGCAGAAAAAATGCTTTATTGACTTGTAGGTCACGAACTAGAAAAATTCTCTACTAAAATATTTATCTCCCATAAAAATATAATACATTCCGCACGTCTGTAACAGCTTTGAGGGAAAAATCACTGGGAAACATCACATTGTTTTGTCTGTAATGTTGTGGAATACCTTTTTTTAGAATTCAATTAACTTTTATACGTAAGTATGTTCTTATAACTCGAGGATATAAAAAAAGTTGCTTGAAATGGGGCAAATAATAAATTTATTACATAAGAAACGACTCAAATAAAAATGTTTTCAAACAATATGAATAGGTAACGTGAAGATCTTAAGGGCTTATTTTTAGGAGTTTTTATTACAAATAAGCTGTAATGAATATCTTGAAGAGGTAAAAACGAAAAAAAATACTTTGTATTCTTCAAAGCATAAATCTTCTCTCAACCGCCAGTGTCCAAGTTTAAGATTTAGTATTGGACAAATATCTCTTACCAAGCAATATTTATATGGTTTCAATATTTTCAATTTGACAATTGAAAGTGTTTTACTACTAAAGATATGATTTTAAAACGAATTTATGGTTATTTTAATACGTCAGTTAACATTGTCATCGTTCAGTTAAACAGCTTAAAAACTTCAGAGATAAGAGTTTTGAGTGATTCAATGTTGAATAAAATATGTATGTGTGCTTTGACGCGTATGATTAAACATTCTATGTTTTAAAATTACTGTCTGCGAATATTTATTTTCATGTTTGTTTTTTTAGTTTTTTGAGAATTTTTATTTCAATTGACATGGTTGTTACATGATAGTGCCAATACAAAATTTGAATGAATAACTACTAAAGGGTTGATATCACATGCACAAATTGAACAAATTAGTTATATTCAACAGTTATCTTATTTCATATAGCTACGACAAAAAAACATAATTGTGATTAATAAATAAATTTAGACGTGTTGATTGTATTTACTAAATAATTGAAGTTTATATTTTCATCTCAATACACCCAAGACCCACTGTATTGAAGTTTTATAAATTTTCTATTATAATTTCGCTACACCATTATTGTTAAATTGTTCTAGTTTAAATTCGCAATACAAGAACGTCAATAATATTTTTGTATTTTGTTAAGTATAATAAAAAGAGTTCACCATCCTGAATATTATTAAGAGTTATTTGTATTTATATCCACGAGAAATAAAATATCTCGGCGAGTGAACCACGTTAAAACTGTATCGAAATGCCTACAATACCAATATTTTCTTAAGAAGACTATTATAATACCACAACGAATTATCGCAATCAAGACATCGAAATAATACTACATGTCTTTTGTATTTTCGATTGATTCGGTGGTAAGTTTTTGGAAATTTATTATTAATATAAAATAATGTTGATAACTTTGTTTTTCCACTGGTTATGTGACTAAATGTGACACAGCAGTTTACAGTCACAATAGGGACTGAAAGCAAGAATTTTCGAATTAAATACTAATAATTAAGAAGGAAATGGATTAATAAAAATACTCATTAACTCTATGAGGGCTTTTTTGTATCCTTTCAGTTATTTTGTTTTAATGTGCAGATAAAAATCATTTGTATAACTTATTATCATTAGACAAATGAAATAATATGACAAGGATTTTTTTTGTTTAAATGTCTGACAGTCAAAACAATAATCTCAAGATAATGCTTGCGCAGTGCTTTTTATCATCATCTCGAAGTGATTTATTTGTATGTATATACCTTTAAGATGCCTAAATATACAAGTTTTTTTGCAAACACAAGATTATAGTGGGATTAATATAAAGTGAGTGAGGGTAGTCTCTTATCAAACTATTTGTATACTAATGAGTTTAGTAGTATAATCGTAAGTAATGATAATGCGATTTTAAATGAACTCATAGATGTGTTTTCCGTTTTCATAAATGATCATTATCATATTTAGTTATTTCATAAAATACTCCGTGTTTCTTAAAATATGATTATAGGCCACATTACAAAACTGTAGCCTAGCTGTGAGAGTGTTTTTTTTTTTTTTTCAATTTTGCATTGCATATCAGGAGCAATTTTCCTTCTAAGGCGGCAAATTCTCTGCGCGGAAAATCTATAGGCTGAGCAGGCCACACCAATAAATGCGTGGGATAATTGTTACCCTTTTGCAAGCAACACAATATTATATTTTAATGGTGTGTCCCGATCTACTCTCACTAGTCCCCCTAGTTCAGTCCAAACTCTCTCTTCGAAAAAAAGAGGTTAACCAGCTGAGTAAAAAGCAGTTTCTGTTCAGATAGTTCATTTAGGAGTTGATGTACTCCATATTGGGAGTATATTGGGAGCGGACATCCAAGAGCACGTGTGTTTGTGATATGATTTAGTTTCATTCTCATTGAATTTATCTTATGTGATTCCAAATCTAAAAAAAATCGTATTTGCTAAGCAACATTTGCATAAACACATATTTTTAAAATTTTATTTGTTCTTTATTATATATATCTAAACACATAAAACAAACCTTTAATACAAATTTTCGTACGGTTCTTCTAAGCAATAAATTTGCAACTTAACCTCACTTTTAAAGTAACCAAAAAATACCACACAATTTGAGATATTCGATCATGACGATTTTTACGAAACAGATCTTCATCATTCATTTCCACCGAAAGCAATTTCATAAATAAAAATTTTAACCACTAAAAATCCTTTTAAAATCTATTCAATTAAATTCAAATATAATATATCTTTTGACATCACTCTCGTTTTAAAAGTGCGACTAATTTTTATAGTCTGTGTATTTATTCGGAGCTATTTATCGTTGTCCCGAAACAAAAAAGGACCAAAAGAAATATAATCTTTATTTTTACCGCCCTTCATTTCTTTTATTTCCTCTGCCCGCTTAGCGGAAAATACATTATGATTGATAGCAACATTTTTTGTAGCTTACAGCATTTCCAACCGTCGACATTTCCACTGTGGCTTAATTCGATTCATTTTGATAAGAATTACTGCCAGAAATAAACAAAAAAAAATAATGATGATCGGCTAAAATGATACCATTCTTTTTTTTGCACACATTCATACATCTGCCATAATTAAACCAAAGAAAAGTTTGAATATCTCGTGTATTCGAATTATATGTCAGCGTACATACAAGAAAAAATCAAGGTTCAAGTAATGTAAAGCTTTTAATCAAGAATTTCAAACATAACGAATATTTTTATTATACCTTGGATTACCAAACCCTGTTACCATGGAAGTCCTGGAGCTTAGAGTGACACCATTCAGGAAAGGCGATTGCCTTAAATTAATATCAACTCTGTTACAACAGTACCCATAATCTTTTGAGGAAAAAGAATTTATTATTATGAATTATCGTTTATTCCTACTAGCTCAACTATCCGTCTTTCATCGACATGTGGTGGATTTATTTCTATCTCTATCACACGACCTAACTTGTGTAAATCACTCGCACCCTTCACTATATTTACATGTGATTGAGCGAGAAAGAGAGAAATCTACGGCACGAGCCTGGGCGATCTTTACTCGGAATAATTGTTCGCATGGTAAATCAATTGAACACTCATAACAAACTTATGGAAAGGAAAAGATGAAGAGACTTGAAAACAGTTACAATCATTCAAATGTATCACTTAAAATTTGTAATTTTCATAACACTAGAGCTAATCCTTTGACAGTTCTTGTATGACAGACGTATAAGAGTAGTTTGTATTTTATAATAAACTAGCGAGTAATAAAGTGTTTGGGTTTTAATTCTGTTTTGAAGCGCTTTTGGATACAAAATATTTTTTTGTTCCGTCTGGTGCGTACACGAATAAATCAGAAGGATTTCCGAGTTGTCGCTGTTTCTACGAATTTGATTCTTTTTTTTTTTAGATTTCGTTTTCAGAAACCTTCACGGGTGTAAGCACAACAAATCACCAAAGTTGAATCGAAATCGGATGAATGGTATAGGAACGCATGGAGGACAGACAAATAAACAATCATTCATTCATTTATATATATATAGATAGATTAAGATGGTAATATAAAACAATTTATAAAATTCAATCGTGATGCGTCATTTTTTCTCTCTCTCTCTTTCCAGACGCTGAATGGCTTGCTTCCGCAGCGCTAGCTCTCTCACTCATATGCTGGATGGGTGGATTTTTCCAACAGTCGGAGGCAGCAGCACCGGTGCCCACGCAGCCAGCTCTTGAAACACGGTGCAAATTATCCGAATACCTTTGTACAAACAAACGGTGTATCCCTGTTAACAGATACTGTGATAATGTCAACGACTGTGGAGACTCGTCAGACGAACCAAGACACTGCACACGTAAGTAAAGCTATAGTCTTCATTAATATTTACTTTCGTAAATACAGTAACTCTGCGATCCGCGGCGACGTTCAGTTCGACCATTTTGTTCAAAATCATACCAGAGATCTGGATAAAATCATCAATATTTATGTACTTTGATTAACAATGACTTCCTATTGTGTAGTCGTCTGCATCAAAGGTGGGTAACCAAATCACAGAACTTTTCTTTACACTAAATCTGTCGTACTAGATCGACACTCGACAATCATCCGCACATTGGACAATGAGTAACTTGCGTATTATTCTTAAGCAAGAGAATCTTTTTCTATCTACGCCTCTGCTCTATTCTATTTTTCTTTTCATCATAAGTGAACATACATCGTATTTTATGTTAAAATGAATGTGAACAGAGAGCAGGTTCTGTATCTGATGCTATAGGCTTTTGTGGCTTATGTGAAAATCACATATTGGTGATAAAATCTGTACAGGACTTTGACTATAAGTACATATAGTTTTAAATCATAACGATAATTTACACCGTACATTTTTTGTACTACTGATGTCCATTCGTAGATTAAGAGATATATCAACTAGTATCGTGGAAACGCATGTTTTTATTTTGTCGCTCATTATTTGAACTAATTTTAAAATTATCTAAAAGTTATACTTGAAAAAATCATGTTAGTAAGGAAAGAACTGACACCGGTATTTATAATCTACTAGCGAGTACCCGGCATGCGTTGCAATGCCACTCAAAGAATAAAATGTTTGTGTTTTAATTCTGCTTATTGAAGTGCTTTTCGATACACAATATGTTTTGTTTTTCAGTATGGTAAGTAGACGAATAAATTAGAAGTTTTACCGATGCGTGAGTAGGCCACATACATATGCCCATGTGAGAATCATGGATTTTCCAAATTTAGTTCACACACTTCACACACGCTTGTAGCGATTATTCCTGTGCTTTGATGATGGTCAATGCAACTGTGAGTCGCACTGGAAACTGCAGACGTTTGAATACGACTAGGGCTTCCAAACCGGTTTAAACCGAAACCGGTTAACCGGTTTATTGGCTGTTTTGAAAAAACCCGAAACCCGGTTTATTTTCCTCGGTTAACCGGGTTTTCTAGAAATTTCTCTTTCCATATTAAATATAATAGGGTTTAATACATGTATTCATATGTAGAGTCATCAGTTATTTAAAAATATAAATATTGTTCAATTGTCTAGTTCCTGCAATATAACAACAATTATGAACAACAATCATTTTTTAAATCGATTTGACATTACATACAAATTAATATCCAAAATTCGAAAGGATTCTCATATTATATTTTCGATGAGAATAAAACTAGTGTTCCACGATAGGTCTTATTGAACTTACGACACATCTACGTTTATTATTTATTTTTCAGATTCAAATAAAATTTGGAATACCCTTTGTATGCACTATTATAAAAAAATATATTTATTTATTCAAAATTTTTTTTATAAATTTTCATGATTACTGATTTTTTTAGAAAGATCTAATTTACTACCTAAGCTTGGTATTGTAAAAAAATATTTATAACGAGGAATATAATATTGCTTATCTTATCTTATATTTCGCATTTTTTTCTACCATGCCCGCTTCCCAGTGTGGAGCATATGACCTTATAATGGAGGTATCTCAACAGAAGTTTTCTACGAAAACTGCTTGTTTCTCAGTTGCTCAACCTCTCTTTTCGAAGAGAGTAAGGATAGAAGGGTAGGGCTAGGACAGGAGTGGCGCTCTTAGTACGCCACTTTTTTAGGGTCGTACTGGTAAGAGAGAATTTTAGTCACCACATACACCCATTCCTTCGAACAGAAATCGATTTATGAAGCTCTCGACTCAGGTGCTTAAACCCGAGACATCAGTAACAGTAGCCAACGACGTTACCAACTGCGCCACGGACGTCGACACCCATTACATCAACTTAAATATTTTTAAAATGATATTTCGTCGTTCGATGTTTTTTAATGTTGAATCAACATCTAACATAACTGCTACCCAATAAAACAATCGAGAAAGTTGTGTAAAAAAAGGTATGGTTATTTCAAAGCCAAACGGGATAGTGTGTTTTATTATCTATTGAGAAAATAAAAAGTTTAAATAAACAAACACGTGTTCCATAAAGTCAACGGAAACACAAAAATTCAATTGTAAAGCATGTTCTTTGGTATTTCCGACAATAAGTGTCATAAATCATACATAATCCCTTGTAAGTGTTGGCTAGTGCGAAAGGAACAATAATAATAATGTCTCACAAATATTCGTAGTTTAATGAAACACGAGATGCAAGGTGCATTAGAGTTTTTAAGCAATAAAGAAAAAATGGTTTAAAATTGCAAAATAATGTTCTTGGAACATACAATCATAGTACCTATGATAAATATGATAATATACACATTAATAATTATTATGGTATCTGTTTAAATACTTATTGTTGGTTTTATATAATACACACATTACAATTATTGCGCCAAAGCCATATGCTTACAGTAACAATTATATATAAATAAAACCATAAAACCATAATGTGAGGCATATGGACTCTTAATGGAGTTTATCTCAACAGAAGTTGTTTCTACGAGAATTCTTTATTTCTCAGTTACTCAGCCTCTCTTTTTCGAAATGAGCAGGAATAGAAGGATAGGGCAGGACAAGTGGTTAGCTAATCGCTCCCGTTACATCTCCTTTTAAGAATTGGATATGTGGGAGGGAGTTTTAGACATAGGAGGCAACTGTATTGTCGAATAGAAATCTATCAATCGATTAAAAAATCGTTTTATGACCTCAACCGAAGCCAACGACGTTGACCACTCAATTAATATAAAATAATATTGGTATTTATACATTCAATGAAAAATAGTTTTGAATGAAAGTGACATTAATAATTTGATGCAAAGGCAAAATGTAAATTTTATGTCAGTTATTATTTGAGAGTAAATTAGTTTATTTTGTTTTTGTAATAATATACTCTAAGTTACATAATAATGAAATATAAATAATTTAGACTATAAATTATCAAGATTACTAATTAATAAAATAACAGTATTTACTGCATTGAAAACGTAATACATTATTTAATATTCATCCTTATATAAGTATATAAAATTCTAGCATATTTTTATTTTTCTTTAAAATATAATACATACAAAATATGTATTCTTTTTACTTCGTGCGCAATTGTAATGTACGCATTTGTCTTGTCTGCATTTGCGTTATGTGTATATTTCTCATCAATGTTTTAACATAATAATTGAACTATTACCAATTGTATTTTGCCTCTGATAAAATATTTTGTTATGGTGCGTTGTATTTTGTATTTGCGTTGGTGAATATTTAATTCACTTGTATATTATAATACAGGGGCTCCCAGCTTTTAAGTGCATTATTATATCAATTATTAAAATATATTAAAAAATATTATATCAATCTCAAAGTCAGTGTGATCTTTGGCATTGCATTTCATTGGCCAGTGCCTCCTAATAAGGAGAGCTTGATGATATTCCTGTCAGTAAACAATCATAAAGCTGCATCCAGTGTTTAGCAGAGTAGCCAGACAACATAAACATTTCGACTTATGCAGACACATGAGTTCGAATAACATTTTTATCAAACGAGTATTTTATGAAGTTGAGAAAATAAAATTGAAGTAATAAATAATCTGTCACGGTAATTCTACACCGATTCCTGTAGAATTACCGCGATAAATTTGTGAGCGCCGAGCGCACACAAATCGGTAAGCGGGCGCCATGTCCGCCGGCACGGGCTTGGGAATCTCTGGTATAATACATAACTATTAGTTCATATTCGTAAATTTTATGAAGAAAAATACTTCCTTTTTCAATCGTTACACTATTACATCATGGTACCAAAATTGGTTTTTGGAAAATAGTTAAAACGTATTTTTCGGTTTAAACCGGTTAACCGGTTTTTTCGTCAGAAAAAAACCGAAAACCGGTTAGTCGTTTTGGGCGGTTAATTGGAAGCCCTAAATACGACTGACATATATGTCGAACAATTAACACCACTTGTTATGTCACACACTAACTGAAATGTCGCTGATTGTACCTATTCGATATTTTTTAGATTTATTAATTTTTTTTATTTAGAAACCTTTGCGTGTCTGCGCATAACAACTCACCATAGTTTCATTGCAATATGATGAATGGTATAGGCACGCATACGGGACAAACAAACAACCAAACTTTCATTTTTATGTATACAGATCATATTATACAAGGATTTTCCATATATTACTTTAATGGCCAAATGCCTTTCGCGTCAATTAGTTCTATAATTAGTTAAACTCTGTATTAAGTTAATGAAATATTTTAAAGTATTGCACACTACATTGAACGAAAAAATAGCTTCGGCGACCCGTTACTAAAACATGTTAAAGCAAAAGTTATCTTTTTGTTTCATCCAATATTGACTAATTTGAATTCCAATCATTGAAAAAGTATTATGATATGTGCATACGAAAACTCTTTTAATAAATATTGCATATTAATTACATATTTTTTTTTATTTGAAAATAATCATACTATTAATGTTTTCTCACCTCTAAATTCTGAAAATAGCACCCCGAAGTACCTTGCTATGCTATATGAAATGTAGGCAGCTTTTCGAAAAGCGCTGACCGGGGGAAATTCCCTTCCATCGGTGTTTATCCGTTGATATTAATTCCCTATTCTGGGTGGTGAAACGTGATAAAGCTTAAATAATAACATCCACGTGTTGTCGATAATCTTATATCAGCGTCATATATCCATCTCCTTTTTGTTATAGACAAATAAATTATTTTATAATCCATACCTTTTATCGTCTAATAATAAAATATTAGTTGACCGTTTCCAGTAGAATGGAATATACTAACTTCAATTAATTATTTTAAGCCTTATTTGCGGCAATTGAAATTAGGTAAATACCCATTGTTTGCAATCAAATTTTAAAATGGTTCAATAATGAATCGTCTTTTTAAATTTAATTTGGAAAAAAATGTCATGTTTCCTCACTATAGATTTATACGTTCTTTGATTTCATAACAAAACACATCATAAAAATATTAAAATGTGTTTTACAAGTAAGATTATCGTATTTATTGTTTATAATGAGTCAGCTTACACAGCCAAACGGAAATCTACTTCAGAGCCGAAATTATTATGTTGGGGAAACAGCCGCATCTTGCATATTTTACTATTCTTCTGAGAAAATAAGTGTTTCATAGTGCAAAGTATCATAGCTTATTATCGTGATTGGATTTTTTTTGACGACGGTTTCCATTAAATTTGAGAAATTTTCATTGCATAGCTTATTTATTCCTTGTTAGTAAGAATCATAAAAAATAATATTCATCATAAAATCGATCATTAAGATCAATACAGACAGCTCTTCTCTAAGAATATGTATACAAAGAATATAATGATACATATTATATCCACGCATCTATCCACAGCCACTTCATGGTATATTAAAAAATAGGTTTTCTAAAATATATGGTAGTTTAAATATAGTAAATATCTCTGTGCTCAGTCTATAATGTTGTGTTTTATCCATCGACTGATATCATTTTTTTAAATTGAGTAATTACTTTTTATGTAAACACTTTTCAGCTAGCGTTGAAGCGTTATTTTAATAACAGCAAACCATCTTCCATGATTAAAGATCATCTAAAATGGCTGCCGCGTTCAAAATGGTGGAACAACGCTCAGCAGTTTCCCGCGCGCGCGAAAAATAAGCGATTATCGTTCGAGCGGTAATGCAGATTAGGCATCCGGTTGCCGGTCGACTTGCTCCAAAAACAACATGACATTGTATGCAAATCACGTAACGCATTAGACCAAATTTCATTGAACTCAACGTCGCCCAGAAATTCAGACTAGTTAGCTATTCCAAATATTAATTAATTCCAAAAATCCGCACAGATGAATATTTCTACTCTCTTTAAATATATACAGTTATTTTCAGAAAGGTTTTACAATTGTGTTTAGAGTTTTTGTTTAGACTTTAAATGAGTTTCTAAAACAGAAAATAATTGTAACTTGGTGGAAAATAAAATCAAATAGCTGTCGTGGTGTGTTTACTTTTATGGCTTTTAGCATTAGTATAATTTGCATTTTATAATTGAAACAATAATAGACTTAAAGAAAATCAATAACAGTACACTAATTTACTATTTTATATGAAAAAAATACATGAACTATGAGTGAATGATTAAAAATAATTTGAAATTGGCTTAGACTCGTACAACCTTAATATTTTTTAATTACATCAAATAAAGAGGAAGTTTTTGAAATTATCATACCGCATCCAATGTTTAGAAAGAATGAAATTCAAAAGAAAATCTATAAACATTTATAAATATTGATCCACATTTCAATTAAAAAAAAGTTAAATTTTAATTTAAACTTAATTAAAATATTTTTTGTTGGATAATAAAAATCAAGCAAAACTTACTTTTTTGCTTGGTAAATTATTAAGACTGAAACTCTCCGGATCATTCAAATGTAATAAAAAAGCAAGCGCAGTGATTCTTCAACAAATATTCGTGAAGTAGATAATATTTGGCAGATGAGTGCTATATCATAAAACAAAATCATTTTTTTAATAATATTTATTTATATTCAATACAAGCGAAGAAAACTGCCAAGTAAATTTTCTCTGAAATAACATTTTTGCGCACCATTGTTATAAACCAACTTTTTTTGCTGCATTCCCTCTTTCATCAATGTGCAGAATGTAATGTCCTCCTTCTCAAGATAATCTAACCCAAATGGTACTTTCCAAATATGCATATATTTAATATTAAAAATCTTTAATATCTGTTTAAAATAACATCGTTTCAATCAAAATTCATTCAACAAAAATATCAGATAGATGTTTTTTAACGACGCAATCAAATAAAACTTTTTATCAATATTTTTTTTTAATAATTAAACTCACCATTAATCAACAATAATTAAAATCACCATTAATTTTTAATTCATGTAAATATTTTACAGAGTAGTGACCGATTGGTAACGTTCTAAGTCACTGGTTACTAACCAGCAGGGAGTTCTCTTTCTAGGGGTGAAATTGCTGCCACATATTAAAGTTTTTTTTTTCCTACCTCTTCTTTCAGTAGGAAAGAAGAGGTAGGAAAAAAAAAAAAACTTTTAATATGTGGCAGCAATTTCACCCCTAGAAAGAGAACTCCCTGCTGGTTAGTAACCAGTGACTTAGAACGTTACCAATCGGTCACTACTCTGTAAAATATTTACATGAATTAAAAATTAATGGTGATTTTAATTATTGTTGATTAATGGTGAGTTTAATTATTAAAAAAAAATATTGATAAAAAGTTTTATTTGATTGCGTCGTTAAAAAACATCTATCTGATATTTTTGTTGAATGAATTTTGATTGAAACGATGTTATTTTAAACAACAATCTTTGCTAGCATTCCATTTTGAATGCTGTACCTACCAATTCCTACAAAGTCAATGTGGAAAAGATGTAAAAAAACGGCAAAAATAGCTGCGTCGATTAAATTAAGTTAGCACTCTCTGGTCGTAAACTTTCGTACATTAAATATTTGCACTGAACATGAATTACAAAATGAAGGAAAGCATCGCCCTGTGAAAAAGCGAAAGCGATAAAATCTAAGAATGGGTTTTCTTTTGAGATGGAAGCCGAGATATGTGATAATTCTGTTGGATTCTTTACTTAGTGTATTATGTACGTGACTGAAGTTGGATGAAATGACTGACGACTAACCGCAGTTCAAGAAACTTTCTGCTTTCACGAAAAAAAAAACAAATAAAAGTTTTTATCGCCGGATCGTGCTTCACGTTTGAGTAATGGGTAAGGTAATCACAGAAGAATAAAGTTGGACAAGTTTTTTTTATTATTTATATTTTAGTTTATACACTTCTTGAGTACGTACTCTAGATAGTAACCATTTTCTTTTTATCATAAAACTTTCCTGGTACAAACCTTATTAAGAATTGAATTTACTTTTTGTTCAAAATAATAATAAAATGATTTAATATATCAATGGTAAATTCTTGCTCGGAAAATAGGTAGTTGGATATTTATTTCATATTGTAAGCACTTTTAAGGTGTTAACTGTCAATTATTGGTGGAAAGGCATTTTGTTAGTACTACTTCCATATGTTTATAATGATCATGACCGTTTTCTCTGATCACGAGCTAAAAAACTGATAAAAATACAATCAAAACAGTGCTAGTTATATAAAATTGAATGTTAATAATGACAAAGTGTATAAAACAGTTGTTTCATGAACTAAGATTAAAATTTCCAGAACATCAAACGAATAATATATAAACTAAATTAAATAGTCTACAATGAAAATGTTAATAGCCTCTTACGTCTCACTAAATACTAAACTGAAATAAAAAATAAAGCTATATTCAAAGTCGATTAAGTGAGCATAATTTTAATACTGACTTTTACTAGTGCATAAATATTCATTAACCATAATAGCAGATTTGGAAATTTTAAAAAGAAATTGTTGAACTATTTAAAAACAGTGAAATATTAAATACGTCATTCACATTAACACTAAACAGCCACCGTAAATGGAGAACGAAGATATATCAGGGGCATTCTTTATCATATTTTAAGGATTTTAAATAATTAATAATCGTGTTATGTTTATATATGAGGTTCATGTCAGTATATTTGGTAAATGCGTTGTTTCAATCAATTTTTAATAACAAATAAGCGTATTGTGAATACTGTTATTTAGTTTAGGTAACACTTATTGTTTACTCTTCTAAGAATACTTTGTGGATTGATTTGTATAACTGAATTAAACGTTAAACAAAAAATTATAATAATGAATTTCGTATATTTTAATGAGAATAATGTAAAACAATCACGAAGCCATTATTCGCATAATAAGATTTTTTTATTAATACTTTATTACTGTATTTCGAAGAATTCAAAAGTATTCGTTTCTTAACCTTCTTATAAACTTTATTTTTATTGAAATAAAATTTAAAATAATTAAAGTATTATAATGTATAAGGTCATAATAAGTTTGAAAACATTTATACAATTTCAATTTTTAAAAACTTTCTGAATAAACAATCTAAAAGGGCAAGATTACATAAATACTTTTTAACCATACTTAGTATTTGTAAAGCTTCTTTACCTTTTCGTTGCATAAAAATAACATGAAAAGAAAATTTTATAAATTCTAAAAAAGAAAACGTATCGTGTATTTTAGCAGTATAAATTTTAATATGCAAAAAAGTTGAAAGCTTTCAAAAAGACGCCATTGAATGTACTTAAGTATTTGATATTTTTCAAGCTTGAGAATTCTTAAAATGTTTTTTTTTATTATGAGAAAATTTTGATGATTTACAATCCGTATAAAGTATTTTTATTGTCAATATTTCAAGTCAAAAATAAAAATCTATTGAAAAATATGAAGGGTGTTTTATTTAAATAAAGTTTTAATCGGATTATTTATATACAAATTTAGTAATAAAAAGTATTCCTGAGAAGTATTTTCTTTTTGATTTCGTGACAAAAACTACTATAACTACATTTTAAGGAATAAATTATCAATTTTTCTTTTAACTCTTTTTGAATTGTAATAAAATAGATTTTTCACTGCTACGTATGTTACCATTTCATAATATGAATTTGACTAGTTTTGATTACCAAGTGAGCAGTAGATTAGATAAATTTTTAATAAAATATATTGTTTATCTATGACATTAGCGTAACAACGTAACATAGTTTGAATTAAATTATTTAATGAGGATGATTACGTACATTATTCTATGATTTTAGTAAATTTTTAATCTCTTACCAGTTTCTATTATCTGTGAAAAAAAGTAAAAATGGCTAAATGTCTCGTGTTTCTTATATCACTCAAAATGTAAAGATTAAGATTGAACAAATAAGTTAGTCATAAAGTCTTCGTGAAGATAATCATACATTGCAAAAATATATTGCAAGATTTACAGCCGACGCAAAGTTATAAACATACTAATTACAAAGTGTTAAATCAAATAGACAACATTGAAAATTAAAATATAGTTTTATATGGTGACATTTAGATTAAAAAATTGGGGACAACATTTGTAAACGATGACTGCGTTTGTAATCACTGATTTATATTTTTTTATTCTAGCCTGTAAATGACATAGCACCGTATCGCTTAATTTTATTTTATTTTTCAATCTATATTCACTGTTTTATTACTGTCTATAAATATAAAAATGAATGTATGTTTGTCCCTTATGCGTTCCCTTACCCGCCATCTGATTTCTATGAAACTTTGGTGAGTTGTTGTGCACACACCCGTGAAGGTTTCTGAAATAAAAATCAAAAAGAATCAAATGCGCAGAAACATTGCCTGACTATTCATGAACGCACCAGACGCAAAAATAAAAAGTATTGTGTATCCAAAAGCACTTCAATAAACATAATTAAAACAGAGACACTTTCTTTCTTTGAGTGGCATTGCAACACATGCCGGGTACTCGTTTTTTAAAATAAAACGTTATCATTCAGTCGTTACAGTTAAGACATCTTTACCATAGAACTAGTTAATCAAAATCAATGATACTTCAGCAGAAAATTGATGTGAGACATAATTGTCAACTACCAAAAAATCACAAAGAAGATCCAACTTTGAGGAGCTGACATGGCAAAAAAACTTTATATTTGAAGAAAAATCTTATGTGAACTCATAAATGTAAAATGGACACATTTCAAATGAAAAGAAGTTCCGCAAAATGTGTCGCAGGCAGAAAACAATACCTCCCATTCACATTATTGCTCTAAAATGCTTCGCTCACGTGAAAAGAAAAATCACGACCATGCAACTCGTGACTTTTGTCGTGACGTAACACTGCTGTCATCAACCCTTACACGTCGACTCATTTACAAAATGTTGTTTGCTTTATTATTTTCTACAGCATCACAATTAATTATATTTATATTTAGATAACTGGTTCATCGTATAACTGTGAGATATTTAAATAATGAATTTTAAACCGAAGGCGCGGATTTTGATAATATGTTTTTCACTTCTTACCAAAGACAATATAACTAACAGCTCCCTCTTGCGCATCCGTCAATGATTACTTTCTTTACGAATCCATGTACATACTTCACATTGAAAACAGATAATCTATAGTTTATCATGTTTTTCAATCACTGACATCTATTAATTCTGCATTCTTTAAAAGATAACGTTTTTAATATGCCGCACCGTTCGTGCATGCTAACCTGAGTAATACAGGTTGTCTTCTGTAAGTGGGAATTTAAATGACCACAACCGAGTTTTATTTGTATCGCCTAGTGGTAAAAGTTCTTTTTTGCGGTGAAAATATTTCAGGTTCCTGATCGTGGTGAAGTCAATCAAATTTGGGTTTTTTTTAAATTTAAATTTTGAAATTTTGATCATGTAGTTTAATAAAGCTTTTCCCTTTGAGTATATCTCGAATGAATACATCAAAAACTCTCTTTAGGTTATCTTAAGCGTTTTACAAATGAAAATTATTTCGATAAATATTTAATATAAAGAATTCTGTATTCCAGAGTTTTTTCTTATTCTAGAAAAATTGCGATAGTCTAAAATACTACATTTTACCTATATAGTCAACAGAGCCTGGACATTTTACCATCTCTAATTTACTTAGTACATGTGCTCTGCAAGAATTTCTATACATGCATTGTGCTCTAGCATAATATATCCATCTATTTAAAGCGTAATAATATAACTTACTGAAATTCTGCGAAGTAATTCGACTCTAACGAGTTAAAGGCCTCATTCATTCGACGCTCATCTTAGCTTAACAGTTAACCCTTAGAGGCGGAACTCGACGCTGAGGGGTGATTCCAGCCGTCCGAGGAGATAACCCTTCACGTACTTTTACATAAATTATGCTTTATCATCGGTGTCAGTGGTTATGAAGTTACCTTTGGCATCTGAATTATGTTAAGAGCGCGAATCTTGGCGTCTTGCAGTGTGCATATTTAATGTGATGAATAAAAAGTATTTTTTACGCCTTCCAGTTGACGTCCGTGGCGCAGTTGGTAGCGTAGTGGGCTGCGGCTACGGATGTCTCGGGTTCAACTCCCGGTGCGGACATTTTTCATAAATTGATATTTCAATCGACTTATGAATTTCTGTTCGTAGTATGAGTGTTTGTGTTTTCTAAAACTCCCTCCTCACCCACCCATACTATCCTCACGATTGCGTAGCGAGAGCAATTAGCTAACCACCAGTCCTGTTCTAGCCCTGTCCTCCTATCCCTACTCTCATACAATAAAGAGAGATTTAGGAACTGACTAACAAACAGTTCTCATAGAAAAATTCTGTTTAGATACTTCCATTAGAAGGCCATATGCCCCACGTTGGGAGCGAACATAGAAGTTTTAGAATGAAATCACAAAAGGTTAGTTTAAGTTTGAATTATTGAAATGTTGTACACTTCCATGTATTTTGTCTTATGTCAGTATCTTCAGGCATTTGTGCGCTCGAATGCCCGAAGAAGCCGAAAGGCGAAACCCGGGTCGTTAGTGACAAAATACATGGAAATGTACAAAATCTCAATAATTCAAACTTGATATTGAAATTCCATCAAGCACCCTCAGTCGATGTCTTAAATTATAAAGGTTGTTTTTAACGTCCCAATTATACATAACTATCATGAAAGGTGAATTATTAATCAAGTTTTAAATTGATTTGGCTATTACTTTATATTATTATAGAATTCAATAAACCGTGTAACTGAGAGTGAATAAAAATTTAATATTAATTTTGGTGTAAAAATCTTCAAGAAAAACGCGTGTCACTTAATAACGTAGTTAAAAATTAATTTCCACTGAGTTACCACCTAATCCGAGTTGTTTTATAAAATAAAAAAATCTAGAAGCAATCTCATCACATATAATAAACAAATAAACGTCTTTACGAATTGCGGCGCTTGTTTGTAACCAGAGAAAAAAATGTGCGAGGAAAAACAGATTGAACGTCAAACTTTTGGATAACAAAGCAATTTAGAAAAAGATTATTGTTGAAAACAAGGAGAAAATTTTCTAAGTAAAAAGAAATTGTTTTATTCTAATTCTTTTTTACTCTAAGTAGTGTAAGTAGTTAGTGCCAGATACAAAAAGTTTAATAGTTTTTCAGCTTGACTAAACTTTATATTAAGACAATGAAAACATACAAATTTAGCCTTCGAAAAAGTATATTTCTTTCAATGCTATGTTGTAAAATAAATCTGAAACGTGGTTGTACATTTCTGAACGGAAAAGTATAGAAAAATGTTACAGGCATCTATTTCCTGAATCTAATATTTATCTCATTTAGGAATTTAATACAGGAATCTAAAAGTAAGTGAATTATATTTATTATGATTTAATTTTCATATGGGGAATATTAAATCATACAGCATATTAAGTCAAAAAATTGTGAATCTCATTACGAAGGATTTTCACAAAATATAAAATGATAGCATAATGAATACATTATGATACAAGTAAACAATACTGACCCTGATTATTAATTAGATATAAGTCAGTTCTTGTATCATCCATAAGAAAATCCATACTTTATATGATCTGTAATACAAAACGGGTTTCACAAATAATTTTTGAATGTTATAATGAATAATTATTTATATTGCTGATCATATTTGTATCAAACAAAATACTTTAAAACAGTGTTCTCCAAACATTTTAGCCTAAAGGCCACACTGACTTCTTCACTAAGTCCTTAGAGCCAAGACATACTGTAGTTTTGAATTATGCGCAAAATTTCGTATTGGGACTACCCGGCGAGTGAGGTATACGCGGACCGGATCGGTGGTGTTTACAGGTCATAGTTTGGAGACCCCTGCTTTATACCATTGTAAAATTTGACTGAACGTTTGACAGGGCAATAAATTTTTTTGGAACGATAGCCCAGTGGTCCAACCCTGTTGGCGTCAGTTGCAGAATTCGCTTGTTCGAATACCAGGACAGAAAATATCATAAATTCATTTTTCTGTCGATTTATGCATTTTTATTTGAGGGTATGAGTGTCTGTGATGTCTGAATTCCATACTAACTATCCGATCTTAAAAACGGGGAGTAAAGAAATCGATAAGCTAACCACTAGTCTTATACTAGCCTTACTATCTCAATTTCCTTACCTAAGCGATTTTTGGATATCAATTTGATGGGGCATTAAGTTCTAAGGCGCGTAAGCGTCATAGTTTTTTAAATCTCCTTCATCTCTAATGTTTTTTTTTCCCACTTCCATCGTTGCAGATAGAAGGGCGTGATCTCTGCGGAGCTAGGCAATCCACAATGAAGCCAATTCAAGTGGACACCAATTAAATTTATATAAATATACCTCCCCGCATACCACACCCAAACACATATATATATATATATATATATATATATACAAACGCATACACACATACACATATGCACATACATATATATATATATATATACAAACGCATACACACATACACATATGCACATGCAATACACAAGAAAGCATCCAGAGAACATTCATTTTCTATTACAAGGAATCGTGTTTATTCAATTTAAATAAAGAAAAACCCTGTTCGCATCTATGGGGAGTCGTCGAGCAGAACTGCTCTCGGTCTAAACTGATTCTTAAGTATTGTCTCATCGTAATTTTGTAGGTAAGAGATCGTTGGGTTATAATGTTTGCCTACATCACTGTGAAACTTTTGAGACATTTCGCGAACGAATTCTCGAATTGTAGGTACTTTTAAGTCTCTGTGTAGTAGCGAGTTATGTACGTACCACGGGGCGTTACATATTTGTCGCAATGATTTATTTTGAATAATCTAAAGAGTCTTCAGATGCTTGTGGTGAGCATAAGTCCATACCGGAGTAGCGTACACAATAATTGAGCGAGTTATTGCTGTATAGAGGAACAGCTTGCTTTTGAGAGTAAGTTTGCTTCTCGCATTTAACATAAAGTTTAATCCACCTTTTGCAGCATTAGCTTAACGTTTTTTGATCGCGGTGTGTTCGTTGAATTTAAGTCTACTATGTAAGGTGAGCCCAAGGTATTTGACTGTTTTGGACCACTTGATCTCTGTATTGTGCATGCGAATGCAATCAAAATTGGGTTTTCTAATGAAGCCCTTAGAAAACATAACTGCCGCGTTCTTTTCAGCATTAATTTTGATTCTTCAGTTGTCACACCAATCCGTTATGGTATTGGCGACCGTACCTAAGCGATAAAGGTTGAGTAACAAGCTGTTGTCGTAGAAAGACTTCTGTTGAGATAATCGCCATTAGTAGTCCACATATCCACATTGGGAGTGGACATGGTTTCAAAAAAAACAATTATTTAATTTCAATCATTTAAAATGAAGTATCTGTATTGTAGTATAAACAATGCACCAATCATATTTTAAAAGGTTTTTACTTATAAATAAATGACTGATATATTGCTTGTATTGATTTCCGAAAATTCTAAGCTAATCTTTCTATTGTTTCCTCACCTGGAATAATAAGTTAATAGGCTGACTTAAAACCGAAGTCAAAAAGCTTAAATATTTTGGGAAATTGTGAACAAAATCATTAATAAAGTCGATTCATTCACTCGCCAAAAGAACTTTATTTCAGTACTTACATTAATACTTAAAAAAGACTTATAGGTATCACCAAAGACTTAATAACAATATCCAAACAAGTGGAAGCGTAAAAATTCATGTAATCTTATTTGGCAAGTATAATATTATACTTTCATTCCAGTTCCGTCATGTTGATTCTTTCCATTTCGTTTAACAAGGTCAGTCAACATCTTGTTTGCGGAAATGTATGACGCGGTTTGCTGCAAAATTCTCTCACCAACTTTTCATCTTGTGGAAATGTCAAAACGAAGAAGGGAAAGTTTTCTTTTGTGCAAACATTAACTCGACACTCATATTAAGTTGGAGGCTATCGCGTTCCAACTGGCTGGATTTATTAAAGGCACCATCTTGCGGTGTACTTGATTCATGGTGGACGTGAATTAACTTTACGACAAAGCTGTAATAAGTGTTGATATTACTGGTTCAGTTGCGATGTTTCTTTGAACCTCAACGAGTTACAAATCTTAACGAATACCTTCTGTATACCATGGAGACAGTTAAGTAATAAATGTTACTTAACAAGGAAAAGAAGGTATCAATTAGTATCGTATTATATTAAAATAAAATAATCAACATTTATCGACTAATGGAACCTATTCAATCATTCATGACACAGGCTGTGTAATTAGCGTCACTGTAATTGTAATTACAAGGTCCATTTTTCTTAATTCGAAGAGAATATTTAACTATTATATGTAAAAAATAGTATTATTATTTATATATACCATTGGATTCACCAAATTTAGCCTTCTATCCAATCAATCTTACTCCCCTAGATCTTAATAATAATTAATTAATTAATAAATATTTTACATATTTTTCAAATATATTTTTTTAGTTCTTCTTTTCACCAAATTCATTTTGTATATATTATAAATATTCAAAAAGAAAAACATATCACTTTATTATCATTAATTCAATTTAAGCTTTAAATTTATTGAAAATTTCAGTACGGTCAATCTGGGTAACTTTGAGTCAGTTCTGAGGGATTTTGTATTTTTATGGTTCGCCATTGCATTTATGTGAGCTATTTTTCTACGTAAAAATAAATTCATTTCATAAGACGAAATTTAATCGTCATAAATAGATTTATTGTTATAATTGATATATAAATATAGATAAAACAAGGTGGGCAAAATTGTCATCCACATCGGGTAACTTTGGCCCACGATACAAATAATGACTGTAATTACTATAAATCCAGTGATTTTAAAGTATACGTAACTTTTCTTTACACTTTCATATGTTCTGTGCATAATTGATATGTGAAAAAATATACAGCATCTGGTTTGAAGATTAGTAATACAAATTGAAAATATGGCTAATCCAATTTATTTAAAGAAAAGTTTTTAAATTGTGTTTTATCATTCCAAGCTAACAGCTTACAAATTCAACAATAAAACAAAATATGCTGCTCATTCATTCATATTTTTACCACCAAGGGCTACTCAATACCTTTGCTTAACTAAAAAATGTTCATATGGCATTAGGATTATCATGGTATTATGACAGCGTCTTTTTACATGTAGTGGGCCAATCTTATAAGCAAACTTACCCAAATTCATGATAATTGTTTGTATTTCTATTTAAAATCTATGAGGTTTTGATGACTTCTAAACTGTTGTTTAGTTTTACATATTTAATAAATGTATTACATATTTAATAAAAAATGAATAAAATTATTATTTATCTACGTCAAATACATTCAACCATGCTTTGAAAGTAAATAAAATGTCACACTCAAATATCTGACAAGTGTATTCAATTTATGAAATATGACGCGATAAAAGTATTGAATACGTAATACCATAACACTCCTATTGCGCTATTTCATCGACACCCTCTTCCTCTATTTCCCCACCCTTACATCTCCTACTCGCTCCGAGATAAGTCTTTATCAGGCGGAAAATTTTGCCTAACTAGCACACCGACTGCGCAACGTCATACTTATTTCTTTTCCTCTCGTCAAAGAAGTGGCTTCATAGAACACTCTAATTTGAAGATACTGCGGTAAAAGTTGTAAACAAGAAAAAGCTCTGGCACATGAGAAACTAAAAATGGGAAGTTTTTTAATCACAGTAATCAGTAAACGCCAGTGAATCGGATGATTTCTTTCGTACGTGATTTCCATATTGCAGAAAACGAAAATTGTTTTGAAAAACACGTAGAATAAAGCGATGTTAAAATAGTTTGTACCAAGCCAAGTAAAATTTAAATTATTTTCTATGAAATCGGCGGTAACTTTGTGAAAATTCATTTTTAATATAAAATTAATATTGGTAACTTTGTTATTCTACTGGTTTTATCACTAACGTGCCGCGTGCTTCCTCTTTAAGAAGCATCTTCAGACTAACCATATCGTAAACAATGATTCCAGTTCTTAAGAATAAGAATCATTTTTGTGTATTTTACTCTTTGTTGTAAATATTTTTAATTATAATATGAATAATTTCTAATATTTTCGATGGAATACTCGTTAAATTTGTACAAGTCCATTTCAAATATAATTATACAATTGATTTATTTTTATTAATATTATATATAGTATAATAATACTGATTTTGTCACATCAGTGTATTCTACAGAACTACCAGTTGCATAGAAAATTTTACACATTTATTTATTATGTTTTAGGATTATTTGAAGTTAATCAACGAGATTGGTTGTAAGTTAATAATTAAATTGACATCCTTCAACTGCTTTTGTAAGAGTTGAAAAATGAGGCGGTATGAGGAATACCTCTTATCAAATCAACCCCTCTACAGTTAAAGATTAGGAAGAGATAATAACATCCTAAAAATCTGTACCTGAAGTCTACTAGTTTACAACTAGGATACAGCCATCGATGTCCTTGGTGAAACAGAACAGCTAAAATAAAAAAATTCTTCTGAAGATCAGTACCATTTTCGTACATATAAATAACTCATTGTCAGATATAAATGACATTGTAAAAAAATATTGAATAATGTACTTTTAAGAAACATAAATATAGTAAGCTTTTAGGCAACAAAGGTAACATTGTTTTTTTTTTTGGTCCAAATATATTTATTTGGCAATAAAAATTAATGTTTGCCAAACACATGCAATTAAATAATCTCTTGTGAAAATCGCGATAAATTATATCTATCGAGAAATAAATATGTATGCACCTAGATACCAGAAGTATTATATACTACTTTTTTATTTTGCACAAAATATATATTTTCTCACTTTTTCCGCATTGGAATTTGTAAAAAAACTTTGATTTCAATGAATTTGTGTATTTTGCTCGACGGAACATGTTTTTTAAGAGAAGGGGGGAAAATATTAATTAAATACTTTTCAAATCAAATTTAAAATAAGTGAATATCTAAGTACTTTAATTAAACATGTAATATAACGTCATTTCCATTGCAAATTTGTATATATTCAAAATTTCAATTTCTTTGAGTAGCATAAAAACAGTGTAAAAAAAATAACTTTATCGAATTAAAAAAAAAAAAAAAAAAAATACGTAATCAATATTTAATATATGTACTCAACCATATTTTTTGTCAGTTGCGTTATTTTGCATGCAATTAAAGGTGATTTGTGCAGTGTGCGAAGAACACAAAAAATCGAAAACGCATATGCAGATAAATTTTGCAATGAAAACAATGATAAGTGAAATGAATCAAAAATTCTTTTGAAAAGTTTTTTTAAGTAATGGAAATTACACTTTATAATATTTGTATGATCTCTGTATGCGTCTGTAACGCATAGTACAACACGGTACATACACATTCTCTTCTCCTACATTGAGAAAATGTAGACAGGAGGCGCTTCTTTCAGTACATTTATTATACTAGTTGTAAAATAACACTCTAGTCATAAAGCATGCTGTATGCAACTGGATAAGTTCTAAGATAAATCAATGACTATCTTACGATAAAATTATTAAATCAATAATACTTAATACACAACATACATATTTTATTTTGAGTTTATTATTCAGGATGTAACAAAATCGGGTACGATATTAAAAGCACACTATAATGTTTCTATATTAACATTCTTTTCAGACTTTTTCCAGAGAAAATTTCCCGGGGAGGCATAGGTTGTTTCCCATGGGAAATATTCCAAAAATTTCCTTCGTCCTTCGCACGTATTTTTTTGCCTGCGCTGTAAAAGTTTGATGTAGTTTTTTTTCAATAGCGGATTTACTTCCAAACTACTTTCATTCAATAAAAAATATAACTTTTATTCAATACCGACAATACAAAAATCCTAAATAATGTAAAGGCAAGGGGTAAAACTTTTATTTCACATGAATTACTGTATAAAAAGTAACTCCAATTGAATTGACAGACTTTACAATTGTATTTCCTGTTTTTTTAAATAATTTAGTTTCAGGTTGTACGAAATCGAATAAATTACCTGGTATTCTAAGCTCAAGCATTATTTCATTAAATTGTAAATTTGGAAAAGACTTGGTATTCTTTTATTTAGTAGAAACCTAAATTCTGTTTTGTTTATGTTCGTTGCGTATTTTTTATTTTGTGGATTAAACATAAGTGAGCAATTAAAAATGTAATGAATTTCGCAGACCACAGGTAAACATTTAAAAAAACCCCAAAGAGACTTCGAATAATAAATGTGTATTTTTATTCATCTCGAATTAGAATAAAACTCGCTGCCTGGAATGGTATATGTAAACAGTATCAAAAATTAAATGGGTTTACCCAAAAAAAGGCTCAAAGTGACCCTTAAAAACGCATAACACCAACAATCCATCTGTTAACAAATCCCTTAAAGCTATTTCAAACACACCCAGCTCCGAAATAACACCTAGGGATTGCGCAATTACTCTCGGAACGATTACGCCCCAGATACCGGTGCTAGGGCGCAGTGGGCCACTGCAAAGTTGGCCATGGTCCAAACTCAAAACCGGGAGCTTAGAGTTAGAGTGAAGTGGGTCAGTGGCGGAATGCGCTCGCACCCTGGTTCCCCATATAAAGGACTTCGAACCCGTACTGCGGGGCGTCCAATATACAGGCTGTAGCGAAAAGGATAGCATAGAATCTTTAAATGTTTTCTACAATATCAGGGATTCAGCTATTGTGTTGCAAGAATATTATATGAAATGAAAGAAATTTTATTTTCCAAGTGTGTATATATTTATGTTTGATATTGGGGAGCATATGGACTCCTAATCGAGATTATCTCTGTAGACGTTTTTCTACAAGAACTACTTGCGACTCAGTTACTCAACCCCATCATTTCTAATGAATATATAAGGTTAATACAGGACTAATGATAATCTAATAGCCCATGCTACGCCTCGTTTTTAAGTTTGCATGGCTGGGGTGAAATATTAAAAAATAAAAAGAGTTCCTAATGGCATTTGAGCTCGCGAGCACTATAACCAAAGCCAACGACGTTGGTCACTCTGCTAAAGGTTCGAAAATGTGTATTAGTTACACTATAATGCAAAAATCGTTTGCGCTGCTCCTTCATTTTTAATAAAATAACACAAGTTTAGCAACAAAAATGTGATTCCTCACAAGTGTTTATATTACCTTTTTAATCTAACAAAAAAAGTAATAATTTAGACTTTATCAGTATGAAGTTATGGTAGTATAATTTTGCGTGAGTTCTTTTTTATTTTTATGTCAAACTCAATATCAATTACCTTCATCATTATAATTTTAATTTACTGATTAAAATTATTTCATTTTTTAATAACATATAAAACAAGACATATATGTATATTTTCCAACATGAGAAATGTATTTTTCTGATGATCTATTTGAAAATATATACATATTTCTTGAAAAATGAATTTATTTGTTTTACAATAAATGTGTATTTTTATGCAAATGTACAGGATAGATAACATCAATCTCCGCATAAAATATCTTTCGAAGTAAATTTGCAACGTATAACCTGTACATTGTGAGAGTTTATCAAATAAAAAAATGAATACAAACACCCAAAACCGGTATTTGTAAGGGGTTTTTCTTAATTTTTTTCTCTATTCATGTCATGCAGCTGAAAAATTCTTTAGAGTGACTGTCACGGAATAGGTTAAATTGCTGTAGAGACGTTAGAAAAATAAAAATAAGTAAGAAAAAACCATTTTTTTTCATTATATGAATTTTGTTATTAATTATTTACCATGTATTACTTGCGAGTGCCCATTTGAATCAAAACACTCCTTATCTTTAAATTTGGATTATTGAGATTTTGTACACTTCCATGTATTTTGTCACTAACGACCCGGGTTTCGCCTTTCGGCATCTTCAGGCATTCGAGCACACGAATGGACTCGAACTGAGTCCATTCGTGTGCTCTCGATCGTGTGATCGTGTGATCGTGTGATCGTGTGATCGAACTGAGTCAGTTCGAGTCCATTCGTGTGCTCGAATGCCTGAAGATGCCGAAAGGCGAAACCCGGGTCGTTAGTGACAAAATACATGGAAGTGTACAAAATCTCAATAATCCAAATTTAATATTGAAATTCCATCAAGAACCCTCAGTCGATGTCTTAAATTAAAAAATACTCCTTATCTTTGTTTTTGTATAACAATGGCTACCTAGATATTACCTACCTACATTTTCCGGCTCGCGGTGAACGATATAGGCAGGTTGTATTATCGCTTTCACTTCGAAAATTTATCAAGTGAAATATTTTGTACTCGGAACTATATTTTTATCTCAAAAAAATGCTCTCTCGGAATATTTATAAAACTATACGTCGAAATGTAGATTAGAAATCCATTCATACAAAGAATTCCTCGCCTTTGCCAAGACATTCACTACATGAGATTTGTATACAAACGTCACAAACACTATCTAATTCGCTTTCAGATAAATATTTTTCAGCTGCTTGTGGTTTTAATGTAAAACAGATGGACTACTGATGAGGTCACTGTCTCAAGATAAACAGTTTTACGAGAAATTAATGTTATTCTCTTGTTACTTAGCTTCTCACTTTTTTTTGCTTCGGATACAGGTACAAAGATGCAGCTTAGAAATATAATTAGCTAATCGCTCTCTCTATACGTGAAACAGAATGTAAGCAACACAGAAGTGTCTTTAACGACAAATCCAATAATTGGTTGAAAAATCAATTTATGACAATTTAAGTAAAGACATTCGAAACCATCGACATCGCTACTGAATATGACGGACGCCTGAGAACGTTAACCATTCGGCTACAAGACAAGCAGTTAGTATTAAATTAACATAAATGAATGTTTCATTCAGGTTTCTGAATATTATTCTCGTAAAAACGAAAAACCAAAGACAGTTTGAAATATAACTTTACGACTGCGTTGTTCTATTAATGGACATCTTTTTGCTATGCGATGCTTTATTTGCCTAACATCCGTAACATAAAATTGAAATCGTTCTCACTTTCATTTGATTCTTTTGCCATTCCTTAAAATTGGATATAGATAAATTGGCTACCATACATTCGTATGGATATTTTTAGTAGCGTATCCTGTCACAAAACAGACGCTTGCCACATGCACACAACTTAGTACGATACATTTCCTTCTATTATGATTGATTTCAATTTGTTTATTGTAAATCGGAAACCGTATTATTTCAACGTCAAATTCTCTTCTTCTTCTTATTCTTATTCTTTTTACACTATTAACTAATTGAATATGAGACCCGCGGTGGTTGACTAGCATCCAGATCTCTTCTCGTGGAATCTTTTATCATACCTCACTTAAAACAGCTAAGCAATCTACAGTAAGTCACCGAAAGAGTTTAAGCTATTCAAATTCACAAAATAATTCTTTATTAAGATTAAAAAGGCTATATTAATATTTTTTCCATATGCAAAGCGTGTGAATTAGTAATTTTAACATCAGGTTTTTTGTATAAAACCCTTAATTAGTCGGTCGAGGATCAATAATCCGGTGGGAAATTTTAAAGTTCCGCGAGGGAGTTGTTGCCGTTTATTAAAGTTTTTTAATATAACATATATGCATATTTGGAAAGCACCTTTTGAGTAAGAGCAAGATTATCTTATGAAGGGGGGAACATTGATGAAAAGTGGAATGAAGCAAAAAGGTTTTTTAACCCCTGGTCTATAACAATGTGTGTGCAAAAATCTTATCTCTGGCCCCAAACCTAATAAAAAAAAACGATGCTTTGTTAACTCTTATTCAAAACATTCCAGCAATAAATTAGCTGTAATTAATTCTTATTATTATAAAATAATAATTATAAGACAAGTCGACTGTGGTCTACAAAGAGAGATCACAAGGGTTATGTTAAGAATATTATAAAATGATCGCAGTAAACAAGCTTCGATTTTTAAATATTCAAAAAGCTTACAACATTACAAAATCCCATTTTCTTGTTTACGAATTGAAACAATCAAATGTATACATCTGAATTTAGTTAAAAAAACAAGAAATTCTAGTGCATTAGTTTTATTGTACATCATTATATATTTTTAAAGCAACATCGTTGTCACAAGATAACCATAGCATGATATTCTCTAATATTTTTATATAAAAATATACATCATTTCAGAGTTGAGTGACGTAAATAACTATATATCTCTTTTGTATTTTCGGCTTGAGAACCCCGTTGTATATTACAGAATACCTCGTTATTTTGTATAAAGGTGTAGAGTATTGAATATCTGTCAACGGGTGTATCTGATAGCAGTTTATGTTTTCTCACCTCTCCCCCACGAGAAACGAACTCTTGCAGAAGCGGAAATGACACTCTCAGCCCCCGCAAACTGAAAAGTTTGATGATTTAAAGCAATACTACTTAATACAAATACCGTTTTACATAAACACTCGTCTATTCTACCCAACAATATAGTCTGTTCTAGAAATATATAATAAATTTGGGTTATTGAGATTTTGTACACTTCCATGTATTTTGTCACTAACGACCCGGGTTTCGCCTTTCGGCATCTTCAGGCATTCGAGCACACGAATGGACTCGAACTGCCTCAGTCGAATGCCTGAAGGTGCCGAAAGGCGAAACCCGGGTCGTTAGTGACAAAATACATGGAAGTGTGCAAAATCTCAATAATCCAAATTTGATATTGAAATTCCATCAAGCACCCTCAGTCGATGTCTTAAATTATATAAATATATAATATATGAAACTTACTATTATTCAATATTTGTATTTAACTAATATAAAATAGCTTAAAAAAATATTTTTTTATTGTGAGACAGATCTATCAATGTCTTAATATTGTTGGATTACTGAAGAATAATAACTATTTGCTGATATAATTATGCTGGATTATGCTTTAATTCTATAGTCGCTCATATTACTTCATCAAAATGATATGAGAAAACACAATTGAAAATGTTGATAATTATTTCATATCGAAATAATACTCCTAGCGAGCAATATCGAAAGTTTCTGATAGTATGTCAATTTTTTCAAGCAATTTTTCAGATTTTTCACTCATGTCTGCTCCCAGTGTGGAGCACTTTTTTCCTAATAGAAAGAACATCTCAACGTGAGTTATTTTTCTAGAACTAATTATTAATATGTTGCCCAATCTTTTTTCGGGGCTAAAATAACAATAGAAAAATGGAGCTAGGAAAAAATCGCTGCCCAACGCCCCTATTTAGGATAGAGAAAATAATTTTAACTTTACAGAAATCAATGTTTTCAATGAAAATATATGAATCGATTGTAAAATCAATGTATGAAAATGTTAACTCTGTTAATTAATCCTGTGGCCACCACTATCAAATAAGACAAATGCCCAAAAACCGTTAACCACTCGGATACAAAATCGGTATTTTATTAGCAAAATTAAATTTGTGTTTTTACTTAACCAATAAGCTACCAAAAATAAACTATTTGTAATCATTTATGGGAATAATATTTTTGTAGATTCCTTCATCTTGTAGTTCCCACAATGTTTATTCATTTGTCATCACCAATTTCATAGACTTTTTTTTTAAATAGCTATATTAGTCTTATAATACGGAACTATTTTTTTCCCTTACCAATATCTTAAATCCTTCATACAGTTCTTATTTTCATTATTCATTTAATACAATCTAAAGTCTAAATATTTTTCATTTAACATTTTTCAAATAGCAGCCGACAATATTTTTTACATAAAATATTTTAGATTCCTTTAGTATTTTACGAATACTCAAATAAATGAAACATCTTAGAAATGTAAATGATTTGCGAAAGAATCTTTAAAATAGGCACTTGACCGATGAAACTGCGTATTGTAAATTTATACAAAACATTTCATGGAATCATTAAAATATTTGACATTTTTATTGAATGTATTTTTGACGAAATGCGTTCTTTGAATATTCATTTATGAAAAAATTAAATATAATTTAGGAGTCAAAGTTAACTTAATAAAATTAATATTTTTCGTTTTGTACCATTAGATATATATTTTATTTAAAAATGAATACTTTCAAATGTTTACTGTGTCTAGCCACTGAAATTTAAACATTCTCTACCTTAATGGATAAACTTCGTTATTCAAATATTTGAATACAAAGTTTACGGTTAATAATTTTTTCGTGAATCACTGTTTTTACAATTTTGAAAACAGTAATAACGTCTTAAAAATTATTTGGTCGATGTGTTTTATAATAATTTCATATTAGACAGCTATTTCATTTAATTTAGGAGAGTGTTAGCATAAAAAATAAAAATTAATTCAGTAAACTAATCGTAATATCAACGGTGTTTTGGCCAATTGATGTAACTCTCAAAATTGAAATTGTTCATGAGAGAGCAAAAACTGTTTTTATAGAAAACATTACATGGTGATTTGCGTTATGAATCTTTGGAATGAAATTCTGTAAATTCTCATGTTTTCAGATACGGAGTTATACGTAGGGATTTTCGAAATAATAGTGGCTTACATTAAGTAACCGGGTCTGAATTATTAAGCCTAAATCAATGTAAAATGATGTTTCCCTTCCAAAAAGTGATCAACTGCAACTGAAGAGAACTGCTCCGTCGTTTTTGAAATGAGATTCAATCAATAACTCATTTTTGTATTTTTTAATTAGCCAAAACACCGTCAATGTTAAGTATAAATCTGCAAAAATAGAAATCTCAGTTCATTGACACCTATCAGTCTATGGAAATACAAGAAACCTAAAATTTCCTTGAATAAAATGACCAGCAGATTGCTAATAATAAAAGTCTTTCTTTTGAGTCGCAGTAGGTAGTACATGATAAAAAAGATGATTTCTGTACAAGTTTGTCCACTAATTGGAAGGGACATATTTATCTGAAGTTATAATATGTCTATCAAATTAAAATTCAAATATTAAATTAAAATTGATAACTTAGTTATTTCACTTGGTGTATCACTAACGTGACGCGTTTCGCCTCTTTAAGAAGCATCTTCAGACTAACCACGAGTTATCAATTTTAATTTTATATTAGAAATGAACTTCTACAAAATTATCGCCGAATCTATAGAAAATATCAAATTCAGAACTAGTTTCTAAGCTAATATACAACGAAATAAAAAGTTGAAAATTAAACATCCCATACAAAACGGGCGGTTATAGATGATACTGTATAAATAATGAATGATTGAGTGAAATGATTCCATCAATTATTCAACCAAGATCAAATAATTGTGATAAACGTTAAGCATATAAGAATAATTACTCTTGGTCACGTTTTGAACATAAAAAATCTGCTATCTGCGAAAGCTCTGAAGTATGCGTTTTTTATCCCTGCGACGCAGCATAATATAATATATTGTAATATATTTTATTTCATTTACACCATCGAGTATATAATTTTTAAAGGCCTCATCTTTCGGAGAGAACTGTCATCATCATTTTAAAGTAGTAAATATTCAAGACTAATTATTAGCTTTTTTCAATATATTTATATACATATTTTAGACTAAGCATATTTTAATATCGAAAGAACGGTTGGTAAGAATTATAGTAAGAAATGCGAATAACAAGATATCGGATATGTATACGAGATGAAAGAGTAGACTATCATATATACCAAAACCGTCTGATTGTCATTAGTATCAACTTATCCATGAAGTATTATAATAACTACGATTTTCACTACATTCCAAAATATGGCTGAAATCTATATTCTGCAATACTGTTAAACATTAATTTACATTACTCTCTGACTGATAATCATTAACTACACACATTTAGTAGAAGCTTGTTGACCGTCAGTGTTCATTTTTGATACATTTCAAAATACATAATCAGTTTGCATACAATACAGTAATTGTTGATGATATTCCAATAGATTTTTACTACATAACAGTATTGAATATAGATGCGATTAACTCGAGGAGAAGAAATATCAAGAACATCCAAGCCCAAAATCTCAAATTTTAAATTGACCTGGGTGAGAGCTGACCTTAGTTCCACCTAATCGCTTGTTAATGCTCTTACCACAAGACCAAACAGGCTAATTTATTTGTTATCATCATGGATACATATTGCAAATTTAATGCTTTGTATGATACACAGGCGCGGCTCTTCCATACACACTGCGGAACTGCAGCACCGCCAAAAGTTGAGAAAAATATAATTTTATAACATACATATATTTATGTATATTAAATGAAAATATCACTATTATTTAAGCGTGTATTAAGCTCACCCGCTCACCGATACCAATAATTATCATACACCACGGTACATTATAATATCACAAAGTGAGACATCTTCATGATTCTGTGCAGTACGGTTTTTGATGGAATATGCTCGAGTCAATGAAGGAGGGGCGCGGAGAGGAAGGACTTGCAACTAGAAGGATGATATAAACTGCGAATTTGGCAGTTTTTGTGTTCTGCGTGCGGGTGAGTGTGCAGTGGTCTGACCCCTCACGTGACGTCTGTCTTAATAAAAGCGATATTTTTTAAGAAAAAAAGACAGAAGAATGAATTTTATAATGAAATAAAAATACACATAATGTTAAATTTTAATAATTTTGATGGTAACAGTAAAATATAATCCAAATAAGCATTTTTTTATTTTTAATCAACCGCAGCACCCCCCACATATCGTATCCACAAGCCTCCACTGATATACAGAATTATAAATATTATTGTTTGTATGTCACACACAGCATTATAAAATATTCTGGCATGGAAGGTTAGGTTTTTCTACCAATTTAATTTTTGATGAATTTTATCTGAAATGAACACATATAGTTGTAATTATGTTCAAAGTATCGTTTGTTGCCCAAATTAAACTCTTTGGTTGGTTACGAATAAAGAGTAGAAGAAAATACGATAACAAAGGAAAGTAAATTAAAATTTCATCGTATATCATGACAATATGTTTCTGACGCCTGAATATAAAGCGTCCGATGCATATGTAAGCATTGCTCGGTTTACCATAGCAATTAGAGGCAAATATTAAGGACGAAAAACAACAGAAAGTTCTTTGTTGCTTGTATAGACTCCCATGGGAATTCCCCGCCAAAGGAAACCAAAATTCAAAGGATTGTTTGGCCCATTTGTGGAAACATTTTGTTTGGCGTCCGACATATTTATACGTTGGGTGGACAGTTATGAAACGAATAAATCTCTCAAAAGGATATTCAGACATGCGCCTCGTTTCACCTTTATACGAGTAATTATTTTACTATATAATACCGACAAATTTATGAAATATATATTTTTAATTTATTTCAAATTATAAAAATATTTTCTTCATAGAGTTTTCGTAACACAGTCTATGCTTTACGAATTCTACAGTAATTTATCTACAGTTAACGAAAAAAAAAATAATATATTGGGGCATCATTGCAAATAATTGCAAAATGCACTTTATTGAATTTAATTTCTTAAAGAACAAAATACTTTCGCATCTTGTATTTAATGACCTCACGTTACTTTTATGTTACTTAATGACATGTAGAGCACCTAAACGTACCTTACTTACTTTTTCTGAAAATATCACTTCTCATTGGCTCATATATGATATACCAAAAGCTAGGAAAGAACACACACCCTTCCAGTAAACCATAGGCCAATAAGTCTACTCCACGCCTTGAGCAAGATTCTAGAGCGTGTGATTAAAGCTAGTCTACAAGAAGTAGTAACCGAAAATAAAATCACCCAGACACTCAACACGACTTTCGTGCTAATTACTCGACAAACCATCAACTTCTTCGGGTAGTGGAGTTAAACACAAGTGGATTTATTCTTAAAGAGGTTACTGCTGACCTCTTCTGAGATATTGCAAAAGCCTTCGACAGGGTATTGACCGAAGGGTTTGTATTCAAAATGTCGAAGGCTGGCATAGGATTGCCACTAACTTATTCTTGACAGGCAGACGTTTCAAAGAAAAAATGGATGAAACTCGATCCTCACTAAGATCAACCCAGGTAGGAGTTCCGCAAGGCTCTGTCTTGGGACCCATATTGTATAACATATACACGCATGACATTCCTTTCGTCGAGGGAAATGATACGATCATAGCTCAATACGCAGATGATACGGCTATTTTAGCAAAATCCCATAACTGGCAAAGTGCTGTCAAACAAATACAATCAGTCACAAATACCATAACGGATTGGTGTGACAACTGGAGAATCAAAATTAATGCTGAAAAGAACGCGGCAGTTATGTTTTCTAAGGGCTTCATTAGAAAATCCAATTTTGATTGCATTCGCATGCACAATACAGAGATCAAGTGGTCCAAAACAATCAAGTACCTTGGACTCACCTTACATAGTAGACTTAAATTCAACGAACACACCGCGATCAAAAAACTCAAGCTAATGCTGCAAAAGGAAGATTAAGCTTTATGTTAAATGCGAGAAGCCAACTTACTCTCAAAAGCAAGCTGCTCCTCTATACAGCAATAACTCGCCCAATTATTGTGTACGCTACTCCGGTATGGACTTATGCTCACCACAAGCATCTGAAGACTCTTTAGATTATTCAAAATAAATCATTGCGACAAATATGTAACGCCCCGTGGTACGTACGTAACTCGCTACTAGACAGAGACTTAAAAGTACATACTATTCGAGAATTCGTTCGCGAAATGTCTCAAAAGTTTCACAATGATGTAGGCAAACATTATAACCCGACGATCTCTTACCTACACAATTACGATGAGACAATACGTAAGGATCGGTTTAGACCGAGAGCAGTTCTGCTCGACGACTCCCCATAGATGCGAACAGGGTTTTTCTTTATTTAAATTGAATAAAAACGATTCCTTGTAATAGAAAATGAATGTCCTCTGGATGCTTCCTTGTGTATTGCATGTGCATATATGTATGTGTGTATGCGTTTGTATATATATATATGTGTGTGTTTGGGTGCGGTATGCGGCAAGGTATATTTATATAAAAGCAATTAGTGCCCACGTGAATTGGCTTCACTATGGATTGTTTAGCTCTGTAGCGATCATTCCCGTATATCTGCAACGATGAAAGTGAAACAAAAAAAAATTAACATTAGAGATGAAGGATACTCAAAGAACTATCACGTTAACGCGCCTTAGAACTTAACGCTCCATCAAATCGGTATCCAAAAAAAAGTATATAAAACAATATATTAAAAAGTATGATCGGGGATTCATATCAGCGGACAACGGAACTGAACTACTAGTCATGTCCTAACCATATTTTCTGTCCTCACTCTCTACAAAAAATAAATTTGAGCGTCTAAATTTAAAACACTTCTTCTGTTGAGATGATCTGTTAAGAGTCAATATCGTCACTTCCATCGCAAAACCATTTATCAGAATAATTGTCATTGTCCTGGAGAAGCAAAACGCATAATATAGCTTAAAAAAGCAAGATGCCATATTTTTGTCAATAACACATCTTTTTATTGCTAGTTTCTATGAAACAGGGACAAGAAGTCACTACTTATATTAAAATTACTTTAAAAATTCTAGAATTCCTGGAATACAACATAATGGAAAGAGAAAAACGTGTTTTGAAATGCTCAAATTAGAGCCGTCATATTGGTCCTAAATTTACATATTTTTGCTAGGTTATCTAGAATACTGTTTTTCATACGTTGACATGGTTGAAAATGTCGGTTTCTGTGGTCCTGGTTCAAGTCCCAGCATGGTCAATAAATGTTGACCATCGGTCGGATTTAGATTTTTTCAATTTAAATTTACGATCTTGGACATGAGTGACTTATAAAAATTCTCATCGATTTTATCTCGTATGATTTTAATATAATTTTCATAATATTTGGCGCATTGACTGTCAGCTATAATGCCAGATATTCTTTTTTTAAATATGAAAAAAAAAGGAGTACTTGCTATGATTTTGATAGATATTATATTACTTTAATTTCTATGACTATAATATATGGCAATTATTGTATTTTGTTTCTTAGTGTTGTGTGTGTTAAAAAAACAATAAATTAAGCATAGTATCCACTTACATTGTCTTATCTTTGTTGTTTTCTGTCAGAATTATGGTTTAGAGATTATTAACAATATATCAAATTATAAATGTGTATTCAACTAATACTCTCATTAATTGTAATTAATACCGGTTCAATAACGCTCTCGACGTCTTATTCGGCTTATCTAGACTAGATGCTGTTTGATTAATCACACATCATTCATCAAACTATAATGGTGTTATTATCGTTATTGCGATCTGAAATTAATATTGGTCCAAAAGTAAGACAAATGTATTTTTTCAATAACCACTATTATTTTTCAGGTAGTCAGGTAGGTAAAAACGAGGCGTAGCAAGAGGAATAAGTTAACCACTAGCCCTATTCTTTTTTCCTTACTATCTTCGAAAAAATAAAGGTTCAACAACTAATTAAAAAACAGTTCTCCTAGAAAAACTTTTGTTAAGGTAAACTCCGTTATGAGTCCATATGGTCCACATTGGGAGAGAACATGATTAAAAAGTCAGATTAGATTGCTTCATTGAAGTATATATTTTTTAACAGGAATGATTTATTTGTCGAAGCATTTTTTTTTAAATATAGTATCTAAAGTATAAAGCACTACTTGGTGTATATTTTCATGGGTCTCAGAAACCTGAGAGGCTTCCAAAAGTAGAAATATACCTTTTATTATAAGTTATATTCCCATTATGAGCAATTCTTTATCATAATATTAATATATTTTTACAAAATTTTCGCTGAAATCTATCGTGAAAATAGTTAAGGACTCATTGGAATGTCTAAATATATATGAGGTTCAATTTGTTATTACGCCACTGCGTACACATATTATATAGAAAGAGCTTGATTGAGATTGTTTGAAATACTCCAAATCGAGAACAGAGATAATATTCTATGTGTAAATTAATAAAACTGAAATGGAAAAACCAATTAGAGTTTTTACTCTCAAATTTCGTAAAATAAAACATATTTATTAATGGAATTTAATAGATGAGGATTCTATTTCTGGCCGCAAGAAATCAATAGTACCTTCAAATTTGGATTATTGAGATTTTGTACACTTCCATGTATTTTGTCACTAACGACCCGGGTTTCGCCTTTCGGCATCTTCAGGCATTCGAGCTCACGAATGGACTCGAACTGACCGAACTGACTCGGACTCGGGTCGTTAGTGACAAAATACATGGAGGTGTACAAAATCTCAATAATCCAAATTTGATATTGAAATTCCATCAAGCACCCTCAGTCGATGTCTTAAATTAATAGTACCTTCATTTTGTAAATATTTAATTTTTTTGAGATTGAGGTGATTCAATTAGATGAAACAAAACTGTGAGAGTGTTTATTTATTGAATTGTCATTTTATTTGTAGTACTCCATTATAATAACGTAAAACATATATAAATATGTTTTACGTTATTATAATGGACGTTATTTACATATAAATGTAAACTTTCCAGCGATTATCTACTAAAAATATTTCGATATCAGGTCATATATAGGTTCTGACAATGGCGTGACACTCAAACAGAAAATCAACTATATTACATAATTCTTGTGCAACTAAATAATAGCTTGTGGTTTAAAAGTTTCCGGCCTAACGGTATTTAAGAGGTAAAAATTATACAATAATTATTATCTTTGGATACTATCACAGTACGATATGTTTTTTAGAACGACTAACTCTTCCGTATCACTATATAACAAGATATTTTTTTCATTGAACTGAACTTTTCTAACATTTTTAGGCCAATATACTTTGAGCCTCACTTTGCATATAGCTATTTACCTACACATTTAACGCATTTATTAAATTGTAGAGATAATAGACAAACTGAAAACAATGCTTATGTATGCTTGAGCGGCTTTGTGAATCTTTGACTATTCAGCTTCGGTTGTTCAACCAAGTCTAGTTTAACGATCGTCATAAGTACGAGGATACATTTCTAAAATAAATACACATTCACTTGGGGAGTAAACATGGAGATAGAACATCCGTTCGGAATATGGGTCGGTCTCCACAAACCGGATTATGGTGAACGTCACTGTACAGCTTACCGTATTATCTCCCTTAACCCAAATTGCACCCCGTTTGGTTTGTTATGCCTCCACTATTAGAGCGTTCGTTCGCAACCTTGCAAATCAGGAGATTTTTTATTCAGCTTCAAATTTATTTAAAGATCCAGATTAGCAGTGGGGTACTTTTATGTGTCGCAGAGCCGCAACGCTTCATAACGCTAACGAAAATTAAATCCCCTTCTATATTTATATTTTGTGTATTTTATAATTATTTAAAAACATCAGATATAAATAAAAACACACTTTTCAATGCCACATGTTCCCCATACTGATTTAGACAAATAAAAAAAAAACTTAATAAAGTAGACCACCCGATAACACGATTGCCGACAACTCGTTTTTTATTAAAATTTGTGACTGCTCCTTGATTACATTTTTAACCACTCTTGAGCCACATGCGTATCCTCTGATTTTGTATGAGTATGATAGCCGCAATAGCCCGTTACCAGATAGCTCGCCTTCAATCTACCGTGTTATCTGGGAGTCTACTGTATTGTTTTGGGAATGAATCGATGTTTTGATATAATCGCAATAATGTTGCTACAAAAACATTTAAAGTGTGCCTAATAGATTCTATGTTTAAAAAATTAGGTTACGTAGCCAAGAAGGCAATTTCTCTGAGATTTTTCTCAGTAGTATTTTTAAAACTAAACACTTCCTTATCGGAAATACCGCGACTGTGGTTGACCAAAGGTTCAACTTAACTTTACTACATACTAACGTCAAAGTTCACACAGGCAAAAGACAAATTTCAATAAATAACATTCATTCCAATGCAAACCGACTGCACGTAGATGAAAATTCGATGTGAAGTATTGTAGAGGAATGTTTGACAGAATAAATTATAGACCAATTTGAATATATCCACCGTTGAGAGAATTGAAAAAACGAATTCAACAAAGACTGTCTATGCCACCATATTTGTAATCAATCAATGATTCAACTATTTTGTTTCACTTATTTAACCAATATTTTGATGGTGGCCACTACAGTCGAGATTAAAAATCACTTCTCGAAAATGTGTAGTATTTTTTTAAATGATTGTTCAAAGCTAACTGCCAGGACACCAGAAATTTAAAAACCACTTAAAATAAACTCCAGTAGAAAATAATTCACAAAAATCGATGCCTGGTGATTTATTTATTTTACAAGGAACAGTTGAATAAAGTATTTTTCGTTCGTGAAACGGAAATCTTAAAATAAGGCTGAGTCTGAAGACGCTTAGCAAATAAGGTTAAAACGTGTTCCATTTAGCTACACAGCCAGTGAAATTTTAATTTTAATTTTATATAGAAATTATTCTTACATGTTTACTGTAGAATCTATCCAAAAAACCAAAAAGCTTGTTTCTTTGCTAATTACACACACGAATCAGTGAATAAATTACATCCATTACAAAAAAAGAAGTTCACTTATTTAGCAGCTTAACAACGGCAGCAATTCTTAGCTGTGCACACACACGATAAGCGAAAAGTTTGCATTGTATAGATATATTGGACATTGCCACAAAAACAAACGGCGAAAAAAGGTTCGGCCGGAAATAATTCAGGTTTTTGGTAAAAGAAAAATCAACACAAAAGTCAAATGGACGGCATTTTCCATTAGCGTTTTCTCCGACCTCTTCCTCATTACAGACTTCCTCCATTTAATGTGTGCCGAGTTTGCCCAATCTTTAATGATGTTACTTGATCTCGTTTGTTCAACATCCAGCCGAGCTTTAACGAAAGTTTGTTTTGGCCAGAGCTTTATTTAAACAAATCGTTATTCTGCAAGTCATATTGTATACATTAAGCACGAGCTGCACTAGATATTTTTGTATCCATCGAATGCTCAAGTTTCATTGAATGATTTGAGATTTAGAAGGGAAGACATATTCATTTTAAATTAATCTTGTAACAAATTAATGTAGAATACACATTTCTTTCATTAAATACTACGTTTTTCAATTAATTCAAAATATCAAATAAACAATTTCGATTACATATCCAAATTATCAACGCTCTTGTGAGGTCGTCAAATTTTCCACTCGAGAGTTTATAGACATTAATTTTTCTCTACATTTTTAGTCTACATAAATTTTAACGTCTTTTCCCATTCATTTCTATAAATTAACAGGCCGTAGAGATGGTAAAAAACCGTTTGTAGGGCAAAGCGCGAAAATGGTCCATACGTCGACCACCTTCTTTACGGGCGATAAATTATACGGTGTCCATAGAAATGTCAACCTTAATACTTAAAGACGATATCGATAAAGTTCTTTAGTATATTTATCAAATTGAAGTGGGCACCAATCACTCGCAAACAATTATCATACATAAGTGGTTGAAAAAATCGACCGCGACCACAGCTGGAACATGATTTATGGATAACATTTGATTTTGCAAATCATATTTTTTATTGTTATAATGTGTGTTGCGGGAAAAGCTATTTATCTTATTATTCAATTTGCATTTATCTATCGATTTATAGTATTTTTTTCAATAAATAAATCACCAGAAATTATAGTTTTTCCAAAATTTTACTTAGTTAATCTTATAATTTAAGACATCGACTGAGGGTGCTTGATGGAATTTCAATATTAAATTTGTATTATTGAGATTTTGAAGTGTACAAAATCTCAATAATCCAAATTTAGTTAATCTTACTTTATTTTTTTATTTTTATGGCAAACTATTATTCAATACACAATACATAAATTTAAGACATCGACTGAGGGTGCTTGATGGAATTTCAATATCAAATTTGGATTATTGAGATTTTGTACACTTCCATGTATTTTGTCACTAACGACCCGGGTTTCGCCTTTCGGCATCTTCAGGCATTCGAGCACACGAATGGACTCGAACTGATAGTCAGTATTTGTACAAAATCTCAATAATCCAAATTTTACACAATACATAATTCTAAATAATATAATTCGTAATTGATTTTGGAAAAAAACTAATTTGCCCTGTAAAGGGTTAATTAATTAATAGTGTTTTTTTTACCTCCATCTTTCCACAACGATTATTTGAGTGGTAATAATAAACGACTCTCAAAAAACAACTTAAGATGACATAAAGAGTTCATAATAATGCACATAGGAAGCGGATAAAAAAATATACGACATATATACTTTATATAAATATGTATAGAAAATAAATACTTTTCATAATAATATAAAAGTGGTTACATACCTAAAATAATTACGAATGGATTTTTACTGTATACACTAAAATCCGAACAAAGCGATAAATTTTATGAAGAAAATGGTATTTTTCGATGTGAAATTATTATGGCTTGCTGCATGTTTTATGACATTATCGCGGTTCAATAGATGGTGGTCGCTTTAATTTACATTTTTGGGGTTTATTGGATCAAGTGACCCTGTTAACCTTGCGGCTTACAAGCACCAATGAACACATTCCCATCCTAGCCATAAAATGGAAATTTTCCAATTTGTCC
Source organism: Himalopsyche phryganea (assembly GCA_022494535.1). Lineage (NCBI taxonomy): Eukaryota > Metazoa > Arthropoda > Insecta > Trichoptera > Rhyacophilidae > Himalopsyche > Himalopsyche phryganea. The sequence goes on along the minus strand of JAGVSL010000001.1, from coordinate 9,408,422 downwards.
CAAATCACGGTTTACGACAATGCCTCTTTAAACGACTTTTTAACAAGTTAATTACCGTATATTAAACGATTACAGTTGTAAGTAATAAAAAAATGATTTAATATATACATAATAATATTCATTGTATATGACAACAATTTCATATATTTTACTTTGTCAAAGATTTCATCTATTATTTTTATCGAACATAATAATTTCTATCACGCTATATTATTGTTAAAAATTTTTTAAATAAAAGTCAACATCGATAAAATCAAAAGCAATGTTCACGTTTTCCAATTAAATAGATAAAGAAAAGATTGAATAAAATAAAGCTTCGGTTTTCACAAGAAATAAACCGTATGTCAAAAAAAAATAATTATTCATATTGAGATTACAGTTTTAATACCACTTGTTCGGTTTTATGAACCACACCCGGATCGATGAAAATTAATTTAAATATACAGTGTGGATTTTAGTGTTTGCTACTTAAACACACTATATCGCTTGCTTCATACTTCGATATGAGAATTTTTTTAGACATTCAACGATGAAAAAAAATATGTTAGGCCATCTTGGATGGAAATGTCAGTCGCCACCATAGACTAAAACGTTATAATGCGTATCTCTGTTAAGCGTACCTTCTGAAATTTTGTTAATTATCATCACTGTTTTGGCCAAAGACAAATTATATCACAGTTCTAAAATTACACCATATTATATGACTTTGTCAAATTTATATGTTATATGAAATGAATAATAAAAAATCAAAAATAAAAACTTTACTTACATTTCTTGAAGCTTTTTACAGATAGAACGGCCTATTGGTCTAAACTTCATGTACCTCAGTCCAACTGCATTCAAATTTTACATGATCTCTTTTAGATGCTTTCCGCTACTTTTTTTAGATGGTCGTATTAATTTATTTGTGCTCTAAAATATCACATTGAATAAACTTCAATTAGATAAGCATTTAATGTATATTTAGAGCATATCTTTCACTTATCTATATTTGCTCCATCTTTTCTTAACACCGTTTTTTTGCCGCCGGCTTAGCGTGTAACATGGAACGTATCTCTCCTGAAAAAGAAGGATTGAGTGTACAGTGTACTTAGACATAAATATATTTTATATTCAAACCAAATTTGATGACGTAAAGGCCGCAAAGTCCCCATCTTCTTACCTCACGTTTAAATGAATAAAGTTGAATATTTTATTTGCTCTACTCACTCACTATAAAAGGTACCGCAGAATTCAGCTTTTCAGCAAACAAATCTCGAATTAAAATTGTCAAGGACCTTAGACACAAAGAGCCACTGGCAAATTGTTCATTCGTATTAATATTTGTGGACGGCAACAATGACAGTGAAGGTCAGACTAACCCAAATGTTGAACACGCCGTATCCAGTGTAAATTATGGAGATTGCAGAGGTCGTATGGTTTTATAATATAAAACAAAACGTGCATGGATTTTACCATACACATAAGAAAATCTTTCTCGAAAAGAACAATAAGTGCCATAGTGAGAGAATTAACTGTCACATCAGTATTTCAAATTTATTATTAAATAAACCTTCCAACAGCGCTAAAGCATTGTTTATAAAGCCCATTTGAGCCATCGTTCACCTTGCTACAGTAAAATTATCATGTATTGTAATGTATAATTCAAGTAAAAAAAAATATTATTTTGAGGAATCTAAATGCAAAACTCATATGTACTCTTCGCGATGTTGGCAGTAAACGATTTTTTTGTGTTTCACGCTGAAATTATTAGTTTTATCGATAGTTTATATCTATAGTATTGTATTTATAACCAAATACAATACAATTTAAGACATCAACGCCACTCGCCACTCGCCATTATTCGCCACTCTGTAAATGTGGTGTTTACAAAATAAGGATTAAAGCGATTCTCGAAATTTTAACTCAGGTATCAGTGTGGCTCTCAGACGTATAATATCTTACCTCGTAAATAATATTTGTCGTATTTGTTTCTTCTATATAAACGTTAGACACTGTTTACAGTCTGTCAGTTCGAGTTCATTCGTGTGCTAGAATGCCTGAAGATGCCGAAAGACGAAACCCGGGTCGTTAGTGACAAAATACATGGAAGTGTACAAAATCTCAATAATCCAAATACAATACGTTTATTTTTACTATCCAGTCAATCACATATTGCATTACATGTTTTAGCAAAATAAAAATGCAAAGATCGGAATTGAATATATCGGTTTTAGCATGTGATTTCCATGACATGCGGAATAATTAAAACATTTTTTTCGCACACTTTTGACGGCTTTTGCAAGTAATAAATCATCTCATGTCGCGTGAAATAACTTATAGAGTTTTATAACAGATTGATATAAAAAATGTTTGTAATGCTAGTAATATGAATAAACTATTCATTATATAATTACGTAATATGTCAACAAAAAAAGTAACGTATACGATTGGGAATGTGAAAATTTTACTAGAAAAATTAGTTGCGTGTGTTTACTGCTAGTTTAGTGATATTAGTTCCAAGTGTAACCTCAAATCTCCTCTTTTACTTGATTTCCTGACAACTTAAAATACTAGCTTATTATACTTATTGGTATGCAGAAGAATTCGATTACACTGAAGCAAAGAAATGAATACGCCCCCTTCACAATAATTGATAGTGATGCCTGATTGAACAATCGAATTATGCAATCGTATAGTTAGATTTCACCAGTGCACCTCTTAAGAAACATTATATTATGAATTACGTTAACATACGTATGATAACCAATAAATTTTAATCACGATATAAATCATACCTTGATTTGTCGTGTTCCCGTATATTGCCCAGCATATTGTTGCCCCATATTGATTGTTCGGGATTATCACATTGAACAATTAAGTCGTATCACAATGGATTCAAATTGAATCGTATCATAATGGATTCAAACTTAAATCATTTTTTAATTGATTTGCAAAAACGTCTGTGGTTATTAATCATCTGGCAATTTAACGCTCTGAAAAACTTGTATATTTGCGAAGTCTGCTATTTGGGTTTACCTAGTTCACTTTCAACATGTGTGCTATAAAATAGTTATAGCAAAATAATAAATAATGAAATATTCATTAAATGATAACGACTTTTTAAGGGAACTTTTCATCAAAATTACGATTTCTTTTCACGACTGTTTTAAAAAAAAAACAATAAATCACACAAATTGGCAAAAGGCGTCACAAACATCCATTTCAAAAAAATTTAATATTCAGTATGTTTTTATCTGAAATCAATCATGCCCATTCATAATATGTCAATAAGTGAAGACACTTGAAAATGTAAGAGATCATCCCATTGGCACGCCGAAATAACTTTGGGCAAATAATAGTAGAATACTCATTGTATTTAGAGGTGAAAATCCCATTAGAAATTAATTTTGTAATTAGTAGTGTTATGATAATTATTACTATTATCGTTTGTGTTTTACCACATACTCACGTCCAGCAGAAGGAAATAAACTCACCCAACCCTTAATTTTTAAGTTGAGTGTTAGAATCATTGATTAACTTAGAAATAATAATTCACCTTGCGATTAGGAACTCCCACTCGAATATTCGATTTCCGAATATATTCGGCACTTTTTTAACTATTAGATATTCGGATATTTGGACAACTATTCGCAATAATTTTTAATGAAATATTTTAAAAAATCGACTAAAGATCGCATCACAATTTCTCCAGATTTCAAGAACAATAACGAATAACCCAGGAAGTGGTGATTTTTCCCTTCGCTCAACTCGTGCTCTTTCAATATCTTACCATAATACTTGAGTTTGACGAATGACTCGGGGCTAAAAATATTTAATGCCATAATTTCAGTAATTGAAGAAATACCGTTGTAGTAATCCGGTGCAGCTGCAAATTTTAAATATTGTAATACAATCTAACGGTATTGGAAAGTGTATTTATATAATGTTACGCTACTAACTAATTGAATCGAATTTTTAAGGGTATTTTCATACTTCAGAAACTAATCGAATATCCGAATATATTCAAACAGTTCCAGTTTTTTTATCCGATATTAGAATAGTTGGAATCTACTTGTGATATAGTAAGACTGAAGATACTTCTTAAAGAAGCGAAACGCATGTCACATTTAGTAGCACGGTCTTAACTAGGTCTAGACTAGGTATGAAATCAAATATTTCGTGTTAAAGCAGTCCGTTCATTCAGAGTAGTCCTAATTGAGAAACGCAAGTGAAATTTGTAGACGCTGTGTAAGTAAAGTTCAACGATGGTTTGGGGATTCCCCGTACACCCCATGCGATCCCATTACGGCCTACTGACTTTCGACATTGGCTTATCTCTGGAAAATGGACCGCGTTATCTCTGTTCGCGAATATAGAGCAAAATGAAAATCAATATTTTCACCTAACGTCCTCATCAAATTGTCCTTCGTTACTGCGAAAATTTTGACTTTTATACGTTGTCTCTATGGGATGATGTGCGGTTTATTAGATTTTTTCTTAGTTCTCTCCGTAAACTTATTTTAAATAACATTATATTTAAAGTATACGAACGCACTTCATTTTTATAAGTCGCATCTTAGGAAATATATTTAAGCCATTCTTAATTGAGAGCGATGAAAAGGTTTCGGTTTCTGTGACAATGATAAATGACAAATGACTTTTTACAAAAAATCGTTTAGATAATTGATAATATTCCGCGAGCGTATTTTGAACACAGCACAGTTTATTATTGTATTCCACTCATATATTTTTCAATTTATTAGTTCATTTCAACTAAAACGTCATTTTTAATTAAAAAAATACATGTACTAATTGATTTTTTAATAGATTAGCATTCTCACCCGCCCATCCTGTCCTATAAAGTAATCCACTTCTAGTGCTATCTTTATATATTTACCGTCTCCGAAAAAGAGAGTAAATGACCAGTTCTCGTTAAAATAAATTCTACGAAAACACTCCATTAAGAGTCCATATGGTTCACACTGGGTGTGGATTTCTTTGAAAAATGTATGGCGTATAGCCAGCCCCTAATAAAAGAAAAATAATAGTTTATGAAAAATGATTAAATTATTTTAAAATAACAAAATAAGCATAATGGACAAAGTTGTTTTTGGGTTAAACTTCAAATATTAAACCATTTTCAAATACTCGGCTAAGAAAAAAGTCAAGGCCGAAAGTCAAGAAAGGACCAGTATGTTATTTATGAAACGACAATTTCGGAAGCAGTCAAGGATGTTACATAAAAGAAGATTGATGAACAGGCAAAGGAAAGGGTTTGATATATTCGATGGCCCTCAAGTGCACGCACATTTTCTAGCCCTATGTCATGTCCTTGATCCAAATGGCGTAGACAAACTACAATATATAATATACATGAAAAGTACATATATTAATGTAAATAATACGAACTTCTATGTTGGTTATTCAATGATTGACAGCAGATCTCTAGAGCAATATGCTATTTCGATTTTGTTAAATTTTAATCGATTGTACAGATTACATTTGTCATTTAAAATTGGTTTTAAAAACCACCAATATATTTCTAAATTTATGGTTCCAGTCCTAAAACACCGTATTATCAGTGGTGTAGTAGAACCGCAGCGCGCTGGGGCATTTTTTCAAACAATTCTCATCAGTTTTATGTTTTACACAATCATTTTGAATTTCAGTTCTGGAAGTGTATCACTAAAACATATATATTACTAATCACTGTATTTTTTTGGTAATTGTATTTGCGTTAAAAAAAACTGCTTTATGTTTGATATCTGCTAACCAAAGAACCTCTTTTATATAGTTATTTCGAGATTTTTTTAACCATGTTAAAATGACGTATTGCTTATTTTTTTTTTTTATTTTTCCGTCTGATATTTCTTGTAGAATTATAATAAATACACATTGCTTCTCAACTTTTTTGAGCTACGACCCTATTTTCATTTCATTCTCGATTCCACTTGAAAAGCCGAAAATGTAATAATATGTCACATATAACTAATGCTTCTAAAACAAATTATTATGATACCATCATAATTTACATTGCACGTAAAATTTCTGAACCGCGACGAACAATTTCGGTCTTATTATGCAAACAAGCCATTTGAGAATTTCTTGCGTTCAAGAAAAAGCTCTACAATACACCCTTTCATTTATCTTGAGAAACAAAAGCATTTTCGCATACTCAAAATTCATGTATTCCACATATAATTCAACACAATAACCCACATTTACCCTCTTTATAACTCGTTGAATATAAAAGTTCGTGGCAGTATTTATTCCCCTGTTTTTTTACCATCTATTTATCTGCTAGTAAGTAGTAGATTTTCTTAATGCTTCGACAATTCTGGAAATCAAGACGAAGTGTATATAATATGTTTTAAACTTGTATATTCAATTAAATAAATGTTTAAATCTCGTACTTACGTACTCGTCTTGCAACAGTTATACGATTATTTGTATAACAAAATTGGTTGGTATCTGATAATGTACAATGAATTGTGATATGTGGGTTATCTAAAATAATAGCATTCCTCCAAAGATTAGCTGTCCTAAAGACGCCCAACTTAGAATAATAGACTTCTTAACAGTGTTGATATGTAACAAAGACAGTGTTCATTTAGTTTCTCAAATATATCAGAGAGTGTAATGATAAAATGAAGAGATTATATTAAATGAGGAGTAGCTGTTACTTAATCACTATCATTACGTTTCTTATTGTGACAACATTACAACTGTCAATGCATAAATCTTTTGATTGAATAAGACGTTAAATCAATTATTTTTTACATTTACAAAATCGTTTTGATGCTTCATTTCTATCACAATTTATTTTTAATTATTTTTAATGATACAAAAACTCTTGTTATACGGTAAATATCGTCGCTGTTCTGGAAGAAAACACTAAATCGAAAAAATCACATATTGAGTTAGTTATACGAAAATGTTTCTTATTTCAAATTCTACCATATGAAAGAGGACACTTATTTTTATAAATTACACTTTTATTTAAAAACAACTTTGTACAAACAAACAAAATGAAAAATGTATAGCATTGACAATCTTCAAAGTCCAATTACTCAAAAGTAGTATTTTTCAGTTAGTGTCTTCTTCCAGAAAAACGACGATATTTATCATGTTTAAAAAAAAAATACAATTTGTTTTGTACTACATCAGGCCTGGTTCTGATCATTAAAAAAATGTGGGAAAAAAATAATGCCTTTTCACCAAGAACTGGCAGTTAAAAGTGATAAATATGTGTCTTATAATACTGAAAAACCAAATAATTCGAAAGTAAATGTATAAAACATACACGTGAACACCTTTCTATCATTATCAGTAAGTTTAAGGATATCCACCTCCCTTGGTGCTCTTCTAAACTTCACGCATTTCCAGTGAATTTATTGAGTTTTCCAACTCCAAAGCGTAAGGACTGACGACGGTTTCTTGGTCGTACGCATTTTTACATATCTTACACCCACCTTAGAAAACGAGATTGGATAAAAAAATATTTTGTTCATTTTACGATAATATTCATTTTACCATGGACCTACAAATTTATAATTAATGAACGTTCTTTGTGATATTACTTGGATGTGAATACTAATTTCCAGTTTTGTATTTGAATATAAAAGCTCATTTTACTATCTAATATAGCAAAACGGCACCAGACAGCCGCTTAATATAAATTTCAATATAAAATAGACAAGCGATAGACTATCAGTGTAAATTTATAGCTTCTTTAGTGGGTGCTTTACGGATTCGAAGAAGCTTTCAATATAAACTTAATGTCGGTGGAAAAGTTTAGCTAGAGAATAATTATCTTTTCATACTTTGATCTTGCTACGGAATTTTTATATATTGGAAGTAAAAATAAATCTGTTGTGTTATTCAACCATAATTTCATGAAACTAATTTAACTCTTTGATTAATTAAACAATGTAGCATTTTTTAATATGTAATAAGAAATTAGCATTATTATGTAAGAAGCATATGGCCTCCTAATATAGTTATCTTAACAAAAGTTTTTCTACAAAAAAACAGTTCTTGTGAACTGCTCGTTACTTATTTTCTCAGCCACTCTTGTTTGAAGAGAGTAGGAATTTAAGAATAAGGTTAGGACAGAACTAGTGGTTAGCTAATCACCCCGTTTTTAGGATCAGATGGGTGGTGGAAAGGATTTTCAGGGACACAAACATCCATGCCTTTGAACAGAAATCCATAAATCGATTGAAAAATCAATTTATAACACAGTCCGTTCTGGGATTCGAATCAGTGATATCCGTAACTGAACCTAGCAACGTTGACCACTGCACCACGGACCCGTCAAATTGATAATGATAAATTATTCATTGAATGATATTTTTAAAATCATACAATTATTTTATTTTATTGATTTATTCATATTAAAGAATATTATTTAATTCAGAAATTACATATCCTATATCGTTATTACAATTCAATAATAAAGTAATAATTACAAACAGTGACGTAGAAAACATTAACTTTTTTTTTTATCGTTGAATCAATTGGGTAATATTGTCATTACAAAAAATATAAATTAAGTCATGAGGGTGAAAGGGTAAACACCAATTAATTACGAAAGATTAAAAAAAAGACTACGACACCAGGAAAATCAAATAAAAATTCAAAATAATAATGATTTTCAATCATATTCACTTAAATGTAGATTTAAGAGTATATGGATTCTTAATAGAGAATTTCAAAGACTTTTAGTGAGCTAATCAGTCTCTACTCCCTATACATCAGTTCTCAGGATTCTAGAAATCGATGAAAATCAATGCTTGAAAAACTCATTTGTAGATTCGATCCATTCCCTTTGCAACCGAATAAGACAAACACCCTAGAGTAATAATTTATATTTGAAAATAGAATTCAATAAACATTATTTACATTGTCAGAATAAATTCTTTGTTTTTCTATTATAAGTGACACCGTCTTTGTTGGTCCTTTGAGTTGCAATTTACATTGAAACTATTGAAATTAATACATTCGTTCGTCTTTCAGAATATATTTAATTTATTCAATGTTATTAATAACAGATAAAGTTGTTTATTTGTTTTGTTTATAACGATGTGTTGTCGAATGTTTATTTTGCTTCGCAACTAGAATAATATGGAGTTAATAATGTATAAACTTCTATTTCCCGGAAACCTTGTTTGTCATTCTGTATTTCCCATGCTCTTTGATATCATGAACACGTTCCAATCACAGTGCAAATAATATCTAAACGAAACGTGATTTCCATCAAATAGGTAATCGTGCGAAATAATTTTGAATCGCAGAAGCTGTTTCCAGAGCTAAACTACATATATCTTGTTTTATGATATAACTTCTACAACATCACCAGAAGATAGATGACATTTTATATAACCAACGAACGTAATACTAAGCAAAGAGCCTCGTTGATAAGTATACGGAAAGTAATGCTTTTAAAACGGATTAGTTGAAAGTAATGGTGTTAATTTACTTATCAGAGAAGATAGAGATAGAAAGATGAAGGCAGGAGAACTAAATATAGACAATCAATTCGTGTTAAATATTTTTAAATAAATCTATTATCATTAGATAGATCTGAAATCAAAATGTAATTCTGTAACTTTCATTTAAAAATTGTTTCCATGTTGGTTTAAGTTTTCACGGCAATTTAGCAGACATGGTATAAAGCGTTATATGATGTGGTTGAAAAGAACTTTTATAATTTTTACTTTTCTTGTCAGCTTGGCAACCTTCTGTTACTCAGACGTACGAATTTCCATTTTTTGTAAGCCACCCTTCTTTTACAAATGTAAACGCTTTTTGGAGGGTTCTTTCTCGCCATAGAAAAACCTAACCACTTGGCTTCGGTGTGAAAAACTGCCAGTACACGTGTGCAAAATAGCTATCGTCTATTTCAAATGAAAAGGGCGCGTGCTCTTTGTACGAATCGATTTAGGGTCTTTGGGTAACTCCGTATGAAGCTCTTTTACATATTATAGTGTATTTACGAGTAAATTAACGCAATTTTATTGCCAAGTAATGAACAGAAAAAATCCATTTATTAACATTAATTCATCCAACGTAGATCTTAATTTAATATCTTGTTTCTTCTCGAGAAATGTTTGGATTTCAGTCACTAAAAATCTCTTTATAACTAATTGGAGATACAAAGATTGGTTTAGAAGAAGATGAAAAGAAAGCGTATCGCTTTCGTTTTTAACATTAGATAGTTGCGTAAGGGAGAATGATAATAACAAATACATAATATATATTGATTTTTCTTTTTATACATGAATATGAGCCCCAAGAGCAAAGTAAGCCAACCGATAAAATAGTGAAACTTGTCTATTTAATGTGTGACTTAAATAATCGTCTTACGTTTATCTACACTTTGTTTAATTTAACTTCTTAAATTATAAAATACTCTTGATTTTCCTTCTTATACATACATTATGAGCTTTCGAAAATGAAGTGAGCCGAGTGATAAAATGGTGATACTTGTTGAAAGTTTGACTCAAATAATCTTTACTTCACTTCTCATTGTCTCATATATTATTAACCTTTCAACACAAATTCATTAAACTGTTAAAAAGCACCCAATCCTAAAACTATGTAACTGAAGAGAACAAGTGCATAAAAGCATTGAGCAATTGGCTACGAGAACGACAAATAAAAGTGTTACTAGCATTAATACTTCGTCCATTTTTTTTTTACAAGTTTAACGATTCATTTTGTTCTGTCACTTTAATCGGCCTCTGTAGTCTAGTATTAAGAGCCGTACTCTATTAACCAGATGGGTTCGGGTTCAAGTCTCAGGATGTTTAATGTTAATTTAGATATATCTGAAGATTATAATAAGTTTTATTAAAAATACTTATACCGATTAAAACAATAAAATCTACACGTTATATTTACCCTGTGTAAAACATATATAACGTTCCATGCTAATTTTGTATGTTTGTCTGTTTCAGCCTGTAACAGAACGTATTATGGAGACGTCGGGAGAACGTATGATCTGGAGCTTCATAGACCCAAAGAAGATCGTCTGCCTTTCATCTGTCACATCACCCTCACAGCCAGCGGTGGGGTGCATGGGGATCTTATACAGGTAAAATTCTGATATCGTACTTTATACTATATACCCTTTAATTTATCATACTATTATGACACTATAATTACCAAAATATCTTCCATCATTCTGCACGACATGTGACATAATTCAGATAAGATTATACACGAAATTTTGGGTTGTGTATAATATTGCCGTCGATCTGACAAAAAGTGTTAATTGAGAAATACAAGTTTCTATTAACTGATATAGTAAATACTGTGTGCGAAAGGAACGGGAAGTTAAGTCTTTATTTGGTACGTTTTAGGAGAGCCAAAACATGATTTGTATAAAATTTGATGAAAAATGTGATGTTTAAACATGAATTTTACCTATTCAACAGCATTGATTCGACTCTTCTACTTTTATAATATAAGCATGTATGTATTTTAGTTATTTTAGGATATTTGACTAGTTTTTCAAATTACTTGAAGTACCTCCCCTTTACCTTTCGCACACAGAATATTTTTGTGAGTTTAATCACAGACAGCTTATTTTAAAATGTATTCAGATATTTTAAACCTTACAACTTACACAGTTTTTTTAGGACTTATCAATTTAATGAATTTAATATCATTCAAGTTTTTTTTCTTTCAAATACTATCAATATGTTTTATAATATGTAGTGTATAAGATAAATTTCACCGCTTTGCGACATTTGAAATAAATTTGGTGTAGTTATATTTAGTTTTAAAATAATAACGTATTTAGTATTTAAAAAAATCAATTATTTAAGGATTGAGAAGGGATAATAACATCTGTTGTTTATTACTGAATGTAATGTGAAACTACTTCAAAGGAAAGAGAATTTTAATTGCAATCAATTTATTTGTTTTGGTAAACGGTAAAGCTTTAATAAAGGGTCATTTTACTAAAACACAGAAAGTATAATAACATTTTGTGTAAATAAAACTGAGACATTTAGCCAAGTGATCAAAGTCGTGCTCTCCGTTTGCGGTGTCCACGGATTTAAATAATAAATCATTTATTAAATCAATTTATATTAGAAGGCATAGATGTATGTGGTATATAAAATTCCATGTCATCAATAAGCCTCATTTTTCTATCTTTACTCCCGCCAAAAAAAGAGGGTCACAAACAATACCGTAGAACAACTTCTGTTGTTCGTCTCTCAATTAAATTGATTCCAAAATGACATAGTTTATATGCCTAACTTATTTGTCAAATTTAACGAAACCAATTTTAAGCTACAAGGTGATCAATTAAATTTAATCAAAACTAAAAGTATAATACCTGCGTTTGTTGCAAAAAAATTTCTATACAAACTAAACTTGAGGAGCGGAGAATGCTCTCAGTTTCCAAATCTTTCTAAATTACAAAAACGAGATAAAGATTTGCTAGTTTATTGTCAACACTAAACAGTTCATCATTCTGACCTCTGCCAAAGATTTGAAGACATTCTTCACTTGGTTATCTCAGATTGAATCTTAGACCCCTTTGCAAGCAGAACCACAAACTCAGATGAATCCATACTAATACAGGAGCAATTTATTGAATTATCCACAAATGAGGAGCTGAAATCAATGTTTGAACAAGGATACCACAAATTCTGGTTGCAGAAAGAGATACCAACATTATATTCTGCATTGTGGGTCACTGTATAGAGGCTGTTGATTGTTTTCCCGTCTTCCTATTTAGTAAAACGTGGATTTACTGCAGTCATGAGCCTCATGATGAAAAAAAGAAACCGATTGCAAATTAGTGCTCGTGGAGACTTAAGAATGTCACTCACAAATATAGAGTTCAACATAAATAATCTTATATCATCTCATCAGGTCACCCATCTGATTGTAATAAAATGTGTTTTTGTATTTTAAAGCAAAGGCAATGATTTCAATGAATTCAATGAATACTACTTTAAATATCAAAATGTTTTATTTATATTTTATTTTTTACATTCACCATTCAAGACATCAAAATTAAATTTATAATTTTTCTATTATACAGTTATGTAGGGGGGTAATGATGAGGGTTTTGCTTTAAAAAGGGGTTCATGGGCATAATAAGTTTGAAAATCATTGACCTAAATACTGTATTTGCCAGCGGTTTGATTATTGTTATTTCATGGTTGATAAAGATGTGATTTTTAAATTTTTATTGAAATCGAATAACCAAAAATAAGTCACCAATTCGTTGTTAACATAATGAAATTGAGTTCTTATGTATTGTGTTCAAATAGTTTGCTTACTTTAAGCGATGCTTTCCAGTACTCGTAATGGATTTTATGATAAATTGAGTCAACACTAATTGTTCAATATTTCACAATATTCGTGTCAATTGTAAGCATTTCAGATTTGTTTATTACTTTCGAAACGGCTTTTTATAAAATTACGATTTTAATTTTAGCGAAAACAAGCGCACCGTTAAAACCACGACTATCGGTAAATATTGCTTGTTTACACTATTTAGCCTTGTGCATCGAAGCAGCGACCATTTTGTAAATTTATCGGTTTTATTATCAAAAAAGCTAATATTGTGAAATCGGCTTTTCATGAAATGTTATTTGTTAAGTTACTCACAGCGATCTTTGGCTGGAAATAACAGAACTGAAAATAGAACAATAGTATCTATAAATGACTGCTTTTTTGCTTTTAATACGCAACTTTAACGCTTAATTTGTAATAATGCGACGAAATATTTAAACAGCTGATTATTAATATTTATTCACAAAAATATTTTGAAAAGATGGAGGGATAAGTCCTTTTGCCTTACTACAGTCGATATATTATATATTTATATACAAATACAGTGTATTGGCACGTTTTTTGTGAGTTATACACAACATTTTATGGTGTGGGTTACGTCCTTTTTCCTCTCCATAGTCGATATCTTATTTCCTGTTTTAGTAAGCCACTTACACTAAAGTATTTCAAATAAGAAATTTCAATTTAGAAAGTTTGAAGTAGTCAACAAAAAAATGTTATTTTTCAATTAATTTGTGAATTTATATCCAGGCATGGACCTTCGTTATAACGTTACTAGACAAGTATCAATCGTTTCCTAGCCCCGTACTCCTGCCCTCTCTAGAAAGACACGTTGGGCAACGGAATTATAAGCTGTTCTGTTAAAAACCTTTTGTTGAAAAACTTAATTCGTCAAAATACTCCATATTCATGCTAAAATATTTCAAATGTTTATGGTAGAATAACGATAATTAAAACAAGATTCAAAAAACTGAGATATTATTCAGGTTTCGATCAATTAATAATTTTTCAAAATACTATCTGACAAGCTGTCAAGTACAACACTGTTTCTTAACTTTTTTACATCCGCGGACCACCAAAAAACCAAAAAATGTTTTGAGGATCATCAACATTGGAATTAATTAATAAATATTTAAATAATTGATTTTTTATTCAAAAAAATTAATTTTGAAACACCGTATCCTTGATATTTTAATACTTTAAATTTGAGAAACTTTTTGTCGGTTTAAGAAAATCTTTGCGGACCACTGGTTATGAAACAGTGGTCTACAATATCCACAACTATAGTACAAAAAACAGTTTTAAGTTTTTTTTTAAATTACATATTTGTAATAAAAAATTAAGACAAATTATCATCTCAAAACAAATACTGTGTAATAATCTAAAAAAATTGTACGTGATTTTTAGTCCTTTTATTAATAAAATATGAAAGAAGAAGGATATCAAAAGCCTGAAATCGTCTTAGAATTTTCCAAAGCTGTAAAAACATATTCGATAAAGTGTCTCGAGATTTACCGCATCATATTTTCTAAGCCGCTTATATTAAAGGAAATGAGAGCCTTCGTAGAAGGCAATATTAATCAATTTCCGTATAGATGGCAATACTGCATAATATATTATTTTCACTATTGAATCCTTTACCGGCTTTGTACTCACGCAGAATATTTATTTTTTGTTTTATAATATGTAAAACCTACAAAAGTTGTTGATATGAATATTAAAAAAGTATTTTAAAATATAGACATAATAAAATCGAGCATCAATAAATCACTTTTTATTCAAATACCATCTTCTTCACGTTTCTGAAAATATCTAATCTAAAAATAAACGACATTGTATCGTTAAGAATAATATGTTCATTACTCTAAAATCTGTATTCAAAATTATATAGAGATACCTACAAACGTTTGATTGGTGTCCAACCAAATATGCGTCGTTTAGAATAGTAATGGTGTAACTCCAAAATTACGAAAAATGAGTTTATATTTCAAACACATCCAAAAGATGTTAATCTATTAGTTTAATAATGGTGTACCTCCATATAAACTCCTAATTTCTTTAAAAAACCGTTTTTTGTTTTTATATTCCCATATTAAACGATATTTTTCAGGATAATAGTGAAGAATCTTTAATATCAGATTAAGAGTAAAGTATCCGGACAGACTTCACTACTACACTAACGTTTAAGTTCTTCAGTTGATTGGCAGTTATTCACAGTTATTAATGGTTGTTATTTGATCCTAAGAACATTTTACAAAACCTTGATTTTCTCAAAACTTCAAAACTGGAGATACACCATTACTATTCTATGTGACACATATATCCGTCAAATATGAAGTTCATTAAACGGATACAAGAATGTAATTTGTAAAAATACCAGTCAGTTAGTTATCCTAAAATATAGCTAGAAACTCATTTCGATATTTGGAACAAGAGTGCGATGTATTTAGTGTCGAATTAGTATACCTGTAACCGCCAAATATTAACTCAATGATATTTATCATGTTGTTTTACTCTACTGGCAACGCCGCTTTTTTATATCGGACAACATTATTTTATAATTTTTCCACATTAAAATTGATTTAGTTGCCAGGTTACTAAATTATTGCATATAATATAAAATACACGAAATGTTTTTGGAGGTGCTAAACATCAATTCTTTGTGGATTAAATCGACTGTGGAAAGGCAAAAGGACCTATTCTTCCGTCTTTTCAAAATATTTTTTTCGATAATCACAATGTATACAATTTAATACACATTTTTTGTGGGCAATTTGTGTGTTACGTCCTTTTTCCTTTCCACAGTCGATATTAGTTTATAAAAATAAAGTATTTTTTTTCACTAATGCTACAATTATATATAATGCTCAACACGGGTTTCGCTTATAGCCAGCATTGTTGACTGATAAATAACATAAAATTGTAGAGTCTCTCTCCTTGGTAACGTTTAATTGGTATTTCATTGAGGGAGGTCATGAAGAAAAAAATAGGCGAGTGATGATTTTACATCAAATTTGTTGACTACAATTTCAAATAGTGAAAAGATTAAGCGTTGGTTTTTTTTAAATATTTGTTCTGTTGACTATTGCAATCCTCGATAATAAATTTACAAACAAAGTTATATTACAGAGAGTCTTACAATAAAAACGAACCGATGTAAAGTTTTGTCCGCCAATTGAATTGACGGCCGATGAAAACATTTTTTTTTGTATAGAAATTTTCTTTGTTCTTCAAATTAAACTTTCTTCCAAAGGTTATCAATAGAATTCTCGTCGTTCCATTAAAACACTTCAGGCGACGACTCAAATAATAAACACATCATTAATTTTAAAAATTACGCAGTAGCCATGCACGAGGGGAGAATGAAAGAATGGCTATTAAAAATCTTTTATAATTAATCAAAATATAAAACAATGGCATTTTTGGTAAAAGAGAAATTTATTAAATATACGATTAAAACTTTAAACTTTTTCTGCTTTCCGTAGACGAAAATATTTCTTAATAATAAATGAAATGGAATGATATTCCCCTATTGAAAAGTTTTTTTGCTTTAATTATACAATTCCAATTTAATTTTGAGTACATTTTTTTATTATGTCCGCTCCCAGTGTGGAACATATGACCTCCTAATGGAGGTATTTCTACTGAAGTTTTTAATACCTCAGAACTAGTGGTTAGCTAACTGCTCTAGCTATGCCCCGTTTTTAGAATTGGATGGGTGGGAGGGAATTCTAGATATCACAAACATTCGCGCCTACGAACAGAAATCTATAAATTAAATGAAAAATCAATTTATAAAACTAAAAATAAATTTAAACATATTCTTCATTACCCGCATATGAATTTATTTAAATCATAAAGTTTAATATTAAAATTGTTTTATTGCAAAAGATTTTTTAAAGAAAATTATTTAGAACAAATATATTATTAATATTTTTTATAAGATAGATTTTGTTTGTCAAATTATTTGGCCACAAAATATATATAAGTACATCAATGTAGCATATTTTTATTCCAAAAAATGATTAATAACGTATATATTTTTTACTCTTTCACCATTATGGTCAGATATTTTAAAGTGAAGTACAATAGAGTAAAAAAGCTCAAAGCTCCTTTTCCCGGTTGTAATGTGTGTACTCGAGGTAAACCATTTGCGGCGTCTTTTTGGGCTGTCGAATATTTCATGTCATACATTCGTTTGCGATTTTATCAAGTTTTCGAAGCTTCGCAAACACTCTGAGCCGGTCGGCGCACCGCAAAGCTCCGGTGCTACGTCGTAGAGGTTTCTGGATATGCACATACTTTGTCGGTTTTAGTTCGCGCTTAATGTAATTGGTACGTTGAAGAATTTAGCAATTCGCATTCCATATCGCTGCCACTCAGACATTCTTTAAGCTGCCTGCCACCGATGTAATTTTTTAAGCAGAAACTTTTCAGGTCTGATTACGAAGATTCGAAGATTTTTATTTCAAAATATAATCACTAACGAAAGCTACACTAGCAAAAAAAGTGATTAAATATATATAAAAATTATTTGCCTTCAACTTTCAACCATTAGCGTTAAGAATTTTTTGAAAATAAAAATTTTCCTTTTTACACAATATTTTTTAAATTATGATAATAATAAAAAAATAAGTTTTTCTATGCAGTAAAAACTTTGTAGATACTTATTTCATATTCAAACATAACTGGAAACAGACGTTGTAGAACATAATATATTTTTTTAGTGTACCCATTTTTTTGGGTTTTCAACTATTCGGATATCAAATAATAAAACCGAGACTACTCGAATAGTTTCCGAAGTATAAAAATAAAATAAAAAATTCGATTTGAATAATTAGTAACATAACATTATATACATACTAAAATAATAATTTAATATTACATCAAAATTTGTAAGAAAATCACAAATAAACATATAATATTTTCTTAACGATAAGATACCGACATCTTATAATAATTTATTAATTATTTTCTCTCTTCTGTCAAATCCCAGAAATAGATAATACCATACCATATTAATACACTTTCTAATACGATTCTATTGTATTACAATATTTTAAAACTGCATCTGCGTCGGATTAATTAATTGGTATTTCTTCAATAATTAATGAAATTACGGAATTTTTTAAGGCTTGTTTTAGCACAGGTTTATTCGTCAAACTCAAGTATGATTAATGATAAAATACTGTAAGCCCCCGAATTGGGTGAAGATAAAATAAAAACACTTTTGTTTGTGTTTTTGTTTGTGACGATCTGTCATCAATTTTGTAAAATAGTTTTCCAAATATTCGAATACCGAATAGTTAAAAAAGGACCGCATATATTCGGATATTCAATATTCGAATATTTGAGTTGGAGTCCCTACTATCTATTATATATTACATTTTACCTATGCCGTTAAGATACGGACCATTAATAAAAATGAGGCTATTGAGAAGGCATTATTTTCTGTGACGTGGGTTCGACAGCCATCGAAGGAAATAATCTATTGTGAAATATTTTCCGAAATTGGAAGCGACTTATAACTGTCTGTTCGGAAACAAATAATACGACGGGTGGAGTGGAATATTAACCGGGACATTTTGAAAATTTACAACAGTCCATTTTAATTAATGTTTGATCATAACATACCGTATTAGCTGGAATATAATACGAACTGTTTATTTGGAGTTATATTGAAAAGAAATATTCAAATACAAAATAGAAATTGTCCTTAGAATAGAAGCGTCTTTAACAAATGTCACTTTGTTTTTATTTTACCTTTATTAACTTGACTGTTAATCTAGATAGTACAGTCAATCTAGATAACTTTTCTCCGGTTCTGAGGGTTTTATTTTGTATTTTTGTGGTTCACCATTGCATTTATGTGTGGTATTGTTCTATATAAAAATGTACTAATGTCTTAAGATGAATTGTAACTGACATAAATAGATTTATTGCAATTGATATATAAATATATATAGACAAAATAAGGTGGGCCAAAGTTTACTTCCAAATCGGGTACCCACGATACAAATAATCACTGTAATTACTATAAACACAGTGATCTTAAAATATTAGCAACTTTATACTTTCATATATTCTGTACATAATTGAGATGGGAAAAAATATACAACATTTGGTTTACAGATTAGTAATACAAATTGAAAATATGGCTAATCTAATTAATTTCAAGATATGTTTTTAAATTGTGTCTTATCATTCCAAGCTGACAGCTTACAAATTCAACAATAAAACAAATTATGTTGCAGATTAATTCGTATTTTTGCCACCAGAAGCTACTCAACACCTTTGCTTAACTAAAACATATTCATATGGCATTAGCATTATTATGGTATTATAATAGCATAGTGTCAAACATTTTTCCATGTAGTGGGCCAATCTTAGATCGATAGGCAAACTTACCCAAATTGATGATACTTCATTTTATGTTATAGTGTATCTATTTCCAAATTTATATTTAAATCGATAATGTTATATATAAGTATTTTATTAATAAAAAAATAAAAGCGATATTTTATTTAAATTTTTTGAATTTCGTTACGTTATTTCTACGGAATAATAAATGCGTATTCTTTGATTTTTTTCTATATTTCGTGTATGTACCTAATAATATTATTTTTAAATTGATGCCATCCGTTTTTGTCGTGGAGTCTATTAGCCTTTATTGATACGTGTACGTGCAAGGGTGACCGTTCATGCATAATAAAATAAGGATCCAATCGCCTGTCACTAACCGTTGGTGCTGTCCCACGCCGCTCATATGGAAAGAGAGACAACCTACCGACGTTATTTTATCAGAACCAATAGTTCGTGAAATGTATTCACGGTTCGATGTATTGGAAACAGTTTTCTTTTTTTTTGTTTAATAAAATTTCTATATACGCCAAACGTAAGCTTCAATGATTTTTGTGGAAAAAAGGTTTTCGTGACAAAAAATCTGTCTCGGAATTCATCTAAAATATTATCAATGAATGAATCTTGGATATATATTTGTGTCTACGTCACATATTTAAATCGTGGTTAACACATTCAAAGCAATATTTAATAAATAATACAAATACAGTGGCAATTTTTTATAACATAAAACGGAAAAACCAAATATTTATTTAAATTGTTGATTGTGAGTCAATCCATATAAAATATGATGAAAATAGATTGATTCAGGCAACTAGTTGTTATTAAATCAAATATTGACCAATTTAACAGAAATTTTATCAACCAGCACATCTTATACATACTTATTAAAAAAACCATCGTATGTATATTTTCTCACAAAGTTTGAACTCTTTTTCTATTTTAAAAATCCACTATTTAATCATTTATATTTAATCAAATGAACATCGATTATGTGTTTCAAATGTGTTCTACTCAGTCGAAAACAGGATAGCTAGTCAATTTATTAAAATGCGAGAAGATTTAATTTTCCAGCTTAGAATTAATATCAAATCCCCGAACATGTCGATACTTCAAATTAAATTAAATAAAAACGCTCTGTCAAATGAAATACATTATATAATAAGATTTATCATATCAAATAACTTCGCTATGTAGCATTGTTTTCTAGTTAATTAAATAACTTACGTTGTTTTAATTTCATAATTTAGACATATCATATTTCGCTGAGAAAATTACTATTAATTACCATCTGCTTTTCAGAGCATGAGAACTTAAATTGCCTATTAAATATAATTTTCAGTGGCTTATATTACTTATTTAATGAGGCTGAGTTTAAACGGTCGTAAATATCTTTGTAAAACATTAAAGACACATTTAATATCTGCCTTTTATGGCTTAAGTTTTATTTTAACTGTCGGTATATTATGTTTGCAAGGGAAATTAGGCACTAATGCAGCTTCTTTCTATCTTTTACGTAGACAATTTCACTTCTCATTTGTTAATGAAATTTTTAAATTTATAATCCGAAAAGTAGTAACGGGTTTCTTTCTACGGATATAGTTTATTATTTATGCAAAGTAAATTTAAAATACTAATAAATATCTAAAAGACAGGAACGGTCAATTTAGAATTAATGTTCTTGAATAATAATAAATATAGCACGAATTGTTGTTTTCAACAGTTTGTTAAATTGCTTCCAAAATATATGTTCTGTCTTGCGAGATCTCTCTCTCTATATATATAAATGAATGTTTGTTTGTCCCGTATGCGTTCTTTTACCATTCATCATTCATTCGATGAAATTTTGGTGAGTTATTGTGCGCACACCAGCAAAAGTTTCTGAAGAAAAAAAATTAAATCTGAAATCTAAAAAAATCAAAATACGTATTTCTAGCGACATCTCTGGTTCAGAAAAAAACAAGAAAAGCCCAAGCTTGGCCCACGGACCTTTACCGGGTAAAGACAATTCAGATTTGGGCTCGGGCCGGGCCGGGTAAGAATTTCAAATTTAAGAAAAATATTTCGTATTATTTTCGGATCATGAGTCAGCCATAAGGCAATAGTTTTCATAACTTAAATAATTTATTTCACATTTGCTATGAATATCGTTGCAAATATGGAAGCAATAACATATATTGTTTGAAAAGTATAAATGAATAACTGTATTAAAAAATACATCAGGCTTTTTTCGCAATGAGAAAAATAAATCTGGGCTTTTGGTCGGGTTCGGGTAATAGGTGTGATTTTGAGACTCGGGCTCGGACCGGGTAATTTTATGAAATGTCGGCCCGTGTAGACTTCTAATCCAAAAGCACTTCAATAAACAGAATTGAAAGACAAACACTTTCTTTCTTTGAGTGGCATTGCAACGCATGCCACGTACTCACTAGTTTATTATAAAAGTGACAAAGCTAACTGCTAATTTAGT
The DNA here is from genome assembly GCA_022494535.1 of Himalopsyche phryganea. Lineage (NCBI taxonomy): Eukaryota > Metazoa > Arthropoda > Insecta > Trichoptera > Rhyacophilidae > Himalopsyche > Himalopsyche phryganea. The sequence continues at coordinate 9,386,287 of JAGVSL010000001.1, read as the reverse complement.
TAAATTTTTACATCAATGAATGATTTTTTTAATGCACGTGATATTATTTACTATTACTACATTGTGGACTAAATGATTACCGTAAAACTTATCTGCTTTCAGGAATTAAATAAATTAACTTAATTAACTAAAAACTAGCTAGTTACGCTTCCACAAAAAGATTCAACAATATCTTAAGCACTGGCTATGCAAATAATATGAAAACAAATGTTGATAATTGGAGAAGAGGGAATTATCCTTTTGCAGTGAAAGCTTTTTTGAAATGGTACGGGTCGGCCGTCCAGACCAGACGATGCATTTGCGTCACATTGAAATATCAAATTTAAAATAGCAAGTAAAAATAAATGACTACCCAAGAACAAGAACTAATATTGTATTTTTGTTGAAACGATTTTTTTGTATATTGAAGCTTACCAAGCCAAACAATTCAACCGAAGTTTCGTGGTCTGTGTGTTAGCGAGGATCAGTGAATAGCGGTATTGTTTTCTTGAAAACAGCACTTGTGCTCTCCAAATAGTTACAATGAAAGGCAGTGTCAGATGCTCAAAAACTGAAACAGTGTTTCATGTTCAAAATATGTAAAGTGATTGAAATTTTACGATGTTTGAAGAAAATGTTGCCAGACATTGCTTGAGGTTTTATGAACACAGCAAAGCGAATATTTAAAAATATATATGTATATACTTTTGAGCTGTAAAATCACTCGAAGAAGGGTGTGCTTTTCTTTTGAATTAACGTAATTGATTCATGAGAAAATTTCACATAGAATGTAGATATTTGTTTTGTAACTATGTCCGCTCCCAATGTGGAGAATATGGAATCCTGAAAAGGGATTGTTACTCAGTTACTCAACCTCACTTTTTCGAAAAAAATAATAATAGTATGATAGGGTTAGGACAGGTCCAGTGGTAAGATAAACACTCTTAATACGCCCCACTTTATGGTAGAACGGGTGAGAGGAAATTCAATCATCAAATATTTTCATCACTTCTAGCACAAATCCATAAATTGATTGAAAAATCTATTCATGAAAATCTCCGCAGAGGAAGTTGAACCCGGTATTAATCCGAAGCCTTTGATGTTGACTACTCGGCTAAAGCCCCCTTAAAATATGAACCTAACAATAAAAGTGATTATTTATCGTGAGTGTTCGCAGATTTATCTCCATTTAAAATGTAAGTTTTGTCGAGACAAAAACCTTTGGAAACAAACTTTATCGGTCATGCTTTAAAAGGTAGGGGAATAAAAAAAAACGGACGTCACATTCACGTGCGCTGTGTGCTTTTTCAAGTTGACGCGGTCTCTCCACTCCACTCCACCGCCTTGTGTTTCTGAGAGCTTTCAGGCAGCGGAGCTTTTATCGTCCACGCACCAAAGTGAAATCATTGTGAATTCATATCTCCAGATGAGATTTTCTTTTGACAGCGGGTTTCAATGATGCCTCCGGCGATTGTGGCACGCCACGCGGTGCAACCTGCAAATATCTTTTTCCATATTCACGGGGTTTGTTTAAGTTTTTTTTATTTGAACTATGAAGTCATAAAGTATTCACTACAATGCGTGCTCGTATTTTGATCGCCTCTTATATTTTTACAAGCTTACCTCGTGAATTATCAATTTTTTCCGCCACGGCGAAACATCGAATGGTCAACAAACATTAACCTTTTCTGAACTATTTATAAAAAAGATTAAATTTAATTTAATTCGCACATTGTCATCATATTTAAGTATAATTGAATTATTATTCTTCGCCAAACTGTGATTTTTATATTATATCATTTTTTCAAATTATGTTACGAAAGACCCTATCATTACTATCAATCAATTATACACCTATACATTATTCAACGCTTGTAATAAAAACACAATTATACATATATCACAGGTATACATAGTTATAAGTAAAATGATGTTCAGTAGTACAAATCCTAGGAGCTGTAAGTGGATCACTTCACACGAGGAAAACCGAATGGGTTCTCTCGAGAACCCTTCTCTTACTGGAACAATTAACTAAGAGCTTCTGTTCTCCCCCTTGCGATATATATTATTATTACGCCGAGGAAACTTCTCTTTGATGAGCCGTGTACATTACTTTCATTGTTGTCTTAATCAAACTATATTTCTATTCAGATAATTGTGCCTTTTCCAATTTGTAGGTATAGATTCAGTTTCTCAATAAATATTCGTAGATGATTGAACTATTTAAGTATAGTAATCCCTCTATTCCCTAAATCACGTCATTAATTAACCGGTTTATATTATATTATACGCTATTGGATAATCTAGATGATAATTGATCGAAATTATTGCGTTGTTTTACTTATATGTATTATTGTGTGTTGCCAATTACTTAATAAGATAAAACAGGTAGTTAAAGTACTGTGTTTCTTAACATTAACCGTAAGGAAGGAAGTGAAATTTTCTAGCTGTTATAAGAATTAAATAATTGACTGACGATCGGCAAGTATGCACATATGTATCTAGAAATTTACCGGAAAGTGTGAAAAAAAATTTTAATTCAATTTAAAACCATTCTAACATCTTGTAGATTTTTATCAAAATATTCGGATGGCGTTATATGTAAAGTCTTATCTTTGGTTCTCTCGTGTGTTTAAAAAAATCAACATCGTTCCCTTAGTATACAAGATTCATCAAATAGCTGAACATCCTACATGTACTAAAATTTTTAAAGTTTTATTTTCGAAGTCATAATATTACTGCATATTATAAAGTAGTTAAAAAACAAAATAAATTCCGATGAATTCAGAAAAGGATGCATCTTTCCTCAAATCGCACCTTTTACTGTAATTTTCCAACAGCAAAATGTGTCAACCTAACCAAAAATATTTGACAACGGGTTTTTATGAAACTTTAGTTCACAATGTAAATTGCGTCATATATAGGTAATCGTTCAACGTATCCGAGAATATTTTTAATGTACATATCGTCAATGAACTAGACTAGAGAATGATGTATGTAACAAAATAGCATTGAGAAACTGTGTGATAAACACGAATCTTTGAAACAGATGTCGAAATACTAATATATCTTCATAGATTAAAAGAAAAAATGATTATTAGGGCACATTATTACATAAAAAATAAAGTATATTTTTTGTTCCATATATAAATGTTAAGGATAAATCTTATACTTTCCTTCTTTATAGAATACCATTAAGATTTAAGGTTTCTTCCACAACCCTGTCTCTAAACCCATTCAGGACAAATGCGAGGGTTGAAAACGCTGCAATAGGAGATATCTAAGTCTCCGCGACAGAGAATTGATTTAGACATTACGTAAATGGAATTCAGAAATATGTTTCAATTTACGCTACCAGCTTAGGGTTGGACAGGATACCTACAACACTTAAAAAATCTGACATGATGATCGTTGGTCACCCTTATTATCATTAGAATTATTTAGTTTTGTTTTTCATTTTATATTAAAAGTAAACACGCGTTTCATGCAATAAATTTCATTTACCAAATGTGTTGTAATTTAGTAGCTTAAAGTTAATAAGCGTGATTTTAAATATTAACTCTAAATAAATACTATATGATTAGTAAATATTTAAATAGTAATGGCTTTTTGTAAATTATTAGAAGTTTCAAAATCAATCAATGTATTTGACATAAAAAGGTGATTTTTCGCATGTAAATTTTGTTTACCTGAGATCGTGATTTATTCATCCCTCTCAAAATTAATTAATATTATTAGTATCCTCATGCTTTGTCAGCGGTAAAATACAACCATCGATAGTTTCTAATATGTGTGAAGATTTATAATAGAAGAGAGCTAAGAATGAAAGCCTGCGTTATAGATAATACTTTTAATATACATCTAGTTTCACGGAACTTCTCACCCGGTTATAATTTAAAAAAATAGAATTTAAGGTAAATAATAAAGGAAGGTTTCATTTTGATTGGATTTTGCGCTGTTATAACATGCGCCTATAATACCTGACAATTTCCCATGTACCAATCTATGATTAGAAATTGAAATGCCATTACTACCTGAATCTTGTTACCTTAACTAATTTGTATTGTGAAAACCAGTATTTTAGTGTTTCAAAAACAGCTAAAAACCCGGAATACCGGCTTTTCAATCGTTAATCATATATTGGGACGTGAATTGGAATAGACAATAATTAAACAAAAAGGAAATATACTGTATATGTATTGTTATCTTTTGCAAAGTTATCGGGTACCGTACTTGTAAAGTACTCCGAATAATACATTATATTTTGAAAAAGGATTTTGAAGCCGTACCTACGAAAATAATATGTAAATCAATTCATGGATTCAATAATTATAAAATATCTGCGGCAGTATATTCCATATTTTGATGTTTATTTGTGTTGAAAATACATTTCTCTTATTAATTTCATTAGTAACCCCACCGTTACTAGTGACAAGAATTTGTGAAGCCCATCCATTATTCATGTTGTATCTGCTTTATCACTCACGGATACTCGCAACAGACATGTAAACGGAAACGTGTTAAATCAATCTGGCAAATACTGACAGTCGAAATAGAAATAAAAGTGAAAATTACAGCTAGATGAGTAAAGAAATAATAATTGATAAAAAATACTTTAAAATAAAGGATCGTCCTTATTCACAGACTGTCAGCGTGTTAAACATGTGTGTGAGTAAAAAATAACTTACATAAAATAACTAACTAGAAGAATAGTTCTAACTAAGCCTTCTAATTCTCAGTTTCAGTTCATTCGTGTTTTCAAATGCATGAAGATTCCGAAAGGAGAATACTCGGGTCATTAGTGACAAAATGCATATAAATATATAAAAAATCTCAACAATTCAAATTAAATTAAGAGGGTTTATTAACGAACAGTATTAGCGACGATTCTATAGTTCTAATATTACACTTTCAATTTAGTTTCCTGGACGGAATTGTTGTGTAAATCTATATATATTTATATAGTTGTTGTGCGCACACCAATGAAGTATTCTGAAAGTAAAAATCTAAAAAAAATAATCTAACATATCAAATAGCGACATCTCGGAAAACCACCAGACCGAAACAAAAAATGTTATGTGTCCAAAACACTTCAATAAACAGAATAAAAACACAAACACTTTCTTTTATTGAGTGGCATTCCAACGCATGTCAGGTACTCGTTAGTATTTTATTTAATAAAAAATTTTACCATTCGGTAGTGTCAACATGCATACACTTGACGAACACGATCTGTAGACAGAGAGACAAAGCGTCTGTGTGTGTTATGCATTAAAAAATTACTTACAATTACGCTCAGACACACTTTATCTCTCTGCTCATGCAGACAGAGTGTGTATGTACAATGTGCCACAATACCAAAACAAATATCCTGCATACCTATAGATGCCAATATTTTAATAAATTTCATGAGTTATCCGTCAAATATTTTTGAATCATAATCATTGTACAAAATAAATGACAAACAATAATACTGCAATGTCATGTTTAACATATTCCGATATTTTGAAATATTTACAAAAATTCCCGAAATACTTTTATAAATTACATATGTGAAAGAATTCTCTCGCACGAAAGAGATATTGGATCTTTCAATATGCATTACACGCTAGCATATAGCGTGGTATTCAATTGTATATATATATGAAAAGTGTGGAAGTACTTTGAAAATAAATTGCATTTCTGAACACAATATCTCGTGGAATGTATTACCAATAACCAAGTATTGTCGTAAATTTCTTCTCATACAAACTTAATACATAATATATGTGTATTAACATTCATTATGCAAATCATTCAAATAGTAAGTATTTTCTATATCTTTTTCAAAATTTTCACTTTAAAAATGTTAACTCTATCAGCTCCGGCCAAAATCAGGTAAAACCAACCCCTGTGCCCGGCCCATTTTTGAATAAATATCATTTTTGTTAAGCGTTTACTAAAAGTGTTATAACTATAGAAATAGTAGATGAAATCAAATGAAACTTTTTGGAATTGCTTAAAACATTTTAATATTTATTTTTTGTATGGTAAAATTGCCAAAATTTTTCTTTGTGAAGAGCCACACGACAATGTTTACACATGTACCTAGTCTCCCTTTTTTTATGTTTACTGTATTAACAATTACACTTAGATCTTGTACAAAAATCGTAATATTATTGAGTAATTTAATAGAAAAGTGACCCAAGCCGAGTCTACGCTTTCCTGTGCAGAGATTCGTCCTTTGTATTGTATTGTTCTCTCTGCGCAGGACTGTGTACACATTTTTTTAATTATTTTATTTTATATTTGTGCTTTGCACACACCTTGCATGTTCTACAGGGCTTATTTTTTTTCTGTTGACGGTATTGGTATCAATATGTGGTTAGACATATCCCCCGACCACCTGTCTTGTAGATCTTGGAAAAATCTAGCTCGGAGTGGACTCGGTGTCACCGCAATATCATATCCAGAAGAGGGAGTATTATAAAACTAAAATTCGATTGATATTTTAAGTCGATGAAATCAAAACCTATTTTGGCAATAACACAAATTAGATGACTGCTTTGGAAAGTTTTATATCTTGACTATAATTTAAACCAGGATTACGTTGCAATACGTATCGTCTAATGACTCAAAAATTACTGTTTTTGATAGGCTGGTCTATCACGTGAAAACACGGTTCCGGGACTCAAGCGATGGCTGTTGTATCACGTGAAAACACGGCTCCGGGACTCAATGTGTTAAGAAAAATTGATTTTACAAGAACTGATTATTTTAATGTCGCTCAACTTCTCTTCTGCGGAGAGAGAGGGTAATGATATTAGGAAGTTAGCTGATTGTTCTCACTACACACCATATTTAGGATTAGATAAGTCGGAGGGAATGTAAGCATCACAGATGCCATCCATTGGTTTGAATACAAATCAATAAGTTTATTAATAATTATTATTATTAATTGTTATTATTGATATTAACTCGTGGATACCGCAATTGAATAAACTGAACACCCAAACGTTAAAAACGATGCAAAATATATTTTTTGACAAAATGTTTATACTCATCCTTTTGAATATATCGTTGCTGTTCTGGAAGAAAACACTAAATCGAAAAAATGATATATTGAGTTAGTTATACCAAAATATTTCTTATTTCAAAGTCTACGTATGACAGAACACACCTATTTTTATAAATTATATTTTTACTTACAAACAAACAAAATGAAAAACGTATGAAATTTCAAGCATTTGGCGAATTTCAAAGTCCGATTATTCAAAACTAGTATTTTCTAGTTAGTGTCTTCTTCCAGAACAAAGACGATATTTCCTCTTGACTGCTTGATGCGATAAAGCAGTTGGTACGGATAATGATGATGACGACTATGCAGTTGAGAGGAAATGTTCGCCGTTCGGTGAGTGGCGACAGAGTCTTCAGAAGGAATCCGGTCCTTCCTTCTATTTCCATATATACTGTCGTTGACTGTCTGAGTCCTACTTTATTCATCATTAATCATTATTGCAATTTATGCAGAATCCGTGTCGTATATCGGTAAAATAAAATATTATTTGCCAACTAGTGGGAACTCGCTCATAAATGACGGTGTTTAAATTGAAATACTGAAATACTGAATGTCTAAAGTAGCTGTTCTTTAGTTTCCCTACTGACGGACTGATTGTTGTTTGTTTGCCACGGAATTTGCGTCATGACGTCAGAACTGTGTGTATTGTTTATTGACACCGCGACTGCTTTGGTCTTGAGAAAATTTCATATCTACATGTGTATGAGATAATAATAAAACGTCTACATCTACATCTACAAACCGGTCTGGACTATTTTATATAAGATTAACCTCGTCAATAATGCTGTCGAAAATGACAAGCATAATCAAGCACATCTAATAAAGAAATCAAGGAGGGACCTCTCCTTTAAAACATTCCACATACATCCATTATCGTTAGTTATATGGCAATAAAACAAGGGACATCAATAATATTATTTTTATTAAGAAATATTTTTATATGTTACTGCTCACTCCTCGTGAGTTCGATTAGAAGGGTGCATATTTTGAGAGTGAAAAAAAGATTGCCATAATAATATTTTTCGCCTCGCGCTGTCATCTTTCGAATAAAAATTGACGTTTTATATCATTCAAATGCGTGAATAATTTACATAATGTATGTAAATGACACATCCGTTACGCCAGGCCTGAATACTCACGAATATCGAAATCGGAGTTACATACAGTCAGTCCAATGACATGACACAGTATTCATTTAAATGCAAGGGAATAACTTCTGTACCAGTGGCATTAATAAATGTTACAATTGGTATCATCAATCTGGGTACGTTTACCCATCTAAGATTGGCCCACTACATGGAAAAGGTTGCTGTTATAATACCTTGATACTACTAATGCCATATGAATATTACTTAGTTAAGAAATGGTATTGAGTAGACCCTGGTGGTAAAAATATGAGTTAATGTGCAAAATAATTTGTTTTATTGTTGAATTTGCAAGCTGTCAGCTTGGAATGATAAAACACAATTTATAAACTTATCTTGAAATAAATTGCATTAGCCATATTTTCAATTTGTATTACTAATCTCTAAATCAAATGCTATATATTTTTCCCATCTCAATTATGTACAGAATACATTGTCGTTGTTCTGGAAGAAGACACTGAAAAATACTTGTTTTGAGTAATTGTAAATTTATATAGTTTTGACATTCCAATGGTAGTTGATGTGTCGGGTGATACAGCTTAAATGATTCGTTTGTACAATTTTAAGCATATTTACATATTGAGTTTTTTGAGTAGATGAGATTGCGAAAATTTGTTAAAGTATTTTAGATATCGTCTCTACTTTGAATTTGCACCACTGTAACACTACATTAACTCGAAACAAAGAAACCGTATAAAAATAAAACGAAGAGAAATTTCAAAGTTTTCTTAAGTGCTCTAGAGGACCATTACTATGGTGACAAAATACATTTCCTCAGCGGAGATCCCATTTCCCCTACAGCAAATGTATTGCAAGGACTTTCTAAGAAAAAAGGTTGACATTTTGAAAATTACTTTTTTATTCATATTAAGGTGTGAGGGCAAAAACACAGATGTCATTTATTACTATGTCATATTATAACCGTCCAAAATTATATCGAAGGCCTAGTTCCATAGTGATACAACTAGAAATTGGTAGTTTTAAGATATGGGCGATCAAAGTTTTGACTCATCTAAACTGAGTCGTAAAAAGTGATGGCTTATTATTTGTATTTCTTTTTATTTAAATAGGTGATCAATCTTTATAGTTTTAGGATTAAAGGTTGTTTCTTTATGAAACGCCATGATTCACGAAAATATATTTCCAAAATACGATGTTTCGATATGTATGTATATGGAACTGAGAAATTATTTAATTTTGATGATTTCCATTTGCAAATATCTGCCTTTTGAGAGAAAACCTGTACATTTTACAAGCTGTACTTTTGTGCAACTGTAAAAGAGCGGTGTTCGAATATAATGGATAACTTAACTCAAAATATTAAATTGTTGACTTATCGTCGTATGGAACTGGGCAATCAATATGTACATTATTTTTTTTCAATAAATATATCATTCATACTGTACATACTATTTTATATATTATTTTATACTATTTTACGTACATACTATTTTCTAGGTACTATAAAATTACAATTGTCGGCCTCTGTGGTCCTGTGGTAAGTATTTTATCCTAGCGACCAATATGATTTTTCAATTTAAATGTGTGATCTTGGATATGAGTTGTAGTGATATCGTTTCTCAACGTGTTGGTATTGAGTGATTTAAAAAATTCATAATATCTGGTGCCTTGGCTGTTAGCGAATTTAACATTATTAATAATAAATTTGTTTGTTTTATATTATTATTTGTAAAGGTATTTTTAAGAAAGTAATATCCTGTTTACATATTATGTATTTTTTTTTAACATCTACTGTAAATGCTTTGCTGTATGTAAAATGTATTTCTTACCGATTTCGTGGTATATTAAATACCTAATATAATTTTTCTAATGAGATTATGAATTTCACTATCAATGCTTCGGTTATCTTTTAAATTGCATTGAGGAATAACTATTTCGTCAAGATCGGTCTCAAATTCTTTTCAAAATATATATAATTATTTACTCAATGACAGTTTGTGTTTTATGGTTTAATTGTTCAATCAAGCGAACATACAGAGTATATATTACAAGTAATTCTTATAAATGATCGTTCTCGTATCTAAATAATTTATTTTTTATTTCAATAAACGTATTTTTGATTTATCAAACGACATTCACTAGTTTTTGTATAAAAAAATATATATTTATAATTCCATCTCGTAATTTTAAAGATACTATAAACGCTGCAAAACTTTTTTATATTTGGTTAAACTTTAAATGTTATTTTTATAATAATAAAATGAGATGACAATAATTATAAAATTTTACTATGACAAATGTATTTTTCGTGAATTTCATTTATAAATAGTTTAAAAATTATGCTTTCTTTTTTCTTTTTTAATTTAAACCTTGTTAAGTTAAGTACACATTAATTTAAACATGAAAAACATAATTATTCTTTAAAACAGTTTTCAGACAGTATAAATTGATTCTTTGTGCCATGAAAATGTGAATAAATATTATTTGATAGAATTAATTTAAAACAAAGCTGAAGATAAATATTTTTTCAATAAAAGTTATTTGCTTTTGTATAATTGAAACACGAATATATACGTAGTTAGTATAAGATAGTTGCAAGTTTCCTTTGTGATATAAATTGAATTTTCTTAACAAAGCACTTTAAGCGACATGAAACGTTTCTCGAAGAAATTTAAACAGCTGATTTTTTAAAGAAGGTACTTTTAAATACCGTCAAAAAATATCGTTAATTTAACAATAAACTATTTTATAAGATAACTATATAATGTGGACAAGATTTATAATTTTCACTAGTTCACTTAAGGGATAATATGTTAGACGAGTGTAATAAGTATCCAAGGTTTCATTCACTTTGGTTAACAAATGAAAAAATAAACGTTTCGCTGATAATGAAATTTAAACGTGACTCATTATCGACAGCACATTTTATAAAAGAATTATCATGCAGGAAGAGGTTTTACTAAGACTTTTTTTGTTCTTACAAACTAATTATAGTATAGTTTTATTTTTACTATACATATAAGCGAAATTTAATGTCGCTAATTGTTCCTGTAACGATATTATCTCATAATTCTATTACCTTATTTGTATAGTACAAATATATGGTATATATAATCTAATTACAATGATTTATATTATCTCAAGATAATTCAAGTTCAATTTTTACGAGACTTAATGTAATTCTTATTGAGAAAAGTTTTAACATAAGAAAACTATTCCTACATTCCAATTATGACGATTTTTTTTTATATAAAATCATCGAGTGTGATACGATAATCAGTGGACAACTGAATTATCTCTAGAGTAAAATTATTTTGCTTCTGGAATATTAATTAAGCGATATTTGTATGAGATATTATATGGAAAATCATATGCTTTCCTACTTAAATAATTAGATGCACATTTTGACTGATTTCAGAGTAATAATAAGTAAGTGAGTGATTAAATGATTATTTGACAATCTAAGAACTAAGATGTTTTAATCGTTACTTAATGTTAATTTATATAATCAGGTAAAAATTGGATTAAGGTACGAAAGTTTCCAACATAATAAAATTCTTGTAGAATTTGATGTACAGTATTAGTTTTCTAAAAGAATGAAGATCAATTAATAAAATGAGATGTTATAAAATTACCTTTTTTATATTTTCTTCCGTAAAGACATGTCTCTATTTAGTCACATTTTTCGCGATGCTGACGGTATTTTCTTTTTGAATAATGAATGAATAATCAGTTTACTAAATGCATACAAAAGTTTTGTTAGCAAAAATGTTTATAACATGATCGAAACATTGTATACTGTTAATAAAAAATATGAATGTGTTAAATAAAAAATGGTTGTATTAAAGTTGTATTTTCTAAATATCCGATCACACTTTTTTACAGCTAACCCTGGATAGTTTCACCCTTGGGCGCTTTGTATCGTTCACCGTGGACGGATGTCCAGACGGCTCCCTTCAGATTGGAGAACTGGGACGTCCCCTAGTCGGAGGCTCTTGGTGCGGGACGTCTTGGGGTCCAGCTGTATATTACAGCGAAACTAGGTCCATTACTCTCACCGTCAAGTTGCTGCGACTCTCAAAGGACCAGTCTGGATATAACTTTGACTTCAGGATGGAATACAAAGTTCTTCGGAAAGATTTGGCAACCGTGCGGTATGGAGGTTCTCGACCAGCGACAGGTACCTTTTGCTTAATTTTAAAATACATTATCTTTGAATGAATTTCTTCATTACTCATTAAATACCCATCTCGTAAACAACAAATGCCTCACAATTATAATCAAAGCAAAGGTCTTTAAAAATTCCCTAATGAAATTTCAAGAACATTTTTTTAAATGTATATTATTTATAATTTATAATTTAAGACATCGACGATAAATAATACTGTTTTATTTAACTTGAAATACGAGACTTCAAAATAAAACAAACTTCAAATAAATATTTGCTTAACTTTTTTAAAATTGACGTAGTGTTTTATATTTGAAACCTACGTTGACAGTGAAAAAAAAATAAAGTTCGTAAGTTAATAAGTACTCTTAGTTATTATTTTATTCAAGTAGAGTTTATTCCGTAAAGTTGAGAGTACTTTTGAGTAAATTTCCTCAAAATATCTAAATAATCAACAGTAAATTAGAGTGATAGCAAACACTTCATAACGATCCTAGATATTTTTATTTAAATAATAAAGCCTGATTTTTTTTCAATATTATTGAGTGCTGTCGTTTATAAATTATAATTAAATATGATGAAAGAAGTTCTCGAATTTTTTTCCTTACATATTATTAAATAAATTGATTATACGAGTGCTATATTCAAGACAAGCAAAATACTAAAGATTTGTATTGTTTACTTTACTAAATCTTTATGTTTAAACAACTTTCATAACTAAGCCTAGTCTTTCTATCGTTATATTGCAAATTTTGAAGTCGATCAATTTTGATATTAATTTAATATTAAACTTTCTAGAGTCGATTGATTTCAATGTTTTCTTAATAAAATTCATAAGCTTTATGCTTGTAAACTCTGTTTATCTTTATATTCGGTAAATATTATTTAATTTAGATTAACAAAGTGGGGCTTCTTAACGATTTAAGCAAAATAATTTAAAGTTAAATGAGACATATTAAATAAATGTTTTTATTAATGTAATTCATATGGTTTTTAAAGAAAATACTTGTTCTGTATAGTGATTATCTATCCATGAAAATTTCTTTATTCTATAAATTTGTATGTATGCTTGAAATTAAATGGTAATTATACATAAATTAACATTTATGTTTCATAATAAATTCTCTAACATTGAAGTGCTCATTATTTAAAAATGAAGAATGATTTAAAACTATTTTTAGAATTGGAAAGGCATCTTAATTATATCATTTATGATATTTACAAAAAAAAAATATTTTCATGAGAACTGTTAGATTATAACTTTAAATTTGAGTATCAATGAATAAAATAGTTAGCAATGAAAATGGAGAACAATTAATATGTAAAATAATATTATACGCTAGATGGCTAAATTGAAACTTATAATTATATACAAACATTAACATATCTAGGTAAATATTATTAGACTTCACAAATCATCGCAGTTGACTAAATAATCACTTGAGTGACTATATACAAGCAAAAACAATTAACAAACTGAAATATACGATACTACAAATCGTGAAATATATTCCATTCAAAATTCAGTCGTGTATCGTTCATAAACTAAATAGTCCGTTGTAATACATATTAATAAGTTTATAATATACAATACAAACTTTAATGATCGGCTATGCATTGTTAGGCGATTTGAAATATAAATTGAGTAATATTAATAATATCGGTACTAAATAAACTATTAGTTCCGTAACTGAGAGGAAAATGCTCTTAAACTGTTATATTAATTCATTGCGTGGACAAGCCCTCAAATGGGCGGATAAAAATATTGATTTTTCAGTCGTTTTATGGACTTGTTACCATAGATATGGATATCTGCGATGGTTTTGATTCTTTCCCATCCACCACGTATTAGCTAACTACAAGTCGTATACTAACGTTGTCCTATTATCTTTTCCTTATTTGACGGGAGAAAGAGATTGAGCGACTGGTTTAGAATTCGCTAAACAACTTATGTTGAAATACTCTCAGCAAGCCTGGGAAAATTATGTGGCCACATTAGGAATTCAAAATGAACCGCACACTGCAAGTAAAATACTTTTTTAGTTACACATGATGTCTTATCGTGAAAAGTGAATTTCAACATAAAAAATATGTGATTCTTTAATAACCAACAATTTAATGAGAAAAATATGGTGCACAAATATACACTTTAGGTTGTATGTGACCTGCAGGGTGTGTTTATTGCCCAGGCCTGCTCTACTGACGATTGAAATGCTTTTAACAAGCACAAAAAACTAAAATATTTTTAAAATCTTAAATTATTTGAAATATGCATCGTGGAGAATCATGAAACATGATAATTTGCGATTTAAATGTACGGAAATGTACACCTTACCGTTGAATCAACAGATACGAACTTATAATCAAGCGAACATCATTTTAGAAGCGAAATCAGTTATTATTGCTAAATAAATATTTGTTAAGAAATTTTAATTTACTTATAACATGTTAATTCGTGGTATGGTGCGCATCGATGTGCATACAGCAGAATACAATAGACTCTGTTTCTAATGTTGTTATTATATATATTCGACAGATGATAACAACAGCAATAACAACATCCCCTACGGACCAATACACGGAAACTTAACACACGATCTCGATACATACCCCATCAACTCACCCCCGAGAGCGCCGTCACCGGATCAGCATCACCCACAGCAGCAGTACTACCTCGGAGATTTAATCTCCGGAACATACTGTTCACGAATCTTCAGCGACTGCGACCGGAAGACTTGTAGACTGCAATCGCCAAATTTCCCTGGCGTTTACCCGAGGAATTTGACATGTTATTATGCTGTCAGGCAGCATGAAGTTCCTCCAGGAAAGCATGCGCTTATCACTGTGAGACAGCCCAAGGGACAATTGATATCGATCAGGAGTCAGTCTGCTTTGTATGCTCCGTCTCAACAACCCCAACAACAGCAGCAAACCACTCACACAAGAACTCTAAAGGTAAAGTAAACATCTTCAAAATAATAAG
Organism: Himalopsyche phryganea; assembly: GCA_022494535.1. Lineage (NCBI taxonomy): Eukaryota > Metazoa > Arthropoda > Insecta > Trichoptera > Rhyacophilidae > Himalopsyche > Himalopsyche phryganea. Next base: position 9,370,994 of record JAGVSL010000001.1, on the reverse strand, counting down.
CTTAATATTTCCAATGTTCATATTATGATTTTTACTCTATATCGCATAAAAATTTTAAATATCGTAGATGCTTTTAATGGTGAACAGAAAGTGAAAGTGCCGTCAATATCTTAACTAACGGTAATCAATAATTGTTGAACAAAATTCTATATATTAAGTATCAAAATAATATAAGTATGTTCAACATTACACAAAATATCATTGATAATAACTTTGATATTGAGTTTACTACATTTGTATTGCATTTATATTTATGTGATATTGTGTTACAAATATTGAGCGATATAATCCATTTACTGTCTGTCAATTATTCGAGTTAGTTCGTATACCGAAAAGTGAAACGTACATCTTTTGTGGTGATTAATAAAAGTAGTGTGATATTCTTTGTACATGTAATTTTTATTAAAATTTAAATGATTATTAGAGTGAGTTTCCAGTGATGTGCACAAATAGAACGATCTTTCGAAATTCGATACAGCCAAATATGACAATATAATGTGGTACCTATATCAGTGTTTGTTAAAAATAAAATATGATAGTCGATGCGATGTTGACACTTTCCGCCATATTTGCTTATTATAGTATTTTAGTTTATGGTGGCGTTTAACATTCCTATCCAAGGAGGAAATAACATTTGTCTTCTTTGGTAACTTTCATTACAGTTATTAACCAAACAAAACGAAATATTGTGTCAGTTAAAAAGATATTAAATTATACCCTACACATTAAAAGTAATCTTTATTGTTCATTTTGTGGTTTATAGGACCCTGAACACTCATAACTTGACTATTATTTTGAAGACTGACCATTCATCGTAATGATTTGTATCTTGGTATTAATCTAACCTATAATTGTTTCAATCTTTCTTATGGTTATTTGTCTGTTGATTAAGACTTATTACATCATAAAATTGTATAGTATTCGCTGTGTTCTTTTATTATTAATCAACAATCAGCCATAATGTAGTATTAGTGAGAGGATCTACTACAAATGTGATGAAAAATGTGACGTTACCGTGTTACCGTGGTATGATCATATTTTTTACTATGTTTTATGGCACACAACTATGTCTGTGTAATATCCTTCTAATGAGATGAATTTTATCTGAAATCTGTAGGTATGGACAGAGTGCGATGACGTGCAGGACTACGTAACTATTTACGATGGCTATACGACACGCGACCCAGTCATTTTGAAGTTTTGCGGGGGTGGAGAGGCTGTTCCGGAATCAGTTTCCAGTGGACCGGAACTTCTAGTTGAGTTTACGACGTCTCCGTACGGAACTTTCCTGCATCCGGCGCCCATACAATCGCTCCATGGATTTCAACTGGAAGTTGATGTAAGCGCTTCCATATCACACTTAAACCATTATTATTTTTATCATATCTTCAAAATACAAACCGAAACAAACCCAGCAATATTTTTAAACGATTTTGATGGCTGACATTTTTTTAGTAAAAAAAAACATTTAAAATTATGTAACTGCATTACGTGCTTTATACATAAACAATTAAAATATTACCCATGTTAAAAGTATACTGCTATTTATATTAAACATAAATCACTATTGTTATTTCATTAACGATTAACAGTAGTATATTTTTGAACATGTCACGTCTTAATTATCCCCAAATCAAAATTAAAATCATTGTTTACTTACTTTAGAAATAAATAACCTTGCGATATCGTTAGTCCTATGATGCTTCTCAAAGAAGTGAAACACGTGCCATATATAGACACAACCAATGAAATAACAAAGGTATCAATTTTAATTTTATATTGATTTCCTTAAAGTTACTGCCGAGTCCATCGAAAATATATTTTATCAATATCATACTGATATTTTATCAATATCATACTAAGTCTTAAGAACAAGTAGGTAAACTTAGGTAATCGCAACTAAAGCATTATTTTTTTGTCATACAAATCATCAGATTTGGTATCGTTGAGTTATAGTTATATCATGTTTTTTGCCAGAATAAAAAAACATCAATATGACTTAATACTGCTTTTTCAAAGAGTTTTACCGGTACGTATACCGTTAAATTACTTACATTTTGACATTTAAAACAGTAAATCATCGAACACTGACTTAATGATTTCTGTCAGTATACTCTCGATATATATTCATTAAAACTAATAATCCTGATAAAATACATCTGTGTGTATATAAATAATGTTTTGATAGGTGGTTATCAGTGTTATCATCAGCCGTTAAATCTAAGGTCACCATGATATCAATAATTTGTCATAATCAATCGTTCATATCCCAATATACCAGGTATCGTTGGTAAAGAAACCTGCAACGGTTTCGAAACTTTGAGTAATTATCACCAATTCTCAAAAAATATTTATCCATGATTTTCTTTAAAACTACTGCTTGAAACGAATATTCACCCCAGAATCAACATGAGCAATATTTCTCTGTTGATTCTAAATACAGTGTCTTTATTTAATACAAATTCTGTATTGTATTTTGCCAAAATTTTATAATTATTGTTGAAGAATAGTAATCAAAACTTTAATCATTTTTTTTTCCATGTCCGCTCCCAATGTGGAGCATATGGTCTCCTAATGGAGGTATCTTGACAGAATTTTTTCTACGAGAACTGCTTGTCACTCAGTTGCTCAACCTCTCTTTTCTTTTTCGAAGAGAGTAGGGATAGAAGGATAAGGCTATGACAGGACTAGTGGTTAGCTAATCGCTCTCGTTACGCCCCGTGAGGATGGGATTGATGGGATGGAGGACTCAGACTACGAACAGAAATCCATAAATCGATTGAAAGATCAATCTATGAAGACCGTCCGCACCGGGAATTGAACCCGAGCCAGCGACGAAACCAACTGCGCCACGGACGCCGACGACCATTTAATCTTTCAATATAAATATACAATAGTTGAGTCGTTTTTCCCAGAAATTTATTATACTTTTAAAAAAAAATTACGAGGCTCGCTTCCCGCACGTAGTAATTAGTTATTAAAAGTCTATATTTGTATTCAGAAAGTTTCGTGTATCTTCTTCGAAAACTCGACTTAGCAGGCTTTTTGAATTAATGAATAAATATGAGAAAGTTTGCATTTTCGTATTTGGCTGATATCTTTATGACAGACTGGGAAAACTCAGCTCTTTGAGAGCCGTCTAAAATAGCAGTTAAATACGAAGCTGTCCAGTTTCTCAAATTTTGCCCACATTTCAAAGACGAATGAAATAACTTTGAAATAGATTTAATTACCTCATTTAAGATTCTTATTTTCAATGATGCTATTTTCTTTGAAATGAATTTACAAACAAAAACACTAGATATAATTATATTTATTATGAATCCATTATTTCTACCAATGAACGTTTAGTTTTAAATATAAAAAATCAACTATGAACAACTTTTGTGAAACATTAATAAATTCTTGTTTTCATTTATCAATTTCTTATTTTTTAATTTCTTTCTGAATATCACTTGTTATTGGAGAACCATACGTTCAATGCGGATGATGGGGTTAAAATGTTGCATCAGAACATGGAGGATCATAAATTATTCTATCGAGTAGTCAAAAATATTTACATTTGAACTCATCTACGGACAATGTTTTAAAACATTTAAACAAACTTTAAGTGTCGCCAAGAATGAAAAAAATTTCCAACATCCCCCTGGATCCTATTATTAAATTATTGAAAGCAAGGTTTATTTTTATTACTCGTCTATAATAACTATTCCTTTAATTTGGTTGGAATTTCATTGTTTTAATATAACATTTAGTACTACTGGCTACAGACGATAGTGAGATCCTGAAATATTATATTAATTATACAATTATTCATGTTAAAATAGATATTTTTCGATTTATTGCTATTTTTGAGTTTTTCAAAGAATCAAATCACTGTTTTTTTATAAAATTATCAATTTAATATCGATCTATAGACATTTAACTCAAGCTTCCTAACCTTGAGTATAACTGGAGTTATTTTATAACTTTTAATACCTTAAAGCAGTGGTCCCCAACCTTTTTACATCTGCAGAACGGTAAAAAAAGGAAAAAATTTTCGCATATACATATAACACTCTGACACAATTAAATTTTAACAAAAACAGTGGAGGGTTTTTTTCAACAAATTAATGCGAAACCTGCTGTTGCATCTTTGCTAATATATTGAAGTTTCTTGGCTGCAGTGCTTTCTCTGACAGACGAAGTGCTGCATTCACGTCCAGTTTATTCCTTTGTTTTCATTTTATCGAGGACATGGATTTATAGCTTTACAGCTTAAAGGTGGATATAAATCTTCCACTCTCGCTTTTTTCCTGTGCGGTTTTTTCCGTTCACCAATATTTTTGCATGGCGAATTTCTTGAAATTTGACTACTGTTTACGGCCCAGCAGAAACTCTTTGCGACTGGTCCGCGGACCACCGGTTGGGAAACACTGCCTTAAAGTGACAATCCCAAAGACAACAATTACACACATTCCTGTTTTAATGGAAGCTGACATAATATAGAATATTAATGTCTATAACGTCACACAAATATAATACAAGCTTTACATGCTGAACTGAACAATTCAGTCATAAAAATATTTTAATCTTAAAACCCATGTTCCTAACAAAATAAGTTTTTTAATGTCACTATTCCATTGCACATATAGACATCAAGATATCGACATCAAATGTAAGATAGTAGTTATTTTTATTGTTTTAATTTTTTCTTGTAAAGATCTGACGAAATACAATATAAGGAATTTCTGATTAAATAAAAGTCTTTGCAGACAAATCAGAGCAAATCTACGTGACTGATTTATTCAAATGCTCTTATTGGTCGGGAATACATAGTTTATAATGAGATTTAAAGTAAAAGCATTAGCATTAGTTCACTGTAACACGGTGGTTCTCACGGAAAATTTATCCGTGGCCGCATAATGAACATCAGTGGTCTTTTTGAAATGTCTCGTGGCCTCACCAAATTTTCAAAAGTGATTTAAAATATTAGGCCAATGCATTTTAGGGACTCATTAGCTACTTCAATCTTTTTAAACATAAACCACTGTCACACAAGTTTGCGCCGCAGGCAGAAAATTTGCATGTTTTAATAAATTTTCTTTAAAATATGTACTATATTTTCACAATGCTGTCATTTACAAATGTTATATTTAACATTACATAGCCCTGCAGGTATGCTTTTCAAATATGTCTAAATATCTATGAGTCATTAGATTTTTACTGTTTCATCCTCCTGAATGTTTATAGATAATTTCTTATATCCATTTTAACTCGGGGATTGTATCAAATTCCCTTAATAATTAGAAAAATAAAGACTAACATAATATACAGATGCTTCCATATATATAAACAAATCAGAAGATAATCACTGTTACACTTTATATATTTATAAAATCTCTCGTCAAATATAATTACACCATTGCAAGACAAACAGCATTGGGTATCGTACAACAGACCTAATTACTTGATGCGCTGCAGCACAAATTAACCCAATGGGGTTAACTTACTGATCCCGATAATTTTTTATCTAAAAGGGATCCCTTTTTATTAAAAATATTCATTCATTACAAATACGTTTTCTAGCGGCATACGTACGCAATACGAATAAACAAATGTCGAATTTATTTTATATTACTCATTTTTTTTAATATCAATATTTATTACTATAGAACCATTGGTGGCCGCAGAAATATCCTCTAGTGGCCGCACATGAAAACCACTGCTCTAACAAAATACTTATATTATACGCTCAAATTTGAAATTGTTCAGGAGAGAGTAGAAACTATTTTTATCGAAAACTGTAAATTCTCATGTTTTCCCGTACGGAATTATACGTAAAGAGTGTCGATATAATAGTGGCTTACAACAAGTGGTCGGGTCATAATTTTTAAACCTAAAACCAATGTAAAATGATTCTTCCCTTCGAAAAAGTGGTCAATTTATTTTTCTAATTTACATCATTCGGCCGAGGCCTGCTCTGTCGTCTTTAAAATTAGATCTATTAATCATTAACTCATTTTTCGTATTTTTTTACGGTTACATCAATTGACTTAAACGCCATCGATATTATATATTACGTATTAAATAAAAACTGAACCATAAGTTTGCAAATGTATCGCATAATATTTTTATAAAAGATATAATAGATAGGCTAATTCTGCTAAACTTTCAGGTAAAATTTGTCGATCAGCAATCTCCAACATACGCCAGAAATAAAAGGGCTTGCGAATTTTGGCTGCGAGGTACTGGAAAAGGTATCCTGGAGAGTCCACAACATTCACTTTCACCAAACACAACATGCCTGTATCACTTACAAGGGATCGACACTTCGACTCCCGCATCACCAGGTCCCCTCAGACCGGCAGCACCATATCCTTGGCGGAGAGCTGGTTTCTCTTACCCTCCGCCTCGCTTCAGAGTTTGGCTGTCAGTTCTCAAGTTTCATGTGACGTCAGCTCTTGGTCCTCAACTTCCAGAAGAAGAAGTCTGTGCTAGTCATCTGAATGTATGGGATGGACCATTGAGGATCGCGCCGGGGTGCAGTGATGTTTTTTGGTATGTTTCTTTATAAATCTTAACCAATTACTGTTTATAAGCAAAATAATTAAATTTGTCAGAATGCAAAATGTGAAAAAGCGATGTTGTATAAACCTCCTAAATAGAATAGATATTCAAAATTACCTACAATATCTTTGGCAATTTTGAGAGTTATTTATAGTATACTAGTGTTTTTTACCCGGCTTCTCCGAAGATGGTGAACGCTTATATTAGGTTATTAAATTTAGACGTTAGCTAGGGTGACTGTTTTAGTAATTGGACAGCGATAGTTATTGGACACTTCAACTTTAAACGTCCAAAATAAGAGTAGCTAAGCATTCTTGTTGATGTGAAAGAGAAAAATTTATCTAGTCTCTCTATCTCTATGTAACTGCAGCTTTAATTATCCACTACTAGGTGACAATACCTATAAAACTTGATTGTGTTAGCAAACCCTTTAAGAAACAGTGATATATTAGTGACATTTACTTTATAAAAGTTTCGTGAATTTCGTAACGAAACTTCTCAGAAAAGCGTGAGCGACTACAAGCTGTCAATATTCGTTGAGATTTAAATAGTGGTACAACAACTAACCTAAAAAGTAAGCGTGTCCAATTACTATGTTTTTCCATATTTTTCAGTTATCTAAAAAAAAATTTGTTTTTATTTCTGTGGTTTTTATTTCCTTTAATCTCATTAAATTCTTCATCTCTACATATCCTACATGTTTCCTACATACTTATTTTTTTTGACTTATACACTGTTAAGGAAAGTACTTCTTAAGTGTCCAATTACTATAGCAGTCACCCAAGCTAATTTTGAAATTTGATAATATTATCGTCAACTGTACCTTTTTTGTTACACCCACAAAATAAAGTCCACCAATTAATAATAATGTTAAGAGTTGAAACCAACTAAAATAAAAGATGACAGTTTTGTCACCTGCACTCTTGTTACGGCGCCTCAGAACTTCCCGATAGACAGCTTGTTGATATGCATTTAATAATGGCTCCTGCAGTGCCACAAATTAAACATACGATCAGAGTCATACGTTAATTCTCGATGACGATTCCAAGTTGTATTAATTTACCACTTGCTCTCTACCAAATCACAAATATGAAACTCAATATTTTACACAAACGTCTACGTTCGCGTTACTATCTCAACTGTCACTTGCAGAATATATTAGTATTGAGTTGTTGCTGGAAAACTATTGTTATTACTTTTTTCGTCCCGCATTGAAACGTCAAATATATAGCGTTTTCAGTTTTAGGCTAAATATTGAGTTCGGTACAATATCGTTGAAAAATACTAAAGGTCTCCTCAATGACGTCACCACAGGCTTTCTACATTTAGGATGAAGAAAAAAATCATGTAAACGACTCGTCAAATAATATCATCAATTACGTGAAAATTGTAATTTCAAATGTCCACTCCCAATGTCCAAATGTACCCGATGGGCACTAAGCGGCCTTAGGGGCGCCCCAAAACCCCCTGGATTAACGAACTTGTCAGTTTCGGTGGAAGTACGTGGCAGCGCAAAGCTTGGAACCGAGAAGAGTGGAGCGATCTGAGGGAGGCCTTCATCCAGCAGAGGATTGACCACGGCTGAAAATGATGTATAATGATATATCTTCAAGCAAACTAAACCGATTTATAAGTAGCCATTTTTATTTCACAAAAAATAAACCGAAAAATTATATTTATCTCAATTAAAAACTTCCAACAAAGTTTGAGTAGTCTCCAACTGAAAATAGTTCATCAAAGTGCTAGGTTTCTTTTTCTTTTTGAGGTCTCCTATGTTTAAAAGAGACTTAATTAAAAGCTCTTTGTAGATGATTTAAAAAAAAACATTACTATACGAAGTCGAACGTAAGCTTAAGGTTTCAATTTTTGTTCGTATCGATGGCGATGTATCAGGGTAAATTCCAATCGATTTTGTCTACGAGAAGAAGCTTACACAGAGCTTCATTAGTGTCTGCTTATTGAAAGTTCAACTTCCATTTAAGCAAAATGAGGCAAACGCTTATAAATATGTATAACATACATTATAAAAAGAATATACGGAGTTACGCCTGCAAAGTGAAGCATGTAAAATCATTAAACATTCAATCTATTTCTTTGAATTATTTATTTATACATTTACTAAATGCCTCATTAAATTGTACTCAAATGTATATGGTGTATTTTGATCAAAAAGCATTTAAAGTATTTGGATTATACAATATAATGGAAACAAATATTTATCAAACACACTTGTTTACAAATTTATTTATCGAGGGATATGTATATAGTTAACATGTATTTAAATACAATATGAATACGTAATGTAATAAAATTGTTATTCGAATGTATATTTATTTTAAAGTACTGTATAAATGAACCCTTAACAACTTAAACAACATTTTATGCAGTACCATTTACTGTGTCAATGAAAAAGTTTATTAAATCATTTGGAATGGTAGTTATCTCAAATATTTTAAACAGAATTAAAGTGAGAATAATATGCGTGAGGCACATCCTATTTTTGATAATGAGGTTAATAAAACCAATCCAAACCAAGAGCTTCACACAATGGGGTACGTTTTAAACAGGGACCCAAAACGCTATTTTTTTCGTTCCATTTTTCGTTCACTTCGGTAAAAATAAAATATCGGTTCAGTTACGGTTTTCGGCTCAGCTCATATTTAAATATTAGCAAATTAATGTAAATACACCCACACCGTCCATACCTTGCTTTATACGGCTTTTACATAATTAAAATGTCAAAGGAGAATATTTCCTAGCGTGTGCGGCTTACCGCTGGTGCACTGCGGAATAGAGGGCAGATTCTGATTTAGCTAAAATACAGACAAAATTCAGCTTTTTATTCATACTTAATTGACTTGTCTCTAGGATTGCCAATTTTTCGCCTGCTTTTAGGAACAAAAGTATAAAAAGAATCTAGTAGTTTGTCTTATTCTAGAAGTTATTTTTATATGTATGGGTGTATTTACTATTGTTTCTATAATCTATAATGTGCTCATTGATATTTTCATCATATTTAATCATTTTTATTCGAGATAGATGATAAATGTATCTTATAATTTAAGTGAACTTCGAAAAAAACCGAAATAAATATCGGTTCGGTTTCGGTTTTCGTTCCGGAGAAAAAAATCGGTTTTCAATTCGGATCCCTGGTTTTAGAGACATGTCTTATATACTACTAAATAACTTCATTACACCTTTAATAACCAAGACCTATAAGTTTGAATTAAAAATTATTTCATTTTTTGGTACGTTATTAAATTCAGCACATATTAAAATTGGTCGAAAAGAATACAATATTATGAAGAAATTATAAATTATGTACGTTTACTTTCAAGTCTTTTTTCACAAAACTGAAATTTAATTTAAACGTTTGTTAAATATTGTTTGAAATTTATATCATCTGTATGTAAAACACTAAGTTAATATGACTGCGCAAATAGTGAGGCATTTAACCCCAGAATTCCCTCATTTAATTCACTTAGGCAAACAGAGCAATTTTGTTTTATGTCTTTTCAGTGAACAAGCAAAACACGGCTTTTCTCGTGCATTATTACTGGGTTTATTCTCTTGGCGGTGGTTGTTACTGAATCTTGATGCGACTAGGTACAAATAAACATGGCGAGACAATCTCTGTCTCTGCAGGAAACTGTTTTAAAAATTCATTATCTTTTCAAGACACGAGCAAACATCATGACTTTTGTATTCCAATTTTGACATGAAAAAGGAAAAAAATAATTCTGATAACTCAAAGAGACTGTAACGAAATTTTATTAAAATAGAAAAGTATTAAAACAGACTGGTCAACAAACATTCTTAGGCGTTCGACTAATTCAGATGGGGTTTCAAAAATTGATCTTACGGAGAGGTGTCAAGCTATCCATTAGCCCTATCTCACAATCATTAACCTCACCGATAAGAGGAGTTTGTTTAACTAAAAAACAAGAATATCTCGCAGAAAAACTTTTTTTCAGATGCTTCATTAGAAAAACAATATCTTTAGATGAAAACTTTCTTATTTTTTCATGGTATTATCAAATTATAAATGTTATTGTATTTTGTAACTTGATCAGTATTTTTAAAAACCCTGTATATTCCCAATGTAACATTCCAATAGAGTGTTTACACTCAGTCGCTCAACTTTTTTGTTAGATTCTAAATAAAGGCTTCAAAAGAAATAGTAGTTTGCTAATTTATTTTTGTAGGCCCCGTTATCAGGTCACAGTAAAAATAACTAAAAATTGTATGTATAATAACAAAGGGCTTTTTTTTAATTTGAATTTTTGAGATGTTGTACATTTCCATGTATTTAGTTACTTACGACCCGGGTTTCACCTTTCGACATCTTTGGCCATTCAAGCACATGAATGAACTCGAACTGACAGACAGTAAATAGTTTATATCGTTTATATAATGGAATACGATGGATAAGATGGAATACAACAAATTACTATCACTAAGTCTAGGAACTACATTGACACCTCGATTGATCACAACAATGACCCTTAACCCTAGTTGAGAAAACAAACGCATTATGAGTGGAATGAAGGGTTTTAAAATGCAATTCGAAGAACTACCTACTTATCTCAACTTAATGGGTTTTGTCAAGGTGACCATGGAATGATGTATTAATATGGGAATTTCATTATTTTGATTGTTAATTTATGTTTATTTTTACGAACTCATCCCACGAAAAGGATACAAAAAAGAATAGCTGGAAGATTAAATTGTTCGTTCAAAATTGGTAAGGAATTTATCTGGGCTCTATTGATTTCCAAAATTTCTTGACAAATTAATTTATAATCCCCCATGTTTTGATACAACGGGGCTTTTATTGAGGCTCTTGTTATGGAGTCCATATGCTCAACATTAAGAGCGGACATGATTAAAAAAATTAAAGCTCACTATTGTACTCATCTTACTACAGAGACTTAAAGTATATTATCATTATAATATTCGTCTATACTCTGACTGGGAGGGATATAATCGGTTAAAAAAGTATACTTTAAAAATAACAATGCCGCAAATCCAAAAACTAATCTATCAATGCCATAAAAGGGAAATTTTAATGACATAATACTTTTGTGATACTGTAATCATGTTACGCTAATGGAGTTTGATTATAATTTATTACGAGTATTAAGTAATGTAGCGTTAAACGTGTAAAAACGATGGTTATATTATTTTCACCGAAAAAATGTTTTACATTTTTACATTGTAATTAAAATTTCAACGAAATTACCATTTTGTGATACGGAATGTTGATTTTCATTTAAGCTTTAAACGTAAAATGAATTCTTGTGCACGATGGAAATATTATTTTCTCACACTACCACACTACGATAATATTATTATAATTTTCTTTTTCAAATAATGCGTAGTTTTATTTTTTTGTGACGCTGAATGTGTGGAATTGCTTATTACATTAAATGGGCAGAATTTGTCGGAATTCATGAATTAGGCAAATTGTTTGCCAAGAACGTGAATTCGGCATGAATTTTTATGCCTACTTCATGCATTGAGCAAAATAGATAGTAGCGCTCCAATGGTGTTTTTTGCAACAGTATTAATTAGTCAATACGCATAGCTAATTTACGAAGTATTTTTTATTCAATATGTGATTTTCCTAAAGCGATCGTGAAAAGTGGAAGGCTTCCAGGGCTGGGATCGGCGGTCCCCCGGTCACAGTGGGTAAGCCTCCCGGTAATGCGACAGCGCTGGCCCGCTACTGCCGAGATAGAGTGCCCCGATCGTGTGACCATTCTCTGCTTGCTGCCGCTAGGCCTCCGAGGCCCTGCGCTCTGGCCGAGAGTTTCTTGTCTACGGGGGACAGTATGACGCTAGAATTGAGACTAGCTGACTCTACAGCACTAAAGTAAGTAACTATATAAATATTGCATCTGCTTAATATTCATTAAATGATTATTTTCACATCTAACACTAGAGAACATCATGTTTGTGACATTTGCATAATCCCTTATAAAGTGCAATACATTATCGTCGTTTTAATTGTATACCTGCAAAATCAAAATTTTTCGCGAGTGCATAAAAACAGTTTAGAAAACAACTTTATCGAATTAAAACTATAATAAAAAATACTTAGTTCCATATATATTTAATATTATTTTAATTCGATAAAGCTTTTTTTATGCTCTGCTGAAAAATTTACATTTTGCGGGTATATAATTTTGCAATAGAAACAACGATATTCTTTGTCAATATAATATTAGGTGACTTTATATATTTTTTTTTCCATGTCCGCTCGCAATATGGAGCATATGGTCTCCTAATGGAGGTATCTTAACAGAATTTTTCTACGAGAACTGCTTGTTACTCAGTTACTCAACCTCTCTTTTTTCGAAGAGAGTAGGGATAGAAGGATAAGGCTATGACAGGACTAGTGGTTAGCTAATCGCTCTCGCTACGCCTCGTGAGAATGGGATAGGTGGGAGGGAGGACTCAGACTACGAACAGAAATCCATAAATCAATTGAAAGATCAATTTATGAAAACCGTTCGCACCGGGAATTGAACCCGAGACATCCGTAACCGTAGCTAGCGACGCTACCAACTGCGCCACGGACGCCGACATGTGTTATATGGTATTTCGTTTCTTTAACCGTGCCCGTTCTCAATGAGAAATATATGGACCTCTAATGGAGCTTATCTTAATACAAGTTTTTCAACGGGAATTGCTTGTTACTCAATTGCTCAACCCCTGCTTTATCGAAAAGAGTAAGGATATAAAAATACGGATACGGCAGTAGTAGTGGTTGGTTTTTTGGATCGGATGTGTGGGAGGGAATTTTAGACATCACATAAACCCATACCTTCAAACGCAAGTCAATAATTCAATTGATGAACCATTTTGTATTAGGATTTGAACCTAAATGTAAATTATATTAATTTTGCCATGAAGTAAATTCACAGCACGATTTTTAATCATACAAAATTTGACAGACCCAACAATTTGACAATCATGACCGGTACTCCACGTCTGTCCACCCACCAAAGGTTAAACACCGTTCCGCTGAATAAGGACTTAAAAAAAAAAGAAAATGCAGCTTATAAAAATCTTTATAGCAAATACGTAATATTTAATAAATGTTTTAATGCATTTTCATCATGGGGTATTCATCTCGAGAAAATTTGCATATAAATGCCGAACAACGTTTTCTTCTATGACCTCAAGATTTTGTGCCCAGCTTAATTTTTAATTATCCCATCATTAAAATATAAACCATATTATAAGAAAAAGTATTTCTATATGTTTAACTCGTCGTTAATTTTACACTTACGTTACACTAAAAAAATATCTTACTTTTGTATTTCTTATTTGCACTACAATAAAGGATCGAACATTTTAAGTAATAACATATAATATTGTTTTGACAGAAAATCAATAATCGCGTTCCTCTTGTGGATACTTTAATTGTTGATGTTTCTCAGTTTTTATTTGTTGTATTTGATTTATTAGCTTATTGAGTTTACCCAGTCTGTCAAATGATATTAGAAATTAATATCATAATAATAGTTTTTTTAATAACATAATATTGTGTGCGAAGTTTTATTGAAAAAAATCGTTAATAAATCATAAATATTCTTTTTTTTATTATTAGATCTTAGGTAAGTAACATTTGCACGTCCTGTAAAAAATGTAATTAAAGATAGCTAGACATGTAGAGAAACACTTTTATTTCGCAAGCAAAAGCAAAAAATTATACCAAATCTTAACTTAAACAATGTTCAAATTTGGATTATTGAGATTTTGTACACTTCCATGCATTTTGTCACTAACGAATGCCTGAAGATGCCGAAAGGCGAAACCCGGGTCGTTAGTGACAAAATGCATGGAAGTGTACAAAATCTCAATAATCCAAATTTGATATTGAAATTCCATCAAGCACCCTCAGTCGATGTCTTAAATTAAACAATGTTATTTATGAAGTAAATAAATTTGTTAGAAGTGACGTAAATTTCCTGTGTCTCATTCATGTAATGCAATATGCGTGAGATGTACAGGAAGAATTACTTCAAAAAGATTTAGTGTACATTTTTGTTTAACAAATAATAATTATACGAATCCCCATTTTTAGAAAAATTACGTAGCCGATTTTCAGAACATAAATTCGAAATCATTATCCGAGTGTTTATATCTTTGCAACAAAAACCATTTATTAGGAATTCTTAGATTAATTCCTAGGATCAACTTTTTATAATTAATAACTGAACAAATATTAATGGATCAACTCTTCTTACAGGATTACGAAATCTTTTAATTATAAAAAAATATGACATGTTTAATGAATTGAGTATTTATTAAATTACACATTCAATTCCATAAATTATATTTCATTAAAATAGATGAGATTGAATACATTATATTACGAGAAACTTATGAAATCGTATTTTGTCTAGTGAGGAAAAAATTGAGTTTAAAACGGAGTTTTATTAACATTTTCGAGATCTCATTGAATCGGTATATAATATGCGATAAAACTTATTGTAAACCCAATGAAATAATGTTAGAAATTGCGTACCCACATCAAAATAAGTTTTGTCTATGATAGTGATAAATTTTTCCGAATTTTTTTGGGAATTGGGATTTTGTCAAAATACGATTGGAAAAGTTGCTTCTCATTTTATAATAATATCTACTGTGTATTGACCAATTGGTGTAACACTCAAAAAATATAAATATAAGTTAATGGTTGGGTCTCATTTTAAAGATCTCATTTCAAAGCAGGTCTAGGCCAAATGATGTAAATTAGAAAAATAAATTGACCACTTTTTGGAAGCGAAACATCATTTTACATTGGTTATAGGTTTGAAAATTCTGATCCCCACACTTGATGTAAGCCACTATTATATCGAAAAAATCCGTATCTGCAAATATGAGAATTAACAGGAGTGCATTTAAAAGATTCATAACGCAACTCACCGTATAATATTTTCAATAAAAACAGGTACCCTGTCCCGAACAATTTCAATTTTGATGGTTACATCAATTGGCCAAAACACAGTCGATATTATAAGTGAACTAAAATCCGTTTTAATAATCACCTACAACAATATTGTGTCATAGAAACATTGCCATTTGTTATACTATTCAACATTCAAATACTAATTGAAAAACACTGTTCAATAATGAATTTAAGCATGATTTGCACATACTTACTGTTATATTCCTAAAATTTCTTTTTACTCCTCAGAACATAAATAAATATTTTTGTATGGTTTTCCAGACCGGTTTCTTTTAAAGCCCTTTATGAGTTTGTGGATCTTCAGCAAGATGGTGAAGCTTACGGAAGTGGCCCATGTTCAAGACGATTCTTCAGTCGATCAACAGACGTTACCACCGAACCTCCACAAAAGTTTACGGCTCCAAGAGACGTCTTCCTGTATGGAAGAGGAGGTGCAAAGAATTTGAGGTTTGTATTTTATTCATTATCGCACAGTTTTTTTTAAATAATAGATTTGGAATATTAATACACTAATGAATATTGGAACGACGCATCTAAAAAAATATGCTGTCTTTTGTCTCGACAGCTCGTTGTGTAATCATTTCAATTTATTGCAATTAAATTTAAATAATCGTCGACAATCATTGTTTTCCAATCGATTTGAAAAAATGCCATTTTGTCCACCGTTTAACTAATGTATAGTATACGAATCTTCTGTTGATTAAATTGACATTTTCATTGTAGAACTCCATTATAATAGCATAAAATATAAAAGTATTAAATTCTGCAAAGTTGGTAGTTGGTAGCTATTTCGGCTTAACGCTATCGTCAGAACTATACTTAAAATTATTTTAGCGATATATACTGTTTAGAAAAGATAGGTAATATTATGTCATATCACGTATTCAAATATCATAATATTTATTTAAAACTAGTGAGTACCCAGCATGCGTTTCAATGCCACTCAAAGAAAGACAGGGTTTGTGTTTTAATTCTGTTTATTGAATTGCTTTTGGATTAGAGGAATGCTTGGGCTGAGATTTCATAAAATTACCCAGTCCGAGCCTGTCATCTTCAGCCCCGGCCCGAGCCCGAGTCTCAATATCACACTTGTTACAAGAACTCGACCCGAAGTCAAGATTTATTTTTCTGAGCCCGAAAAAGGCCCGATTTTTTTAATATAGTAATTCATTTATACTTTTCAAACAATATATGTTATTGTTTCCATATTTCCATATTTTTTGTTTTACGTCTGGTTCAAAGATGTCGCTAGTATTTGATTCCTTTTTTAAGATTTTTTTTTAGATTTTAATCTTTTTTCGTCAGGAACTTTCACGGGTGTATGCACAACAACTCACCAAAGTTTGATCGAAATCGAATTAATGGTAAAGGAGTGCATAGAGGACAAACAAACAAATCTTCATTTATATATAAATATTTATATAAAATTTGGATTATTGAGATTTTGTACACTTCCATGTATTTTGTCACTAACGACCCGGGTTTCGCTTTCGGTATCTTCAGGCATTCGAGCACACGAATGAACTCGAACTGACGGTTCGAACTGACTATCAGTTCGAGTCCATTCGTGTGCTCGAATGCCTGAAGATGCCGAAAGGCGAAACCCGGGTCGTTAGTGACAAAATACATGGAAGTGTACAAAATCTCAATAATCCAAATTTGATATTGAAATTCCATCAAGCACCCTCAGTCGATGTCTTAAATTATATATATATATATAGATTATGCTTAATTACATGAGCTTCATGTAATGGTTAATATCTTATCTTTATTTCCAACCCGTCAAATGAGCCGGGCACCATATAAAATGAAAATTTAAACGGTTTTAACTGAATTATGACATTTAATTTGTTATATTTTACTTATACATTATATCTATTCTCTTGGTTGATTGGACACAATTGTCTTATGAAAACATAATTCGATTAAATTCAATTCAGTAAAATTCCAAACTTCCAAACTGAAAATAGAAAATAGCAATTATCAACCGCATTATATAGAAATTCAATTATCAAATATCGGATATTTCATTCAATTAATATAATTAAAATGATACTAATAAATTACCGAAGGAAAAGTGTAATTAAACGAAAAATAAAAGCAAAGTGGTTTCGGAAAACAGTATTTAATTATATAAATTGAATCGCACTACATCTTGGGAAAACATTTTCAATAAATAAATTACTATTTTCATAAACGTCGTCTTTTTAATACTCAATTATTTCCTGTTTGTTTAACACTAATTGGAGCCCCAAGTCTTGTGGCCGGTCGGTTTGTTGGTATTGGTAATATCGATCCTCTGTACTCTGCGATAAAGCATTTTCGGAGTATTGAATCAACGTGTCACTGCCTATGTTATAATACCTTGTTGGGAGATTTAATTATCAGTATTGCTTGTTATGATGCCAATATTGAAAACTGGTTTTAGATTTCAATATTATAACAAACTATAGGTTGCAGGATTTCGGGTCGCATAAAAGATGCGTTATATATTCATTTCTCAAATATATTATAAAATAGACGGAAAATTTTTATTTTATTTTTTAGTCTCATCCACATTTATTGTTTTGTCTACTAGTGACGAAAATATCAGTTGGCTCTGAAATATTATAGATTTCATCCATATTTTTATAGGTGCTGGTTTGAAAAAATATTTATTCCAGTCTGACGATGCTTTAGGTGGAAATTAATGATTGTCGGTATGGAATGTTAAGACCATTTTCCATGTAATATTATTACATATTTCAATAATTGAGGAGCAAGCTCCAATCAAGATGGAAGAATAACTTAAATGCATTGAAGTGGTTTTTCCGATTATGGTGTATTTAGCAAGGGTAATCTCTTGGTTACTGGCTCTCAAAAATGATATCTGAATTTAGTTCATAGAGCACGCTAGGGTCATTTAAGTTGGGGCACCTCACGAGTTGTTCTTCCATCTAAGATGATGCTACCATTTTGGTAGTATTATAACCTCACTTTTATTTGTCAGATTTTTTGTGAAAGCATAGAAAGTTTTAAATATAAACATACATCATAAAATACCAAAAAATCGTAGCAGACTTATATACTATAAATTATGAATGATATTCTCTCCCTTATTTGTCTCCTTAGACCAGAAAGCACCAAACGGCTTATTAATAGTCTCTAAAACGAATAAATTTAAGAAATATGTAGATTTTAAATTTTACCAAATACTTTTTATTAAAATTTTTCATTAATCATTTCTTCTTCTAAGTTTTTACTTAAAAAAAATTACAATGTAAGTATAATCATACAAAATAATAATGAGATTTTTTTATTCAACGACTAATTAAGAAATACAATAACTGAAAAACATAATGAAAATCAAAATTTTAGCTGTAATAATTAATGATATGAAATTTAATTGCGAACATAGTGAAGTCTACCCCCTCGCCATAAATATCTCCCTCTCGAGTACCAATACGAAAATTTGCGCATAATTAAACAATACAGTATGTTGGTATGATGACCAATCTAGGTCTTGGCCCTTGAGACTTAATGTAGGAGTCAGTGTGGCCCTTTGGCTAAAACGTTTGGAGACCCCGACTTTAAATTATGAGATGCGTAGAAAAATCTCTACATTGAAATTCATTTTTAATATAAAATTAAAATTGATAACTTAGTTATTCCACTGGCTGTGTAACTAGACGTAACGCGTTTCGCTTCTTTAAGAAGCATCTTCAGACTAACTGAAACGCGTTACATTATTAGCACAGCCAGACGAATGACATAGTTGTCAATTTTAATTTTATATTGAAAAGAAAAAGCTTTGAAATTAATACATTCAAAATAGTTCCAATTTTGATTTTCAAAGAAAATTCTTTTAATTACAATTTTAAGATTTTTCGTAAACTGCTTATTAAATTATTGGTAGTATTATAATTCATTTAAAATGGATTGTTTCATGATTTGAAAATCATTTCAAAAAATATTAAAATAAAACGATCGTTTGAAAAAATGACGTACAAACATAGAAAAACATACGCAAATGTAAAATATAACATTATCAAATAAAATTGGCAGGTGTTTTATAATTATCGGAAATAGCGGTTAGTTTGCTAATGGCTCTGGGCTCCGACACTCCAACCGATTCAATGTCGTACATTCAGCATCTACAATATGAATTCTGAAGCAGGAATAAGATCATTCTGTATGAACAAGTTCAGTCCATCGAAATTTAGTGAAATTAGAAATGGGATTTTAGCCTTCCCGTTTTGATGCTAAAAAGCCCCTCAGATCTCATACAGTCACATTTCGATACCGTGTGGGTTTTGTCATATAAACGCATTTATAAAGCGAAATGACAATTTCAAAAAGTGAAATATAGTTTTATGTAGTATTAAGTAATTATTTTACTTCATATTTTGTGTTTAAAACCTGAAATACATATCAAACTATGCGAACTTATCGAAAGACGCAAGAATCGAAATTCTTCATAGCAGAACAAACTCAAGACGTGTATCGCTGCCGTTTGAAACAAAACGGTTACATACGGTCCGGTCATGCATCTCGGATTGTTACTATGATATATTTTAATTTAGTATTTTTGATGGTAAAATTGACGAGGTTTTCAATTTATGATTAATTATACAAAGAAGACGTAAACCATTTTTTTTTTTTTATGTAGAACTATTTTATTTACAAATAGCAAAATCTTTAATTTTTTGTATGATCTATTTCACAGATAATTTAAAGGCTTAAAGGCCGAAGTAACACATTATTACACCAAGAATATCGAAGGGTTAATGGTAGCTTTTTAATTGATTCTCGACCTATTGCTTAGTAATCAGTCCAACTTTACGTTGACATTGAAATTCATTACATAAAAGAGCACTTATTTAAAGTGTCCAAAATATTAAAACAATTATTTTTTCAAGCTTACTTCTTCACTTTAAAAGTGAATATCATAAAATGAAGTTGGTTGAATTCTCCAGTTTCTAGTTCTTTTCTCCCGTATTAATTCCAGACTTACGCTGCGCCTGGCGAGGTGGGAATACGCAAAAGAAGTTTCTTGAAATTGCCCAGTACCGCGCTACAATTTGAAAATGTCTTCGAAATCATAAATGGCGGCGGCCCCCGGGGAAACCCCGTGCCCAATCTTCTTTGAAATTTCTGACGGCAGTAAAATATTACTCGACGGGCGGAATGAAGCCGGGAATAAGTATGCGTGCCCCCTCTATCAAGTCAGGCGTAAGCCCTTGGACTTTACGAGGACCTTTAGCCGCTCTCCCGTGATATACGAAACTCGCATTCCCTTTTTATATCATGAAAAAATATCGTATCACCATTAAAAGAAAAATTTAGTCAATCTCTACTGAAAAAAAGGTTCCTAAGTAAATACAAAATTAATTTGAAGTGCGTTGGTATTTTTATTAGTTTCAATTATATTGATTTTAAATTAGGTAAAGGTTGATAATTTTAATGGCTTTTAAAACAGTGAAAATATTCCGATTCTGCAACAGTCAAATCTATTAATGGGAACAACAATTATTTTGTTTTATTTTTACAAAACATTTTTTTAATTAATAAAATCACGTCACTGGCTTTGTCACTGTGCTTTTTTTTCAATAACGCCTTTTTAAATTTTGAAAACTTTACTAAAAATTTACGAAAAGAAATAAAAATATATCAATGAGACCGAATCTTTTTATAATTTTAACAAGGCTGCATTTAACAGTTGTTCTACACTTAATTATCTATCTTCGTACAAGTTTCAATGTTAAAAAATAATATTTTATTATAATGTTTACAGCTGCACCTATCGTTTTGAGGCCCAACGCGGCGAGCGCGTGAAAGTAACCATAACATCACTGGCTGTAGGAGGCAGACCAAATCGCTGCATGACAAGAGACAGTCCAAGAACTTCCCGTCTCGCCTGTCTCGGCCGCCCAAGGGCCTCCGTAACCCTCCTTGAGGCGCCGTGGCCGGGCGCCCCATCTCTCCCCAGAGACTGCCTGTGTTCCACTCCCTCGAAGCTTCTACCATTCTCATTCATCTCCCGAGCTCAAGTCGCCGAAGTCCGATTTGAGGCAGCCAACATGACGTCCAGTGATGACTTTGGGAACATGTTTTTCGAAGGGACTTATGAATTTGTGAGAGCACCTGTCTGTGCAAGAACCCAAAAGATTTCTGGAGCGAGCGGGGAGATCAAATTGAGGCTTCCAGGAACAACACCAGATGAGGTAAGAATGCTTTTTTATATACATTAATTTACACCGCCCCAAACTTATTGGGGGGACCTGGGTCTTAAAAAAAATCCAAAATCGATCTACATCCGCCCCTGAGATGACAAATTTAATGTCTCTGACAAGGCAATAAATAAATTCATTATTGTGCATTACATTCATTGTTATTAATAATTTTACATCATTCACATCTTTTTGTAAATATGTACTCCAGTATTCTTACCGTTCAAAAATAATTTGTCATCGTGAGAGCGTTACACGTTACAAAAACATTTAGCGTTAGCCGTAAACAAAAAGGCTCCGAGGTCTGGAGAAAAAATCATTAGTCGCTCGACATCCCGTGGGGGCTGACCGTTTCTGTCGGCAGCGGTGCTTTCGAAATGCCGACCCTGACTTAAGCCCCTCTCGTAAAACTACAACCTGGGGCAGTTAAGGTTTGTTGACGCTCCACCTTCCCGTCGAGTCTAACCCTCTCATAATGTTATTCATTCTTCCAACGCCCCACTTTTTCAATAAAAGAAAAAATATATTTCTACAAAAGCAGCGAGTGACTCCAATATGAAAGATAATATAATTTTACCTGATTTTATGTTTACATAAACTCGATCACTGCGTATGAAATATCTCATGTCATACAGAGTAGTTACCTGAAAACACGAGATATTTCGGATCTCTAAAACGTTGTTAAAAATCAAAAACTATTAAAAATTTAGTCACCCTAGATTAGTTCATTTCTTTGCTTCCCAAAAACACGTGTCGCTGGTGACGTCACTTGAGTAGTTATCACCGGCGGAGCAAAAACCAAAGGCGCGTTCGAACCACACTCTTATTTTGCATTTGTCTCACACATTTTCAACAAAAAAAGTACGTTTTCTTTCTTTTCGTTTAAATGATATTAAAGGCTTATAATAATATTTAAGTAAAAGACTTTTTTATTCGAATTTAAAGAACCAATATTAGTTTTTTATACATTTTTATGCGATTTTTTTTTGAAATCCATATATCAAATTAATTATACAGAAGTAAGGTATTTTTTTACGCCTCAATTTCTGGAACAAATGTATCACGTAAAAAAACGATGTATCTCGTAGTAAAAAAGAATTGTTTCTGTTTTCAGATGAACTGCGAACACCATCCATGGCTGATAGATCCCTCAGCAGGAAGATTTTTATATGTACAAATGAAAGGCACGCATATGAAAGAAGCCGTCATTGATGAACACAACTTATCCAATAATATATCAATTCTTCATGAAGACAACCAGTGCAACACACGCAACAGGATCGCCATCTATCCTGGCACTCTCCCGCCTGTGATAGTCTGCCCGATGCCTCCACCCCATCAACGAGATGAAATAGTTGAGGTATTTTCAGAAGGCTGGGCAGCCGGGAGCATGGGAGATATGCCTTTGATTGTGTCTCTACCAGCTATTGATAAAATGGCGCAGGAACAAGCGAGGACTGTTGCAGTTGAGTTTATAGGGAAGGATTCAGGGACTTATTTTGTGACATGGCTGGAGCTGGCACGAAGGTATGCACTTTTTTATCTCATATAAATCTAAACAGATTGTGTAATTTATTTAATGAAGCATAGTAACTATTTATATAACTGTTATATTAGACTAGAATAACCAAAGTCTTTCAACCAATCATGTTAGCTGAAAGCAATGAATTTTGCTGAATGTCCCTCATTTGAAAATAGGCTAAAAACTAAGTGCTACTATTTGACGCTCATTTATTTTTTATTATAAAGGGGATTAGCAGGTTATATTGATGGTGTTTTGGCCAATTGATGTAACCCTCAAAATTGAAATTTTTCAGGAGAGAGTAGACTGTTTTTATCGAAAATGGTGAGTTGCGTTATGAATATTTGAAATGCACTCCTGTAAACTCTCATGTTTGCAAATACGGATTTTACGTATGGAGTGTCGATATAATAGTGATTTACGTCAAGTGTCCGGGTGAGAATTTTTAAATCTAAAACCAATGTTAAAAGATGTTTTCTCTCCAAAAAGTGGTCAATTTACGTTTCTAATTTACATCTTTTGGCCGAGACTTACTCTGTCGTCTTTAAAATGAGATCTAGTAATCATTAACTCATTTTTGTATTTTTTTGAAGGTTACATCAATTGGCCAAAACACAGTCGAATTATGGTTAGTTTTTAAGGGAGTTGTAACATAATAAAGACTGGGAACTGGGGGAAAACGCAAAGTGGTGTTTAGATAACTACTCTATCTTAAAAAAAACTATCTCTAATACAGTCATAAGCATACTGAGAAATTGCTAAAAACTTGTTATATATATCATTCAATTTCTAAGATTCGTTAATAGCATGTTATTTTGATACACAAAAAATCTTTGTTTCAGTAGACATCACACATTTTCGGCCGTGTTCGCTATGTCAGAAGTTTGCAAATACCGCTGCCCTGAACTGGACGCTTGCATCAATGCTTCGCTGTGGTGTGACGGATATTCACACTGTCCATCCGGATACGACGAATCCATCTCTCATTGTTCATTCATTTTACAACTTCCCGGACAATACCTGGCAGCTTTGTGCGCAGCCTTACTGTCGGGTGCTTCGTTAGGAGTGTATTTCTTATTAAGAGTGAGGCGAAGAAAACGGTCATCGGCCTTACAGAGGAGACTGGAGAGCTTATCCTCAGATACCGCGGTGTTCGGGGACAAGGAAGTGATTTGCTGACACAGCGACAATTCCGTTCGATACGTGGAAGTCGATCGTGTTACCACGGTGTGACAATATTCATCGAAAGAATACAGTCATACCGTACTCGTTAAAGCCGATAAAGTTGTTAGGGATTGTCTAAATCGATAAATCTCACTTGCGTTGTAAAACAAAATGTGCCTGATATACCATCAATCAAGTAAAAGTCTGAAAGCGTTAAATTTTACCTGCTGTCTGTGAAATAAATGCGTTGAACGAACGAATACCCTTAGAGATTAATTGTTATACGCACAAATGAAGCGGTCCCACGCACGGTTTGACTACACGATGCTTCCATTGTATCAAACGGAATTGTGATAAATAAATTTGTAAATATTTATATTTAATGAATCGATTTGATTTAATTTGTAGACTTTGTTGGACCAAAATATATGTTATAATTATTCAATAATTTTTCATCTTCTCTATATTTGGATGTAGCTTGAAATGAAAATAAAAATGAGAAATTCAGATAAATATTTATTTCCAAATGCCAAAGCAGATATCTGTAGAGAAAAAATCTTTCAAAAAGTTATTTTAAAATATATATGATAATATTAGGTACGGATTAGATATGTCATGATTTTCAATTAAAGAAAGAAAGCTTTTTACCATTGAAATGATTCTTTTTATAAAAAATTGAGCTTTGAAATTGTTACTCCATAAGTGAGCGTAGATTATTGTTTTCAAAGTCTATTCATAAAAATAGTGTAATATCAGTTATAATGTAAAAAGTTTATAGAAATTAGAAAAAAACGTACTTAAACATATACTACAGAATAAATATGATATTGGATGAAATGCATATCATAAAGACCGACAAAAAATTGATTTTTATCATTATTTATATAAAAAGGATTTTATTAACTGTTTAAAAATGAGAAATTTTAAGAGATGAAAGAAAAGTGAAAACAATTACCTGGGAAAAGACAAATACACATTAAAGGTTTTCTTTTAAACTTATTTTACTACATAACAAAGAATATTTTATCCAATTGAAAAGCCAAAAGAATATTTAAATGTTTCATCTATTATTTTGAAACATGAATATATATAGGTACTCATATTAAGGAGAAAGACTAACTGAATTGAAATTTCTTTCATTAAAATATTTATAAGATTCTAGAGTGCTGGCATAATATACTATATATATTTAATAAATAATCATAAAATATGAAAGTAAAATAAAAAAGTTTTAGATTGATTCAAACAACTACTTGTGATTTGAAAATTGAAAAGAAAATAATTTTCTTCGTCTGAATTTTATCTATTTACCTTATTTTTATTTAAGATGATGTTCATATTTTTATTCTGATAAAATACTTAAGGACAATCGTGATATTTGTAAATATACGAATTGATGTTAGAAAAAAAAAGTATAGAAATCATTGTGTTCACAAGCATTTAAAACATAATTAATTATTTTACAGTTTCATTGATTTAACAAACATACATGGTTCATTAAATTGAATTATACCTAATTATGGACTTACATATATTTTATTCGAAAATCGTTACATCCTACTTTAGAAATAATAGTCAAAAACTGTGAAATAAATTATTGTCATTATTCTTTAATTACTACATATTTGAATGTTCTTTTGAAAGATTCAGATTATCTATGATGAAAAAAAAACAATTCCATATTCATTTAAATACTTATGTATGGCAAACACATAAATATATCATTTTACCATTCAGGTGCATAATATAATTTATAATTTTCATGTGAAACATGTCATATCTTAGTAATAAAATCATTCATATTTTAGTAATTAAAATATTTAATAAAAACAAAGTAAAACACTAACTTTGTTCATGATAATATATTATGACATATATTGAATATCTAGAGAAAATTTTAAGCTAAAAAGTCTTCATCCAGTCTTTTAGAAATTTATTATCGTACATAATTGATAATATAAACGTAATATTTTGTAGAATACAATAAAGCCTACTGATTACCATTTCAGCGAGAATACTTATTTTTAAATACCGTAAATAAAACTGAAAAGTCTTTTAAACTTTGAAAGGAAATGTAATAAACTATAAGAATGCATTAGAAGATGTGTCTTTATATTATAAAAAATATTGATCTATTTGTAACTAACCCGAAATTTGAAATATTTCATAATGTACATATTATATAGTTTGATCGAAGCATTTAATCAGTAATATTTATACTATTCGGAATTAATAATATTACATTTTAAATCGAATAACATTGATAGTTTGATGACATTCTGTCAGGTGCAAGCTGACAATAACGTTATATTGGCAAAGTGAATTTTAGCAAAATATATTAAGATAAGAGTTATTTTGAACCCTTTTTTTGCTTTAAAAAGAATAATATTTTTATCTAACTATTCCACACAATCACCACCAGCATAAATAAACTTTCAGCCAAAATTAAAAGCCCGACAGATAATGAAGAAATCTTTTGATAGAAAAAAGCATTGGTAAAATGACAAAAAGTCCCGTACCTAAATAACGTAAATGTGGAATTGATGTCACAGATTCAGAAGGGTACCAAAAATGTATGTAGAATATGTGTTAGGTTTTCAGTCAATAGCTTTTGGTGTGGTCAATTGATTGATTATGATTTGTATCCACTGCATTGTAGTAGTTTCACATTATTTTATTGGTCTGATACTTTTGATGTATCCATCTGCCTATTCAAATTCAATTACTGACATTGTGCATCTTAACAGTATGTTAAAGTGATTTAATGCTGTATAAATTGGCAATAAAATATTGTTTGAAACGTTTTCAATATGTCTTGATGTTTTATTTTTAGAATAATGATTGTATATTAATCTTTTTTCATAAAAGCAACACTAAAATATAATTCAAAATGAGAATGTTTGGTGAAATTATCAATGTCATTTAGAAAAGTAGCTGCTTTCACAGAGTATAATGCTCTCATTTAATAAGGGGAAAACAAAAGGTCAATATCAATAAGCTTGATACCTACAAATAAAAAACTGTCTTCAGTAATGGCTGCATTGGTTCAGTTAGCCTATGAATTAACAAGAGATATATTTGACAGATTTGCGGGGTATGTCATAAAGAAAATATTGTATGTTTACACAATTAATAATTTCTTATTTCATCATACTATTTTCATACTATTTACTAATTGTAAGACTTTTCTCCACAACTGAATAGTAAAAATTGAATAACATGGATTAATAGTCATTTAAAACAAAAATCAATAGAAATACAAAATAAACACACTGATTTAAGTCAAGACATGGAAACCCAGTCGCAAATGCTCTGTGAGCCTCTACAGCTATCAGGTATTTGATACCAAGCATCAAAATTGATGTGCATTTGCACAAATAAATGTTTTAATAACAAGATTTTCAAATAAATAAAGTTTTAGTTGATGAACGAATTTGAATTTTTCATGATAGATGTTGAGAAAATTTGAAACAAAGAAATTGTAATCTAAATGACTCATTGCGTTACATATTGCCATTACATACAGCATACGGAAAGTTTATATTGTTGAAATATTATATTCATCCATTATTTTGGCATTATATTTTTAAGAAATATTACCACAAAAAAGACCTTGAAATTTACAAGTCATGTTATTTTTCTTTTCATGGAATATTCAGAGATGCAATATCCATACTCAAGAAATGGAGTACTATGTTAAAAAGATATTTAGGAATTGGAACAAATGTCTCTGCCCAACATCACATTACTGAAATACCTTGGACTGAGGCTCCAGTTAGGTATTAAATGTGGGACATTCTTTTAAAAGCAAAGTTGGCCAGCAAGTTGCGGTAGATCACATAGCCATTTGTGATTGATAATCAGAGCTACTAGTGGAGGGAATATAGGAATATATGCTGCTATATATACCCTCTCCTATATTTGTAGAAATAGTGCATACCCTTTAGTTAAATCAAAATATAAATAATATTGCAAATAAAAAGGGTGCGTTACTGTAAGTTATACCCTTTGCGATTTTTAGAACTACAGAACTGTTGATAACGACCATATTCCCAAGATATTGTGAAAACACTTCATAGTTATCAAAGTTTAAATATATTGGGAATATTCTTTCCTTCTAAAAATGATAAATTTAATTATTCAACTCACATGCGGCTCTTTTTATTTATTTTAGCCTTGTCTTTAAAGATATAAAGCATTTTTCCTTCTATGCTTTGTGAAAGCAGTGAAGCATTATTAAACAAATTAATTAAACGTCTCAAACATACACCTTTCTGTTATTCATGAACATTCACATGAAATTCATTTCTTTTTTATAAAATGCTTACCTTACTTGAAACACCTTCATGTGAATATCTTTTTATTAATCATTCTTGCTTTACTTTTACAGAACATTCAAAAGAAAAAAATTCAACAAAAAAATGGGGATATTTTAGCTGGTTTGAATACTATCTAACAATATCACTGGCATACATTTTCTTAGGGGCTTCTTTAATTCTTACATTAGTGTGGGTTTTCAAATACCGCCAGGGAATGACGTGGAGCTTTGCTAACCCCCAACTGCTATTGCATCAGCATTTCACATTTATGATTGGATTTGTCACATTCTGTGAAATATGTAACTGTTATATTCTATTATTTTTCATCATTATTTATGTAACTTCTAAATTACTAGCAGTGATAGATTGTTTCCTGGCGATACTTCATGACCATCTTCCAGGCATGTCTTCTCATAGAGTTGTTTCCACTCAGCATCTATTTCGCTTTCTTGATGGTGTCTGCCTATCTGCTTCTGGAGTTGCTCAGAAGTATAGTGCCTTGTGGAGCTCGTTCATATAACTTTTGAAGATCTTTAGATTCGTCGCATTAAATTTTCATCTTGCACAAAAATTACGACTACAGTGTAGTGAAATACAATATAAAATTTATATGACATTCTGTTCATGTTGGACCAACCACTTCGGTGGATAATACCTACCATTTATCTTATTAATATAACTCATTTTAGCTCTTCTATTTTTCCGAACATTTCACTGCCTGTGCAAGCGACAAGTTGTTAGAGTCGTGACCAAAATACTCTACATACTATCGTTACTAAGCCTTATCATTGGCTTTGGTGCGATACTGGGTTACCATAATTATAGCTCTCCCCCAATTCCAAATATGGTTTCTTTACATAGTTGGATAGGACTACTAACAATTGGATTCGTTTCAATTCAAGTAAGTGATTATATTTTTTATTAACTTTTTTTGGGCTTTAGGGGTTGTTTAAATATGACATCAAGACATTTGAGTATGGGGTAGTGTTTTTTATATAAAAGTATCAATTTGTGAAGAGAATTCTAGAAAATGTGACATCATTTAAAACGATAGTGCTATATCACAAAAAATTCCATCTCTATATTATAAAATTAGCTGTATTTCTATCAAAGGAAAAAATAATTTTTGCTTTATTTTGTGTTGAAAAAAATCATTTTTTATTGGTATTTCTGCAAATAATTAATTACTTCATTATGAGAAATACACTTCTAGGTGTAATATTGATAATTTTGGTTTTTAAGACTATAAATTTTGGAATCAATACACAGATCTGATATTCTTAAGTCTATTGTATATTCACGTTGAATTGAATGTCAGAAATTGATAATGTATTAGTAGATGTTTAGAAAGGCAGTTTTTTGTCCAGTCTCTATTCAAATTCTCCGGTGGTTAGGCTTATTGCCAGCAAACTTCCTTGTATTTACAATATCATAGATGTAACATCGAGATTGAGCTACAAAGTCTACAAATCAAGGTATTATAAATGGTAGTAGTAAATACTGGAGATGATTTAGTGCCACCCTGGACTTCAGAACCATAATTATTACGATTATACTTAAATGAATACTCATAGTGATTCAACAAAAATATTAAAATAGCCATTTGAAGTATTATAACCCTTTCTAAAGAAATTTTTGTATTTTCTAGCTTATTTTAGAATTGACTGGTTTAATTGTGATGATTTTTCGATCTAATTCCACAAATAATTACCTAACTGAACTAATAGCGATTCAATCATCGTTTGAACTTGTTATTTTCATACTAGCACTTGCAGCATCTCTTACGGGACTTGTTCAAGCATTGTATAGGTAAGTTGATTTTTTATCAATCTTGGAAAAAGTTTCATGATATTAGTATGTAAAGCAAATTATTTGTCAGGTCTAGGGTCGACTGGTCAACGTCGTCTGCTTCGGTTGCAGTGTTCACAGGTTCGAATCAAATCGTATAAAAACCACTGTTGAGATAAACTCAATTAGGAGTCAGCATACTCCACATGGTTACAGAAA
The DNA here is from genome assembly GCA_022494535.1 of Himalopsyche phryganea. NCBI lineage: Eukaryota > Metazoa > Arthropoda > Insecta > Trichoptera > Rhyacophilidae > Himalopsyche > Himalopsyche phryganea. The sequence continues at coordinate 9,340,241 of JAGVSL010000001.1, read as the reverse complement.
TAATATTTTTTTTGACAATTAACAATTACTATTTTGTCATCGCTAAATTGTAACATCCTGAAGAAAAAGCTTTTTAATATAATAAAAATTATTATTATTATAAAAAATGAAATTGGCAAAGTCAGACATGTTGCATCATCAATCATTATAATCTATGGTAAATTATGTTTTCTTATTTATTAAGATTGCTATTTATTCATATTGTAATAATGTTTTCCACAGTTTAAAGATCCCAAAACGCCGAGATGAACATATTCTACTCAACTTAATAGGAGTATGCCTTGCTAGTTCAGTAATAATGATAGTGTACATTCTTACTCGAGATAAGTTTCAAGTAACTCCAAGATGTTAAAAATAAAAAATTTTCTCTCACAAATAATTATTGATGTTTTAATACATATTGTTCACTAGTTTGATAATATAGATCCTGACCCAGGGTAATTGGACTCTTGGTGGCTAGGGGTACATCTAAAAGAAATCAATAATGGCGGATGCGCTGAAAAGGCAAAAAGGAGGCTAAAAGAAAAAATACTACGATGAATTTATTAGATGAAAACTGTCCTAAGCCCAAGTGTGGGAAAATAGTGTCGAATGGCGATATAAAACAAGCTCTACTATTACGGTATTTACAAACAAACAATTAAAATTGTGCATATGTTCACACCAATTACAGAAATAATATTTTACAATAACTTATGACTAATGTTTAAAAGGTTCAGTGTGATCAACTAATGATTTTGAATAAACTTATAAACAAATATCTTGTCTACCCGAGTATTAAAATAAGTTATGGCCATATAAACAAAATAATTTTTATTAGGCGGCATTATACTAGGTAGGCGAAATAACCCCAGCTGATGGTATATCATTTTTAGCTTTCAGTAACACTTATGTTAAGAGCGTGGCATTTTTTACTTATGCCAACATTTTATCCACAAATTTGAGGGTACGGTGAGTTATTAGTTTGATGATAAGTATAGATCAGGGGTCTCAAATTTTTTTAGCCTAATGGCCACGCTGACTCTTCCACTAAGTCCTAAGACCATCATACCAACATACTGCAGTTTTGAATTACGCACAAAATTCGTTTGTTACTTACGGGCAAGTGTCCAAGGACATTTCATTGCAGCGGAGATAGCCGATAGCCAAGAAAGAGAAAACAAGCTTTAACCCAATTTATACACATATATTAAGTCCTTTTGAAAAAAAATTTGGTTGATCAGTTACCATAAATTTGCTTGTGGTTTTTTTCCGCCTTCGACACTATTCATCTGTGTGAAAAAACTATGGGGGACCGGTGTTGACCCACGGGCCATATTTTGGAGACCTCTGATATGGAAGTAAGGAACGTTATTCAATATCGGATCATTTATGACATCTAGGTATACTTGATACCAACAAAAAATATTTACGGGAACGTTCCTGTTTTAATGTATGGAGTTAAACTCCTCGAGACACATATATTCATATATGCAACTGGATTCAATATATTGAAAAAACAATGAAACATACCATATTTTAACAATTAATTCCCAATTTTCCGGATTTTTCCCACCATTTCAAAATTCCTGGGTTTTTTGCAGCACTAGTTATGATGCTACGTAATACACAATATTATAATTATCTACTATATTTCATTTATTACCATGTGCCAGATCACTTATTATGAAGTAGGTTTACAGATATTTTTAATTTATCGAAACCATTTTTTTTGTTGCCTTTATTCAATTATTATTATCATATTTTTACAGGATGCCACCTTGATAAACATTGCTTTGTGACGTAGTTTTATCATGACGTAAACCAAATTGCGCGAACTACACAAGTGGTTGTGACGTTCTGGTTTTTTTTAGAACATTGCTAATCGTCATCGGGCCTTCGCTTCCGTTGAGTCATTCCAGTAGCGTTGGTATTGACTTGGGGCTTGATAATAATTCGTCACTAAAAGATTATTCATTAATTCACGTAGACAATATTATAGAGTTCACATCGATCGCCGGCATCAGTCAAGTTGGCCCTTTGCCAAACGTTGTTCTTAAAAATATTACGGGTGTGTCAGTGCCGCTTCTAACAATCAGTGCATAGAAGCCGTCACCTTGCCAGCAATTACTATTTTTGCATTGGTTATAAGTAACTAAATACTCTTTTCAAGATGAATCCGTATCAACAGGTATGTTTAATTTGTTTTAATGTATAGTTATTAAAAATAAGTATTATCTACCGAATATTTATTCGCTGTGTGTGAAATCGCTTATAATAAACTACTGTTTTATGATCAAAATTTGAATACGATTTACAGTTTCACATTGTATACTGCTATTGGCAAAGTAATAATAATACTTTTAATAAGGTAGCAGTGCTTTTTGTTATTTTGCGCATTCCGAATTATGTTATTATCATTAGACACTTTGAATGTTGATATTATAAACCATTATTCGTGCTTTAATAAGTAAGTTTGTGTGGATGAAACGTAGTTTATATTCATTTAATGTAAACTGCAAATAATTCGAACAATAATTTGACAAGAATGCGCTCGTGAATGTATTCTTATAACAATACCAATAATGTCGGTGTTGAACTGTATGATGTCATTTTACTTGCTACATGTGTTTTCGATTGGTATCAGTATGAGTAAATATACATTACAATATGCTACTCTTTTTCCATCCGAAAATCGACTAAATACCGATAATAACAATGCAGTTTTCTAGAAAATTTAATTAGCAATAGGACAATGCCAAAATTTCATAATAATTTCGTATTATGCGTAATTTATTGGATTTCTTGATTCCAATGTTTGATTTTTTGTCAATTTCCTATCCGCAATTAAATTACCTGGATAATGGCATTGTTTTCAGCAGCAGTAAGTATTTTTTCTGGCTGATAAGAGTAGCAATTTGTTAAGCATATTTACCTCTATAGCATAGTATGCTTGTCTCTATCACATAACTTCACTTGTATAAAAGCAAGTAGGATACAAGAGCATGCCCGTATGCCCTTGTAGCTCACTCGCACCCTTCACTTTACATGTGATTGAGCGAGAAAAAGAGAAATCCATGGCACACGCCTGCTCAGTATGTACCTGACCAGATTTGATTTATACTCTTAAGATGAAGACTGTTGGCATAATTTGAGAATTGACATTCTTCTTTGCCTATAGCAACAAAAAATCTATTTTGGACTTATCCAAATTTGATCAGTGTCCACTCATTTATAGATACATATATATTTTCTTGTCTTTATCCACTAACAATTTTTTCTATCAGTATCCTCCTTATATTATACATAGTAATTGTAATAAATAGTTATGTTTATAGTTTTAGTAGCTCTTTGTCACAAAGTATTTCACACTTGCCAAATTTGGTTGAACTGAGTCGAAAAATTGTTGTGAGGTTAAACTCTTTGGAATTGAAACATTATTGATTTTTTTATGTTGATTTTCTAAAGGGGCAGCCTGGCGCGCCACCTCATCCGTCCTATCCACAAAATCCGTACGCACCGTACATGCATAACATCGGCTTCAGCGGTGCACCCCAATCGTTCGGTATGCCGGTGCCCTATGGCGGCTTACAGCAGCCCACCCCTTATCCTCAACCCTATTCTCAGCAACATCAGTATCAGCAGTCCCAACCCGGCTATCCGCAAGGACAGGCTGGTTATCTTCAGGGGCCAGGTGGCTATCCTCAAGGACAGCCAGGCTATCCGCAGCCCCAGGGTGGCTATCCTCAAGCGCAGACCCAAGGTGGTTATCCGACACAAAATCAATCATCCTATCCCCAAGATTCCGCTCCTGTCCAGAGTCAACATCACTCTCAACAGTTTTCAAGTCCTCAACAATCATTCCATGGACATACGGCTCACGCGTCACCGCCAATGAAAAAGGTAACGAATCATTCGAGAACTTTTGTCATTAAAGTTCATATAACAAAATGGATGTGGATCAGCAATGCTTATTTGCTCCGCAACCTATTAACATACTTCAAAGCTAATTTTAAATTTGCGCGGATTCCATGCTTTGCAGCCTATTATCCTCTCATCTACTTATTCTGTTTCCAGCATTCATGTGTTAATAACAATACAATATTCACACATACTTACAGTGTGATCATTATGCCATCAACCTGTACAATAACATCGTTTGTTGCTTGTTTGTGAATAGTAATTTTGAAACTGAGTATCAAATATTTTGTACCGATTCGTTGATCGCGTTCATTTACAAGTGTCGAATGCTTTGTGGTAAAACAAAGGAGCTATTGCATGTCTCGTCCATATTTATTTTGTTTACATGTGCTTATTTACTCTACTATTTAATTTATTCATTTCCTTAGCTAGCTAGCACTTTATAATGTTACTCATTTGTATTATTTATGACACAGCCGAAACCGACCGTGGTTCCTATTGAACCGTTCAACCCTCGGGCCGATGCAGAAGTATTGAGAAAGGCTATGAAAGGGTTCGGTACTGATGAGAAAACAATCATTCAAGTTCTCACCAAACGAAGCAACCAGCAGCGCCTAAAAATTGCTTTTGAATTCAAAACTTTGTACGGCAAGGTAAGTCACTCACTTTATGATTGGGAAAAAACATAAAATTTAATTTAATAATTTAACAACATACAGAAGGACCTAAATTTATTATTCATTTTATTGTACGATTGCTCTACATTAGACAAAACCATCGCATTTGTCTCGATATGTAGTTGTTGTAAAAAGAATAATGTTATTATATTATTGAGAGAACTTATCACACTATTATTGTTACACCCTAACATCTAGAACTTTCTGTGTACGTCGACAAGCTTGCCGAAAACGACCTACGAAAATTCTCTTATTCATAGTTTTACCCAAAGATTACAACATCAATCATCATGAATAACATTAATTTGCATTAATTTTGTAAGCAATATTTCATCTGTGTTAGTATGGATTGTTGTAACGGCATAGCTAACATACAAACAGAAGGTTAAAAATGTTTATGTATGAACCCAATAAAGACAATTATTTTTGTTGTATTCTTGCTGCCATTTATTTACTGCCTTTTTTTCATCTTTTGAAAATGACAGGTAAATTGAAAAGGGTTACAATTAAATTCACTTTTGATTAGATCATATTCACTTTCATAAAAATAGTTTTCACTTATAACAAATACATTCCACAAAAAACAAATTCTTTCACTGAAAATAAAATAGTTTTCACTCAATATAAATACTCACACTTTGAAATAGATAGTTGCACAAAGCTGTAATGATAAGTCACTTATTCTTCTACCCTATATTGCCTTTGCTTAACGCATTAGAATACATTACACAAAACAAACCAGACTAACCCTAACCTAACCTACTACAACTTAACCCACTTTGTTAAAAGAATCCTTGACTAACTATAAACTATTAAAATCAAAGTTTGAGTGTACAAAATTAATACTATTTAATCACAAGTGCAAACTATCGAAATAAAAGTTCATGTGTACCAAGTGAATACTATCTAACATAAAGTGCAATTATTTATAACCCAATTGAAAATCCGTTGTAATGCAATTTTAATAAGATAAGTTTAATTTAGAAGTTAGTTGATCATGTAGCAAACTACAATTTTTTATCCATTATGATAAATACTCTTGGATACACGGCTTAATTCAATTGTGACCTCAGTTAAAAAATATTTGTGTGATACAATGCAATGTCTGTGGTTATTCATTTATTGATCGGTTCAGTGTTTGCTAATGAGTTTGTAGTCAGAAAAAAACATTATGATAAATAATTACTTGATAAGACTTCAATGTATGATAATATTTGTTTTAAACTACATTTCTATAATAAAAATATATTAATATAGAGAAACTTTTTGAGATAAATAATTGTTATTGTTTATGTTTGTTATCAGAAGATGCATATTGACAAATTTGTTATCTTATTTTATTTATTTTTGTTATTGATGCACTAATCTATTTTTTTTAATGAAAATCGTGTGAATAATACAGCAATTATTTTTAGAATCATTATGTACAATTTAAGTAATCCGCCATTTATTGAAATTTGACAATCAGAATTTTCAAAGGATTGCTTGGATTAAAAAAATGAGTATCAATTTTTGTAGACACTGTCTATTTTGAGTAATATTGATATATATTCAATCATGTACAGAGAAAAAAGAATTTTTAATTTGGTAAAGTAACCTACATTTTGCCTTCTATATCAACAGCTATTGCAAATGTTGATAATGAAGACTGGCAAAATCTATTGCTCCATAAACCAGCTGCTGAAAAATATTGGTACATATCAATTTTTCTTTCAGGATTTATGCGACGACTTGAAAAGTGAATGCACTGGAAAGTTTGAAGATATCATTATAGCATTGATGACGCCGTTGCCGCAACTTTACGCTCAGGAAATGCACGACGCTCTGAGCGGAGTTGGAACAGATGAAGATACTCTCATTGAAGTTCTGTGCACAATGAGCAATCACGAGATCAGGATTATCCAAGATGCTTACTCAGCCAGTAAGTAAAATGAGACACTCTGCAATTGCAGAAATTAACTAATTGCTGTTTCTGGCATAGTTAGCAGTTATGCACATCATTGTTTTTCATTAAAAGATTGCTCGAGAAAGTGTTGTCAATCCAATTTCTCAATGCTGTTGGCTTATTGAAATTTATTTCCAGAATGCGTACATAGTCCTTATTCTTGTAATATATTTTATTTTATTCTCAATATACATCAATTAAATTTGAATCTTGTTTCAACTAATTACTTCCTGTATTACTGTATTTCTTTACACTGTGGATCAGTTGCTTTCATGCATCAGTAATAAATAGTTGCCAACAATGGCCGTAAGAATTTAGTTTTATCAATTTCAAAATTACCATTGCTCTTATTTCTGTTGATATTATTTAACATCCATCGCTATAGATTTTCTTGAATAACAACAGAATCAAAGATAATACTTAGTATTATGTTTCATTAAATAACTAAACTGCAATACGAAGGCCAAGCCAATTGGATTCAGTTTATGGCTAATAATACATTTTGTTCATTGTTTTGAAATTTTGCATTCAAGTTATATGTGACTGCATTAATTAACTTTTATATTGAAAACAAATCTTGTGTTTTTTCGTTGTCTAATATATTGCTTATTTGTTGTTGCAGTGTACCGCCAGTCTTTGACTCAGGAGTTGTCAAGTGATACTTCCGGCGGCTTTAAAAGACTTTTGGTTGCCCTGTCCTGTGTAAGTCAACTTTTCGCTTTATTTAATGAGTGCGAAATTTTCAAAATGATCCTTAGATTGCGGCATGCTAATTTTTCGAACTACTGTTATCATTATTTTAAAGTCACAATTCTCGTCTTTTGAGCACCCGTTTTTTCAATACAGATCAAAAGTAGTGTGGAGCTATGTTGTGTAATATTTTATGCATTGAAATAATGTTTGCATTAACGCCTTCACAGCAGGCCACGCTCATGCATGTCATATTTACATACAAAATCATTCTGTCAACAGCCAACGTGATAAGGCAGCATTGTGCATGAATATTTAAATATATAAAGAAACTTTATCAATCGCTTGTTAAAAAAAATTATATTTGAAATTTATGACCAAAGAAAATAATTCTTTCCTGGAAGAACCGTGATGCACTGCATCCACCCCTAAGGGCTTAATTTGTATGTTAAAGTTTAAGAGATTTTATAAATTTCAGGCAAACAGAACTGAGTCCTTCGACATTGATGTTAATCAAGCTAAAGTGGATGCCCAGGCCCTGTTACGTGCTGGTAAGTTTCATGTAACAAAAAAAACTTCACATTATTTACTAAAATATAAATATGTTTGTTTGAATCGTTAGAATTTTGTACATTTCCATGTGTCGCTACTTTTCAAAAGCAGCTATATCCAAAATAGATGAACTAAAGAAAAACCACTTTTTTTTTTGTGGACACAGTCATAAAGTTGGAAGATTATAGAAATATCGTTTCACTTGGTATTTAATAGCATTTGGACCATTTTTTTAATACAGAAATATTAAAAGCAAGTAGGTCGATAGCAATTGACAAAAATAGCTAAAAACCTACAACATGGATGTGGCTGCTTTTGAAAAGTAGTGACACATATGTTCTGTCACTAATGTCCCGAGTTTACGTCCGTGTACTCTAGATGTCGAAACCCGGGTTGTTAGTGACAAAACTTACAAAATTGGATATTGAAATTCCATCAAACACCTTCAGTCAATATCTTAAATTAATCAAAATATATTAGTTTCACTGACAAATGAAAAAATTGTTTAATTTTGTTATTGTGCAAAAATATTACTAAATTGTTTTTTGTAATAGGTGAACTGCGTCTCGGTACTGATGAATCGGTATTCAACTCTGTGCTCTGCCAAAGATCCTTCTCGCAATTAGCTGCGACATTCCATGAATATGAAGTCGTCACCGGACATCCGTTTGAAAAGGCAATCAAGAATGAATTTTCCGGCGACATCAAAGATGGTCTTCTTGCCATAGGTATTTCTTGAACATTGTTTTATTTATCTTCAAATATCCCCCCTCCCTGTCACTATTCACGGTACATTGGTAACAAAGAAACACCACAAATATCAATATACGAGCTGATGTGTAGTCGAAAATATAGTTGAAAGCCATGTAATGAGAAGACAATTTTGAAGTTTTATATATTGGAATTGTTAATGAATACCAGCTTCCTGTCTACGAAATACTAGAAATACCATGGACATGAAGAACTACATTTTTCTGCCAGCTAGGAGCACTGACATAAGCAGTGCCTCATATCAGTTTTTTGATATTGCAAGTTAATTGAATATAAGGTTTATGATTGACACCCGTCTCTACTTTTGGTGTTTGATAACTTAACTTTATAATGTCATGACACTTTTTCATCTTTTGGCAGTATATTGCTTTACTAAGCTAATTCAACTACATTTTCATGTATAATTCACAAAATGTACATGAACCAATGCATGCATGAGTGTCTCCCTAAGTCAAGCGGCGTATGCGGTAGGCTTAAATTGAAGTATTCTAGTAAACCCACCAGTATTTGAGACATTAAACCGATTCTAAATTTGAGGTCATCTTTTGTTTCTGAAATATGCAATCAACACAAAACTAAGAAGACATAATTAGTCACGAAACCCAAAACATTAGAGAAGGAATGAAATAGCGTTGTCTCTGTTCAGCAGTTAAGGTTCAACTTGATATGCGGTGTGTCTCCGGTATTAAAGTACATGACAAATGTACTGAAAGAAAATAAGTGTCCCCAATTCATTTTTAGAATTCCAGTATTTACTATACAATAATATTGTATATGTTCATTGTTTGTTATCATATTATTGATATTAAAGTCTCTGAACATTACTAATATATAAATAATATATATACAAGTACTAATTATTAATGTATATGTTTTGTTTAGTGAAATGTGTCCGCGACAAGTCAGCATTCTTTGCTGAGCGACTTCACGCTTCCATGGCCGGATTGGGAACAACAGATCGTCAGCTCATCAGGATTATGGTCACCCGTTCTGAAGTGGATTTGGGCGATATCAAAGAGGCATTTGAAACCAAGTACGGCAAATCTCTGCAGAGCTGGATTGAGGTAATTAATTATTTAGATTTTTTTAATTTACATTCTGTAGACATATTGACAAATTTCATTAATCAATGGAAATGCTTCTACCATAGATATGACCTCGAGCCATTTGATTAGATTCTTTCTTTCAAATAGGGGAAGGTAAAAATTATTGGACTATGAACAGAGTACTATATGTCATTGCAATATATGTCACATTTTCAGGATTTAATATGGTGGGTGGCCAAATGAATAAAAACATGACTTACATTCAATTACAAATCCAAAAATCGCTTGAAAAATCTTTATATGAAAATGTCCATTCGAGGATTACGGTGTTAACCACTGAAAAATCCTAATTTGATATTGAACTCACCAGGAATTGAACCCAGCTTGTAATGCTCTTACCGCTAGACCACACAGACCGACATATACATTTTACAAAAACCACATTCATTAGTATCGACCAGATTATATAAAATTATAAGTGGAAAAAACAATAATAAACCTTGTTCCTAATAGTTCACTTTGGTGATTGATAAAATTTCGGAAATTGATTAGTTTTAAATTTAATTGATAACAATATATTTCTTTTTCAGGGCGATACATCTGGTCACTACAAGAAGTGTTTGCTAGCTCTCATTCATTGTTACTAATTCACCTACATAATTTTAATATAAACTCACCGGTTTGCATTGCTTTGAAGCACTCATCTTAGATTTTTAATACTGCCGTCAATTTGTATGAAGAGAGCTCTCAGTGTCCATGTTATTATTCTACTCTTATTATTTTATTCATACAGTAAAGCATTTTTCCACTTTTTCAATTAAATTAAGAGAGTTAGACTTGAAGAAATATGTATTGATCCCCCCCTAGCCCTGCCATTGGAACAACTCAGATTTTAATAATCTTGGACTCAAAATTCAAAAGGCTTCTTGAATCTCTTTTTATTTTTTTCTCTTATACTAAATAGAAAATAGATTCATAGTATTCAGGTTTCTTAATGAAAACCTCATCGAATAAAATATGAGATAATCTCAGTTTAATAATTAATATTCATTTGAAGTGTGTAATAGAGGTATAAATGCGTTATTAAAATTATTGTTGATATCTGTTTTGCACGTGAACCATTTATCTGGAATTATCTACTTATTTTTATGTAAATTTATTGTAAAATTTTATAAGGAGCCTGTTTATCAGTTGTATTATTACCTCATCTTCTATATTGGGATTGTCTGATTTTCCATAATATCATTATTATCATATTTACCTTAACGGTACGATTTAAGCCACCTTATTTGTTAGATTTAATGTTTAATTTTAAAATAATGTATAAAAAGTACGAAACGTACTTAAAGGTGGTATTTGGATTGAATTGGGTTATTAAAAAACTATTGTTAGATTGTCAAAAGACATTTATAATATATATATATATAAATCTTCCTACCGGGTGCCACTTGTTACTTTTAAAAAATGCCAAAATCTTGTTAATTTTGTGCCTGTACCGATTTATGCCTTGAAAAGTATACTAATTGTGTTTCACAGTGAATTAATTCACTTATGTTCCTGCAAAGTATTATTCTGTTTATTAAATGTGTTAATGCTGCAAAAGAATTTAATGTATAAAAAAGCATCTTTACGTTTTTTGGGAGATTTTAAACACATCACCTATAGTCTGTTTGTCTTTCAAAAATTTTGTTTTCAAGAGTAATTCACTGTGAAATATGCCGTAGAAAGTTTTGATGTTAAATGGAGCTAGCTCCAATATAACTACATATTACACATCCATTCTAGGCTTTTACGGCCATTGCCAATAATTCAAAATTATTCTTGATTCGTGTGTATATTATATTTTTAATAATTACGATGAATGATGTTTTAAAATAAAACAATTTATTCAGTAGTATAATTATTGTTAAATTTCAAAATATTAATAAATGTCTACTTTCTCTAATTACCGTTTTATTTCGTCACGGGGAATACTTACGACTGGTAACAAGAATATTAGGGAGTGCAAAAACTATTCATCTATTTACGTAAGAAATCCATCTTCCACTTCTTGGATTTTGAAAACACTGATAACGCAAACATTATAGTCTGATGTTGATTAGGCTTCCCAAATTTTTCCTGCGGACTAATTTCGACAGAACACCTTGTTTATATTGTGGGATACTTATAATCAATACGAATTCAAACATTTCTGAATTTGTTCCAGGTGTAACAGCATATAAAACCATTCCAGGTTCTCATAGAACATAGTTTTGAAAACCCTGCTCTACATTTAACATCACAAGAGCATTTATTCTGTCTTGAGTCATGGTATTTCTCAAAAATTAATAAACAAATACTTTTGAAAATAGGTAATTTTGTAAAGTTGAAGTATGGACAAAGCTCCATTGGCACTGGAAAAATCTTCTCTGCTGTATGAGACGGATGGTTCATTTTTAAGTTTCAATTCATCCATGAAATCGTATGCCTTGTTCACCTTATTAATGTCTGTAATTGGGAAAATTCTGTTGTAATCGGGAAAGTTTTCACTGAAAAATAATTAAACTGTGTTTCGGCGTCCGTGGCGCAGTTGGTAGCGTCGCTGGCTACGGTTACGGATGTCTCGGGTTCAATTCCCAATGCGGACGGTTTTTATACATTGACCTTTCAATCGATTCATGGATTTCTCTTCGTAGTCTGAGTCCTCCCTTCCACCCATCCCATCCTCACGGGGAGTAGCGAGAGCGATTAGCTAACCACTAGTCCTGTCCTAGCCCTATCCTTCTATCCCTACTCTCTTCGAAAAAAAGAGGTTGAGCAACTGAGTAACAAGCAGTTCTCGTAGAAAAATTCTGTTAAGATACCTCCATTAGGAGACCATATGCTTCACATTGGGAGCGGACATGGAAAAAAATATATACATGTACAGTATAATTTATCTCTGACAGCTAGATAGTTTTGAATCTTTAGGGTAACAAATTTATAAGTTGAAGAGATTATAATACCTTGAGTGGAACGTTCCACAGTTGCTTTTTAATATGTAACAAAGCGCCATCTATTATTTACAGTGAAAAGGTAATAAATGGTTATTGTATAATAATATATTTTAAAATTTGCTAGTGACATCTATTTGTAATTATCGCACGCTATAATTGTTATCAAATGATCATGGTATGGGAAACAATTATTCATTTGAATCACTATAGTATCGCATAATACTTGAGATACTATTATAACATTATCGGGTATGCATTTTGTAGAATTCATGATTAAAATATATAGTTTGCTCCTATATTAGAGCCAATGGTGGTTACAGCTCTTTTGCCTGTCTCCTCTTTTCATGATCTATAATTTCGAAACACATTTCCTAATTGGAGGCACTCCATATTGTTGCATACAAGATTCTCTCTCATACAGATCTATTTGCTTCCTCGCAAGTCATACCAGTGTCACTCAGCTCTGCCGAGGACATCTTATGTAGGGTAAAAAATCCATTCGGATTGAAGAAAATATTTGTAGAATTCTGGTTCCCTTAGGACATTTGAAGGATTTACTCAAGCCAAGTTCATCACCAGTTTTTAATTTTGATGCTAAGGCGGCACTTCATATTCCTGATCAAATCAAACCACAGTATTATTAGTATTCACTGCAAGGATCTGTTTCAAAACTCAGCATAAAGTTACTCAGAACTTTCATGATGTGCTAGGGCTTGCAATAGTCAGAATGCATGAGCGGAATAAGTTGCACTTGAAACTGAATAATTACCGAACTGTGATAACCAAAATTTCTACTTTTCGAACGCATAGGTTTTATATTGAATTTTGAATGTCTCCCAAAGATTTTTCAAATATGACAGCATACTCAAGGTCACATACCTTGATAGGGTGGAATTGATTTTCTCAGAATAAAGACAAACGAAGCTACGATATGGCTAGGACGCAAGTCTGGTTGAGACACCAAACATTTTTATTGTCATTCTTATGTAGCACTTCACTCTTTTCACCGAGGAATTAGATGATGGTGACAATCTTGGTTGGGATCCTGCATAAGCTGTAATATGTCCCACTGTAACAAAACAGTATGTCAGTGAACTGTCGAATTTGCTGCTTCGCTGGAGATAGCGTCCGAAGTTATGTATTTGGTCTTGTTACCTGTCTGCTTGATTTTTCCTGAGAATGCACATCATTGGAATCTTTATTATTGTCAAGATCTTGCCTATTTGTGTGCCCAGTGTTGGTTTTTAAATCTTTTTTTTTGATTTTTTTAAATGCATACTATTCTCGGAAAGTTCATATTAACTCAATGAGCCTAGAATTAAATGTTTCACCCACATTTGTTTTCTATCTTCATTTTCCAATTTATCTATAAGTTTTGAAGAAAGAAGAGAAAATCACTCATGTCCAGAATCACAAATTTAAATTGAAAAAATCTAAATTTTATACTGGCTTAGTTGGGACTGGAGAACCGGGATCCACCTGATCGCTAGAGCAAAGCTCTTACCACTAGACCACAGAGACAGACACCTTCTATGTCCCATTGTATTAGTAAATAGTCTAATGGTGTAATTTTTTAAGGTAGACCAGGTAGAGGTGATAACATCAATTCGTTAAAACCATGGTTGGATTGATAAAGTAAATAAAAACAAATTACAGTAAGTAATTGAAATATATTTGAAAACATTAATTAGTATACACAATGTACATTATTTGTGAAACATGACAATTTAATATATAATGAATAATCAAAAATTTTATTATTTTGAAAGATGAAGTTCATAAAATTGCAATGTGCAAATAGATTTTGAAATATAATATTTGTGAATTGGATATTAGTAAAATGTTGCGAGTCAAAATAGCAATTTCATTGTTTCGTTTTATTTGAAATTCCTCAATGCCTTCGGCAAGTGGGAAAGCCTTCGTCAGGGCAGCATCTCCATTCTGCTCCTGGCCGATTCTCGGGACTTATTTTGGACTTCTGCAGTCCTCAGCGTAATACCGAAAATGTCTTCATGATAGCGGTTTTCATCCTGAAATCGAACCGACAGCGAAATTAATATTTGATCTGTAGAATGATCTACCTCGTGAATATTTTTTTTTATTCCAATTTGACAGTAATAAATTTTTAGTAAAATTAAAAGGCCTGATACTTTTCATGTACAATCTTAAGGGCTATCGATAAAAGTAAGACAAGTTTGAATAGTATATGATTCATAAAATATTTACCCTTAATTTAAGCATGAAACTCTCCACTTCTTGGTCTGAAAAGCTGCCGTGTTTTTTGATAATTTTTTTAAGTGTCTGGTAAACATGTTCGGCCATGGTACAATCACCGCAAACATAGAAATGTCCGTGAAGTTCCACCAGCATGTTGAATATCTGAGCACCTTCTTGCTCAGCTAATCCTTGTACATATGTCTGAAATTAAGATTAGTGCATGTTGAAATCTAAATTTTTTTATTGTCGTTTGCAAACTTAATTAAGATTTATATGTTGGTCAGTAGTATAATATATATAGAAATTTACATATTATATAATAAAGATATATATTATATTTAAAAGATTAATGATGGAGATTTCTAAATAAATAGTGGTATTCTATTATATTAGTTACGTTTACACCTAAACAAATGATCTTATGTCGGTCATCAGATAATAGAAAATAGAAAAGCCAGTAATTTCAATCGATCTAAAATTCGAAAATATTTCTGTGTGCAAAAGGGAAAAGGCGGTTAGTCTTAAAAATTGAAAAATCAGTTGAATATGCCAAAATAACTACAATGCATATATGCATACAGAAGAAAAAGGACCAGTCGAATCAATGCTGCTGAATTAATTTCATGTTGAAACATTACATTTTTCATCAAATTTCATATAAATGCAAATCTCGTTTTGGCTCTCCTAAACAGTACTCATCTTAGACTTAACACCCTTTTCCTTTCGCTCACAGATTTGTGTTGTGAAATGCACTAGTTCCTAATTTTTTTTTTATACATCAAATTTAAACTAAGATCTCCGAAACGTTTACTGGTTATGAATCTATTTTCTCCTTTCCCAAAAATTCACATTCTCTCATCCTTACATTTACCTTAAGAATGCTAGAAAATAAATAAAAACAACTTTTGGAATTATCAAAAAAACAAAATCTCTAAGAGTTAAGTAGCATTACTGTCTGAGACATATAAATATTACTAATAAAGGCTCTTAAAATTGATTTATTGTATATATAGTACCTTTGGTACGCCTGTCTCCCTCGAGAGTGCAAGGAAGACTCTACTAAGCACTCCTTCCTTTTCCATAGTCTCCTTCTCATCCCTGTAGAGGTCCATTTGTTTAGTGCGACATCCAAAGAACAACCAAACTTCACCCATAGGTGGTGAATTGGCCGGAGCTTTGAGAGCTTGCTGGCGTCTATGGTGCCAGAAACCTCTGAATGGAGCGATTCCAGTACCGGGACCAACCAGGAGAATGGGCCGAGTGGAGTCTTGTGGAAGGTGGAACCCTGGAGCACTGGAATAAAAGAGAATATAATTTTTTGTTACAATCCCTCAAAGCTATTATGAACAAATAATTGTCAAATAATATTAAGATACAATTAATTTGACAGCATTTTAATTTAAGATATTTTACATACCTTCTGATAAACATCAATACTTCATCACCAGGTTTCTTCTCCTGCAAATAGTTGGAGCACACACCGTAGTGAGTTGTTCCATCTGTCGAGAAAAAAAACAATTATTAGTTTTATTGTAACATAATAAATATACTTTACTACTTTTCATTTCTATGTTTATTACATACATATCGACTGTGTTTTGGTTGATTGATGTAACCCTCAAAACTTAAATTGTTCAGGAGAGAGTAAAAACTGTTTTTATCGAAAACACTATATAGAGAGTTGTGTTATGAATTTTTGAAATGTACTCCTGTAAATTCTCATGTTTGAATATGCAGGATTATACGTAGGGAGTGTCGATAAAATATTGGCTTACATTGAGTGGTCGAGTCAGAATTTTTAAACTTAAAATGATGTTTCCCTTCCAAAAAGCGGTCAATTTATTTTTCTAATTTATGTCATTTGGCCGAGGCCTGCACAGTCGTCTTTAAAATGAGATGCAGTCATTAACTCATTTTCATATTTTTTTGAGGATTACATTAATTGGCCAAAACACAGTCGACATGTGGACCAAATTATCGTAAAATCTTTCAACGACTATAAATAATATTATTTTTTATTAAATATTATGAATTATTAATTTATTACAGCTTGTTTGTTCACTTAATATGCGGCTACTAAATATTGTTTCCAAGGTACCAAAAGGGTTATAAAATGTGGGAAAATTGAGCTGGTGATTTATGATTATCTCAGGTCCAATTCTTACATGCCGAGTTTTGTGCCAGCAATCAATATGTTAAACAGCAATATAACTACCTTGAGTTTGGTAGGTAACTACAGCCACAGTAAGATGAACAGCTTTTGGATGTGCGAGTGGACTAGAGCTGATACTGTAGAACCTTGGTTGGAGAGCGGATAGTTGAGCTGCGAGGAGGGCTGCTCTTGGACGGGCCGAAGGGAAACTACGCAATGTTTCAGTGAGGGTTGGGGTACCCCAGTGGCGCCAATCTTCATAAGCTGATGAATCCTGAAATAATAAAATTTAATTTAAGCTCATCATATAATAAACTACATATGGCCTTCTAATCGAGATATTTCAACAGAAGTTTTTCTACTAGAACTGCTTGTTACACAGTTGTTAATCCTCTCTTTATTGATGATAGAAGGATAGGGCTAGAACTTTATGAAACTGTCCGTACTAGGATTTGAACCCGTAACCGAAGCCAAAGGCGTTGAGCACTGCACCACGGACTCAGCATATCGAATAATTAATACTATGAAGGGTGCTTGATGGTTCTTCAATATCACATTTGTATTGTTAATCTTTGTATGCTTCCATGTTTCAACATATCTAAACACACCAAATTTAAGTCAGTTGATTATTATTTGGTAGATAGTCTGTCTGCACCAATGGCAGATCCATACAATCGTGTAGAGCAGGGGTGGAGAACCTGCTGCCTTAAGGCAACACATGGTCTTGGAGGGCAAGTGAAGCTGTTGAATGAATCTATATTGCAAATTAGATTTTTTTTTTATATTCAAATGTTTTTTCGTTTTTGATTATTTTAAGCACCAAAGCAAATTTTATCATTGTTTGGAAGTTAGTTTGAATAAATTATTTAGACTTTTTTTAGAACTATTTTCAAAATAAAGTGTTTTTTGAAGTGTATTTAATTGAATTTTCTTGCATGCGATCTTATGAAGTTTCAGCTAACTAACATTGAAAAAGTCCCCAGCACTTGTCTACAGGGCGGGTTTATTAATAGTTAAAGGATTTGTGTGAAATATTTATTATACAACAAAGCAATATGGTTATTTACAGTGGCATAGGTCTCCAATCTACTTTTCTCTTCCTCATCTTCACAGGTGGAGGCCAGATACCCCAGGAGACTTGTAGTGGGCGGTGTTGTGATGTCCACAAATCTGGTGAAGAGTGTTCGAACAGTGCACGGAGGAAGACGCTCGCGAGCTTCCCAGGTTCGCTCGACATCTACAATTGAAAATATAAACAAATTAAATATTAATTTTCATGTTGCACTACATTCAAAAATGAAACGGACCTATATTTTGGATTGCATAAATCGATAACCGCTAACCGGTCTTGAGCATAATTTTTTTCAATCAGGTCCGCTCCCAATGTGGAGTGTAAGGACTGCTAATAGATTTAATACAATTTTTTTAACCATTTTTGTTAAATCCGATTCTGTTATAAAATTCTTACTATTAGGCGTGTGGGTTTCTTTTAGCTGTTGAAGCTGAAGAACCTCATCTGGATCCTCCACGCCTGTCATCCTACTGATGAGCTCATCCACCATTTCTGTCCTGTTGCAAGGCATAATACCGACATGGTCTCCTGGCTGATATGTTATTTCATCCTGGAAAAACAATTGACGTGTTAATTATTTTTTGTGATATCAGTTGAGGGTGCTTGATGATATCTCAATGTAATATTTTTACGATTGTTACTTTATACATAAAGATAAAATAAATAATAACAGTATTAATATCCCACAATTACGTATTGTTTATGCTATATATAATAATTCAAATTAATGGCTTAAGTCGTTTTTAAAGAAAAGCAAAAATAGCATAAATTATCCACCATAAATAGAGTTAATCAATTATTGAATTCAAATTAATTAAAAAAAATAATATGCAAAATTTCAGCTATGTGGCTAGTTATAATATTGAAAAAAGTCTAGCAGACGTTATTCAGCAATTACATCTATTTTAAAAATCTACTACTATTCTAAACTTACTCACGTCCACACGAAATATGCCAAGCAATACCCTTGAACAATGATATTAAATATAACTAAGCGTGAAATGCCGAATATATAATTATCATATCATAATAACTTTTTTTTCTCCAAGCATTTACATTTACAAGAAGGAGGCATCCTTGCAAGGCGCCAGAATCATGTCTCGTTTTATAACTAGTTGCTAAGATGAGGTAAGAAAATACTAACGTTCAATGCAAATTCAACAAACATGGTGTTTCTTCCAGATGCTTCTCCATGAAGATTCTTCACATTGACAACAGGGCATGCGAAGATCTTCTTGCTGGAGGAAGCTTGGACAGTTTCGATTAGGGATGCAGTGGATTTACCCTCTGGAGCGGCAAACCTGATGGTGTCATCTGACAGTGTGACAGTTCCTAAAGCATCCGCTACCGTTTTCATCGTGCTGTCATCATCGAGACAGAAAGTGTCACATGCCACCTGGAAATGAAGGTATAATTTTCAAACATGCATTTCAAAAGAAAATTCGGTAGTCAAAAGGTAAAAATGCTAATCTGTATATGAATTTATTTGGCCAAGTAAAATTTGTATCAGCTGAAATCTCAAAACACAATAAGTTGAAAACTAGAGAGATTCTGTCGAAAAAAGCATTTGCAGAGTTAAACAGCGGCGGTAGTCAAAACCCACACGGACTTATAAGGACAAAAATAAGAATTTTATGTTTTCATCTTGTGAAATTAGGGCTCACGGCTATGTTATCCTCTTCGTAAACTATTAAAAAAATTCTCTTTACTAATGTAAGTACCTACGAACTTTTGATTTGATGTTGAATACATTTAAAAGTGCGACCTAATTAAGGTGGCCCTGATATATAACATTCTGATAAAAAAAACCAAAATATCAATTTAGTATTTCACCTCCCTTCGCGCTTATGGCTCCTCTTGTGTGCCATGCAATTAATTATACATTGTATAATAAATGCATAAAAATCGTGGTAAATATGAATAACAATATTTTTAGCAGTTTCTTTAAATATCGACACTATTTACAAAAATACTACTATTTTTGTTTTCATTGTAATATTTTGCCAACCTAAAATCTTTATCCACTATTCTACTCATAGCATAAAAATACACTTTTTGCTTTTTATCATACAGATGACTGTGATGAAGTTACCTTGAATATTATTTTATTTTCGTTTTTTATCGATCAGATTTCGATATTATTCTTGCTCAAACACAAATTCTTGTCCATAATTTAAACAAAGAACTCCGATTCCCGCTTTTTCTACGTCAGATATTAGGTTTTTGGATCGGTACAGTTACTTCAATGAAATAAAAATGATGTTGGAAAGTATGAAACTAAACCAATACTTTTTATTATTATTGTCCTACCTATGCCGTTTGTAATAAAATAAATAATAACATAAAAGATTCTGCAACCAAACCGTTGTAAACCCCAACGTAATGCGTCGTTCTGCAAGCATTTATATTATTTATAACCGTCCTATCATTTTGGTCGTGATTTTTTTATCCCCTAGGAAAAGTTTACTGGGAAATGTCACGAAAAAATTCTTTGCGGATTCTTGAATTTATGATAGAATGCGACCTATAAAATATATTGTGTAGCTATAAAACATAGAAGAATTATTATCGTTTTTGGATATTTGACTCTGAAGTTGTTTTTCATTTACTTACATGAAATATCAACAATGAAGTTAGGTACATATTCTGTTTGACTCCTATTATATTATCTTTGACTGTTTGTTTAGACATCATTCTCGATGTTATTTTTACCAATTTAAAAACAAAAGTAAGTATCTAGTTATTTGATTAAAAAAACCGTAACCAAAGTATTAATATACAATAAAGTAAACAAAAATGTTTCGATCTATAAATTTCTTTTGTAAATAAAAAACCAATTCATTTACCGGCAAAATAATTAGAAAGTAATCATATTATTTTCTCACGTTTCAAATTCAGTGATATTTTATCTGAACTCACGAGATGTTTTTACTCGTGAGGGAGGGAGTATAAAACAACTAATATATTCTCAATGTCATAATTCTCTATCTTTACACTCTTTCCAGCATAAATGATTTTCAAACATTAACAGGGGTTGTCGAAGTAAATGCTGATATTATTAATTGAAAATTGAAGTATAATTTTAAAACTCTTACGTATTTTTGCAACACAGATTTTAAATTTTATTTGGACCTGTTTCCTTATGTAAGTATATTCATTTCGGTTTCAGTAATCCGAAGGTAAGAGATCCGGTGAGCGTTTTTGAGAGTAACAAATTCAAGTTCGGACAAGGTTTAATTATTTTCAATTTAACAGTTGAGTTATACAGCATGCGTTTTTGTGATTTCATATCCCTTCCAGTGATTCATATAGTGTAACCTTGTTTAATTATATTTGCTGTAATACAATACAGTATTTTTTAAAATATTATTAATATGAAAACTCGTGTGGAATCACTATCAGCTAAATGCGTTCTACCATCACTCTTATCAACATTTTTCCTTTTCTTTTTAATATTGTCGCAAATCTGAAAAATTGTGCGCCGTACGAAGAAGATACATACGTTATTTGATGGGTCATGAAATCTAACACGGCGAAATAAAGACATAAACACGTCGGCGTTTCAAGAGCTTTTACGACAAATCTCGTCTGAAACTGAAAAGCTGTGATTAAAGTAAGTTATAGTAAAAATAACGTTATACCCGAGCACCATTGAATATAATAAGTGAGGATGTACGTGTCGTAAATACAATAATAACTTTCATAAATACGGCATTACTTTGCCGGCCGCGTAGATTATAGATAAATATATTATGGAGACAAACCGTTTTCATTTAAATCGATGAAAAATATTTGTGTGAACGTAAATATGCATGATGGTTAAATTATTAAGTTCTTCTATGTCCTAAAACAATTGTCCAATACCATACAATTAAGCAATATATCGTTCAAATATCATAATAAACTGTGGGTTTTAAGTATCATTCGGTAAAATATGGACTATTACACCGGTCTCGCGAATTGTCTTAAAAAAACATTTAATAATATTATTTTTTTGTCAAAGTATTTATGTAAAAAGAGATACATATTTTCGGAGATAGATTAAACAGTTTTTTAACGTTAACCACTTAAGAGTTCTACAATTTGAGCGTAAATTTGAAGGAAAGTAAATGAGAAATTTAGATTTATTTTATATTAGGTATATTATGTAAACTATTGAGATTTATAACCATTTAAAATATATAATTTCTGATCATTATTTAAGTTTGGTGATTAATTAAATTGAATTTTTAAAGCTTCATATCATGTAGGGAATATAACCTAAGCTACTTTAACGAATACTAATAATTGTGTAGATTGATATCAAAAGTCGTTAAGTCTATATATTGACAAACATTACATTCTATATGCGTTGAATAGAGTAAGCAAAACTGTATAATATGATGGTATACTTCAAATCAATAAAAATCTTCTATTTAATCATGAAATCGCGACACTATTTTTTCAAACTTATTTTTTAATCTATATATATAAAAATGAATGTCTGTTTGTTGGTTTGTTGGTTTGTCCGGATCTTATAGGCTCCTAAACTACTGAACTGATCGCGACGAAACTTTCAGGAAGGTCTTATTGTGATCATGCCGGGAAATATTATATAAAATAAATGTTTGTTTATCCTTTACGCGTTCCTTTACCATTCATACGATTTCGATGAAACTTCGGTGAGTTGTTGTGCACACACTCGTGAAGGGTTCTGAAGAAAAAAAATTGAAAATCTAAAATTGAAAAAAAGAATCAAATACGTACATACAGCGACATCTAGGAAAAACCTTCTGATTTATTCGTGTACGCACCAGACGAAAAACAAAAATATTGTGTTATAACAACTGTGATATTGAAACTCGGGATCGGGTCGGGCCAGACCTGAAAATGATGGGCTCGAACCGGGTAAGTCTATGAAATTTCGGCCTGTGCAGACCTCTAATCCGAAAGCAGTTCAATAAACAGAATTAAAACACAAACCCTTTCTTTCTTTGAGTGGCATTGCAACGCATGCCGGGTACTCACTAGTCCTTTATATTAAGTCCAAAATAAAAAAAATGCATTTTAAATCTTGCACTAAAAGGAATGCTGTCAGATCTTTTATATACCCATAATGTGTATTAGATTCGATTATTTTACAATATCTCACATATTGCGTTTATTTATATTCCAAGATATGATAAAATCACATTTTTCTCAGTTTGACATTCCTTGAACTAAACTGCGTTTGATATCAGTCAACACAATAGTTGTAAATCGGTCAATAATCCTGCCTTTTCAAAGATGATGCAGTTGCAAGGTGAGGTCAAGAGCATTGTTTAAAAACTTACATGGAACACTTCTGCAGCCCACTTTCTGAAAATCTGATCCTGGCCACACATCTCGTCTCCGTTCTCCATTTTCATGATCCTCTCCCCGCCAAGTTCTCCGAGTAGGTTGTCCACATATTTGCCGAACGCGCAGAAGTTCGGGTAGGCGCTGCTACCAAGCGCGAACACCGCAAACCGAACATTGGACAATGGTCCGAAATCCTCGTCGACTGCTGCATCACTGGACGAGCCGCCGCGCAAGGTTTCCGAACGCACCAGTCCACCGTTGGCGAGCTCGGCTTGACTGTTCGCCTTTATGAATGACTTAGGAGTTTGCATTTGGGAACTGAAAAAAAAACGTTAATCAATTATTTATTTATTGTTCTAGAACAGTATTTATCGACTGCTGTGGGCCACTGGCAATACGTTGTGCTGCAATTTTTGTAATACGAAAAACCCCCGACTACAAATAGGTATGTATTAAAATAATAGTTCATCTGTATCCTAGGTCCTAGGGTATGAATATCTGTAAAAAAATTTACGTCCATTGAACACATAGAGTGAGGCTCACAACTAACACTCAAGCTAAATTTCATTCCACCGAGCTTATACTTTTCCTTTTATTCCAAAATAGGAGAGAACATGGTTTAAAAATAATATTTCGTATTATAGTAACATTTTATGTTACATTTCGTTTTTTGAAAATGGGGCTGAATTTTTTTCCATTTTTTTTCATATCCCTGATTAGAGGAAATCTTTGTCATATTTTGAGCAATGCTACATATTAATTTGATGACGTAATGGCAGAGAAATACTTGTAAAGTATTAAAAACAAATGAACATCGATTGTGTGATTCAAATGTTATTTTTGATCAGAGCAATTGTTTTGTAAATTGACTGATCGTCTTTCTTGTCTGTTTCTCCATGGATAAGATCTCTGTATTTTATATTATGTGGGCCGTTTTCATTTTAAACATTAAAGCCATGAAGGTTCTACGGAAAAATAGAGTTAAACTGCCGATGCCATAAAATGTCCGTTTGAATTGAATACCATCCGAGGTTTTTTCACTATCTTATGGACGAATTATTTTTACATTTACAGATAGAAGATTTTCACGATTTCCGGTAATAAAATTTCCTTTATTGGAAAATACTGTGTTGATAACCATTCCGATTGATTGTCTCACCAAAAAACACCCACTTTTTTACTGTTTCCGATCCTACGGAGCACTTAAACTGCAAACTTTTTCATAAAGAAGACCGGTGGGTCGATCAAACAGCCCCCATTTCGTTGCTTACCGTTGAGTATATTTTAAGATGTGGTAGAATAAGGTAAAAAAACTGTTTGTTACACAATTATTGTAGAAATTATTGCTGTGAGCGGTTAGAGTAGAATGAATTGAATTTTAGTTCACTGTCACACCAACTTATAAATAAATTCGTATTTATTATTCCTATTGGAAGGTGAATAACATAATTATAGCACATCGCCTGTTAATGCTTACATGCTAAGCGAAGTATAATATAATAGTTAAGGTATTTAACAAATCAATTCGTAATTTAATTCGATTTTACCTCAAAAGTTTTCATCTTTTCATAAATACGTTATTAGTAGATAACATATTTATAAAGATTTGGCTTATCCTACGATATAAGAGTAAAACTTGTTTTATGTATAAATGTTCTTTTAAACAGGAATTTCATTTATATATTCAGTTTTCATATTTGAGACTATATATATAGTTTTTTCTTGGTTAAATGGGGTTGCAAGTAATTGATTGTAATCATTTTATAAGTGCACGCTAATTGTTACAATTTAAGGAGTCTGCTTGAAAGTGAAAGCTTTAGTCGGTCTGATAGCGAAAGAGTCGATCATCTATCATTACTGTAGTCATTGATCATTAATGTAACGGATACTTTCGGATAGCATTATAAAACCGTGTCGCCATCTCGGTTAAAAGATTTTGAGTTGGACGTCATTTGAAAATTCAACTGGGATAACCGACTAAAAGCACCATACGATTTTATAAATGAGATGTTCGAAGATGGTTGACCGCAATATCGGTAATTTCATTTCAGGATTCTAATATTTTATTTGATTCTGAGATTACATTTTGTATTGAATCGATAAGATAACAAATTTATATGATGTTTCCTCTAAATATAAAATAAGCAAATAGAAAAAATCTTGATAGAGAGAAAATTGAAAAAGGGTTTTCGTTCGGATCATTTTTAATACGTTTTGTTATTACAATGGTATGAGGAGATGTTTTTACTTACTAGGGATTTCCCAAGTCTCATTTATTTTCAAAAATCAGAAATCAAGACACGTATTCATGTAAGTCTCCTTTCTGATTTATGTACGATTAAAAATTTGCAGTCAAATAATAAAATGCTTCTTTTACTGAGCAACTGCAATAGCTTTATATTTAATTTATCAACCAATTTATCATGTAATATGCAAGGAAAAATCTTCTTTGGATATTCATAGTGTTGCAAAAATAATTTCATTTACATATAATAGCATACAAACTCTTTTTCAAGCACTAAACTATTTTATTCCTTGATACATAGTTTATTTGAACATAATTATTTAAAATACATCAATTGAATTTTAGCGCAAGAGCTTCCAATCCTGACATCCAGGTCAATTATTCAATTTCGTAATCCCGGGATTGTTTAATAAACAATCCAGAGATTTCGGAATTCCCTGTAAATGCTAAAAAGTAATTCACGTATCAAATTAAAAATTCCTGATTTCGTAACACCAATTCCAATTCGAAAAATTTAATTTAATTTAAAACTATTTCTGTCATTGTTTTTCTTATTTTTTTTTTGTAAATAGCAGTCTGATTAAAAATCAATAAAAAAACCATTTGAAGGCCCAAAAAATATTGAATCATATATACATTCTAATTCAAGGAATAATAGACACAAATTAAATTTTAAATGTAAAAATGAACACATGAAATTACACTTAATCCCGGGATTGAGAAATTCTAAATCCCGGCATCATAAAAATCGTCCGAGATTGGATGCCCTATTTAGTACTTCGGAACTGTAAAACCCCAGATTCCTAGTTGTCTCAACACAACAGATCAAGTATCTAGTAGCAATATATTGCTAGTACATACATTGTTTTCTTAATATCTGTAAATAAAGCATACTTGTTCAGCATTGCTTAGTAAGTAATATCTTGTAATGTGCCTGAGGGTATTTATTTGGGAATTGTTGTAACATGACTGTGGGTTGTTACCCTTTTAAATGTCCCGTCATAAGACATCAAAATAAACACCTACATAATATATTACAACGTGTAATTCTCCACAGAAATTACTGTAAACTTGAGAAACTTTGCAAGGACCTAATTTAGGAATATGTAAGAATTTACAACTTTATGTAATGTTTTTTTCAGTGCAATATAATATACCGAATGTAATCTATCAGCCAAATAAATCTGGAAACCGTGTTGATACATAACTAAGAATAAAAGAAACCTTTTCCGTCTGTCTATTTTATCAACAAATTATTTTGACAGATTATAAACTTTCATTGTGTAATATTATCTTCAAACACCGATGCTCTGTCCTATTATAAGGGAAACTATAATAAATGTAAGTGAAAAAACATTCAAATAATACCTGCGCGATATCTCATTAATCTCTATTATTAAAATTCTTATTTTTCTGTCGAACAATAAAAATAAAATTGATCCCATAATAGAATCGTGTTCACTAATAAATTTTAAGTTAATGAGGGCTTTGGCATTTTTTTGAATTTCACTGTAATGAAAATCGAACCGACGAATGAATAAATATTATAAAATGAAGTATTTTTAATTCATCTGTGTTTCTTTTTTTCATTATTTGGTCTTCGGTGTTTTTGTTTGATTACAGTAAGTAAAAAAAATCTTGATAAAATAATATAAAATAAACTTTTTAAATAAAATGGAAGGAATTATTAGACATGTTATATGTACTGTATCGGCGTGCGGTGGACTTATCACTATCTCTATCGCACAACCTAATTTGGGTATGAGCAAGAAGGATACAAGAGCATGCCCTTGCATCTCGCTTGCACCTTCACTTTTCATGTGATTGAGCGAGAAAGAGATAAAACCACCGCACGCGCCTGAATATACTGATATTTTTTTATCACTTACTATATGATTAAATCTTATCGTACACTATTTCAGAGTTGTTTTGCAAAAAATGCATAACCCAGACACATCAACTGAAAAAATTGTAAAATTCTCAAACTTGTCTTTATTTTATTTAACAATAATTGTGTGTCAGGGTGTCAGTAGTATAAAACATTTCTAAAATCGTTTACGTACGTTTACATTATTCTATACAGATCTGCGTAGCTGTTTTGGTTTTGTTCTACTTATAATTAATCTACAGGAACCTGTGTATGGCTTGAAAATATGTGTTGCTTGTTATTATGGTTAAGACAAGATGCAAAAAGTTTGCTTCAGCGAAGATTTTTAATAAAGAAAGTAATTATTATCTTAGTAATTCAGTTTTAGTATTCGCTGGAAAGCATTTTACAATTTGAGCTTAAACTTTGATGCTAGTGACTAAAAAAATAAGTCTTATGAAAACATATCGGTAAAAAGATTGAATTTTCATTTTATTTGTAAAACTATTGTAATAGAGTAAAAATAACAAAGTATTCAGTTCTACAATTTTATCAGTTTGTTGATAGTTATTTCAGTGTTGAAAGTCTATTTATTTTATTCTTACAAAAAGCTACGCATTGTCAATTCGATAACGATTTCTCAGTAATTCTGTCTAAGGTGTACTTTACAAGTGGGTATAAATTGTTTTGGGAAGAGACCCTTGGTCACTCAAAGAAATCAATTATTCCGGATTGGTCACAATCCTTGGGTTTGTGAAATCTGGCAAAGAATAAAATGATATTGAATTTATTTATTTTTGGTTTACACATTAGTTTTTAAATTACTATTAATTGTTATAGATTATTATATTAGGTTTTAAATTACTATAAAATTATACTTTTTAAAATTGTTATATAAATACTTAAGCTTTCCAATTAAGTCCAAAAATAGCCATGTTCAGTAACTGTTGATTCAAAATAAAGCGAATAAATATTTTATAATCGCTTTATAATTTAAGCCAGTGACCAGATTCAAAATTAGGTATTAAAGTAATGTCAAAGTTGCACGAACTTTCAGTTGAGATAACTAACATTAAATCGAACGAAGATTAGGCATAAGCAATATAATATCACTTTTTTTATTTGAGATGGCCAAGTTTTACTGTAGCTCAACTTCATTCAATGTTGTATTTTACATAATTTAATATACTATAAAAGTACGTTCTTAATGGTTAACTGACAAATAATGTTTAAAATGAGCAAACATAACTTCCGTTATTGATATTTTTTTAATTCTAGTGAAATCGATCAAAAAGCTTATTAATCAGAAATTGCCATTCACCAAATATCCCATAATTAAAGACTGCGGTATACATATTAACATATTCAATAGAAGAAAACCAAATTATTTTTTTAAAGATTTATAGGATGTTCGGTTGATTTTAAAAATAAGGATTTTAAAATACGTGCGAAATCAAAGTTTTAATATGAAAAGATTTAAAAAAATTGAAACTTAAAGCTTGCTTGTGTAGCTTTTTTGTTATAATTGGTGATTTTTTCCACATTAGATAAAGTTATATTGTATGAGATTTTCGATTTGTTCCGAATTAATTCTGTAACATAAATATGTATCGGTAAACTTAGTAATTGAAAAGTAATACAGACTTTGCGTTCACTTTTTTTAGTTCTCTTTACGGAATATGATAGTTTACTCATATTTAAAAAAAATATTACGTGTATACAATTTAAAAGTTAGTTGTATGTATCGCAAAACGGAAAGTTTCAGTTCAGTCATATTTTTAATATGAAAACTTTATGATAACATGCCATCTTCCGTCGTAGGCTTTAGACAAATTAATTAATTTACCAATTTATCTATGTACGATATCTAGCAGGTGCACTTTTCCAAACGAGGCCAGACGCCGAGCGTTCGCACAATGGTTATGGTTTGCTTTGATATTTCTCATAAAAAAGAGTAAAAAGCGAAAGCTCTTTTGACAGTGATTGCCGCGGTAAAATTATTTAAATACGGAGTTTTTACGAAAAGCAGAGATTTAAGCACTCTGCGGTGCCCGAGCTTTTTAATTTTTATTATAAAGCAGGGATTACAAACTTCGAAATGTACTCTTGTTAATAGCCTGTACAATGAAACAACCATTTTCAACGCCTTTTTTATAATCCGACCCTTTGAAGTCTAGATACTATGTTTGGGGTAATCGTGTTTTTAATTATGCTATTACAGCCTAAGTCATAATTTCTGTTCAAATATCTTCACCAAAATAATAAAGTCAACAGATTGGACGTCATTGCTTAATTATCTCACCAACGGTTTCAATAACCTAATAAATACCATCATAATTCATAGAATTGCTTAATTGAAACCCTATCTATCTTATCTTTTATCAGTTGACTTGATTTAAAGTCTGTGATGTAATACATTTGAGAGTCTTTGAAGTGAACGAGAATCATTCGTATGCCACTAAGGAAATACTTTGCGATCGGTATCGAGAATCATTTGCTTTTCCAACAGCAGGCAAAGTAAGAAAACAAATGACTACCGGTTATTTCAATTAGAATTGATCCACGAGTCATTCTTTTTACTACGCAGTGATACCAATCAGTTATTACGAATTCAAGAGGGCAATCGGCTCCAAGGGTTCAATTCGAGCCAAGTGATTTATTTCTCGTGCCATGAAGGTAAGTATGAATTTCAATGCATGAGAGATTAGCATGCATATATACTGAAAAACAATTCTAAACTACTATTTACCTGTAACACTTTCAGGTGACAACTTGACGAAACTACCAGTTTAAATAATATGACTAAGTCTAGATATTAAACTTGATTATCCTATTTCAACTTATTGCCTTGTCACGATTATTTTCATAACTTCCCCGAGGCGAGTTTCTTCGTGCGACTATTGTAAAACCATATATTATGTTATGCCAATAAAACATAAGTGTTTGAGCCTTATGCAAAAGTACCAGAGTTAATAAAATTAAAGCTAATATGTTATGCAAAGGTTTTACATTTACGAGTAATCATATGTATTCAAAGTAACTTTTAATAGAGTATAAAAATCATCCATTTGGACCAAATTTTATATTTTTAATAGCTACTTAATTTCGATACCACACCCTCCCAAGCCTAACAATCGCTTATACCTCTTTCTGGTGCTTTACATGAAAACAAACTAATGAATTAGTGTCAAATTATGTTATATAAACGTTATCTTACCTTTAAAAGGATATGTATATTTTTATTATAAAGTGTATCTTATAATATGTACTTAAATATTGTAATAGTTAAAGGATAAACAATAACTGCCTCTGTGGTCTTGTGGTAAGAGCTTTACCCAAGCGATCAGGTGGGTCCTGGTTCAAATCCCAGCAAGGTCAATATTAAATTTAGATTTTTTCAATTTAAATTTGTGATTCTGGACATGAGTGATTTTCTCTTCTTTATTCAAAACTTAACAGATAAACTGGAAACTGAAGATAGAAAATGAATGGAGGTGAAACATTTAATTCTAGGTTCATTGCGTTAATGTGAACTTTCTGAGAATAGTATGCATAAAAAAATGAAAAAAGACGATTTAAAAACAACACTCGCACAAGCACACTTATATTTTTTCAATTTAAATTCTTAATCTTGGACATGAGTGACTTATAAAAATTCTCATCGAGTTTATCTCGTACGATTTTCAACTTTTTAAAATATTTAGAGCATTGGCTGTCAGCTGTAATGCCAGATATATTTTTTTTTAAATTTAATGATGTTATGTTAAATAATAAAGTCAAGTTTTATCTCTCTGATACTAGGTACAAAATTATGAGCAAGAAAATAATAATGTACTTATTATAAACGAGTGCATAAGCTTTCCTATACAATGTGTAATTTTCCGTAGCCTGAAAGCGTTAAATGAAAAGTTTAGTCGTAGAATGCCAGCCGAGCCGCGGCATCACGGAAGAGCGGGTGCAAACTTTTTGCTCCGCTCTGTTTGAAATATCTCGCGAAACTTCCGGTTTTCTCGCACATACTGCTGCCGCTTCCCAACTGGATGAATAATCTCTGTCCATACGATGTGATTGCACCACAAAACACATAATGGATGTGTGTGTGCACTTCACTATCATTGGTCAAATGTTAAGCGCTTTAAATGTGTTACTAAACACCTGTGATGCTACAAGCGCCTGCTTGTTAATATATGGCGTTAATATAACACTAGATCTCACTTCCTAACTTGTAATGGTACACGATTTGGTATTCAATTCTACATAATTGTAAATGTGTCACTCACTTGTTAATCGAAAATGAATTCAGAATTGATGGCGCATCGATCGAATACACGTTTCAATGACTCTATCGATATCCACGTTTTTTTAGATATAAACATTTTTCTCTAATATAACTGCATCGAATGACTATGTGATGTTGCTCAAAAAATGACGAATAATTTTATGGAATCAGGATTTTTAGAAATAAAAAATAGTTAAACAGTAAAACATTTACTTGATATTGCCTTTAAATTTGAATTTCTGTTACAAGATACTTCTTACTTCGTTGAGAAATAATATTTTGCTTAGCTGTCTATCGGTCACATATTTTAATCGAATACAGTATCCATATAAATAAAATGTGACAGATGGACAGCTAAGCGAAACATTATTTCCCAGCTAAGTAAGGGTTTTGTATTTTAAAAAATCCTGAATGCATAAAATTATTCGTTATTTTTTGAGCAACGTCACATAGTCATTCGATGCAGTTATATCATAGAAAAATGTTTAAATCTAAAAAAACGTGATTGAAATGTGTTGTACTCGATCAATGCGCCATCAATTCTGAATTCATTTGCGATTAACAAGTGGGTGACACATTGACAGCTATGTAGAATTGAATACCAAATCGTATACTATCTGTTACATATTTTTACATATTATATACATATATCACATCGACTGTGGAAAGAAGAAAGAACGTAACACACACACAAAAATGTTGTGTATAGCCCAAACAAAATGTGTATTAAATTGCATACATGGTGATTATCGAAAAAAAAAGTATTTTGAAAAGAAAGAGGGATAAGTCTTTTGCCTATCTACAGTCGAAAGATTATATATAAATAAAGTGTATTAACACGTATTGTGTGAGTTATACACAATATTTTTGGTGTGGGTTACGTCCTTTTTCCTGTCCACAGTCAATATAATATAATATAATATGTGACAGATGGACCTAAACAAAACATTATTTCTCAGTTAAGTAAGGTATCTTATTACGTAAATTCAAATTTAAATGTTTTACTGTTTAACTATTTTGTATTTAAAAAAATCTCGATTGCATAAAATAATTGGTCATTCTTTGATTAACCTCACATAGTTATTCGATGTTTCAATTTGTTTTGATTTGTACAACTTTCTATTCATATTTAATTTATCTAAATTTTCACGGGGTGTTATCCGATTAATCTGTATCAAATTAAAAAATGACAAAAATTATTTTCTATAGTTGAGATTTTTAATAATGGAAAAAGTGCTCCACTTCACCGAGAAAACCCAACAAAACAAATGAACACTTTTACGGTGCGGTCGATTCTTGGCGAGAAGACATCATATTTTCAAAATAAAGCACAATTTGTTTTTTAGTACTTACTATCATGACTGTTTGCGCTCGCCAGTAAACTGGTCATGATCATTATAAAAATGTATAACTTGTGTGAAAAAAAAGTTAGATATAATTTCCCCCTAATATATGTCTTGACTGAGATTTATTTTAATTGTCCTACTTAATTGTTTAACTATAAACAATATTTTTTACAGTATGTTTAACGGTTGAGAGGTCCATCACTAAACGCATATGCAAAATATGGTGTTAAGCCTAACCACAACAACGCCACCCGACATTACTTGGGAACTGAAACAGGTGTTTTACCGATCACTTCAAGCTGGATTTAAAACGAAGTAAAACATTTCTGTATTATAACATTAGCATTATGTATTTATTTTCCCATTTTACAGAAAAATATATGGCTATAACGGAGTACTAAGAATATTTTAGCGATAAAATGACAAAAAACCCGGCTAACCGGTTTAAACTGAAATGCCTCATTTCATTATTTTCGAAAAAAATCCTATGAAGTTTTTTAATTTATATTAGTATTATGTTAAATAGAAACAATATATCTTTAAAATTATCACTTAAAAGAAAAAGGAAATATTCATAAACTAACTAAGCACATAAAGATATGAAAATATTTAACGTAAACGTAGGTTTTAAATCTTAAAGCTGCTTACTTTTGTAATATTAAAAACAATATTCTAGTCAACGATTTCTCCAAGATTTCTACGGATGATTTCTCACGTTTAAAATAATAGCTATTTTGTAACATGTGCCTTAGTTATCACAAATAGTTTAAGAATCTTTGTGTATTTTGATAATGTCGTGCAATTAGTGCTTATCGTATGAAATCATTTCTGTCCATAATTTCGACAACTTTGTTACAAAGATGATTGATTATTTAACAATATGAACGTTTTTCCCTGTGAAACACGTTGAATTTTTAAAACAGTGTATTTTCTTTGAAAGAATTTTTAAAATGTTTTTGAAATACACCGGGTTTCGGTTTTTTTCAAAACACACGGTAAACCGGTTAACCGGTTTCGCTTTAAGCCGGATTGGAAGCCCTAGCTACCACTATCTAGTGTGTGGGAAGTGCTCCAATATAACTTCACTTGGCCAGTCTCCCATCCTACGCCCTAACGGATAACATCACGTCAATTTCGTCGTTTGTTTATTCATGTTAATCTGTAAGGTGCACCAACTTAAGCATTCTGTTAATATAGATTGGTTGAACTACGCTGAATTTGAATCTTTAGACCTCGGTGATGTATCAGTTTCTTCATATAGATAAACATAGTTCATATTAATAAATTAAATATGTTTACTGTCAAAACCCAAAAGAAAGACAAAATAGAAATTAATGAAAAAAACGTGTTTGAATTTTTTTGTTTAAAAGACGTATGACCGGATTCACTCAGGTGATTAAGTTAAAGGTGCACTAGCTGAGAAAAACCAATCTCTATTTGTTTTTTTTTTTTTTATAAAAATGGTGAAACTCAATTATATATTTATATAAGATTTTATATGTGGTTTGCAACATAAAATATGTATAAACACCGAGAATGATGAGAGTAAAGGCTTTAACTTACAAAATTAGGAAGAAGCATTAAATTATATCAAGCTGTATATTAAGATAAGTAAGAAGAATTGTTATATATTCATTTAGGAAAAAGGTTTCATGATGTGCAGACTAACGTCAGTCGTGGTAGTATAATATGATATTATCATGGTAAAGTATGGAAAATTGACACATCAACACAAAAATTAAATACTGCTGGATAGGGGCTGGAGATATTCATTATATTTAAGTTTTTCGTATATTTTCACGGTGAATAAAAGTATTAATTATGCAATGTATGATTTTGATAGTTTATAATAACATAAATGTACTATTTATTTTTTATTTTTAAATGAATGTTGGACTACAGTATTTTTTAAACTTTTAAGTATGATAAAATAAACAATTAATCGGAGAAATATTGGTTTTACTTATTTTGATTCCGTTCTCAATTATTGTTGGGATTTATTTATCAAAACAGAAATAAAATGTCTCATTCACACAAAACCCATTAATGATAATTTGTGCTGTATTTCTGTATCAAAGTGTGAAATTCATTCCCAAAAAGGCTTACGATAAAGCAAATATTTTATGGACAAAAGCAAATTTAGAAATACGGGTCACCGCGTAGTCGTGTCAGTATTTAAATAAAAGGTCGTACTTTGAATAAAATTTTATTAATGTGACTTGGTTCCATTTGATAATCGGGTAGGATTTGGATGTGGATTTAGTTTCAGTGAGTAAAACAATTAACCAAACACACACGGTATCATTATAAGTATTAATATAATAATACTTTTTGAATATTTACTCTTCTTTACGAAACGAGAAAACAAAAGCACACAAGATTAGCAAACTTGAAAATTTAATTAAATTTTACACAGCTACAAAATAATTATATGAACGTTTTTTTATGTTAAATCTTGATATTTGATAATCACCAGCTAACGATGCCTTCCTACTGCTAAAGTTTTCCCTCAACTGGGAATTTGAAAGCGTATAATTATCTTTGCTTAACTATAAACATTAGTTGTATCATTATTGTTTTCTTAATATTGATAAAATAAAGATAAATTATTATTGTTAGACCTTCTGTCCTTCATGGACGATTTCATATATATACTACCAATTTATTCAAGTTATTCTCCACCAAGAACTACTCAAATTTATTGTTAGACTACAATCCTTTTACAAACAATTATATTTTCTAAAATATTATTGAAATTTTCCTAAAAAATATTGAGCGAGCAGTGAGTATTTTTATTTAATTAACGTAAAAATCTCATTGGATATTTTTTGTGGTCTACAAATAGTTATAATTTGTTGTTATTAATACATACTTTTATAAAAAAAACAAAAGACAATTTATAGTCCGTTGATTAGTCAAGTGTTAAACGTCGATTTTTGTTGGAAAGACATTGTACCTACTGATAAACATTAAACAAAATTGTTTATGTTGCTCATTCCATAATATATTGGTTTAGTTTAAAGAGAGATCATTTGAAAATTCTTCTTTCGATAATTATTGTTATGTTCTTGTTGAAGCTTACTTTAATAAATTTAGATAATTGAACAATATTCACAGTACGAAATGAAACAAATAAAACACCGTTTCATGTATTACATAGAATAAAAAGACAAATTTCATCCCTTACTCCACATTCCTGTGTATATTGACGTGATCCAGCTCGTTGGGGTTCCCCGCAACCCTTAAAGCGGTTCTCATCGGCTCCGCAAGGATTAAAACTAATTGAATGCTCTGAATTGTGAGCATTTCCCGCGATCGCCGCGCGCGATTTCCCGACTCATCTGTGGACCCGTGACAGCATGCTGTGCGTTGCTTCTGTCATTCCTGTAGTTATATGTCGACGAACACGTGTCACGGTCGCATTATCACATTAAGGTAGAATGCAAATTCATTACCACTTTAACTAATATATCATTGTTGCTTAATGTAAATTAATATAGCTTTATTATTTGTCATCTCTGTTTTGTTCGTAACTTGATGGTGTGTTAAGATATAATGAAAACACGTTATACGTTTTCAAAATTGTCGGTAGATAGAAATAGTCTCTCTTGTTTGAAATCATATTGTTTATTCGACATACCTTGAAACAGTAGATGAATTTAATATGAAAAAACTACATATTAATTTAATATTTTATTTGATAAAAAATACTTTGAAAGTCTTATAATTGTATTAAGTGAAAAGTAAGAAGGGTAAGATTACTAAGATATTGCAGATGGAGTTAAATAATCCGTACTGTCACAATAACGTCACGCTTTTGTAAATTAAGCTCACTCTGGTCTCAGATTGAACAGTTAAAACCAGAAAGGCTTATTAATAAGCCTATATGTGGGCTTATTATGTTTTTACTTTCATACGCATTTCAATGTAAACAATGATTTATAAACTTGACATCTTTAAATTAGTTTTTTTTTTAAATAAATTTGATTCAAGTAAAAAAATACTAAAAATACGTCATCATATTAACCTGTTCCATGCTGAGCCGTTCAAAGAATATTTTCAATAGCAAATATTTCAAAAATGAATTTAGTAGTGTTGATGTTAACCAAACTTATTGAGATTATCAGGGCAAGTCATGCTATATCTTGATACAATAATTAGCATGTACAAAAAAGTTTTGGTACTGTCAACACTCTTATATTTTTAAGTATCCGCTATCAACACACTGAAATCTGAATCTCAACAGTTGAGACGTTAGCAGTCTCAATGCTCTATACTTAAGGCAGATGTCGATTGATTGACCTACAACCAGTCCCCGTTAAACAACTTCTGTAAAAATGTTTCGTTAGTTAGTTAATATGCTCCACACTAGCAGTCATTGTCTTCTATAAAATTAATAATGATAATATTTATATTTGGAGCATTGTTGCATTAGGATGAATCAGAAATAATATTGCTTGGTCGACGATTATTTGGTTGAAAATTCACTAAACTTTCCAAAAGAGTAGTCAAAACTTTTCGATAGAGCATACGTTTCCTGGTTTAATCATATTTCGTAAGAAATCCGGCAAATTTATGAATATCTTTTTAGTGTGTAGTGAGTTTTTTTATGTAAAACATTGCGGTTGTTTTCTTATACATTCGTACACTATTTGCATCACAAAAATATTCTGGAATATTTCAAAAATATTTATGTCGGTTTACATGGATAAGTATTTTTTTCGCCGCGCCTTACAGCTCTCTAAAGATCCCTGCGCCTTTTTGTATTTGCATCGATGAATCTCTATCTGGGGTACCTTAAATTTTATTTATATTGCAGAAGTTTTCATATTCAGGATTTATATATAAAACATGATTACACACACCAAATATGTCACATAAAAGTGTTTTTGAAATAAAATATCAAATTAAATAATTTAATTTTATATTATTTTTTTTCTTCAAATTGCTTTAAAGACACAAAGCGTAATAGTGTTGAAATTTAATTCAAATCTCTTGAACTACAAAGAATCAGCATTGAATTTCACTTCACCTCGTTTATGCGTTCTGTAATATATATAATTTTTG
This sequence comes from Himalopsyche phryganea, assembly GCA_022494535.1. NCBI lineage: Eukaryota > Metazoa > Arthropoda > Insecta > Trichoptera > Rhyacophilidae > Himalopsyche > Himalopsyche phryganea. The sequence continues at coordinate 9,302,121 of JAGVSL010000001.1, read as the reverse complement.
ATAAAAAAAAATCTGAAAACTCCTTAAAGACAAATCTAAAACATGAATATAAAAGATCTTTCTTCAATTCTTCACTGAATTACTCCAAAAATATTGTGAGTGCCCAATTTATTAACAACATAAATATGAATTTTTAAAACTTCGTAATGAAGTCTATTAAAAATTAATAATAGTTTTTATCTATATCGCTACAAGCTCTTCAGTCTAAGCTGCATATATATAAGAAGCATATTTCCGAAAATTATTGTTTTAGCATAAAAGTTTGAATTTGCTTTGAAAAATTTTAAAAAAAAATGCTTTCACTGTATATTTCACATATTTAACGTTTTTATAGACCAATGCTGATTTTGCTTGCTTTTTAACTGTTGAATAATGACGTGATCAGTAAATATTTAATTTAAGAATTTTATCCTTATAATGTCATTCCATCTAGAATAATAAGCCAACAATATTAAATTTGTCAATATAATTGTTAGAAGATTATGTACTTGTATTAACTTATATTCTTAATATAGAGTGTATATTCAAATCGTACTGTTTGGTTGAAATTCAATTTTTCTCTACCCTTCTTATGATCCTGTTCAATTTCCCCAGGCTTTAATTTAAAATAAAAAAAAACAAAAGAAAAAACATTTTTACTGTGTAGAATAGCTATATAAAATAAACTTGTATAGGATGTTTTTTTTTTTGAGGTTTTGTTCTTTAAACTGGCAGAGCTTTTACCAGTGATCGCTAATTTGACAGCTGACAGCTGATTTGTCTTCAGTTTTGTTTGCCATTTCACCATGAACAGACCGCTTGACCATCGTGTGCGTCGCAACTTCGGTGAATGGGGCTAAACAAAAACTGTATCTGATCCTGGCGTTTACCGAAATATTTTGTGCAATGATGAGGCTCATTTCTGGTTGAATGACTTCGTCAATAAACAAAATTACCGGATTTGGAGCAACGAAAATCCACAAGCCATTTTTGAAACGCCGTTACATCCACAAAAATTAACAGTTTGGTGTGATTTATGGCCTGGTGGAATCATTGGTCAATATTTTTTCAAAAAACGATGCCGGCCAGAACGTTACTGTCAATGGAGAGCGCTATAGATCTACTGTTGCTAATTTTTTCGTTCCAAAATTAAATAGCCATAATGTAAACGAGCTTTGGTTTCAACAACACGGTGCAACATGTCATACAGCGCACGCCACAATCAATTTGCTAAAGGAAACTTTCAATGAGCGCATAATTCCGCGGAATGGACCTGTGTAACAGAGATCATGTGATTTAACACCTTTGGACTTCTTACTGTGGAGGTATGTGAAACCGCAAGTGTACGTCAATAAACCAGTAACGATTAATGACCTTGAAGCCAACATTCGCCGCGTTATTGCCGATATACGGCCGCAGCTGCTTCAAAAAGTGCTTGAAAATTGGACTTCGAGATTACACTTTCTTCAAGCCAGCCGTGGCACCCACATGCCGGAAATCATTGTTAAAAGCTAATGGCATTTAATAAACTTTTCAATAAATCCAATATAATGAGCATAACCACGATTATTAAATGTTTTATTTCATTTTAAAGTTCTATACTTCTAAAAAAACACCCTATATTTGTCTTTTTTTAAACTGCAGAAATTCAAAGTACCGTAAAGGGAAAATCAATTAGTTTTTAATATGCTTTCTGTTTTCCAGTTCAAGAAAAAAAGAAAAATATCGGCTCGCTAGTGAACACGGCTGAAACAATGCGACGTCAAAACGGTAAATTGATTTCTTTGAAGAAGAAAAAACCTTAATAATCGTCAAACATTTACGGTCGCTTTATCGGAAGTGGATTTACTATTTATATCTTTCTAGCATAGGTTTTCTTGCATCACCGCAAGGGAAAACATATCACTGAGGTGGTACGCCATAAAAGCGTGGCTTTCTGCGATGTAAAGGGATTGGAAACTTTCTCAAATAAGGAATACGGGGCATTGCAAAATTGACTTTTGCAATACATAGGATATCCGTGAAATGCCAAAATAAAAAAGGATTTTGTATTTTGAATAAATTCTATATTCTATTGCTGTGTATTGTCTCCATAAATAATATGGCCTTAATCATTTGGATAAAATGCATGTGAATATTTGAAAGTCAATAGTAGGATCAATAAAGTAATTTCAATTGGACGACATCGGAAATAATCATGTGACGTTTCAAAGTTATTGCAGGTCTATTTCAAGAATTGAATTAAAATATTGAGAAAGTTATAAGAGTTTTTGATAAATATATACATGAGTATTCATTTATAATAAAGTCTAATCGAGGAATTTTTATTTCGCCATTTTCATCGCAACAGCTTATTGCTTTTTCTTTTCAAAAATTATAAAATTTTGGTCATAAATTGGTGCATTAGACTTTCTCCCCACCCACCCCATTCTAAAACCAGGGTGTAGCGAGATCAATTAACTAACCACTAGTCCTGTCCTAGCCCTATCCTGTTATCCATACTCTCTTCGAAAAAGAGAGGTAAAGCAACTAAGTAAAAAGCAGTTCTCGTAGAAAATCTTACGTTGAGATATCCCCATTAAGAGTTACAATGCTCCGCCTTGCGAGCGGATAAATTAAAAAAATTGTGCGTATTACCGTCATTTTGCCATTTTGTTTTCTGTTTAAGTAGAAAACTATTAATTTTTCAGAAAACAGTGGTAAGTGTTTTTGTGTATTCTTTAAATTACAATTGAGCACTTCCGTATTTAATGCATGTGAGATTCGATTTTTTCCTCCACGTATTATATTTATATCGACCGGAAAGGAAAAAGAACGTAACCGTCAACAAAAAATATGTTGTATAACTCACACAAAACATGCGAATACACTATATTTATATATATATATAAATACATAATTTATCGACTGTAGAATGGCAAAAAGACTTATCCCTCCGTATTTTCAAAAATATTTTTTTCGATAATCACAATGAATACAATTTTATACTCGTTTTGTTTGGGCTATATACAGTATTTTTATGTGTGGGTTAAGTCTTTTTTTCTTTCCACAGGCGATATTATTAACGCACGTTTTTTTACCATCCCTTTGAGACCTGGAACGCCAAGGTTAACTAATTTAAAATCCTCGATCTATCGAGGCAAACTCTAATGATTCATACCTATAATAAAAAATTCATTTATAATGTGAACATCAGAAATATATTTAATAGTATTTAATCAAATGTATGAAGGTTTTCGTATAATAATAATAAATCGAAATTGAATAATCAAGCTGATCATTTTAATGTATGAAAATACTATTCAATCATTATAAATTTTGTGTTTAGAATCACAATCTTGATTAGGTTAATGATGAAAAAAGTTCTCCAAGTTTCACTTCATCGATAATGTAAAGGAGACTTTCAAATAATCTTTTTTCTCATTATTTGTTCTCCATCGAACAAAAGGTTTCAATAAATAGCTTTCTGTGAACTCTGTTCCCAGATTCTCTCTTTCTCGAACAAGATTGCTAGTAATTTGTAAAGGGGTTGCTAATGTAATGCATTGCTCTCTATTTTCGTGAGTTAAGTGCAACAGTTAGTTATTCTTTAACGAGAAAACTACACCAAGAAGAAATACAACATTTTTCCAGTTTCAAAGCTAATAATTAATATCTGTACTTAAAATTATGAGAAACATTCATTATTTTCATTAATATACTTTGGTACTTTTATACTTATAAAATTAAGAAATACAAAATAAAGATGTTTACAAATCATGTAATTTTTATTGATTGAATTGGCATTTACTTGGTAGAACTCTATTATAATTGGATAAAATAACAAAGTATTTAGGTGTAGAAAATTTTATTAGCTAGTTGATAGCTATTTCGGCTTGACGCTATAGCTATCAACTACCTAATAAAATTTTGTACAACTAAATACTTTGTTATTTTATCCTATCATGTGATTTTTCTTAAGTAGACATTTTATTGTTTTAAAAGTGAATAATCTATATATATATATATATAAAAATTAATATTTGTTTGTTTGTTTTTTGTCCCCTATGCGTTCCTTTACCATTCATAAAATTTCGATGAAACTTTGGTGAGTTTTTGTGCGTACACCCGTGAAGGTATCTAAAAAAATCTAATATATAAAAAAAGGATCAAATACGTACGATCAGCAACATCTCGGTAAAACCTTGTGATTTATTCGTGTACGCACCAGATGGAAAACAAAAAATGTGGCGTATATCTCAATAAACAGAAGTAAAACACAAACACTTTCTTTCTTTGACTGGCATTGCAACGGATGCCGGGTACTAACTAGTGTTTAATAAACAAAATCATGAAAAGTCGCTTGACGACATTAATTTGTTTAATTAATTCTTTACAAAAAAAAAACATTTCCTATAAAAATATATACAGCTAATAACACAGCATTTTAAAATCAGTCAATTTAACATCACGTTTCTTTGAAAAAAAATAATACATTAAAATTGGAAATACTCGGAAATATAGGAACGTTCAAATCTTGTGTTTTCTATCATTCGCTTATTAAATTAATTCGTGATTAAATAATATATGAAGACAGACTTTTTAATTAAATATCTATGGGTATTAATATTATTATATACATAAACGACTTTTGATATGACGTAACGATGTTTTTACGATGGAAAATAATTTTCATTTAAGTAAATACACAATATTTTATATTTAAGTATACAATTGAATCAAGCTGACACTTTATTTGTATGCGAATTATAAAAAAATATTTGCAACTTTATTGGATAATTCAATCAAAATTTGTTTTATAGACAAAACATAAAATTGATAATTTTGTTATATTGTGTATTGATTATCTATGCATACTTTATTTATTTGTGAAGTATCCTCAAGTTACATTTATCGCTAAAATATTTATATATTTATTGTTGATTCCAATTATTTAATAATTATTGAACGTAATAGAAAATTAAGTGGGGGACGAGGTTGTACGACAGAGCACAATAAGTGCACAAATATTCAAACCAGTGACCTACTCCGATGTGGGGCTTAAATTCCCGATTGTTTGTTCTTTCGTTGATATTTGAATCAATTCATGGATTTTTATTCAATTACATGGTTGTCTATGACGTTGTTATACCTCTCCGCCTTCTCACCTATCCGATCGTGACGGGGTGTAGCGAGAACGACTAGTTAACTACTAGTGTAGCCCCATATTTCTTTCCTAGATATTTTCAAAGACTTAAATAAATTTCTGTTGGCATGTTGTTACTAGTCAATATTATGCTGTACAGTTTGGAGAAGACATATTTAAAAAATGAAAATTCTCGGGTGTATTATTGAGATAAAACGCTGTCAATTGTCTGCATTAAATAAATAATAAAAAAATATACACCAACAACAAACCGACAAGATTAGTAAACCAACTCATTTACACGTGTTCTATCCGTGCGTCTTGCAAAAACTTTTCCGGCGGGTAAATTACCCTCCCCCACCCGAGTCAATCGCGCAAGTTTTTTCGCTGTTTGTAGGTGAAAGTCCCTCAGGGAAGTATAAGCCATCTCGGGTGTGGGAATTTCGTTAGCCCCGCTCCAAATTTAAGGAGGATTCCTTTCAAAATATTCACTCTGTCAATGTCGGGAATGCGTCGTGCAGTAAATTCGATAAGAAGACTTGTGGGCTGTCTGTCAATCGGATACTCTCACTCGCAAGACATATGTTATTGAAAGGAAAATGTGATTCTGCGACAAAACGATTCAAATAAAAACGATTTGTGTGGATTACATATCTCCATGAATATTTAATTTGATACCGCACACGCGTTTTAACAGAACTGAACCGTTCGATATCAGCTTTGTTTTTGAAACTTAATTTGTTTCTGGATTGTGAATAGTTAATGTATCGTGAGGAAACAGATGTTATTTAAAAATTTTAATAGTCTTACAACTCTATTCTTGGATTATTATTTTATAATATTTCGTTCTTATAACGGTAAACGGATTAATTCGAAAACGCGGTGTTTTAATTCGTTGTTTTTTTGACGATTAATAATCGCATTAAAGACATCTGGGAGCGAACAATACGCAGAAAAATAACTTGCTATAAAAAATCCAGTTGACAGGAAAAGTGCAGAGAGTACAAATAACATAGTCAAGATGGACGTATTATGTTAACATTCCGAGTTAATAAATGGACAGATGTCTTTGAGTCCCTATAGCACCTTTCAGAATACATTAAAAGAGTCGAAAAAGATACGCCTTACAATATTTATCCCGACACAAAGTTTAACGGTACAGATCGTTTGACATTAATCTTATGTTATGCGAACCAATACAATAAATTTGTGTATATATTTGTATGTCTTATAACCACCTGTAAAAAATATGACACATCGGTTATATCTTTGGTTCGATGAAGACATTTACAAAAGTGATCACTCTGTTTAAAAGATGTTAAAACATTATAAATGAATCACTTAGCATATCGTTGAATAAACTTATAAATAACAAAAAAACATTTTGAATGTAGTGTTGGAAAAATTATGTTGAATTAAAATTAATTTTCTACCTGAATCGCTTTGCTGCACTGTTAAAGTGTTGCAAATAATTTACCATAATGTGCATCTAACAAATTTTGTTTCGTAATGTCATGCAAATCTGTGGTTCTCAAAGTAACGCCCCCGTCCTTTACTACCTAGTAGCTCAACGCCGAGAAACTTTCAACTCGTGAAAGTGGGATTAGGCTAAGATGAAAAGCGATTCAGTGATGGTTGTAGAAAGGTTTTCTCACAAAAAGAATACAATAAAAATAAAACAGCATTTACTATAGGAAAATTTACGGAAAGTAAACTTATGTATTGTTTCAAATTTAATTACTCTCAATGGTTTAATAGCAATGTAGGAATCTATGAAAGCTTTTTTTAGCACGATTAGTTAAAGAGTGTTTCAAAAGTTAGTGTTTGATAGATAATCGCTTAAAGTAAAAATATTTTTTATACATCGATTGAAAAATAAAATATTATATTATGTCCCGACGGGAATACAGTTCATAGGTTGCTGCACGGAAACAAATTAATAGACAATTGATCATCATATATTGCTATGTTAGACTTAAAGTTTTTTGTCGCATAAACTATAACTTAAAGAGTATAAAGCATTGAATTATTTTATAGTTGAAATACGAGCTCCGTTTACCTCACGAAAACTTTGATGATATAATTCAGCAAATCGAAAAATAAACATCATTCTTTTAGTACAGTTTTGTGAAGTCGTACTATGAAAATTATGTTATTATATTTAGCAAGTTTAGAGAACATGAGTAGTTCCAGCAGAGCAAATGAAGTTCCAATCCAAAATAAGTCATTTCAATATTATTTTACTTATTTGAGAAGTAACCAGTTTTTCACTCTTGACTAACAATTATAAACTAAACTCGATTCTATTTTTATCGAACCCGTGTGTATACTGATATTTACAATATGAATGTCTCAATATTTTTGTGTTTGAAAGATACCAACAGTATTATGGATGAAAATATTTACTTTTTAGTTAAATACGATATTGTTTCTAATATTTAAAGGCAAGAATTTATTGCGTCAGTAACTAATTTGATAAATAATCAGTGTACACGTGGTCAGTTAATAAAATAACCGGTCAATAATTTATACAAAATGCTTAGTTATTAAATCAAAATGTCAGTTATTGATATCAAACGTTCAGTTTTTCAATTAAACCCAACATAACCTTTATATTTATGTGGAAATCATTTACTGATAAAATGTAATTATTAATTGCCATATTTAAAATCAGATACCTACTATTCTTTGGCTACACTATAACAATGATTATATTTATTGATTATATTTATGAAATGAACTTAGTACGTAGAAGAAGTTTATTATGTGACAAAGAATGTAATAATTTAGGATTATATTTTTAATAAAACTCTAACCGGATCAAATACACTATAGTTTTACCAACATTGCTTGGCCGCCGCTGAATTTGGAACTAGAATTGTCAGTCTTGAATAAATCTCTCCAATTGCCATTTTATGCAAAATAAATGTCTTATCTACTTTTAATCGGCGGTTTTGCCGGCGTCCGTAGCGCAGTTGGTAGCGTCGCTGATTACGGTTACGGATGTCTCGGGTTCAATTCCCGGTGCGGACGGTTTTCATAAATTGATCTTTCAATCGATTTATGGATTTCTGTTCGTAGTCTGAGTTCTCCCTTCCACCCATCCAATCCTCACGGGGCGTAGCGATAGCGATTAGTTAACCTTTAGTCCTGTCCTAGCCCTATCCCTTCTATCCTTACTCTCTTCGAAAAAAGAGAGGTTGAGCAACTGAGTAACAAGCAGTTCTGTTAAGATACCTCCATTAGGAGTCCATATGCTTCACATTGGGAGCGGACATGGAAAAAAAACTTTTTAATAACCATCGCATAAATATCAGTTTTGGAATTTAATTGAAATTTCAGTTCTGGTTGAGTAAGGTAACGTTCCTAACGTGAAGGTGGCACCTCCACTAGCGGCCAAGTTAAATTGGTACATCCATAATATGAAAAACAAAACACTTCTATATGCGCACAGAAATCAGATTAGGAGGTACAGACGATATTTTCATTTTCACCTGATATTTATATATTAATAAAATTTGTATCTTCCCTTCTTGAGATTAAAAATGGAAGACAGCACTGAGTTTTAAATGGTTGGTTTTGGAGTGTACAAAACATAATTAAGTAATCATGATAAAAAAGATATTTGTTTGCTTCTGTTTTTAAATTTAATTAAATGGGTTTTGGAGAAAAATGTTTTCCTCGTATAACCCAAGAAATATAATATAAAATTTGGATGATATAATATAGCTTAAATAAGACAATTCGAATCCCTAACCTGATTTTTACAAACAATTCTGTATCTATTATGACCTGTGACAAAAACATTCGCGACGGCAAGACAGGGAGAATCTGCGATGAGCCGTCAGACCCTTATTGCAAAAGCAAGATGCGATGTCAGTGTGGAAAAAGAACGGCGACAGTAGTATCGGGCAGTGTGTAGGCGGCGCCTTAGATGATGTGCGTCAAGTTTATCTTATCGCTACTAAGGAGATTACGGATGGGCGGACGCGGGACTTTGCCTGCGGATTCCGTATGCAGATTTCATCGCCGGAAAATAAGTCTATTTTTCAAAGCTTAAATGTAAGAAGTCGAAATAGCTTTTTCGAAGACAACACCAAAATAAACAACTTTTTATGAATGTATAACTGTTCGATATTCACGACGAACATTACTTATTTGTCACTGTGGAAAAATCTTGATTTAAAACTATTTTAATAGCTTAACTGGTATAAATGAAGTACGTTTTTTTTTGCAAGCTTTGGTTGTTAATTATTCAATCTCTCTTTTTTGGAGAGCGTAATGAAATAAGGATTGGGTTAAGAAAGAACTATTGGTCAAATAATTGCTTTACCTACGCCCTGTTTTACGATTACATGGGTGGTAGGACATATAAAAATCACTCGCATTTGTAATTTTTATCTCAAATACCTACTCAATTTATGAATGTATAATTTAATTTATGTTCGGATATTCGAAACTAACTAAATTGTAGGAACGCCCGTAAACGTTGACCAGCCGACTTAATATTACTTTTATCTAATAACCTGTATTTTATAAATGAAAATATAACTATTATTTGTCAATTTATTGAAATGAGCTAGCAATGTAATAAAGGTTAGATTTATGTAATTACATTATTAGGTAATACTTTGTCGTCATCATAAATCTCGTTAAAATTAATTATTTTAGATGTTCGTTAATATTAATACATATTTATGTTTTTATACCAGTTCATAGTCTTATTTTCACTGATATAATAACAGTACAATGCATAATAAATGCGTCAAAATACTTTCACTCACTTTATCAATTAAAATACAATGATATCACAATTAGAAAAGCAGTACTAGCCAATTAGTGCAATTATATTGAGGAGGATAATTTAGCATCACAACTTTTATTTGATAAAAGAATTTTCAAAAAGTTTTGATATACCACAAAAATAAGAACTCAAAGAAATTGTTAGTTTATACTAAACAGTTTTTGTAGAAATTTTCTGTTAAGACAAAAAATTGAAAACAATAAATCTCATACATGCACATATTATATTATTATTGACTTGTTTCAGTTTATTCGTATAACTTATTTGTCCCGTCAAGAGTTCAATATAAATTTAAGATACAACATCATTTTATTAAATTGTTGTCATATATATTTTGTGCAGTATATTCGATTTCGTTCATTATCAAAATTGCAAAGAAAACCCGTAAAGTATTTTTTGGAAAAATAAATATATCACTCAAAATATTTTTGTCAAAAGCTTGCAATAAATAAAGACCGAATGAGAAAATTTTATATACATTTTACGTTTTGAATTTCATACTACAGATTCACTAGAAAGGTATAAATATTTAGCGTTGAAAATTTTTCATAGAATTTTTCTCTTTTCTCAGTTGCTGTTAAATTACACTTATAACATATTCATGCAATGCGTCAATTGTCTTATTTTATCAAGAAAGATTTCATCACACTTATGTTTGCATACAAACGAAGTTTTCTACGTCTGTAAACAAACTCACAGAAAATTATTCAACATTTTTTACAATAGAAACTGCACGTACATTTTTGATGTTGACGTAATATCATATTTTTATAAAATGTATGTATTTTAAAATATGTCAGTGTTATATTTTTCATTTTAAATGTGATATTTGATATAAAGCAATGCATTTTTCAATTATAATTTGAGACGTAAAGTTCAAATATCTGTCAATATAATTTGTTTTAAAACATAAATAATTTTTCTATGCTATCAAAAGCTTCTTGTATCAAAACTGTATAACCGTAATGGGTACAACTCTGAGCACCCAAGTAATACTTATCAGTATAGGTTATTGAGTTATTATACTTTTGGTTGTTGATGTTATTCAGTCATTATTTTATCGGAAGAGGAAAGAGTAATATTGTATTTAAAAAAAATATATATTTACCTTAGTCCTTTTTCGCCACCTGCTTCGTCGTTCATCCTCATCGCATATAGATCTCTTGCAAATGTCTGTAAAAATAAACAAATTTATTTGGATGAATAATAATTATCATCTTGCGAACGTAACTTTAGTCAAAAACAGTGTTGGGTAACTAATTATTTGGTCAGTAACTAATTCGATAAATGGTCAGTAAATAATTACCAAATAAATAAATAAATGTTGATTTACGTTAGGTTTAATTAAAAAACTTACCGTTTTATATAAATTACTGACTATTTATTTTATTGACTGACTACGTCTATACTGACCATATATCGAATTAATTTTTGACCATTTTTATTAATTACTGGAAATTTACTATTTATTACTGACCAAAATTTCTAATAGTTGCTGATCCAATAAATGCAGGTTTTGTAAAAATGATTATATGTAGTAAATACTTTTAAAAAAATAAATATTATACGCAACTTTAAAATTATATCTCTAGCACAGTGATCGACAAACGGTCGCTCGCGAGCTACCGGTAGCTCGCGTAAGATGTTTTATCATAATTATAAATTTGCGTCTCAAATTGTATAATTGAACTCCGAAATAAAATATTTCTCGAACTAAATTTCAAGTAATTTTTTGATGAAGATGGCCCTTCATCAGAAATGGAATTAATAGAATTTCAATGTGGTTTATCGCTTAAGAGTGTTGCCTCAATTGTAGAATCGGTATGACCAACAGAAAAGGATCCAATTTTAGTTCGAATTGCGCTCAAAATGAAGGCATTGTTTTGTTTTACCTACTTATGAGAATCAACGTTTTCCACTATGAAGGTGGTTAAAAGTAAAAAATTATAGAAACGGGTTCACATATGTACATCTTGATGGGAGTGACAAGGTGCTCACCGAGAATTGAAACAATTGTGTATGAAAGTGAATGCCATTCTTTTCACAAATTATTTTTAGTTTTACCCAACACTTATTTCAAGATATTTGTCAAGTATTATTTTGTTTATAAAAAAATAGTTAAATTAGGCATTTTATATTTCATTGGAAGTCCGATGTCTTAATTCGTTATAATAATATTATGTATGGTACGGTAAAGGATGATGACAAAAAATTATGCAGAAGGAATATGTATAAGTAGCTCACCAGACAATCTCAATTTCTAAATGTAGCTCACATCCTTATTGAGTTTGGAGACCACTGCACTAGCAGTTTTATTGGTTGATTTAGTAAAAAATATTTTCATGAATCAAAAAAATCAATAAACAAATTCGTATGGATCAATTCACAGTAAATATTTCATTGCTAATGATGTCTTTTCCCGTTAGTTGATTTTTAATTACGACGGCAGGATAGTGATAATAGGCCTTGTAGCATTGTATAAGTTCATTTGACAAAATGTAATTAATCAAAAATTTATAACGCAACTCACAAAACATTTCATGATATTAAATAAATATTTGTACTGTAAGATTATTTTAAATTATTATTTATAATTGATCAAAAGTAGTTTTGTAGACTATAAATTTTCTGAGTTTAGAATGGGTAATTTATTGTGGGTAATGAATCAGCGGCACGTCGTAAATTATAATAATTTTCTTTTGAACCTTACAGATACCTCTCAAAAAGCCAATGTTTAAAATTTTTAGTCGAGAAAAGTATGAATATTAAAAAATAGTATCTCGTTCATTAAATATGCAAAGTGATTTCATATTTTACAAGAATCGCCGACAGAAAATGTGTTACCGGATGTTGTATAGCGAAATAAAAGTGATTATTTAAAATTTTGCATTCATTACGCTTTATATATTGTTTAAATTTTATACATTTTACCTGTCAATCAATATGCATGTTATATTAAAATAAAGCGAATAATTTCCAAACCACTAATTTCTAAATACAAATAAAAAACCGACAATCTTGAAATTTTGAAATTTAAAATTAGAAACAAATTGCAATTAATTGTTTGATTGCCGTGCTTAGATTTTGTTCATTTATTATTATAAATAGTGGTTAAAGTTTTTTTAATAATTCTTTAATATGTTTTATAGATTGAATTATTCTAATAATGTAAAAAATACTTACTATTGAAATATACCAATAGTAATGCAATTATAAAACGCTTTCGTAAAATTCCAAGAGTCCAGATATTTATTTAAATTATTCATTATTATTATCATGGGCTCAAACGAAATTAAAAGATTTTCTGGAACATACTTTTTTTCCATGTCCGCTACTGATGTGGAGCATATGATCTCCTAATGGAGGTATCTCAAGAGACTTTTTCTATGAGAACTGTTTGTTACTCAGTTGCTCAAGCTCTCTTTATCGAAGAGAGTAGGGACAGAACGATAGGGCTAGGATCGGACAGTGGTTAGCTAATCGCTCTCGCTACGCCCCGTGAGGATGGGATGGGTGGGTGGTGAGAAGGGAGTTTTAGACAACACAAACACTCAGAAACTACTAACAGAAATCCACAAATCGATTGAAATGTCAATTTATGAAAACTTTCCGCACCGAGAATTGAACCCGATACATCCGTAGCCGTAGCCCACGACGCTACCAACTGCACCACGGGGAACATACTAGATATGTTCAAATATTGAACCCTTTTTTCAAAATATATTTTATCCAAATAATGTTGAATAAAATTTTATAAATTATTTATCACTACTATTTAATGAATAAAAATTTTTGAAAACATTTCACGCAAATGTGGTATGGTATAAATATGAAAAAAGATTTAATTGTGATTTTAATTAAAAATCTAAAACGCTCCAAAATAATGTTTCTATTGATTCATGTTTCTTAAAACAAAAGACGAAAAATAATCTTTTTTTTCTGAATTTGTTGTATATTTTTCTTGTACGGTCATGGAGTGATAATATAACACAGCTGAAATGATTCTGTGTTTTTCACTTATTGCCATATATTTTGCAGAGCAAAAGAAACTCGATTTCTTTGACACAATATCAAATTACGTCTGTCGACGATCACAATGGGAGAAAACACCTTTCAGTAAGTATTGAATTGAATAAAATATGGATTCATTGCCTACATGTAATGATGTAAGAAAATACATAATAAAGAATAATTTGATTAGTAAGAAGACATTATATACATTTTCTTTTATACAAGAAATTTTATATAATATCTAACTCAGTTCAGTTTATTATGTTTTTATTAGTGAAATACTCACTGCATGTTTCCACGACATTTTGAAAATCATTATTAGTTACAAGAAGATGATTTTGAGCAACACAAGTCTTTCAAATTTTTAACTTTTCTATGAAATGAAGAAGTAATATCTTTTATTTAAATGTATTCTTTTAATGAACATAAATAAGGTTAAATCGTCATTGACGGTAGATATTTTCAAAAAGCACCAAAAACATTTTTGAATATTTGTAAATATATCAGACTATTTCAAAAGAATCGTAATAATGTAATTTCGAAACATTATTTTTATAGGAAATAACGTGAAATATTTAATTGAATTTAAATACAGTAAGACTTTAGTTTATTTAAAAGTAAATTAGCCAACACTCAGTGTTACGAACAAACATATTCACGCTGAATTTTTGATTAATAAAGCTTGCATTGAGATATACAAACGTTATGTATCTACAGAATATCTGCAACTGACTATGTTATTATGTTGAGCACTCAATGATTTACGAATGGGTGGGTCTTGCTTAGGACAGACCGTATCAAGTAAAATATTGATATTATATTTATTTCGTAGGTATTCTTTTATTTTTTAACCTATTTAAAAAGCTTTTAATAGGTTAAAAAGTCTTGTTGCTAATATCGATATTCATTCCTGATATTAAGTACATGTTATTTAAATCTCGGGTAAATATATAATGTATAATTTAAGTACAAAGGTGTCATAAGAAAATGCGTTATAAGTCTTAAAGTAGTATAACAGTTGGAATAATATTTTAACGCATGTGTTTTATTATATCCTATTGGCATCCCAACATCGAAATCAAAGTGCACTAGTTTATTCTGTGCCGGATCTTTTAGCCTTCTGTTTTCCTGATCACTCAAATGTTTTCACCAGATTTAGAATTTTTTTCGCATCGGAAATGGATATCTGAAATTGTATCTAAATCCCTTGGTATTATTGCCGCGGGGGCTTTCCTTACTCCAAACTTCCCACTTTTCCTTACCTTTTTTGTCAGTCACCCAGATGGTGTTTAAGAATCCTTTCAGATAATACTTTTCAACAAACCAGGAATAATAAAAAAATTACAAGCCTACTGGATTTTGAAAGCTAACGCATACGAGTGCATAAATTACAATCTGGTTAATCAATTGGAAGGTTAAAGGCAGAAGACAGAAATATATTTAAATCAATAAAGGTTTGTTTTACACTTTCTTTCAATTAAATTGATTAAATTATTTATAGCACGTATAAAATAACTGAAATATAATTTAATAACTCAATAACAACTTAATTATCTCTATCATACATACTACAATTAAGTATAAAAAGTTTTAAAAGTATGATAATTTTAATAAAAACTTTCTACGATACTTAAAATTGCTCATTTTAAATATGAAACTATTTACCATACGGTAACCATCGAAACTATATAAAATACTTATATAACTGCTGTTATTTCTACGATATAAATTTGCTAAATTAACTTGACTATTTTTATATAACAAACGATTTTTTCTGTAGCTTAGAATACCATCTTTAAATAAAAAAATGTATTTATATTTAATATCATATATGACGAATAACGCCAAGCGATTTTGTTTGACTGGTTCCATTTTAATTTATATAATAGAAAATAATAAGAGAATCGCTGAGAAAAAATGAAATATATACATTGTTTCTATTTGATAAGGAAATAGGTATTAGAAAAAAAATAATTAAGTGTGAAAATTTAAGAAAAGGTTAAAATATACGTTGAATAATAGCTATAATAAGTATTGTCAAAGACTCTTACCTCTCCATTTTCTGGTGGATCTCCGTTTCCAAAGGTGGAAGTGACGACAAACAAAAGCGCCTCGTGTTCAATAGATGTTATGTCATAGTCTGCCATGCAGTGGACCTGTTTGGAAAACAGCGATTAAAATTTTTTACTGTGTAATGTTGATTCCTCATCATTCAACAATGCTCAATTGTCAAGGTCCGGACTTAAGCGAATCGCTGTATACCATGTTTTTATTAGTTAGAATAAACAAAACCGATGTTCTGGTGTATGCAAAATTGTTAATATTAAATAGTCTTGGAGATTTAATGTCCGGATCACCGAATGGAAATACAAAACGTTACCACTCGATCAGAGTTATTTTTAAATTTAATATAACTACAGATTTTTCGAGATAAAAAAAATACTGCATATTTTATTTTTCAAATCTGGAATATTCTTGTCTGACATTTTTTTTGCGGATAGCTTTTCTCGTTAGTTTTCATCTGCCATGCATGCATAATACTCTTTGTTCGTTTTTTGGTCGTAAGATAAAACGTTCGAATAAAAACAAAGAAAACATTGTTTTAAAATAATTACATGCACTGTTAAATTGAATAAATTAGTAGTGGTTGTGTGAATACGGTTGGAATTTCCGTGAATTTTCATTCAAGTTAAATTATTCCAATTTAAGTTCATCTGCGTAAATGTAGAAGAGTCCATTTTGTTTCTAAAAACATGCGCTCTTTTTCGAACAGACGGAAGAGCTCCGTAATAGTTCAGTTTAACTTTATATTTAGAAGCCAGTGGAAAATTAACCAAAGAGCATGATGTAAGGAGTAACCAAAGGAATAGTTATAATACCAGACGTAAGATGGCACTAACAAGAAAAATAGCGATCTGGAATACAATATATATTTTAAATGGAGATGAAAAAACATTTTATAATATTTATAACATAACACTTCTTACAATTATTCTTCAAGCAACGAATTAAGTGTAGAATATAATATTTACTTAACTGTTTTCAATGTGTGATGGCTAATATATTCTATAGAATTGTATAGTTATACACATAACAAATTTAATGTTAATTATATCTTACTAGGCAAAATGTACTCTTTTTTATAATGATATAATATACAACTGATTCCTAAAGTAAATGATTTATTTAAAATATAATTATATTCAACATTGATTGTTCATTTTCGTTTGGATGTTTTTTATATAGTTTTGTGTACTTAACATTTATTTGTCGTTATTGTATTGAAATTATGATATACTCGTTTTCTTTGAATTATTTATGAATATTTATGTGTCAATTACATACAATTAAATAAAGTACTGTCCAAACACTGTAAAAATAATAATCAGCGATCTAGTTGTAAGATTCAGTTTTAATTTCACTTTTAAAAAACGCTTATTCTGCATATATAACATATATATTTATTTTACCGTAAAGTAATCTTGATTTTCTTAATTGCTTTCAAAAAATGGTTGAACTAATGCTCAGATATATACAACTACAAGACGTACAAGTCATTTAGTTCCAAGACGCAGTTAGAACTATGTTTCAACAGATTTTTGTTAATTTAATCATATAAAATATTAGTATGCATAATTCTGACAATGCCAAAACAGCTATCAACTATTTTTTAAAATTACAATGGAATTCTACCAAATAAATACCGAAACGATCAACTAAGATAGTAAAATACATTAAAAAGGATATTGAAATATAAGAACACACTCGTATAATTCTTAAAAGCTTTAAGAAAATTGTCTTGAAAAAGCATTTTTTCGTCAATGAATAATCCTACACAGCTTACGTGATGCATCGCGGAATTTAGTATGATAGGCTTAATTTTATTGTTATCAACGCGTAGTTTATTGTGAAAAGTGTAATTATACAGATAATGTACGTAAAACAAATATGTAAACTAAGGTAAACTGTTATTATTTGCAAAGCCATTCCTAGATGTCGAGATCGTATCAAGATATGTTTTATAGCGCGAACAGGTAAACCAATTTACTTTCTCGACATTGGATTGTTTGCGGTGCACTTTGCCATTGTTTGTAAGCAATTCGTATGTGTTTATTCAACGGTGAGATATCCATTCTCGCGTACATCCAAGAAGATAGACTTTTCAATGACTAGACTCCTTTTGTGGAATGCCGCACGCCCTGTAATATGTTTGTTTGCATATTTCTAAGTCTATGATTTCCCACGATGATTATTTCATGTACTTGGTATTATTTCTTTATATTTTAAGCAGTTTCAACTAATGCTTATTTGTTTAAAAGCATGTCCACTCCCAATATGAAGTATAATATGCACTCCATGTGGCTCATTTTAAGAGAAAATTGTAGATTAGTCGCTTAACCTTTATTTTTTCAAATACCGTATAGATATTTTAACCATTATATAAGGAAACTAGTTGTAGTAATCTAATCGCTAAATATCCTATTTTATAGTTATGTATAAAACAGTTAACCATAGTTTTAGACAAAGATATATAAATCGATTAATATATAGCTTGATCATGAAACAGAGTAGGAGGAAAGTTTTAATGCAGTACTACTCGAACGCTGCGGCCGACGCGCTATCATTTCAATATTGGCAATGAAAAAAAAGACTAGATGTGAAACAATCAATGAAACTTATTTTAAAGAGAGAGCTTAAGTATAATGTTTTCCAATCAAATTCATCAATTAGATTATTTAAGCTGTGCGATGATATAAAAGTTCGGTAAGCGCTATTTCACTTGCACAAAAAAAACGTACTTAAAGATACGAAGAAAGGTCCAAAAGTATCTTGACTCAAACATGTTAAAACAAGTCAAGTACTTAGTGATAAAATTTAGATTACTTTATATATGAAAACGAGTTTTTGATACTCCTCTTTAATACTCTTTGTGGGAAACTATCGGACCTTGCTAGTAGCATAGACAATCATTTGTCTTGCTTTTATTAGCAGTGAGTCAACTCTGCTGGCATTATAATCAAACTTATATTTCCTTATTTAATAAAATATTACGAAAATATATACCATTGCTACAATATTAAGATTTTTTTTAACTTTGGTGGGTTTAAATCAGTCAAAACGTTAACTTATTATAAGAACATATGATCATTAGAATGTGAAATATGTAAACCATTTATGCCTTTCGAAGCAAAAGAATATGAAAGAAATTTAACATAATAAAATCAGCATACTAAATTTGTAAAGCGGTCGGAATAAAACTTGAAAAAATTGAAGTCATTAAGTTATTCCGATCCTCCAAGAATACGCCTTATAAAACTTTTCCTTTATACGCAGGGCATTATCATTCAGGTGTAGTTATTAAATTTTTAATAAACGGGCTTTTATTTTTTTACGTCATTAAACAATACCGATAAAAATTCAATAAGTAATAATTCCGTGGTTAGCACGTCTTTAAGTATTTAAAAAATGCTTAATAATTTTATCTCACTTAACAGTAAGTACTTGGGAAACTTTTCTCATCGGGAAAAGCAAAATATCATACTAATGTATTTAAATGAGAACTGGTTTTAATTGCCAACTGAAATCAACTAAATCAAAAATAGAAACAAGAAATTATTTTAATTCTGAAAGGTAAAATTAGTATATATTATAATTTATCCCACCTCCGCTAAAAGAAAGACAAAATTATTTTGATTCAAAACTGTTGTTTGTTAAGTATGCAGAAATTATTCACAAAAAAATTTTCCACCTAGTTATTCATCTAAATTTAATAGTGACATTACTAAAAAACCCTTAGATAGCATTGTAACACTATTACACGGAGACAATTTGAATGAAATAATTTTTATTAAGACATACCCAAAACTCGAAATTTTTAGAATTTTCTTTTATGTAAAACTAGCGAGTACCCGACATGTGTTGCAATTCCACTCAAAGAAAGAAAGTGATTGTGTTTTAATTCAGTTTATTGAAGTGCTTTTGGACACACAATATTTTTATTTCCGTCTCGTGCGTACACGAATAAATCAGAAGGTTTTCCGAAATGTCGCTATTTGTACAAAATTTGATTCTTTATTTTAGATATATCTGGATTGTGAGATTGATTGTTATATATAATAAGACCTACTGTAAGTTCAAAATTAAAACGTTGAGACTCGGGCCAGGCTGGGCTTGATTGTACTCTGCCTATATTCTTCGCGCAAGTGCAAGCAATAACTTGACAAAGTTTTATTGGAATCGGATGAATGGTATGACAGTGCATAAGATACGAACAGACGCACATTGATTTTTTTTATGTATTAGATTAATGTAGAGTATTTGAATTTTTCACGAAGAAATATACATGAAAAATGGGCATTGCCATCAAGGGAAACGAGTAAATTTTAAAAAATATATATTTTTATTGACTTTATTGAAAAATATATATGTTTGAGTTATGACTTTATTTTATCGGAAATGAAATACGGCTAATATTTAAATATTTTTTAAACACTTTTCATAATATCTCAGTAAAAATATTCCTTTTTAAAATTCTACATTTTGTTCATACCTAAGACATATATTTTATGCTGAATCATATCAAGATAATTCTCCATCCTTATATTGCAAAGGATAATATATCGCATATTAAAACATATACGATGATATATTGCTGCACAATAATTATGGTTATCGTTACGAAACCGTGTATCACGGAGAATATAACTTCCCTGGGAAATATAAAAGCGACATATAAATTAAAACATAATATAGCATGGAATTATTTCACATAAATTGCTGTTAAAATTTAGTTGTCAAATTAAGGAATGGATGTGATATTATGATCTTTAATGAAAGCAATATACATATATAAAGGAATTAGTTTGGTTTGATAAAGTCCTTTAAGTGTTATTCGTTTGTCCTTAATTAAAATATTACAATCAAATTGTTTTGAAGTTAGCCCTTATAAAGTTTTGGGTTTATGAAGTTGGAAATTTTGGAATTATTTTACTACTCATTAATTTGTTAGTGGTTGTAAAATGTATGAATGTTGTTTTAAAATTGTTGAACAAGCTACGACCCGGCCCCTACAGTTCACAAGCAATCTTAACGCTTGACATAAAATTATTTTTAATAATATATTTATAAAGCACGGCCTACTATAAATATAATCATTAAAGCAGTATTTTTTCCGGATAATTTGTAATTATATTAAATTAAATAATATTTATAAATATAAAAAATTAAATTAAAGTGTATAGATATGTCCGAAATTTAATCTGTAACATCATTAAATGCCAAATTTACTTCAAAACATGAAATGCTAATATTTTTAAGTGAACACTCCATTTGCTCGAAAATATACGTTAAATATCAAAATGG
Source organism: Himalopsyche phryganea (assembly GCA_022494535.1). Taxonomy (NCBI): domain Eukaryota; kingdom Metazoa; phylum Arthropoda; class Insecta; order Trichoptera; family Rhyacophilidae; genus Himalopsyche; species Himalopsyche phryganea. Next base: position 9,280,840 of record JAGVSL010000001.1, on the reverse strand, counting down.
TTGAAAGTTCGTAGGCCGGCATTAAAAATGAGTGATGTGCTGACGTCATAGATGTAAAGATCACTAATTTACTATTTTTTACAAACAAGTCGATAATAATAATTAGAAAACGAAGATTAATTTGTCGGACCTGACGTCTCTTTTATAAGAAAATATTAATTATATATGTTTATGTTACTAATATTAAAACACATTAAATATTGCCGTGACTATGTATTAAAAAAAATGTTTTTAAATATATAAAACAGCTAAATTAGACAATATGAATATATATTTGAATGACGTAATTCAATACAGTTTTAATAATTTAAGACATCGACTGAGGGTGCTTGTGGTTAGCTCGAGTTCATTCGTGTGCTCAAATGCCCGAAGATGCTGAAAGGCAAATCTTGGGTCATTAGTAATGAAATACATGGAAATGTACCAAATCTCAACAATTCAAATTCAATACAGTTTCATTACAGAGCTATATTATATTGTAAATTCAAAAAATACTTATAATAAGTGGGTCTTTCTTTAAATGTAATATATAATAAAAATTACTAATGAATATTTTTATCAAAAATATTTGTCAAAACTCCAGCATTAACATTATTCATATTTTAGTAAAACACTGATAAGTTATTTTTTTCAAAAACTTTTAAAAGTTTTAATTTATGGTGTCAGATTGCATTCCGTTTCATATTTTTCGTGGTGTTCTAACGGGTATTTAAAAGTTTGAAAGATTAACTTGCACAACTCGCACAAACTTTTTTACGACAGTGTACACGCATAGGAGAAGATCACGATGCGAGAACCTCAACCTAGAAAGCCCTAAACCCTGCGTTGATTCGCAAAGCAAACGTGTGGCTAAAAGGAAATAACTACTCTCTGCTTACTCATATAATAGCGAAAGAAAATATAAGCTGCATAATATAAGTAAACGTCTTGTAAAAAGGATACACAAGGATACATGACGCGGGCTACAAACGCAGAAAACATACAAATCGACACTTGAGAAAAACTTTGCGTTCGGCATATATTTCTCAAAGACTTTACATATTTTGACAGTTATCTTATTAGTTTTTTTGTTTTCCTAGAATCTATTTTAAGCTTTACAAAAATACGAAAATCATTTTTAAAACTACTCATAATATTTCTTTTTTATTTCTGTTTTGGTATATCGCTTACTTAAGACTTATTTCTCTGTTACACTAATTGCCGTTATATTAACTTTGTTGCCGAGTGGCAACGATTTAAGACTGCATATCCTGTATGTATCTCAACTACGAGTTCGAATCCCTGAATGGACACTTGTGTAAAACGTATTTTAATACAAAAAAATGAGTGAAATGTTTGATTGTATGATTTCGTTTAATACACAAAATACAATTGTGATAACCTAGCCTCAAATTTTGTATGGGTGCCTAGTCCCCTGTAACGTTGTACTCCGAAGGGACCTAATCCCTACGCTATAGGGGGGTCGACAGTTCTTTTGTATACTGATCACCAAACATGAGTATTGGTAAAGTGTTTTATCAATTGTCTTCCCCATTCAGCTCTCAGCTATAGTCAGCTGAGAATGGGATAAAAAAACTTGCTATATCCAACACAAAATAGTTAGGACACTAAGATTCAATTTTCAGGTTACACATAGCTTATGTTGATAAACTATGATAGAAAAAAAAATCCAATTGATTTACGGATCAGCATAAAAATATATCAATTATGTGATGTTTAAAACCTTTCCTATTCTACCATTCTGAAAATGAAAAAGTCGAAAAAAGAGATAGTGATTAACTATCTAGTAGCCCGTTTTTCATCCTTTTTAGAAAAGATCTGTTTTAAGAGTCACAGCCACTATTCGTTAAAAGCTATACCTATGTTGAGATGCCTAGTATTAATAAATGGATTATTTTCTAGGTTGGTTATAAGGGTCTAAAAATATGTTATATTCAGTGAAATGCGTGTCAGTCTTACCTGCGCATTGAAGGCATGCCCAAAGATCGTGCCCAATTTCTTGGCGTACTGCTCCTGATTTTCCGGTTTCTGTTGCATACAGCACGGTGGCCTTGATACGCCTCGATAAAGCTCTTCCAAAAAGCTTCGATGTGAACTTCACAGCTCTTGCGATCTGCTTGAAGTGGAATTTACGACGTGGCTTCCTCCCTATGCTTGCCGTTCGATCACCGTCACGCCCTTTCTGCCAGCGATGGGTCTTCCACGCAGGATCCTATGAAATAAAAAATAATACGCCCATATTAAACATAGTAATAAAAAAAATCCAAAAGGAACAAAATTTATATGGTATTGTTTCTACTTTCGACTAGTCAAAGTTGATTGAAAGAGTTTGTTTTACAATTTTCAGAAAAAAAGCCTTTTCTAGTACATTTTCTTTTATATTAACACTATGCAACAAAACTATACAAATGTGTTTGAAATCGAAATAGTAAGAAAGTACACTGTATCTTAAATTGTGCATAAAAATATAATGTACAGTGTTGAACGACGATTTTATACTATTGAAGTGGTGGCGAACCTTTTTACGTACGCGTATCCAAAAAAAAGCCCAAAATATTATCAAACAACACTCCGACATGCCGAGTAAAAAAAAAGTTCCAAACACGTGTCATCTACATTTTCTTTTGTGCCAGCACGCGTGCTCTAAGTTCACCAAACCTGTTATATTGTATGAAATGTAGAACGATCACTATGCATTGATCAAATGCATTTTTAACCTTGGAAACTTTTCAAAAATAAATTATTTGTTCTGACATTGTAGATACAAGTCAAAATTAAAATGTATTCTTTCAGAATGTATGACACTGGATAGCGCTTTTGTCAGTTGATATTCTATTTTATGTAATACAGTCAATCATTATTATCAAAATATATCTACACTTCCAAGATGTATTAGAAAATACAGAGAATTTTAATCAATAGTACTGTGAAAAAAATAATTCGTGTAAACCGGAAGTAGTTTGTCAGTTTTAATGAAGAAATACTTTTACTTCAATATTTTTAATTAAAATATCAAAATAATGAATGTTTACGTAAATTGCTGATGTTCGTTTACACAGTTTTGAAGTTTTCAGTTAGATTAGTAATATTATTTCTGATTCTATGGCAATATCAGAATTTACTTGCAGAAACTTTCTTGGATGCATAACTTTATTGGTTTTAATGAGATAATATTTATAAACTTTTGCACGATTCCGTGCTCGTAGTTTGAAATATAAGAAGATGTAACTAACAATAATTATCATGGCGCTCGAGAATTTGAAAAATTTAATTTATGCGCCACGAGTTTTGCGTAACAATACGGAAAAGTTAGAAAAGTAATATAAAGCGAATCAAATGAATGAATAAAAACAGGATATTTCCGTTTCTCCATGTCTAATGAAATTAAGCGAAAACTGAATATTGATATTCACAATTTTACAAAGGTTAACAGCATTATATACTTCGGTTCTCTAGTGAACAGATACAATGTAATTACGTAAGAATTAAAAATGTTTTTAGGTCTAAAATGTGATTTTTCTCTTAAGGATATACAAGACACTTTTTCGAAAAGTTGGATGTTAATTTTACAAAATGAAGTGCATTAAATATGTGTATTTTTTAACGAAGATATAGTAAATAACAGTGAATAGGGATACAGATATAACGTTGAGCTCTATGGGCTGTACGAGACTGGAGATTAATCAATCAAGATTGGGAGACTGTATTTGCAGTCTCATTTGAACAAGTGAAGATAGCTCACAATAATTTCCGACAATCCTGGATAGACAGAGTTTTCAATTTGTGTAATTATATTCCAATCGCCAAAGTGTTATAGAAAACCTCTGCACTTAATGCAGTTAGGTGGTGAGAGTGAATGAATATGTCTAGTCCGCTTACCGCTCTTTTAACGATGATAAGTAGAGGTTATCAAAATTGAAAATTAATTAAAATCTTATTTACGTTAAGATAGAATAATTCTTTATCGAAAATTATTCATTCAAATTTGACGATGCCAATTTAGTTTCAGGAGATTAACACACACAGAAAATTGACTCAATCAGGGTATGGCATTTGAATTGCAAATAAACACAAACAGAACCGCAAAACGTTGTAAGTAAAACTATACATATAACAAATTACTATTTGTTTTGCGTTACTAAGTGCAAAGCTGTTATCGAATATATTTTTTCTTTGTATTCTTTCACAATTTTACATTTATTTAGGTTTATGACATAAACGGTACATTCAAGATTTTGACACATGTTGTTCAATAAACAATAAAATGTAACCCATTTCAATTTCCAAAAATTTTCAAAATTAGTGTAGAATAAAAAGAAATTTCAAGAGAAAATCTGCATTATTGAAAATATCGTAGAAATAAAAACGGTTTTTCAATCGCAGCTCCTTTAAATTTTGGTAAATGATATATGACACTTCGTTTTTTTATCCAGTATAATGTATTTTTCATATTATAAATAAATTATTCTTCAACTCATACAGGATTTGTGCCAGCTGGGAATATTTTGTGTTGACGTAGTATTTCAATTATAATTTTATAATTCTCTCGTTTTATAAAAAATCGTCTCCTTGCTATTTTTTTTTTCACCTTGCTTTGGTAAAATCACCAAAGACAATTATTTATATATTGTTTTTAATCATTTTTAATTACTCACTGCACGTAAAAAATATAACTGGAACTTCAAAAAGCTAGACAATTTAAGCATATTTTCATATTTTCGGAGAATATGTTCGGTGACAAACAAAGCAAATTATAAAACTAAATTCAACATGAATATTTTAAGCGTTGCATTTAATTAGTGTCAGACATTGTTGGAGTAGACGCTCCCACTTAACTAGACTAATTAAAATAACTTTGTACAAACATATCTTCACCGTTCTGGCCAAAAACTTTTTGTTGAGCACGTGTTTTGATTTATTTATTCCTATTGTCACGTTCTATTGTCTATTGCAACATAATTTGTCTTTGGAAATCACCTTAACCAATTTAAAAATGAAATTTTTTAAAATATGAATCTTTAACTACATTCACGTGCTTTCATTGTTCAATTTTATCATTTTTATGATATTTGTACAAAACATTGCTTCATAACTATTGTTGATAATTAATTACCATTCAAATTATTCAACATAGATTTTACTAAAACTGGTACATCCGACTTACTACTTGAAAACCAATAGCATATTCATTCGTTTGTGTATTTGAGACAATCCTAGCCTATTGCCGAAGCAAAACATTGTTAATTAAGCAAATATTTGCCCAATCGATCTATTAACATCACTGATTTATTTGTTATTACCGATCATACGAAATACAGTGAATAGAAGAAATGTAAATGTATTATTTTTGTAACCACCATTTTTTAAGCTTAAGTTTATCGTAAATAAATTACGAAAATCACACTACAATTAAATTTGCAAAAAAAAACTAGGAAATAGACTCCACACATATGTTTTATAATTATTGCTATAATATCATTTTCAAATAGACATTTTTATATTCCTACCCTGTGATTTACATTTCTATTGATTCCTCGAAAACGCCTTGTAATTTGAAACCGTGTAAATCGATTTAACATTTTAAGTCATTTTTTACGCCTTAAAAGTTATGATTCAGATAGTATTGTATTAATTGTCGGCGTCCGTGGCGCAGTTGATAGCGTCGCTGGCTACGGTTACAGATGTCTCGGGGTCAATTCCCGGTGTGGACGGTTTTCATAGATTGATCTTGCAATCGGTTTATGGATTTCTGTTCCTAGTCTGAGACCTCCCTCCCATCCATCCCATCCTCACGGAGTGTAGCGAGAGCGATTAGCTAACCACTAGTCCTGTCCTAGCCCTATCCTTCTATTCCTAGTCTTTTCGAAAAGAGTGAGGTTGAGCAAACGGGTAACAAGCAGTTCTCATAGAAAATTCTGTTGAGATACCTCCATTAGGAAACCCTATGCTCCACATTGGGAACGGAGATGAAGAAAAGAAAAAAATTGTACTACGTAAAACCTAATCAACACTTAAATATAATAGATGCCAAACGATTCCAAAAAAATATGGAAAAAACGCGATTTAGAGACAGGTGTAAATACAGTCGATATATTACAAACTTGCTTATTATTTTATTTTTCATCAATAATGTGAAAATTTTATTTGTTACGCCGTATTTAGCGGAAATATCCCAATGTAAAAAATCTTAATTGTGTTAATTGTTAGACCGTTTTAAATCAATACCATGCACATTGAGTACCGTGTAAATCAATGGGAAAGTGTACTTGTTACTCAGGCACCGTTTATTGAAAAATAAAACCGTTATTCAAATATAAGGGATTATGAATATATATATTATTTTAAAGTCATAGGGTGGCTGCTATAGTAATTGGACACTTAAGGAAGTACTTTCCTTTAACAGTGTATAAGTCAAAAATTATGAAACATGTTAGAAATGTAGAGATGAGAAATTTAATGAGCTTCAAGGAAATGAACACAACAGTAGTAAAAACAAAAGGTTTTTTCAAATATTTGTACTAGACTGAAAAATATGGAAAAACATAGTAATTTGACACATTTACTTTTTAGGATAGTTGTTGTACCACTTTTTAAATCTCAATGAATATTGACAGTTCTTAGCCTTTCATGCTTTACTGAGAAGCTTCGTTACGAAATTCACGAAGCTTTTATAAAGTAAATGTCACTAAAATATCACTGTTTCTTAAAGAGTCTGCTAACACAAACACGTTTTTTCACGATTTTGATCTGACATCACATACGAATGAAGTTTTCTCAGTATTGTCATCTCGTAGTGGATAATTAAAGCTGCAGTTACATAGAGATAGAAAGACTTTATATAGTTGTGTTCTTCGCACAGTTGAAGTGTCCAATAACTATCACCCTCCAATTACTATAGCAGTCACCCTATTTCATTTTTACATAAAGGTAGGCGAATTTATAATACGAATATGAATAATGCGTTTAACTTTCTGAAAACATCATACGTTGAGAGTTCTCTTTGATAAGAATACCAAGTCACAGCATAACGAAGTCAAATGAAATACCTGTCAAAAGGATTTATTTTATATATACGTTTGGATTACGAGCGTATGCTCTTTTTTGAATGCAATTAAAACATAAACCAGTTCTTAATTTAGGCTTCACTGTAAATCGAAAAAAAGCAAAAATGGTTTAATCTGGTAGATTTATACGTAACCCAGATAAAATAAAGAAATTAATTGAGTTAGAGACCATAAAAATTTCAGATTGATCATTAAATATTGAAATTTGGTAAAATATTGTAACTGGCGTCTTTGAGTCTTTCAAATATTAAAACTTTAAAACTAAATTATTTACACCTGATTTAATCATATTATTTAAAAAAAAGATAATAACTATTTTATTTTATCGTTGTTAAACAAAATACCACTTGTGTTCATATTTTATAGTTATTATACATTTTTTATAAATCTTAATCTGTTTTTAGATATCCAATCCAAACATACATATATTTTACTTGCTAAAAATATTTCAATTAGTAATATATTATAATTATTGTGTGTGTAATTAACTACCGGATCATTTTGACATATATAATACAATGCGTTCTGTTTGTGATTCTCAGGTATAAATAGTTTTTATTATTATAACTCGATTAAATTACCTGATAATCATATGAAGGTTTGAGGAAGTATAGAGCCATTTCTTGGTGGAAGACGGGAGTTATAGAACTGGACATTGGTGGAACAATCCACACCCAATCTGATGGACAGCCAGATCTAAAAAAAGAAACATTTATACCTATTTAGTATATACAATTATTTAATATAGCAAACCCCTGTTACTAGTTACTATAACTATTCATTATCTATATAATAATTAAAGCAATTTCAATACACGTCAAAAGTATTCCCAAGAACGATGAAATAAAACAATTCGAAATAATTTTTATCTTAGATCCAACTAATTCCACAGTTTATAACGCAGTTGCTGCGGTGATATGTTCATTGTAGCCATGCGTACAACGCGAACATTGCGTTGTACATTTATTGTTTCCAAATTAGATCAGCGTGAATAAAATCGTCATACACATTAATTAATATTAAACTATTCCGACCGTTACGAATTATACCTAAATTATTATTTCTATGAAACAATATTTTTTATCTACAAACTATGTTATAAAATTAATGCTTAAATGCTTTTTTTCCATGTCCGCTCCCAACGTGGAGCATATGGCCTCCTGATTGAGGTATTTGAACAGAATTTTTCTACGAGAACTGCTTGTTACTCAGTTGCTCAACCTCTCTTTTTTCGAAGAGAGTAGGGATAGAAAGATAGGACTAAGACAGGACTAGTGGCTAGTTAATCGTTCTCGCTACGCCCCGTTGGGATGGGATGGGTGGAAGGGAGGACTCAGACTACGAACAGAAATCCATAAATCGATTGCAAGATTAATCTATGAAAACCGTCCGCACCGGGAATTGAACCCGAGACATCCGTAACCGTAACAAACGGCTGTACCAACTGCGACCCCAACTTAAATTTGACTTTGATTTAACACATTAAACATATTATTGTTGACGTAAAGAAAATTCCAAAATCTTAAGTATACATGTCATATTTCGAAGAAAAACTCATGAATTGATATCGCAACAATTAAAGTAGGTACTGGTATATTATTGGAGCTGAAGTTTCTAAAAGTTGTATTTCAGTGTCTTACCTTAATCTAGATTCGTTGTCAAGATGCTTCATAAAACTTTCGGAAGCCGTGTGGTGATCCACAATAGTAACGTTTCTTTGTTGAAAACTGTGAAGAACAGCAACATTGGCCTCCACCAATGCGCGATCCTTCCACAACGTCACCGGGGTTCTGGTATCCAGTCCCATTTTATTGGCTATAGGCTGAAACAAAATATCTCCATTAGTCATCCAAAGGAAATAACTGTTACAGCAATTGAAAAATGGTATATCTCAATTTCTCATCCAGAGGAGTTTGTGGATATGTTGTAGTATTCTAGCGGATAATTTATTGTCTTTTAATAAGTAATTAGTAGGTATGGGTGAAACTTGTAAATCATTTTCCGGTTACAATTAATATTTTACTAGCGAAAACAGCCCTTACAAACGATTTAATATTTAACTAGCCTTAAGAAACCGAGGATAATAATACCAATCTAAATTAATGCATAACTAAGCCAAGAACATATTTTAATTTGTGCAGAATATATTAACAATCTTTTTTGTAAAATGAAACTTGTTTTTACTAATTTCACACGTCGCGAGCATTTTCAGTTTAAAAAAATTTAGTTCAAAAGTTTTTTTTTATACATATTATAGATTTTGAATTTAATTGTTTGCACTCCACTTATAAAGTATACATAACAAAGTATTTAGTTGTACGTTAATTTTATCAGTTTATTGAACTATGGTACCTATGTTTAAACTTAATTTAGGTTAGTTACATAATATACTAGATTATAAAAGATACACAATAAACCATCTCACACACTCTAACATAGTAAATTTTATTTAAATTTAATAGAAGTAGAATTAAAGTATTCGATGTTAAAATTTATAAGTGAATAAAATAAAGCGTTTAAAATTTAAATAAAATATTATTCCAAAATGCTCACGCTAATAATTGAATATAATTAGTACAACTAAGCCTACAAAATGGTCAGTCAATATAAAGTCAAATGCGATTTACTCCACACGTAATTACGACTAAATCTGTAAACATAAATGGCGATTTCAATCAACTGTCCATTTGTATAATCATATTACTCACATATTGACCACGAAATTGAATAATAAACTGAACGTTCAATGCAATTAGACCATTATTCCCTTACTTAATGACGTATGTTTTACTGTTTAGTAAAAAATTACTTAAATTGGAAATTAATCAATTCAAATATGAAAAACTGGTAAAATTATTATTTCACTTGTTGTGCAATTAAATATGACAAGTGTCCGCTACATTTACGGCTTATATGTAAATTTATTTGAACATTTAAATATATGTATGGCACTTAGAATAATTATAGTGTAATTCCAGTCTCTGCAGTATTGATATAAAAGGGGATTGGTGAAGTGGTGAAAGTATCAAATTTTAAGTATTAGTGTAATGTTCGAGTTGTTTTTATTAAGTAATATAAGTTTCGTATCATGAGAAACTTAAAGGTACTTAACACGTTGAGTCCCGGAACCGTGTTTTCACGTGATAGATCAGCCTATCAAAAACAGTCATATTTGAATCATCAAGCGATACGTATTACAACCGACTTCTAGTTTTAATTATGGTCAAGACTTAAAACTCTCCAAAACATTTAATTTGTGTTATCGTCAAAATAAGTTTTGATTTTATCGACTTAAAATCTCAATCGAATTTTAGTTCTGTAATAGTCCCCTTTCTGTAGACGATATTACGGTGACGCCGAGTCCACTCTGAGCTAGAGTTCTGCAAGATCTACAATAGACGTTGTCGGGGGATATGTCTAAGCATATATTGATACCGATACCGTCAACAGAAAAAAGTAAGCCCTGTAGAACATGCAAGGTGTGTGCAAAGCACAAGAAAAGGAGTGAGACTCGGTACATGTGTAAACATTGTCATGTGGCTCTTCAAAAGGGAAATGTTGGCAATTTTACCATACAAAAATTAAATATTAAGATGTTTTAAGTAATTCCAAAAGGTTTCATTTGATTTCATCCACTATTTCCATAGTTATAACACTTTTAGTAAACGCTTAAGAAAAATGATATTTCTTAAAAATGGGCCGGGCACAGGGGTTGTTTTACCTGATTTTGGCAGGTGCTGAGAGTGTTAAGTTAGTGTTAAAATATATTTTTTTTTATCAAGAATAAGTAGTGTATATGGGTGAACCAGTATTAAACTGATGTATTAACATATTTGAAAGATGTCAAAAGTATAACCTCACTATTCATAAATTTTGAGCTACATCATTGTTATTCTATGTGACATTATTTTGGTCAGTGTATTTAGCTGGACAGTTATTTCACGAAAATTTATAAATGCAGCGATTTTGATTATCAATTTAATCCCACGCCAACCATAGTTTCATCAAAGTTTAATTACCAAGGGATTTAAATGAAAACTGATGTTTTACAAATGTTTTTCAAGAAAAAGAAATGCTTGTTTCAGTTTAAAAATTTTCAATTTTGAAGATGAACTTCCACAAAGAAGATGTAACTGAAGGATTTTTTCTTCTTATTAGTTGATTTTCGAACTTGGAAATACGAAATCGAAACAGATAATGCAAAACATCTTTCCTATTAAATTATTTGTTCAGCGTAATAATATGCCATTTTTTCAAACGAAACAGATATCTACATAATTGTATTCTTTTTAATCTTTTGTGCCAGTTTAAGTGCCAGAGGCTAGATATTGACAAAATATACTTTGAAAAAGAGAATTATACTTTGATAGCATTCAACCAATAACAAAGCATTGTATCTACAAAAAGGAATGAAAATACTTATGAAATTTCTCATTAAAAACTGACATGTCTATTAGCTTACGAATGGTCGAAACACGTGTTGTTTATTTAATGATATCGAAAAGATATAAAACAGTTTCTATTGTTGAGAAAATTGTACCTCAAGCATGTTCAGTCTGTTCACATCACATATATTTCGGCAGCCTATCTCCGTGGCCATATACCATCCGTTGAAGGCGTTTCCAGTGAATTCGATTCCTCCGCAATCAAATCTCATATTGGCTACCGCCGGCAATGCGTACCATCTCAGTTTGAGGTCTTCAAACCATTTGTACCTGAAAGAAAATATAGCGTTAAAATGATTGAAAAAGGAATTCGAAGCATAATGAATGCTAATTTTTAACGCTTACGTTTGAATGACATTTTGGCTAGTAATTTCAATCAATGTCAAACATTAGCAGCACTGCTACACATTTCAATAAATTTATTTTTGGATATTGTATGAGTTCATACTTTATATTGAGGGTATCCTGATAGAACCCATTAAGTCAGTTTTTAATGATTTTATGTTTTGAATGATAAAATGCAGGCAATTTTACTCTCGACGTATTCGTAAAACCATAGGATATAATAGCTCGTAAATAGAAACAGTATTGTCATACTGTTGTATTTTTTAATCTGACACAAAGCATGATATGACTTTAACTCGTCGATACCAAATCTTATGATTTATATTTAAAAAAGACTATTCCTTATATTGTACGAAAAATCATTTTAAATCACAAACAATTGTACTTGGGAGAGTACTATGAAAAAAATAATGCTTTAAATGGTATTATCTCACAAGTTGTTATTATGACTTAATGCCTTCTGTCAATATACCCTCAATATATTTATTCAAATATTATTGAAAACTGTATATTTTCAAACAACAGCAAAAAACAGATCAGAACTTTTTGTTTTATTTGTCGATTAACCTTCAAAGAAGTAAGTAGCCTTATGGCGACGAGTCATTGTGTTGTTTTATAAAAATTTTGAGCTGTTTTTTGTTAGTATAAATGTGGCTTAAATATAGAGTTAATAACTAACTCTAAGAGTTTTGTTTCATTCATAGAGACTTTGTGACATAAAAAAATTAATTATAAAAAGACTGCATTATTTAAATTCAGTAGAGCGATGAAATAGTACGGAATAATTGAGTAATCTCTTTTGAAATATCGTCGTATAAAAAAGATAAACGCAAATCTTTTTATTACAAGCTATCTTTGCACTCGGTGAAATAAAACGATTTGCAGTGATTACTCATGGAATCCTCAGTGGGGAAATTTTTATAAGATTGTCAATATTTTTATTGATTACGCATAGTTTTTAAACTATGCTTTGAATATCAATACATGAAAAAGATTTTTAGTTCCAAGAAAATTTTTATATTCCTGGTAGATTAATCATTACTCAATTCATCAAAATTAATTTTATTGTGAATAGCCTAGTACGATAATAAATAATTTTATTCAACTATTGGCCAAGTAGTAACGCTTTATAACTTTAATTCCAATACGCTTTCACTTCATAATCATTAATTAAACTTACTGTTGCAGGTCTCCTACAATAAAACTCATAAATATACTTCCATAAATTATAATTTCCCATAATGTTTATCAGTTAACAGCAGTTTGACGAGCCAAGCGATTCAACAATAAAGATTTTAATTTGGATGAAATTTCTAAAACACAATGCTATGAAAGACGACTTTAGAAGGTTCCAATGCACTATGAAAGGAAAAAATAAATATAACATATTTACTAATTTGGATTATTGAGATTTTGTACACTTCCACGTATTTAGCAGTCGATGTCTTAAATTATATATTTACTAATTTTAATAATTGTGTGTATAAGAAGCCAGTTGTAATTTTTAATTGATTTCCATTATAACTAATGTATTTCTAATAGTTTTGATTCCGTAACTGCTTATAGAAATCTGCCAGGTATTTACAGATTAAATATGTGTAATTTATATTTAGAAATAAATATTTTATTATTATCAGCATATAAATGAATTTTGCTATAATAATTTCCGTGTTCTTATTATTCAAGTACAAAACACTCCTTTCGGATTTGCGATAGAAAGGAAATGTTATCAGGATCTAACAACGTTCGCCATTTTTATTCCAGATCAAAACGAAATGATGCGATAAAAGAATGTGGGGTAGGAATGGAAAATCTGTGTCTCCGATACAAAAGCCACAATATTGAAATTCATCTAAGCGGTATGTATCTTTTGTGAAATAAACGATATTCCTCTTTGACTTTTGGAATATCTTGCACGGAAGTTTCCGCTGGCAGTATAATTCACAGGTCGGGTCTTCAAATCTCTGCGAAATTTTTATCTCAGTATTAGACTACGATTGTGATGTTATACATTCTTTATAAAGCAATTTAGTTCACTCTTAAATTACAAAATAAACCAAAATATCCTACCAGTACGATTATTTTAAATTATTACCTGAGACATGTAGATGAAAGTTTTATAAATAAAATGCATGTTCATTAAAATTTACAAGTTTTGTTTATCGAATTTGAATAAAAGTCAACCAAAAACCCTTTTTTTTGTAGCTTTCTTACAGTTCTGCATTGTAGCGAATAAGATTTTAATTAATTAAAAAACAATATTCTACTTTTCTCTATAACCATCGCACTTATTTTTATCAAGAAAGATGTATGCAGAACTCTAGCGTAATTTGATCACTGTAAGTATTTAATAAATCAATAGTAAAATTACGCTTTGACATTTCTTTATTCAAAAACGTCGTTAACAATATAGTTTGAAAATATATCCATCGAAACATTTTTCTTGACTGAGCTTAACTCTCAGACAAAAGTCTAGTTTTTGAAGCTTTTCCAAAACTTATTTGTGTAAGTTTCCTTTGACAGAAAAACCTTTAAACAAAATACATAGTGTAGGCAATTTTCTATAGCTATATGTACATATCCAAAACTTTCAATTTCGTTCTTCGTAAGCTCTACATATATAAAACAGTTTTCAAATTTATTCAAAATAATGATTTTTGAAACAAAACTAGACAATTTCACCGTATGCAATTCGTAATTAGTGCATTTTAAGTATGTCAATATAATGCATATGTGTTGGCAAGGATTTTCGTCAAAAAGTCGATTTTTGTATCTGTTAACTTATATATCTGTACCTCAGAGGCAGACGGATGCAACTGTCAAATATCAAATTGTTCAGGAAAGCCTAAAATAAATTTATTTTTTTGAATAAACACTCATAACTTCAAAGAAAATTATTATTTTTTTATTCTTATTCAATTAAAGCTCTTTTGTAACACGTAATAAAAAATAAATTTAATTTCATTTTATATGTAAAAATAAATAAATAAAAAAGAGGATGGATTTGCGTCCTTCTGCTTCTAAAGACCTTTGTCACTGTTGATTTGTATCTCATTTCTCTTTTTGCAGTAAAGTGAAAATACAATAATTTATCTGTATAAATAAAAAAAAATACATATTATATTTAAAAATTATATTTATATATATTAGTGTGGCCATAAACAAAAAGTTATTGCTAGGTAGAGAAATGCAAAGAGAGTTGCATTATAACGCATTAGTTGCAATAATAAACTATTTAGATGCAACTACACTTGCATCTTTCTGCTTCTATTATAGATAATATGGCACTTGCATCTTTATGTTATGCATATCTTTCTTATGGCCTTTAACATGATGAATCCATCAAAAACTCCGTCCGAGTTGCATCAGTCTGCCTCTGAGGTACAGATATTATATCGTTCTTTTTTTTTCCCATGTCCGCTCCCAATGTGGAGCATATGGTCTTCTTATTGAGGTATCTTGACAGATTTTTTTCTACGAGAACTGCTTGTCACTCAGTTGCTCAACCTCTCTTTTCTTTTTCGAAGAGAGTGGGGATAGAAGGATAGGGCTATGACAGGACTAGTGGTTAGCTAATCGCTCTCGTTACGCCCCGTGAGGATGGGATTGGTGGGAGGGAGGGCTCAGACTACGAACAGAAATCCATAAATCGATTGAAAGATCAATCTATGAAAACCGTCCGCACCGGGAATTGAGCCCGAGACATCCGTAACCGTAGCCAGCGACGAAACCAACTGCGCCACGGACGCCGAATAAGATATTATATCGCTCTAATTAATTATATTTTTTAGAGATCTAAACGTGTGATAGAAAAATAGAATAACCATAAAATCGTCTTCAGCCCGAAGAAAAATATAGGTAAATCTGTAATTAACATTCCTTACAGTCAAAAAATTTTCGCCTTCTTACAAGTAATTTTAAGGCTGTTTATAAACTTTTCTGTTTGTATTATACAAAGAGTCATTTAGACACTGTTCTGCTTTCTGATAAACTACCAGCAGTACCGATGTCTACTCTAAAACTACATACATTATGGACTGAGCTGTTAGACAAAGCTTTTTGATGCTTTCCGAAAGCTATCTGTTGAACACGTGTTTGCTCTGTATGGTCGCCAGAGGAATTATTATGTATGCATTTCAAAAGTATCACGTACAAGTAAGCACACGCAAAAGCATTCGTACACAACGTGTGCTTAGTTTGCACACAGTATCCTGAATGTTAAGTTTTCAACTTTTTGCTCTCAATTTAGGAAACTGTAGTGAATAGCTTTCATAAGCTTAACATGTTGTTTCTATTCATATTTCCAAACAAAGAGTCTCAATTGAGCGTGGTTTAATGACATTACTCAGTTTGAATTACGTCGTCTAATGATCTTATTTCTTCAGGCAAATTAACACTAATGACTTTAATTCCATGGACTTTTACTACCGTATTTTTTAATGAAGATTATCAACGATGCCACAATTTTGAAACTACAATCTTTTTACATATATTTCACAGAAAAAACGTTATAATATTGCAATTAAAAGATTGCATTGAAGTATTAGATTCATTCGTGTACATATACGTGGCTCGACTCCGTGGTTCAGTTGGTAACGTCGTTGGTTACGGTTACGGACGTATCGGGTTCAATTTAATCGATTTATGGATTTCATTTCGTAGTCACGATTGTTTGTGATGTCTAAAACACTCCTTCCCACCCAGCCGATCCCTAAAAATCGTGGCGTAGCGAGAGCGATTAAATAACCACTAGTCCTATTCTTCTATCCCTACTCTCTTCGAAAAAGAGAAGTTGAACCGCTGAGTAACAAGAAGTTCTCATAGAAAAACTTATCTTGAGATACCTTCGATAGGAGGCCATATGCTCCACGTTGGGAGCGGACATGGTATATATATATATGTGTGTGTGTAAAAGAATACTTTCATTAAGTCTTAAAACATACTAATTTTATATCTATGTTTTGTTATAAAGAGACAAACATTCAATCGGGATGAATAATTGAATCTTTATTTAATCTGAAAATTTTATTTTAAATATTTCTTTAGTGTACTGATAATAAATTCTTTAATTTCTTTTTCTAGCAGCTTTTTTTAGTTGAAAGTAAATTCTATACAACGGTCTTATCATCGTGCAATAGATCATTTTATGTATCGTCATTTTACACTGTAATATTCTTTAAAAAATTAAAAAATAAAAAATTTTAAGCTAACATATTATATTTTATTTTTTTTATTATGTTTTCGTACGTATGGCTTGATTTTATATATTGCATCAAACCATCTTACGGCAAGATTTCAATACAGAGTAAATTAAGAGCTTTAAAGGAGAAAATAACGGAAACAATTATTGGAAAAGCTAGTCTGAGGCATATCTTTAACTCATAAAGAATCACCAAAGCTTTCGGTATTACGACTAGCTAGAATTTGACTGGAGTGACGATTTATTGAAAATATTATTCTCTTTTAGCAATCTGAGTAGTAAGTTTAAACAAAATTCTTGTAAAAATGACAATTATATGAATAGTTAATATCAAAACGTCACACACAAATTAATTTAATATATAATTTCAACGTAATGAAAAGGTAAGTATCCATTACAGGCGTATTCAATCAACGGACGAAACTTTTCTTTTCCTTCCTCGGGGTAGTATCTAAAGTAAGTTGATAAAGTAGTAAAGTTCCTGAACCATCCGCACTATTTTCTTCATTCTCATTTAAAGTTAGATGCGGGTCACAGATCAACAATTAAAAATGCCTTACAGAGAGGACGAATTGTTACATATGAGTCGGATTTCAAACATAATACTGACGGTGTTTTGGCTAATTAATGTAATCCTCAAAATTGAAATTGCTTAGGTTACTGTTTTTATCGAAAACATTGTATGGTGAGTTGCATTATGAATCTTTGAAATGCATTCCTGTAAATTTTCATGTTTGCAAATACAGGATTATACGTAAGTAGAGTCGATAAAATTGTGGTTTACATCAAGTGGCCTGGTCAGAATTTTTAAACCTAATTCATCATTTGGCCGAGACCTGCTCTGTTGCCTTTAAAATGAGATCCAATCATTAAGTATTTTTCAGGGTTACATCCATTGGGCAAAACACCTCGATATAGAAAAAAACCGAATAATTATGTTTGTGCATTGAATTTTATGACTTTTTCCCGCGTATTTGTAATTTTTGTCGTATGATCGATATAAAATTGTATTGAATATATTGAAGATCACTAATTACATTTGAAGATATCATCATCTGCGATCGATTAGTAAAAATAATAACATTTAAAAGGTATAACTAAACAATTGAGTGGTCTGGCACTTTAATTGAATTACTGAATTGTTTTTTATACACCTAGTATCTATTTTTGGTGTATCTAAATAAATAAATCAAACAATTGCACGGATATTTTTTTTAATGTGACACTCTTCGTTTCGCGCATCTTAATTTGTCGATTTAATTATAATTTTAATGAATAAAAAAGAGCAGGTTATAAAATGGTAAATCTGAGTAAAAATCTCTTATTCAGTAATATAATATGCAAAACGCAAAATGCAAAAGAGAGGTCATAACTGTTTTCATCTTTTCGGACCATAATGCAATACATTAAATCTATTAAGGTACAGAAGGAAGCTATCTTTCATTTTGTTAGTAAATTTGATATAAAATAGAAGCTTAGAGTAAAATCAAAAGTTTGACACATTTTGATATTTAACTTTGATGATTACAAGATTAGTAGATTAATTTGATTAGGAACATATTCATTCATTTATATCCATACAGATTTATTTTAATTGGAAATAGTTTGATTTTTTATAAAATTTCACATGTCAACAAATAATATTTTAGAAAAATTATTTACAGATCATAATAGCGCCTATTCACGGCTTACATACAATTAAAATAAATATCGAGCGTAGTGGCAAGGCAGACTACAGAGTTAATCACGATGGAAGTCAATAAAAACATATCACCGAAAAATGATTACTATTTATTACTTTTTGTAATTTAATTTTATTTTTTTGATATTTTTTTTGTTAAAAGACGTATACAATAGAATTTCTTGTTGCTCTATTTAAAAAAAATATATATTCAGTATAATTCGAGAAGTGCAAGAACACGAACTCTTTGGTACATTTCAAAAATCTTTATATTCAAATTCCAAATCACTTTCTTAAAAATACTTTGTTCTACGATTTTGTCTCAGACATCAAATCTCGATAACGTACAAAAAACCGTAATTTAGTCACGGCGTTAAGCAAATAAAAATATTTCTGAAAAACAGGTGTCGACTCTTCGCCAGACAGGCTTGAAAACTTTACTAATTCCATTTAAATAAAAGTGCAGTAGTGTAAATAATACTTTGAGAGTGCAACTATTAAAAGATTTTTTTTTATTTCGTCGTTTCATATTTTTTAGGCGACGGAAAATGATTAACGATTTTCGCGAAATGAGAGGAATAATTCCTCTTAACTGATTCAGGGGTTAACATTAATATATGCATTGCCGGTGAATTCCTAAGTAAATTGATTTTGAGATATCAGCATTTAAAAGTTTAAAACGATTGTAAAAAACGCAGTTATTGCTATACAGTCACGTGACATTCAGTGTTATAGCTGTGACGTGGTTTGCTTTTAGAAAGACATTTATTTAGAGATTGTGAGTAATATTGGCAAATTATTAAATGTACAAAGTTGCTCTATGACGACTATTTAATGGCGGACATAACTCAAAATAAAATATTCTGTGACATTCAATGATCGTGCAGTGAACTCTTCACAATATTATATATAACACGAAAGAACCCTTACGATTTTGAAATAGTATTTAAGGTGGTAGGATTGTATTAATAAAATACATGTTTTTGTTGTTTCCTTCTGTGGTCCGCACCTAGCGACAGAGTACTCAATAAATGTTGCTCGTGTCCCACAGAGTGGAAAATTGGGCACTTTATTCAACGCGCTGAGGGAAGCTCTCAGTGGGCGCTCCGGGAAACCGTTGCACACCGTTTGAAAAGCGCTTTGCTTGCATTATTTTCATGGCGGCACGTTACGGTGCATTTTGACAATAACTGTGTGTCTGGGGCATAGCTTAAAAAGAGTGAACTATAAATAATGCACATTCGATATTCAAATATTGTGGTAACAGAATATTTTATATAATATTATAAAACATTTTGAACATTATCTTGTGCTCGTTTATCGTTGGCTATTTTCTTTCAATAAAAGCTGAACCACAAAGCATAAAGTCAGTACTTATGTTTCTTTGATATAAAAACAAGCACTGCAAAAGGTAAATTCAAGAAATCTTTCCAGTGGAAACAACAAATAATTACTTTTGCTTTGGATAATTCGTAAGCAGTAAAGTAAATTACTGTTTATATTTTTAAAGCAGTGTTTTTTCTTTACAATATACAACATAAAATTGTTTATCAGATGCGTACTATTAGCTAAAATTTAATGCAGAAGCTTCTGCAATATTGAAAATTGTTGCCACTTATTAATAAATTTATTTCACATGAATTTTCTCATTTAGTAGAGGTGTTGGCACGCATCAGTTGACGTGCGCATATGTCATTATAATTAACCGTACCAGTCACGTGTGACGGTATTAAAATTTAAATACTGAATGTCTAAAGTAACTAGTACGTCAGAACTGTGTGTGTATATAACATTTTATTTTGAATACACACCGCAAACGCTTAGATCATGTAAAAATTTCATATCTACATGTGATATGTGTTAATAATAAAACGTCTACAGAGCGGTCTGGACTATTATATATAAGATAATACAATATGTGTCTCAACGACATGGTTATAAAAATCCTAGTGTGGATTGGTGATTTTTTTTGAAAAAAAAAGTAATGTAAGCATACATACATAAAAAAGATACATTATTAAAGAAAGGGATGTTCGAAAAGTTTAATTTCACAAAAACAATTGTTATATAATAATATTTTATAGTTTATTTAGTCGTAGTTTTTGGGTTTAATCAGCAAAAATATTTATTAGTATTGGTTTTTGGATTTAGACGTATATAAGAAGATAGGTTTTTTAAGCAATTTAACATTCTGTTAAATTCGAAATCCATTACGTGAAGTTTTTCCTGTATTTAAAAAGTCTTTGATATCTTTGCTTGCAATTTTTCAAGTGATAAAATGGCAAGTAGTAAAATAATCTGCAGTCCTCTTTACGAAGTAAACTTTTTAAAGTCTCGCTGTATACCTGATGCGTAATTAAAATCGTTGTACCTGTGTTTTACGGCTGAATTTTTTATTTTCTTTACAACGGTACAGTAAAAAATTTCCTTCCCTTTTGAGAACTATTTAAAATGAACAGACAAAGATTTTCCCGCGTTTATGCGAGATTTCGTACCTTGACGTAAAAAATGTTTTATTTGGCATTCAGGTATTAGCATAATTTCACAAAGCGCTCAAAAGACGGCGAAAAATACATTTTGCATTCGTACACTTCTGAAAACAGGGCTTTTTTATTTAAAAAATTCCGATTATTATTATTTCAGAAGCATACAAGATTCTTTATTGTAACGACCCAACTTTTACAATTTGAATACGTAAACTTTTAATATATATTAATTATGAATGTATTTTTTGAATATTTTACCACGAATCAATTCGTTAACTATAATATAGTATCATCTTTGGACATTTTTAGCCCGTTACCTGCTGAACCGTTTAAAGTATATTCCAGTACCAAATACTTCAAAAATTAATTCAGTAGTGTTGGAATTAACCAAACTTATGGCAATTATCAAGACACGTTAGACTATATTTTAATACAATAATTTGTTTGTACACAAAAGTTTTAACACTGTTAATACTCATATATTTTTGAGTATCAGCTATCAACACAGTGTAATCTGCCGTCTCAGTCATCGGGTTAAAGCCATAATGTCCTTAATGATGTTAAAATATTTATTTAGAATGTGTTCCTTGAATATAAGTGATATTTGAATCATTTAAAGACGGATAGTGTAAATCTATGACGGTAAATGGTAAACTTACCAAAATCAATTATCGAATAAATAATTAAAAACAGTGTTTCGTACGTATTCGTTTATTTTAATATTTAAAACATGATCGACTACTCTCTTCTAATGAGCATTTTTAACAGACAGATTGCCATAGGAATATAAGTACTTAATTTACCTTTTTAAACCCACTCTTGCCACGTAATAGTAAAAACGTAAATCAACTCCATTATTGCCATAGTTGTTTGGTAGTTATGATTCTACAATTGATTAAGGTTTCATTTTTATTTTCTTTTATCTCGAATTAAAATTTGAAGAAAACTTAATTTTTTTTACCGACTCATAATATAGTAAAACTAGAATTAATAAAATTTATAAATAAACTATCTACCTATTTTTTGCTCAAAAACGTATAGTAAAAACATTTAAGAAACATATAAACAACGCATTTGAATTATATAACTCATTTTATAGAACTTCTTTTACGTCTAAATATTAAATAACATTGTGTAATGCTTTGTTTATCACCGAATTAAAACCACCCTCAAAAATATTCAATTATATTTCTTTTAAAGGTTAATTGCGTACTTAACGGAAAACTTTTATTTTGCCTAGTGTTTAAAATACATATACATTTATAACGTTATAAATAACTTAAACGATTATACAAAACACGAATTTTGACATGATATGCTTGGCGTATCAAAAATAACTTCGGTGGCGGTAAATTTAAAGGAAAAGTTATAATGAGCGGGAAATAAGTTAATTATTTATTTAATGAAATAAATTTACCAGTATCGGAGTTATGTTAACTCTTTAACTGGCAACAGTTATAGCACGAAGCTCATTTCAAGTCGCCGAACTTTGCCGAATAAATATCAACTGAATCGAAGACTGATAAAATTGGAAGTAATTAAATAAGAGAAATGCGAAGCTTACTTTGGTCTGTAAGAAATGATATGTTTGGTCGATTTCAAACTTTCTTACTGGTTTAACAAAACCGAAATATATAATACTTATGCTAATAATTTATAAACTTAAACATTTGAAAATTATTTTATACGCACGAGAATATTATTCAGTTTAAAAAAATCCATAGTCTTATTATTACTTCATATGACTAAGCAATTAAAATTCATTAATAAAATTAGCTTAAAAACATAATTGAAGCTTTTAAACATATTCTTTTGTATGCATAAATCAGACATTTTCTTTGATAAATTTTGACTGTAAAATATATACAGAAAAAAAGACTATTTGCTCATAAAATCTAATATATGTAAATATAACGTCTTTCCACCAAGAATAGATAGTTAACATCTTAAAAGTATTTTTTATGCATCTAATACCACTTTCGTAGTATAGAAAAATCTACAACACCATCAAAGAAATTTAGAACATGTAAATAAGGTGAAATAAGTTTCTTTACAAAAATATGAGAAACCGAGGATAATATTGTAATCCTGTAAATTTACAAACGAGAACTCAAATAGGAACTGACATGTAGTAAGTTATAAGAAAATTGAAATAACCGTACCGATATATTTTAGACAACTTCAATAAGCCAGCTGCTAGTATTTTGCTGTGGAATATTTTTCTTTAGAAGAGTTTGTTAATAATGAAAAGTATCTAATCTTTTGAAAGCATGTAAGAAATTTTTGCTCACTTTTGAGAAGAGTGACAAAACTCAAAAGAGTTAAAAATATTCTCAATATCCATCTACAAAAATGTAAACGCAATAATTATACTTATTTTTTTACTAAATTCAAATCAGTGCAGTGTTACGTAACATTAAAAAAAAATCGATTCACTGCTTTTGAAATAATATAAGAAAAGATTTCAAAATCAGGATAACATTGATTTATGTATGTCGATATCCGAAACAATATCGCTAAATAAAGTCATTATGTTAAGATACAATTTGTTTCATTCGTGGTATTTATAGTGCATGTTGTCCCGGAACCATGTTTTCACGTGACCAGCCTATCAAAAACATTCATATTTGAGTCATCAAACGATACGTATTACAAGGGAATGGTTTTAATTATAGTCTAAACTTAAAACTT
Organism: Himalopsyche phryganea; assembly: GCA_022494535.1. Classification (NCBI taxonomy): domain Eukaryota; kingdom Metazoa; phylum Arthropoda; class Insecta; order Trichoptera; family Rhyacophilidae; genus Himalopsyche; species Himalopsyche phryganea. The sequence continues at coordinate 9,256,928 of JAGVSL010000001.1, read as the reverse complement.
TCCAAAACAGTCATCTAATTTGTGTTATTGTCAAAATAAGTTTTAATTTTATCGACTTAAAATCTCAATCGAACTTTTGTTCTTTAATATTCCACCTTCTGGAGACGATATTACGGTGACACCGAGTCCACTCCGAGCTAGAGTTTTTCAAGATCTACAAGACAGGTTGTCGGAGATATTTCTGAGCACACATTGATACAAATACCGTCAACAGAAAAAAAAATAAGCCCTGTAGAACATGCAAGGTGTGTGCAAAACACACGAAAAGGAGTGAGACTCGGTACATGTGTAAACATTGTCGTGTGGCTCTTCACAAAGAGAAACGTCGGCAATTCCATACAAAAATTAAATATAGAAATATTTTAAACAATTCCAAAAAGTTTCATTTGATTTCATTCATCATTTCCATAGTTATAGCACTTTTAGTAAATGCTTAAGAAAAAGGATATTTCTTAAAAATGGGCTGGGCTCAGGGGTTATTTTATCTGATTTTGGCCGTAGCTGATCGTGTGATTTAACACTATTTCAATATAAATGTGCTCTAAATAAATAGTTGACATTTTCTATTTAAATAATCATCTAATATTGCTTTATTTTCAAGACTGAAGATAATTTAAAAATGCTATTCAATTTAATTATACTTACGTGGGATGAGACATATGAATTTCCATAACTAAATCACTGGGAATTTCGAAGTAGTCCGGATCTTTTCCATTCGCCGAGAGTACTAAAGGTAATATATCCCAAGAAGTTTTTGCGGGTTTCCATCCAAGTTTCATGCACAGCTGTCGGGAATAAGAAAGAAACGAATCGTAAATATAAAATTACATAATTAACAAGTGTATTTAAACGACATAAATATAACAATGTTTTCGAGAAGAATATAGTTATTCAATTCTTTTTTAGACAATAGTTATAGACTTACATTTTCAGCCAAGACTTTAAAGTTTGTCATGTAAAATAATTGTAATTGTAGAATGCAATGACTTAATCGCTTTTTATGAAATTTCGTACTGACAAAAATTGTATTTTTGATTTATAGACGCCATGGGAAAGCTTTGAGATGTATGGTATTTTGTGAAATAAAATGTTGCTGGAATTCGTTGGAGAAGCAAAGCGGTTGGCAAGTGACATGAATTCCTGGAGGTGCTACGTGGTAGCCAAATGCCCCAAATATGAGATGGCTACTGTCAAATGAAAATAAACCAATTTTCCGAGAATCCTTTTGAGCATTTCATAAATTATTATGTAAGTTACAAGCTCTTTGCTAACACCTAACACAATTTGGTTTTCGTTTAATACAAAACAAACAATTATTATATGACTGCGAATTTGACAAATGTACAATAGTATAAATATTAAAGGATGAAACCTCACAGAAACTGCACTTTTGTACATATTATTATAAATTTCATCAGCAACAATACATTGTCTAACGTACATATATTTTTGTATTGCAATAAATTAAACACCAATTAATATTAAGGTGTGTTTAGATTTAAAAATATTCTTTGTCAACTAACTACAAAATATACTCCAACTTATAAAATAATGTATAATATTGTTGTATTAAAAAAATACACCAATCGAATAAATAGCCAATAAAACTTTTTTATTTTTTTTGATTTTCAATACAGAAAGGGAAAAGTTAAGATTATTTTATTATTTTTTTTTTTATATCAAAACGTGTATTAATTTTTATGATCGCAGTAAAATACTCACTCAAAACATTTTAATATTTATATTAGTATTATCATCATGCGCAAAATAAAATGATTGATCATATCTACTATTTATCCAACATATGTTTAGCAAACTTACTTTTACCAAAATCGCTCTTTAGTAAAGGATATAGCCAGAAATGAATCGATGTCATCTCCAAAAAGTATATAAAAATAAACCACATTGGGAGCAAAAATGTTTACAATAAATGATGATAATGGCTAAAACCGTATGAAAAGACAGGAGATAAAGGATTCTTATAGTATACTAGGGAATATTACCTCCGTAAACTCTACGTGCATTGGGTCACCAGTAATGGTTCCGTCGGCGTTTTTGTATCCAGCATAACTGAGCAGCTGACCGTTCCAGATTCTGTAGTCATGGCTGTCGTCAGTGCGCTGTGGGAAGACAGTCATTGCAGACCTGGAAAGCATATAACCTTTAGTATCAGCGAAATTTTCAAGCTGAATTATCAATGCCTTACAGTATAACGTAATGCTAGCAAAACGCTTAAAATGCCATCACCGTAAATTGAAAACTTTTTTACATTAAAATTTTATAAAAATCACCCACTCGTCTAAGTTAACTTGAACAAAATGTCTTTAAAAAACTACTTTATAATCTCAAATAACTGGTATTTCGTTATACCGGAATTAAATTCTTTTTTTTTGTTCCATGTTTAGCCTTTGCTATGATAAAATAATTATAAATCCATAATGTCTTTATCATAAGTATTTTTTGTATGATCTTTGTATTAAATTTGTATATTCGTTAAAAGGATAATTTTCAAGAAATTGTAATGATATAACATTCATCAGCTGGTCATGTGACTGACAACTTCAACTTTTTTCAACAAGTAAACGCTGTCAGCCCTTCTAGCCTCTTATAATCAGATGGTTCTGGGATCAGATTCATTTTTTTTAATATTAAATTTGAAACCTTGAGCATGGTTTTTCGTGATTACTTTTGTCTTCGAGGTGATCTTCAGTACGTCAAAATTGTCATTATCTCATGTGGGAGTAAATTTTTAAAATATCTACTGCAATTATAATAAGCTTTAATACCCAACACTGATAACAATTTTCTTATACGTCACGTTTCAATAGTCTAAAACACTCTTCGTTATTTGTATGCAACCGTTTTTCATAATGCAATAACGATTAAGAAAATAAACAAAATTCTGTCAGGGATTTATCATGTTATAGTGAAAATAAAATCAATTAAATGCATCTGTATAGTCGACAATGGTCAAGTCCATTACTTTTGATACATGTTTATTTGTATGTTCTTTATTGGAATAACAAATTATACAAAAGTATTCAGCATCTGTCTGGATGATTTATCGTAATGTTATAGCTGATACCACTCCCTAAAAATTTCAATGATTATCTAAGCATACATTGTTTTAAAAATACGCATATGTACTCGTGATGTGTTTCTACTCGAGGTGATTGATCTTCATTGAGTTAATTACACCCACCACCTAAAATACATGGCCCGCAGACAATGTCTCAACTATATATATTGTAAGACTAAGATTAAAATATTTCAAAATAAAAAATACCTTATGTTGCCCTTGTTTGTGCTGTACTTAATATGGTTGCAGAGTGCTTCAAACATTCCGCTGGTTGTCGTGACGTAACGGCAATCAAACACCTATAAAAACGAAAGAGATTATTATTTTGGTACACGTGACTATTTACAACATATCTTAGAAGATTAATACTATAATTTTTTTTTAAATTACACTGAAATTATGCCATTTTTTCTAGGGCATCCAATCCTGGACCGCTTTTATGATGCCAGAATCCTGGGATTGGTCATTAGGGGTAATTTCATGTGTTGAACTGTACATTTAAAATTTTATGTGTGCCGATTATTGCTTATTAATAATATTTTTTTGGGCATTGCAATGGTTTTTTTTATTGTTTGGGAATCATACAGTCTTTCACAAAAACAAAATTTAAAAAAAATAGTCAAAATGTTTTTATTATTTAATTTTATGTATTTCATTCAAGCAGATTTTACCGGAAGGTATCCAAAAACAGGATATGTCCGTCAATTCAACTTCAATATTATTATTATATTATCATATTGTTCTCCATCTATTTAAGAAGCAGTCCTCCTTTGACCTCCATTTCAAATTGGCTAAAAACGGCTGTTACGAAATATGAGAAGGAGAGGAGACCACAATAAATTTTTATTAATTATATATATGACTCTGAAATCAACGTATATGGTAGAATGTAGCTAATACAACATTTTCCCATCAAAATGTCGTTTAAGGCTAAAATATCAGTTAGAACCTTTTCAAAGTAAGCTAACGATTAGTTACTGCCTGAGCGAAAATCACAATACTCTAAATGAGTGTGCGATTGGTACTACAGTAAAATTCTGTAAATCCAATTATAAATAAATTCTGAACTAATACAGATATTTATAGATTGAACTGGCATTTACTTGGTAGAACTCCATTATACTAGAATAAGATATCAAAGTATTTGTTTCTACAACATTCTAGGTATTTGATAACGGTTTCGGCTTAACGTCATCGTCAGAACTAATGTAGCTCTAGTTAACTGGTTTACCTTTAACTACTTAATAAAATTTTGTAGAAATAAATACTTTATATTCTATCTTATTAATACAGATATTTTCAGCCAGAAAAATAGTAGCTATTATATTTTATAACTTATCTTTTCTATCCAGCCATTCCACAAAAAATTGACACTAAAAAAACTGTTCCAGTTAATATTTTTAAACACAAAAATGCTTCAATTAAGAAGTGGACATGGCTTAAAAGTAATGATAATAATACGCTCTCGGTACATATTTCCGTGAAATAAAAATGCCGTTATAACACCGTTTCGGGATTAACTCTTAATCCCTTTGCACAAAAAATGCCATGTACATTTTTGCGAAGGATTTAAAAGCCGGCCCGCCTTAATTCTGTGAAAATTACACAACCCTCTTGGTGAAAGGGTGCAAGATTTTATTTTTGACATTAAAAAAATGTAGTACATAGTGACGTCCGAGTGGGTGCTTCGGCAACACTGCTGTAATTTATTTGCGAACACAATAGCTCCTTCATTTTTTCACTACGCAAGATTAAACACGTACATTTAAAATTGTTTTTTTTTTAATAATTAATCCAAGACAACTCATAGCAAAAATAAAATATTTGCATCCTGATAAGTGTGTTACAATGAAATTAAACTAAATAATTTGCTTGTAAAGCTACAAATAGCAGATGAATGAATAAACGAAAACTCCATAACAGGTCAGTTAAACATAGTATCAAAAACACTTTTTATTGTGTGTAAAAATTGGTGGGCAATTATCATGAAAGAAATTATTCTTTCTTTCATGTGTGAGTCAGCAAATTAACCTATATTAAATGAACAAAAGAGAACTGCAATCAAATTTCAATAGAAAAAAATGTAATATACTTAATCATTATCATGAATAAGAGGTTTTAGTAATACATGAACCGATTAATCAGATGTGTTTTAATAATCCATTGACAAAAATAATTTGTATAATTATTAGTTAATATAACTCACAGTTGTGTAATCAAATTAGGAAAATGTTAATAAGGTATTTGTTTAAAAAACTAGTTTATTAAATGTAAGTATCAATTAATTATAAAAATTGTCAGGCTTTATGTCATTATTATCAAATTTTAATCTGTTACAAAAATACACCTTTTATCTTACGCTATTATAAGTTATTTACGTTTGGAAAAAAATGTTGAGATTGTTCAAATAAATATGACATTATTTGTGCGCTACCGCTTGGTCACGGCAATCGGCATGACATAATTGATTTGTATAATAATAAATTATACAATTTTATTCAAGCGGCGTCCCATTTCATCACTAGTTTGCTTTCCATTTAACGTCTTAAGCATAAAATATGAAATAATTAATTTGCAAATTGTCAAAAAGCTGTTAAGAATATTTTATTACCCATTTCAAGTTTTTGATTTTAAGATAATAACTTCTCAAAATGTGAACTTTTTAAGATTTGTTACTTCTTGGGTGTTTTCGAGCAAGGTAAATTAAATTTGACCCTAAATTATAAAGTGAAATGAATAAATGTTTTATTAAACCATCGTGGTAGAATTTTTCTGCTTAACGCAATAAAAAGAAAGTTTTCTTGTTTTTATTTTAAAATAAAGTTACATCTCATCTACCTCACTAGAATAAGTAATTGAATAAATTAAAGCCGTGAAATCAGGTGGTATACAAAAAAAAAATGATCAATTTTTAATTATACGTTGAAAATAAATTATCTAAAATCAAAAAGTGAATAAATTGACATCATCAGTGATATTCATTTTTAAAATTAAAATGAAATATTTCGTAAAATATTATAAATAAAATGGTGTTATAAATTTTGACTTTATTTTAATTTGCCACTATTTTCTAGACCTAAGTATACTAATAGAATCTTTTTAAAGCTTAATGATATCGTTAAAACGTTATTTTATTATATATTTGCAAGAATTATTATTTGTTTATTGAAGTTCTGTCAAATCAGCTAACTTTAATCATTCAACATACAATATTAAAACTGCAATGTCGGTATGGAAAAAAGAATAATGATTTTGCATAAGTACTCGCAATGTTAAACCGATGAACGAAACATTAGACTGGCGTTCATGAAATGAGGTAATTGAAAAATATTGAACAGCAAAATAGATTCCATAATTTACCGAGAGCCACTTTTTACCATCGATCATATTCAAAAAATGACTCACGATCCTGTATAATTATATAAACGGGAAAATATTTGCCAGGAATACATCTTCGTTTAACTTTGCTTGACTGAATCTGTATAAGAAGAGGTAACAAACATTTTTCATAATACTTAAAAAATGGAATGAGATGACTTCAATCAGACTAGAGATTATAGGTCTGAGGGAAGTGTACAGAAAACAGTTTCATTACTAACAATAAATTGAAATCTTAATATTTACTTTTGAACGCATTTTATCGACTTTTTGTAATATGAATATACTTTTCCTATTTTAACTTACAGCTTAATTATTGTCAAAAATTGTCAGATTTAAAAAAGGTTACCTTGTTTCTAATTTGTAAATAGTATATCGATCCACACCAAAAATATTGTGAATAGCTCACAAAAACGTGCTAATACACTCTATTTCTATATAAATATATAATATAGCGACTATAAAAAGGCAAAAGGATTTATCCCTTCGTCTTTTCAAAATATTTTTTTTCGATAATCACAATGTATACAATTTAATACATGTTTTGTTTGGGGTATACACAATATTTTTTGTAAGTGCGTTACATCCTTTTTTCTTTTCACAGTCGATATAAATAAAATATTTGAGTTGCTCTGCTTTAAAATTACAATAACTGTTCATGAAAAATAATAACCATCAACAAACCTGATAAGTCCAATATTGTTTCCAATAAAGATTTTATTTTCAAAAAGGGTTCACGATATTCTCGATTTTAACAGATATAGCAATCCACAGTATAAACATATGCATTTTATTTTGACAACAAGCATTTAAACTAATAATTATCCTTAAGTCCTTAATGTAGTTGGGTTTTTCTAGATTAGAGGTATGGTAAAGTTACTAACGAGTAACTTTAAATCCTATTTCCAATGAAAACATTTTTACAATACGTAATAAAATATTAATTAAGAAATCAATTTTACAATTCACTCGATATAAAGTTAAAACTATGTAGCACTAAGTCCGGCCTTAAGCCAGGTGGTCAAAGTCTTTGTCTTCGGTTGTGGTGTTCAGGAGTTCGATTCCCAGTACGCACTTCGATTTATTTTGTGATGTCTAAATTCTCTTCCACACATCCTAAACCTAGATCCGAGACGAATTGAGAACGATTAGATAATCACGTGCCTTAATTGTGTAATCATAAACCTTCTATTGTTACTAACATTAGGTCGACTGGACTACAAAAAGTTTCGCAATACAATGTGGAAACACATTGGAAGCGGATATAATTACAAAAAAGTGCTAAGCTGTAAAAGTTAGATATCGTTAGAAGTAGCTGCCACTATGTACTGGAAGTCTAAGGTCGATGTTATGAACTCCTGTTTTGTAGATAACGCGACATCAATTATTCGGTTTGTTTGCTCGAGTAGGACGAAAGGATAAGACTTCAGTGTGGCGTGGGCAATAAATTCATATTTTAATTTGAAAAACAATGCGATTTTGACTTGTGTAATGGATAGGCTCGCTTTTGCGGAAAATTTGAATTCAACATCTAACGCCTTAAAACCTCTTTTGGGTACCCTCTCGTGGTCACAGTGATTTAATGTTTCGGTTAAATTTAACACGTTACATTTTGCATTATAACATATTATTTATAAATATAATACACCATGGAAGCAATATTTTATGTACTATTGATATCTGGTATGCATTGTAAATCTTTTTTCCAAAAATAATATAATTGTATTCTTATAATAATATTAACATTCGGCTCTCTTTTTTCAAGTCTTGTTTTCGATTGTGTACAATAAAAAAACAAATCAAAAAATCGTATTTTTATTGGTATAATGGGAAAAAATTGAATATTTATTAGTTTACTTTATATTATATTTGGTATGTATAAGAAAGAGAACAAATCATAAAAAAAAACAATAAATACTATCGTATTTCTTTAGAAAAATCAATTTTAAACAATCATAGACAAGGTTTCGTCCTATGTTACTAAGCGCTATCATTTATCTTTCATCAAGAAATGGTTAAATTAAAATGGTAAAATTAATTTAATTATAATTCGAGAATATATAATATATACGTGGCAAGCTGATAGTACACATTGATCTGAATTTGTTAACATACAATAAATAGTTTTATAAATTTTATGACCCCAATTTTCACAGCTTGAGAACTTTTGAGTGATGAACAGATACGAGTATTTTATACAATAACTAGTATTTACTGTCCAGATTTGGCCAAGAGAGAGGGTACTACCATTTAGAAGATGGCGCTATATTAATGTTGAAAGATGAATGTTAAAAATATCATAAAATGTAGTCCACTAACTAATGATACTTTTAAAAGTTTAAAGTTGAAAACAGGTCAGTTGACCTAGAAATGGCAGTTAGAATGACATATACAAATGTCACGTCGCTACTATTCACCGTTTGGGAGGAGTTTTTGTGATGGACAGAAGGATACGTGTATTTTCTGCTACATATTATAGATTAAGACACCTTAAAACCACCAATTTTAAGTATGACTTCTAAAGAGCTTCGATCGAGCAAAATCTCTTCTTTATCAAACGCAGAAAATACGCTATTTCATAAATAAAACATTTTCTTAATACGAAAAACAATACCTATATGATATTAGTATTTTTATTAACCTAATCAAAAATGAATATATTTATTTCAGATATAATATAACAATCAGTACTAAAACTATACTCACAAAACTTTAAAAGAAATCCTAAAATAACATTATAATAGATATTTTTTACGCGATACCCGACTACATCATTAGAATTCATAATGAAGAAAATGTTTTCACATTTCTTTTGTGTGGTATCATTCCCAGAAGTTACGCTCTTAAGCCGTAATTTTCTAGCAGCCATAAGTCAAAAGTTTTATGAATGGATTCCACCTCAATGAGAATATCTAAGGGGATTTTTCGCCCTCGAGCAAATCGCTACAAGAATTGGTATTTTTAACATAGCTAATATTGATTCAAAATGGGACAGAACAGATTTGGTTCATATATTACTATTATTAGTTACAATTGAAAAGATAATTTTGTAAGACTTCTGGCGATATATTATATAAGATAAGTAATGAAAAAAAAAACTGGTACACTAGCCATTTCCTATAGCATTAAAGATTTTTTTACTTAGTAATCGCTTTTGGCTTGTTAATATCATTTTTAATGTTATTGTAAATAGCACGCATTTGTCTTTTAAGACAGATATTCAGCATAATTCTATATATAGCTAATAAGTGTTACATTCAATAGAAAAGGAAAAATTATGTTTTATATTTTAGTTAGACAGTTTTTAAAGAAGAATAAAAATTATACCATCGGTATTGATATCCTCTGTCAGGATGCAAGTTATTCTACATAATCAACTACTACCAAAGAGATTGCCTGGAAAAATTCAAGAAGACAATTCTATTGTGCGGTAACTTTGTGCTACATTTTATTTAAGTATTTTATATTATGCGCAACATTTACGACATTCTAACTGTCAACAAGCATGCATCTTACATTATTAATAAAAGGCTTATATGTTTACCTTGACAATAAAATACCAAAACATTTCAAGCAATATGTACTGTTTGCAATTTATTCCAGATAACACGGATGTCATACAAACACAGTATTACATGATACATTTCTAGAGAACTATCATGAAAGTTTCTTAATGGGAAACATATAGGCTGGATAGCAATTGCCAGGAATTGCTGCTGAATATGTTTTAGTGAAAATTGTTATTAAAACTATATGTAGCAATCCCTTTATTTAGTATAGCAATAGACTTTTTTATTTAACTATAATAGACAATAAGCATGATAGAAATATTTACGCAATAAATAAATTAGCGTCTTCTCGTTGGGATAAAGTCGGATGATATTCTTTTTTTCATTAAAGGTAAGTCAAAGTAGTCCATTTATCGACTACTCTCGTATATTAGAATAATAAATTCCAAGCCGAACTGCAATATCGTAGCCTGGCGACTGTATTCATAATAAATACATCGTATTTAAAAATACAGTATTTCATTTGTGAAATTTTTAAATTTATATTAATTGAAGTATAGAATATTATTTTTGTTTATGCCCATTGAATGACATACTATATATTATTAAGTATGCATCTTTTGTAGTGTTGGATGTTTACCACATGAAATATAACAAAAACTTTGTTTTCATGCATTTGACAAATTGTTTTTAAATAAGAATTATACATCGCAATCAACCTGATTTCCGACAGCCTGTCACAGTATTCACATTTCTGATGACTGAATGTATAAACTAAGTGTTAGAAGAGTAAGTTAATGATAAGTGATCGTTGACCAATTGTTTATTATTATTGCGTTAGAACTAAATGAAATACATATATTATACAAGCTTGAGATATAAAACCAAAATATTTCCCAGGCAAAATGACAAGTACAATTTTGACGCGCTTCTTAATTATAACTACATGAGTTGCATGTTTCTTGCATCCGGAAGATTAATTATTATGTCATAATAATAATTTCCCAGATCCGCTCTACAACGAACTAACAATATTAAACAACGCACGACAGTGTCTCAAAGTAGTTTGTAATATATATATAAATATAAACCAGCAAGATAATTAAAAAAGCGATATGTTTTCTATAAGTAATGTGATAGAAAAATTGTTTTTATTTATTATAAAATCAAAGATTAAAAAATATTTTTATTCGTCATCAACTTTTCCGCAATACTGTAAAAACCAAAATATGACAAACCCCTTTTAAACCGATCAGTAAACACATGAAGCGAAAAACGTGTCATCATATCTATCAACTGATAAAGTGTTTCTTTTATATACTATACTAGTGAGTGCCCGGCATGCGTTGCAATGCCACTCAAAGAAAGTAAGGGTTTGTGTTTTAATTCCGTTTATTAAAGTGCTTTTGGATTACAGGTCCGCGCGTTCATAAAATTACCCGGTCCGAGCCCGAGTCTCAATATAACACTTGTTACCCGAACCCGACTCAAAGCCCAGATTCATTTTTCTCAGCCCGAAAAAAGCCCAATTTTTTTGAAAATAGTAATTCATTTACACTTTTCAAACAAAAGATGTAATTGTTTCCATATTTTCAGCGATATTCATAGCACATAGGAAATAAATTATTTAAGTTATGCATATTGCCCTATCGAAGACTCATGACCCGAAGATAGTAATAGAATAAATCACAAGGTTCTTCAAAGATGTCGCTGTTCGGAAGTATTTGAATCATTTTTTCAGATTTTTTTTCTTCAGAAACCTTCACGGGTGTGCGCAAAACAATAATTGTTGTAATAACAATAAAAATTGGTGAATTATTCACCTAAGTTTCATTGAAATCGGATGAATGGTAAAGGAACGCATAGAGAATAAACAAACATTCATCATAAGTAAATTGCTGTTAAATTTTAAGTTCATTTTGGGCATCACTAAAAGTACTATAATTCTTGTAGAATTAAATACTTTCATATTTTTACCTTTATACAATTAAGTTCTACTTAAAAAAATGTAAATGGTGTCAGTAGTTGCCTTAAAAATGTACGCTATCAAAAAGTTTTTAAATCATTCTCTCACGCTTGGTTTTAAATTCGTGTCAATAATATCAAATTAAGCGATAAATAAACACGACACTTCTAGAAGCGATTAGATGGTTATCATTAACCTTACGCTAGTTGGAAGAGTAGCTTGTGAACCGTTAGCGGCACGTCTCTACGCCAAGCCATTTAACTACTTTACCAAAGTCTCGTTCCTTTTCACGAAGAGTGACAGTCGTAGCAGCCAGCCGGCAATAGGCATGCTCTTATCTCTGCCCAACTTAACTTTGTTCTACGTCGTAACCGAGCCGCCTACATCTTAGCGTAGCAGTAAAAATCGTAACCTGTTTTGCGTTCATTCATAAATTATACGGTGATATAAAAAAAACTTACTTTGACATGAGAATATTACGTTGGTCGTTTAGTACCTACGTAATCCTATACTTCTATGAGGACTTTTTAAATCTTTTAAAAATGTTTAACGCTTTAATAATTAATAGTTAATAAAATAAACACGCATACAATTTGACTGCCATTTTCTAAGTTTCTCATGTGTATGTTTAAAGTTTGCCTTTTTTATTATGTATCTTCATTATTGTAATCAAATAATTCAAAAACATTTGCTTTAATTAATGACTGAAATAAATAACTGTTTCCATACATTATACGGTGCACAATAAAAATAAAAACATCTTTTGAACATCTTAACCGTTTTCAAGATAATTTTAAAACTGAATTAGTTTCACGTTAGAGATACGTTTGATAGATAATTTTTCGATTGAATTTTTTTCATTTTGAGAAACTAAAGCTGAGTAGTATTAAATAATATTAAACTATTATTGTTGAACTAGTATTAAATAATTGATATTAAGTCAACATCAGTGTTTTTAATTTTCTAATATGTTTATTTATGCATTAAGGTGCAATCATCATAATTTTCACAAACATGCAAATTAGAAAATTAATTGTATTTATTAAATAGATAATGAACATTTAAAGCAGTTTCAAATCGATATTTACTTTAACACAAGCACCATTTGTACTTTGATCGCTTAAACATTTTAATTTTAACATAAATCATCGTAATTAAGAAAAAAACATCCATAAATAAAATATATAGATATATTTCTTTTTATCAAATCGACAACGTTATAATTCCTATAGTTTGTCTAAAAAATAATAAACCTATGCAACATTTTTATCAAAACACGATTTAATTTGTTGGGAAAAAATATTATGAAAAATGAATATATTTCAATCTGTAAGCATTTTAAAAAATAAAAAGGGGTTTTAAAGAGTTATTTATTTACAAAGTGCTTCTAAACCCATCTTCAATACTCTCTAGAACATTTTAACGAGCTATTGGTAACGCTTTACTGTCAAATCACGTTCACTTGTTACTCGGTCATAAATTTTGAATAGAATTTAATGCAACAGGCGTACTTCAAACACGACATGATCCACTCTTCAGATGAAACTTAACGAGAAACAATATGTGTACTTAGTATTTCTCGACACGGTTATCAAAATATTAAATCGATAAATAGACATTACCTATATGTGTCATCTTCAGTATACTAATGGTAAGACCTCAGCGTTACAATGAGGGTATCTAATCCCGGACCCCATTTACGATTCCCTGATTTCGGGATCCAAAATTTCTCAATCCCAAGATTGGTCATAAGTGTTATTTCATGTGTTAAATTGTACATTTAAAATTTCATTTTTGTCCATTATTACTTCAATATATATACGTCATGTATAAATAAACAAAATAAAGATGACTAGTTTTGAATAAATAAATTCAATAAACAAATGTCATGTATATTTAAAAATGAAATTAGTGTAGAACAGAAAGAAACAGTTAATTTTTTAATTGAATTGAATGTATATATAAAGAAAAATTTAAGTTATGTTAATTTTATAATGTATAAATATATTTAGATGAATTTGGATTATTGAGATTTTGTACACTTCCATGTATTTTGTCACTAACGACCCGGGTTTCCATTCGTGTCCATTCGTGTGCTCGAATGCCTGAAGATGCCGAAAGGCGAAACCCGGGTCGTTAGTGACAAAATACATGGAAGTGTACAAATTCTCAATAATCCAAATTTAATATTGAAATTCCATCAAGCACCCTCAGTCGATGTCTTAAATTATATTTAGATGAAATATTGAAGAATGTTGAGTTTAAATGTTAGACCAGATAAAGAAAAAGATTTAATACCTCTTAGCACTGTAAACGATCATTAATTATTGAAAAAGTTAGCTCATCGATACGCAAGAAATTGTAACAATAAACTCACGGCGTGGTTATGTAAGTACCTGCTGCTCTTAACAGAGATTTTACGAAGATTGACATTAATAAAATGCCCTAAATAAAAATGTTGATAACGGTAAACAAGAACACATGTCATTTTATAAAATAGGAATAAACGAACGAGCGCCAGCCAGCATAGAGTTTTAAATGAAAACACTAAATTACAGGTAACAAGTCACATTTAATTTAAAGTGTTTTAACACAAATATAAAGTCACTAGTAGAAAGTAAAAGAAACACGTGTCTGATCAAAGAATGAATTTAAATTTAAAGGTTGCAAGACGCACAGCATTGTTACGATTTCGTCGCAACATGACAATCGTCACATATCGGCGACACGCACCTCGCTGCGTCGTTGGTAGGAGACGAAGGGGAAGCCTCGCCAAGAATTGCGTTAAAACTTTGATTACGCGCCAGGATGTGGAACGGGTAGGATGCGTCGGTAAAGCGCTGGAGATTGGCCTCGGACAGCCGAGTTCGCCGCCGAGATGGTTTATCATCCAAGGTCGTAGTTTTATATTTATATATTATAATAGTTTTCCTGTTTTAGTGTAACCATCTGTTCATAAATATTGTTTCGTCGTATAATTTCTGTTTTATTTCTTCATAATGTAAATTCTGTGCATCTACGGTTTCCGCATCTCGAATTAAATGTGTTTTTAACGGTAACCGTGTTTTAATTATTATTAATATCTTTCATTTGGCGTGTATCTTCACGCCTGGCGCCCAAAATTTAATTACCACATATATATATTTCTCCTTACAGAACAAAGTAAAGTGTACCGAGATTGGCAAACCTTATCCACTTCCCTGTGATAACTTAATCCTAGTTCTCCGCTGAGCTCCCATTTTACATATTTTGTGATCCCTCTATCCTATATTCTCCGTTTTTTACTTGCAATTGCTTTTATGAGAAATAAATACGTTTCTTTTTTAAATCACAACAGCATATAGGATGACTATGGCTAAATTTAAAAACATCTAAATACAAAACAAAACATATATATACGCTACTGATTAAACATGTTGCCGTTACATCAGGCTCGGGTAACTTCCGTCAGTGCGCTCCTCGGTTAGGTAGTCCTTGGAGGACCACCTCCACGGTTGAACGCCAGACCTGAAGTGTCTCTTTAATTATCTTCTTTCACAGGGCTCACTTTCGCTGTTTCTATCTCGAGCGTTATCATTGGTTCAGTTTTGTATATCACAACATGACCTTTGATTGGTCTAACCGCGTTGTCGTAATTCGCTTAACATTGTCACTGTTCTGACACTATTAAGTAATTATTTCTTTTTTTTAACAATCATTGCAGGGAATACTTCTTCTATTTTAATAGTTCTATTTAGAGTAGTAATTTTCTACATTACATATGATTACATTTTTTTTTGGCATTGGAATGTTTTTTTTTTGATTTAAAATCAGAAAGTTATTTACAAAAAAAGAGAAAAATATTTTTAAATAAAATATAATGATCAAATTATTTTTATATCTAATTTTATTTATTACATAATTATATGGTAAGTTTTACCAAATGGTACCCAAAAAGAAGACATGTCTTTCAATTTGGCTTTAAAATATTGTCCTCCATTCCAAATTGGTTGAGAACGGCTTTTACGAAATATGAGAAGGAAGGAAACTACAATAAATTTATATTTATTAATTTTATAGGTATTAAAAAAAAACTATCTACATGAACAAACCGAGGTACAAGTAGTGAATCAGGAAGTTTTAATTTGGTTTATGAATTATTTTTTAGCATTTACAGTGAATCCCGAAATCCCGGGATTGTCTAAATATTGATTCCGGGATTACGGGATTGAATAATTGACCGGGATTCCGGGATTGTAAGCCATAGTTACAATAGTGTTATAAAATCGCACAATTATTTCAGATTTCAAATTATTATTTTTAATTTGATTAGAGATTTTTGTGATTTATACTCTCACCAAATTGATCTATTGTGACTTTAACTCTTTTTAGATAATTTGTACAAAATAGCAGTTTTCTTTCAACTTTAATAATAAAAGCGTTAATCGCAACAATTTTTCACTCAAAACTAAAGAATTAAGTGTGTGAAAAAGAAATGAAAGTGGATTAAAAAGAAAATTTCAATTTATAATAAACTAATGAGTACCCAATATACGTTACAATACCATTCAAAGAAAGAAATGGTTTGTGTTTTAATTCTGTCTATTGACGTGCTTTTGGATACACAATATATTTTTTCTCTGTCTGCTGCGTACACGAATAAATCAGAGGATTTTTCTGACATGTCACTGTTTGTACGGGTTTCCTTCTTTTTTTTTAGATTTTCATTCAGAAATCTTCACGGCTCTGCGCAGAATAATTCACCAAATTTTCATCAAAATCGAGTGCATCGTATAGGAACTCATAAGGGATAACAAAACAAACACACATTTTATATACATATATAGCTAGGTCAGACAAAGTTTTCAATGCTCATTTTATATTTTACGATGACAATTGAAAAAGTAACCCTCTATGTCAGCATTATATCAATCGATCAACGGTCTACCGCCATATTGGTACGCGGTAAATAAAACTGGTTCAAAATAAAAATGCATACTGAAGTGGGATGTGCATTTCAATGAGATCTTGAACGTTTACGACAAGAGACTATTGGCTATTCAGAGCCAGTATAGTATACCGTAAGATAGCCAACGTTGAGTTGAGTAAGTATTTTGCTATTATATCACTGTCAAATATACGGAAGTGACGTGTTTATATAACTTAAGCTGAACGATAACGTATTATTTTAAACATCTGTTCAACATACTAAGCCATCAAATGTTACAAGAATCATTAGAGGGCATTGTACTGTTATGGATTGAAAGTTGTAAAAAATAATGTATATTTACTGCTTCAATGATTTTTTTATAAAGGTATAATATTTGTGAAATATATGCTCAATAAATTCATTTACAATCAATATAATAATCTTTATTAACGGGAGAATAATATTACGTATATATTATATTTTCAACGTACTCTTAAAAATACTGAAAACAGGACGTGGACCAAAAAAAAAACTTCAACTGTATATCCAATTAACTATATTAGTGTTTATTTTTGTCTTTGGTTGAATAAAATACGTTTTCAAAATTGTCAATTCAATTTCAATTCTAAGTAACTAATGTTGGATAACATCGAAAGAGCTTTACCTTTTTCATTTTGTTTCTAATATTTAGCTATGTAAAAACCAATTTGTTTTATATAAATACGACATCCACAAAAAACTATGTAGAACTGAAAATTACTAAACGCTTGAGAAGGTTAGTGCTACCACCGCAGTAAGTATGCCAAACGGACAATTTTTAATACCCTGACTACACGTTTGATGAAAAAACAATTGAATCGAGTAAATTTTTGTTTTTTTTTAAGTTTTGGAATTTTGCTTGTACCTTCGATGAATAAGAAATGAATATTTTAATCTGTTAATTATTATTAATATTTCAGTTTTGTGCAAAATATATACCTTCAACGTTTTACACGTGAATTTTATTTTTAAAGTTAATCGTACCTGTATAAGAAAATAAAAAAATGAATCGTTATAAATGTTGTCACAGTCTCTCGTCATATTTTTAACGAAGCGCATTCTTTTTCCCTTTTTTAACAAAAAATAATAAAGTAATATTTTCTGGAAAATTGTAATTTATTCAAAAATGAATTTATATGTTGTTGGTTTTATGACGTCAATTTTCTCACAATCCCTTTGACATAATCTCTTACATCCCCTTCTTTACGACGGAAAGTCGTAAGTAAATATATGTATAAGAAAATGGTTCATACAATTACTGATAAGCATAAACATAAAATTTATAACTCATTTCTATAAGTCTTATTGTACCATTGTACTGAGGCAGCGATGGATTAATTCGTTGTAATTAAAAATGTTTATACCAAAATTAAATATATGTTTAACACTGACCTGAAGTTTAGACCATTGAATTCTGCCGATACATCTAGGGGCATTTCGCCAGGCCAGCTTTGCTCCGTACACCAATTCTGTCTCAGTCAAATGATAGCTTCCTTTAGCAGCCACTTCTGATTGAACCGCTTGCCATCGTGATTCGTGTGCTGGAGTGTTTGCACTGTAAATATTAAATATTCATTTTATTTTATATTTCAAAAAATACTGTCAAAACTCAGAACAACAACATTAGAGACTATTACTGACGGGAAATAAATACAGAATATTTTTAAAATCTCCGATAAAAATACCATGAAGAACGAAACTTAAGCAAAGTTATTCACTTGCTTAAATAAAACCAATCGACAAAATCCTACACTAAATTTCTGGGTTTCACTGTGTTCTTCTGTGAAGCATATGGTCTCTTAATGTAGGTATCTTAACAGATTTTTCTATGAAAACTGCTTGTTACTCAGTTGCTCTACCTCTCTTTTTTTCGAAGAGAGTAGGGATAGAAAGATAAGGCTAGGACAGGACTACTGGTTAGCTAATCGCTCTCGCTACGCCCCTTGAGGATCATATGGGTGGGAAGAAGTTTTAGACATCACAAATACGAACAGAAATCCATAAATCGATTGAAAGATCAATTTTTGAAAACTGTCCGCACCGAGAATTTAACCCGAGACATTCGTAACCGTAGCCAACGACGCTACCAACTGCGCCACTATATATGTTTTTATAGCTTTACATAAATTATATTCTTGAGTTATACGTTACAATACATAATTTATGAAAATATACCGGGTTCTAAGTATTTTGTTATTTCTTTTAGAGAATAATATAATTAGTTTCAGGTATGTAATATTACTAAATACTTTATTACGTAATATAAATATATTAATACGATGTTCATTCTCAATGTTAACTATATATATTACATCTTAAGCAAGTATGTAATAAGAACCGGATTTTACCCTCCATTTTTAGAATGAACAGGGTGAATGCTCATTCAAATTAACTGTAAAATGCCTTACATTCAAATTAACTGCAAAACAAAATTTTACTGATTAATTTGCGGATAATTTTAAAGTAAATACTTCAGTGAACTCCATTAAAATGGCATCCTACACTTGGAATAACTAAAGAGTATTGAAATAAAATTATATTGGATTTCTATAGAGACCTCTCAATAAGTGAGCATAAGTTGATTAATTTCCGTTTTCAACTCCAGTTATGCCTTGGCGACAGTCGGAGAATTTCCAAGTTCTAAAATTCTCAATATCAAACATAGCTCAGAGAAAATTAACAAAAGTGTCAAAACAAACAGGCAAATTGCTTTAGGCTCATTTTTGATTTTATCACTTGAAATGCCACCTGTCAAATTTATGCTCGTTTATGCGACCATTAATTTGTACTTGACATTTATAAGAAGTTTATTTTTTAAAAGATGTCAGTTGTAATTAATAGAACACTACTGTTTTTTCAACATGATAATAGTTTGAACTATAAATTTTTAAATTAAAGATTACGAGTATTGCAATTTTAAATATAATTTGCTTTACTAATTGTAGCTGCGACGTTAAATAATAAATTTCAAAATAATAAAATAGAGACATAAAATATTTTACATTTTTCACTCTAAAGTACCGAAAAAAACATTATGGTTTTTCGTTAATCATTTTTTAATTGCGTGTACCAACCACACGTAATTTAACAACGTGTCAATCTAAAATAGTATGTCAAGACATAGATACAAAACATAACATTTTTGATTTACATAATTCAAAACGTATTTTGTTTGGATTTCTCCATTTTCCCAATAAATTGATGTGCTCTACCAATTTACTCACATCACAATTCTTTGATCAAATTTTAGTATCTGCACAGTTTTTAATGTATGCCTTCTGATTATTATAACACATATTTTAACAATAATTTAGACGTTAATTCTAAATTAATAAAGGTTTTTAACAGTATAATTTACAAAAAATTTTACACCTTGTTTTTTTTTCAATTTAATTAATCGTATCATTAATTTATTTACTGAAGTTTCCATTAATTTTGATCATACTAGGAATATTCTCTCAATTTTCCACTGCATTATACTTTGATAATCAACTAGGTCTTCTTAAATAGTTCACTGATATAAATTAATTAAACAACGACAGTATTTATAAATGTTAATATTCAAGCTAAACATTTATTTATAATTATGAGAAATCGCTGTAATAATTAAATTAAAATAAACACAGCGAGAAATAGAATCGAAAACTTCCTGTAACAGGCAGTAAATTATGAATATGAAAAGCTTTTAATCTATTATTCTTAAATCAGCTTTTTGAATGTACAAAGATATTTAAATGAAATCAGGATCACAATACCGGTTTGTTTTATCGATTCAGGAATTTTACAAATTCATTTTTGTAAATATAAAATTATATATCAATTTCAAATATTTTGTTTGTAACATTTAAATATTTAAAAAAAACTTTTTGTGTCATACAATATTTGAATACAATTTCGGTCAAATTACGAGATAAACTAGAGAAGGAAGAATGGACAATAGCTTTCTTTTGTGATTTGATTTTTTTTTCAAATAGTATATGTATTTGGCTCAATAGTTAGCTATATGTTTTTAATTTAACATTTCAATAACAAATACTTTTTTAGGAAAATATTAATTATACTAACAATCTATCTCGTTTTATCAATGTAACGACATTTTTAGACGTAAGGAAGAATGTAATGAAAACCGTAGAAAGAAGGACCTCAAATTCACCAATATTTATAATATTAAAATATACTTGGCAAATAAAGCTACTTAAAAAATGGTTGTAATGATATTTGAGTAGTGACAAAGATAGTGATGTATGTATGCGTGGATAAATTGACGTAAATCCAGACGGACATAGTAACATCTGCAAATGTTAAGTCGTCAGCAATCAGTGGCCGTACTAATTTGAATTAGTCCTTCCAATTTCAGGAGCCTTACGTTTGAAGCTCAGGTGTATCCTTTTTTAAGATTGTACCCTGAACAGTAAAGCGAGAACTGTTGTTTGCGTGAGAGCAGGATTTACTTAGGAACCTTTCGATCAGAAAGACTAAACCTTTTGGTTTTGTAGAAAAAACGTAATTATGTATTTTTATAATATCTTCAAGTCTAATAAAGTTCACTCCTAAATCAAGCACAAGTTTTTTTAAAGAGTTTCATTAAAAGTGATAACTAAAATTAACACACGCGTTTATTGATAGAGGTAGCCAATATATGTGTAATGACGTTAATTAAATATAAACAATTCAAACAAGTTAAAAAGTAATATTTTTTGTCACATATCATACTTACTATCGATCATATCAATTTTTAATATTACAATTTTAACACAATTGCCGTAGCAACATTTGAGGCAAGTGTATTAAATCAGCCTATTTAAAAAAAAATGATAGATTAAAGTAAATACCGGTTATTAGTTACTAGTTATTGATTTTATCGCTTTCAGGCTCATTTTCAGAAAGTAGACAAGTTAGGAAAAGTTGAACGTATGATAAACACCATGACAAAATTTGTGAAACATTTTTTTTCCATGTCCGCTCCCAATGTGGAGCATTTGGTCTCCTAATGGAGGTATCCTAACAGACTTTTTCTACGAGAACTGCTTGTTACTCAGTTGCTCAACCTCACTTTTTTCGAAGAGAGTAGGGATAGAAAGATAGGGCTAGGACAGGACTAGTGGTTAGCCAATCGCTCTCGCTACACCCAGTGAGGATGGCATGGATGGGAGAGAGGACTCAGACTAGGAACAGAAATCCATAAATTGATTGCAAGATCAATCTATGAAAACCGTCCGCACCGGGAATTGACCCCGAGACATCCGTAACCGTAGCCAGCGACTCTACCAACTGCGCCACGGACGCCGACAATTCAATACAAGTTCTTTTTTAACTAATTACCATTCAGTGATTTAATAAGAGAGATATTTTAAAAGAAGAGTTTTCAGGGATATTTAATTAACATGCAAGGTAGAAAAATAGCTAATGACTTTAAATTTTCTTTGTTATATAGCAAAAAATGCTGTGGGCTCTGTGTTTGGAATGACATTTGGTCTGTTAAAAAGCTTTATTTCAGAGTCTAAAGTACTGTTTGTCGACCCCTATTTTGGGCGGCAGGTGCGTGAGCGTGTGTGCTTAAGGAATTACTGATTCTGAGATTTCGCTACTGTAATCTGTAGCTATGTAAAAGTTAACTACATTTTGCATAAGCCTTTGAAAAACAAATAATTAAGCTTGAATATACCTCAGTCAAAGCTTTCTGTATTTGTTTCAACAAAACGTATCTCATTACGATTAAATATGTCTTCTAAGTATGGCTCATAATTTCTTTCCAGTATGGTTTGCGACTAAAATGTAAACAAACCAGACATTTGGTAGACATTTTTAATTCTTAACGGAACCACGAATTAAAGATTTGTATAAATAATACGTATATATTTTTAATAATTTACTGTCATTTATCTACTCGTAAGTCGATTTTCAACAAATAAAATAAGCATTATTCCAGAGTATTTTCATTAATGATTTTTAAAATTAATCAACGAGTTCAGTGATGGTGTTGGCTTTTTAATCGTAATTAACAATTGTCGTAATTCGTTAAGTCTCTGGGAATATAATTTGCTACTCTTTCTCTTGATAACTTGTAAGGAATTGGAAAACAATATTAATCTAGAATGCATTCGATAGTAATGTATTCATGCAAAACCAGATGCTACAACTCAAGGGAGGTCTAAAAAGTAATGCGGTGCTATTTGAATATGTGCATGCTCTGTATGTTGTATACAGAATAAACAGAGAATTAAAAATGGAAAATAAACTAATTTCCATAGTATTAAATAAAGATTAACGTCAAGTGACACAAATTTGCAATAGATAATTATATATGATGGTCGACCATAAATGGTGACCGGTTGCCAGCAGTTGACGTTCTGGCTATCCCTGATACAAATGATATTACCGCATATCCTCCGGAATCTAAATATATTCACTTGAAACGCAAATAGAAATGAGAATTTTCATTTTATGTCAAAGTCATTCCCATAATGGAGCGAGTAATTTTATTCAAATGAATGTTTTCCCAGTGAGAATCTTGTAAGGTTGTCTTAACGTAGTTTCCGTATGTACTCTATAAGAGAGAAAAACCCCTAAAAGAACAAACACCAATATGGGCGGGTTGGAATGCAAAGAGGCATAAAAAAATGTCGGCACACGAGCCTACGCGCCTTATTTTTTCAACCTTCGTCGGGATCGCATTATCAAAAGTAAATCAGATAGATTTGGGGTTTGTGAATTATATTGCGTGCGTAAAAAATCGACAAAAAATAGGATGAATTTATATAGTTTGCCTATTTTTTTTTGCCTCTAGAAGGTTTGCCAGTTATCGGACAATCACGTTATAGCGATATACATATATATATTAGTAAAAGTTATTTATAAAATACGTTTGACAGTAACGCGTTATATTTTTTTGTGGTCGAATCTTTGCACCTCAAATGGAAATTTTCCTGCATCAATCAATCATATTAAACGAGGAATCTGCACTACTGAGAAGAGTAATGATCAACAAGACAAAAGGATAACTGCTAATTTACAGAAATCAAATTCAAATTCACAGTTAAATAGCTGACAATTCGAGTAAAATATTAGTATCAATATTAATTGCATTTATTTCAGACAATAAAAAGTGTTAACTCTTTCCAAGTATACGATATTTTTGGTAGATTATATATCTGCCCCATGTAGTTAAAAAGTCTAATTGTGTTACCTCGACTCTCGTTTATTTTCACTGGTTACTATAAAAACGATAAATTCAGAATCCACTGCAACTTTAAGCCATTATTCTAAAAACGTTTCACCGCTTATATGGGCAAAATATATATTATATAAAATACAAGCTCAATAAATTCGATTCAACTGTAGAATATTGCCCTGTATAATTCACCGTTGAGAATCGTTTGTGGTTGAGGATGTCATTAATAACTTTGCGATATCTATTTAATTGAAAATAGAACTCTCTAAATCACATTATCAAACGGGTTGTGGAAAAAGAGGTGTTAAACCCTCAGGTAATTTAATGCCAGCCGAAAGTCTTAGAACCGCAAACATGAGCAGAGGATCGACCTAACTCCTAATCGAGAGCAAATATTTCGCGCTTTTCCTAGCTTTCAGTACAGTTGTAAAGTCTTGTTTGTTGACGCTATACCAAACTAACTTCTATGTAAATATCAATATGCACCTGTTTAACTTTGTTTTAAACGTACTTTGTTCATTTCACGCTAATTTTAAGGATTGGTTTGTAAAACTTCTCATATTTAAAACAACAATTTTAAATATAGCATTACAATACATCAGATATTATAATCTTGAATTAAAAATATTACGTTTTAAACATATTTAATGTAGCACCAAAGTCTTTGCAAGATAGATTAATACTTGTTGGCTTATAATCATAGACTGCCATGTCGTATCTGTTTGTAAAATCAGTGAAAGGTTGGCTACTGTTTTACTAATGTATATGCTTTTTTTAAATAAAAAAAATTGTCTGTATTATTTCCTCATGTATATAATGATCAGGACTGGTTTGGCTCAACACGAGCATCATGATAATGCCTGTGATGAGCGAAACCCTTCCTGAATACATGTGGAACATGTGGAAGCGGTACAATAAAATATAATGCCTTTCCACCAAGAATTGACAGTTAAAACCTTAAAAGTGATTAATGTATATGTAATAAACATGGTTTTAGTTTGTGTTTTCAGATATATAAAACTTCCTATAGTCATGAAATATGCAATATTATTTAAAAATTAGCGTTCATGTCCAATTATATTTCTGTGACAAAACAATTCAAAAAAAAAAAAAAATTAAAAAACTAGTAAAAAGTCGCATGTAACAAAATAATAAATACATATAATGCAACAATAGTATGGTTTATAATTATTTATTTTAAGCAATTTTTTTTATACTTTTTTCACATTTTAAACTGACTTTGTTTTAATGTATAAAATTATTTACTATTTATATGACATTTAAATAACATATGGCATAAAATAACTAGAGGCAAAACGAGCTGTATCAGTATGCAAGTATGCTTTAATGTAACATTATTCAAATTATGAATGTGAACTCATAAATGCAATTAAAACTTATGCGTATTATGTCTATAACCACTTGAAACAAAATTTGAAAGTAATAATTTTGGAATGTACAAATTGTAGCTTTGCGTATTAACAATTTGAAAGTAATGGCCTTACTATCCAGAATGCATACATATGAAATTTGAGTTATTGAAATTTCATCAAGCACTTTCAGTCGATATCTTAAATTAAAAGCATACATATGAAATTTCAATGAGATGTTCAGAGTTTCAAGAATTTATAATAATAAAAATATGTTTTAGTAATTTCACAGTTTATAATAAATAAATAATTTTTACCCGTTATGAGCATCAGAAAAAATCAATCATTTAATGTTTTATTTGACATCTTTCGCTCATTATTAAGAATATTAAAAACAGTTAACAATTTTTGTAATAATACAAACTGAAAGTGTGTATGTCTCAAAATATGTATGTACTGAAAAGTTTATAAGGGGATCTCAAATTAGATACACAAAGTTAGACCACAGTTTTACTATTAAGACTAAAATGATTTTTCCGTTGCATGAAAAATCAAATACTGAGCATGTTTTGTTTATTTACATGGCAACTCAATTTTCCCATTTTTAATTAAGACTTTTAAGATAATTTTTTTTATATAGAACGGTAAGATTAGCCATACCCACTTCACTTCATTTGTTTTGAACTACTTCCACGTGTCAAAACGTGTTTTTTTTTATATAATGCCTTTCCACCAAGAATTGACAGTTAATACCTTAAAAGTTATAAGACAAAAATATGCATTCTTAAAAATTGCAATGAATGTGCAACGTGTCGTATTTTATATTATATCTAAACCAATGTGATGATTTACAAAAACGAAAAGAATTTGGTGTAGCATGGTTTGCATGTTGCGTAAAAGAAATCCTTGAGTAATTAAAAATTCTTGCTAGTAGTTAGTTAGGCAACTTACCGGCGAATAGATGCGAAGTATTGATCAAAAAACTCTTTAGCATGCTTCAAGACTTCGTCGGCTTCGCGGGGTATATCCCCTCTGCCGGGAATCCCCATAACGCTGCCCAGACAGATTGTGTCCGTGCATTGTGGAGGCTGAAAGGAAAAAAAATAAAAACAATCAGTTATATATTTTACTTCAGTAAGCAGAATTTTTCATATATTTGTGTATAAACCTGTTACTGTTTTACAATGACATGTAACAATTATTGTTTTCTCAACAAAATTTCTTTAAATTACTAAGTGTGGTTGTTGTGTTTACTATGCAGTCTTAATTGGATGTTTAAAAAATCTTTTTAAAACCGTGTCAATCTTAAACTTATCCATGTAACTCAAAACACAGGTGCAACTATTATACAATGACCATAGAGTAACGCGTTAATCAAGAGGAATATGTTCTAAATATAGTTCTGACAGATTTTCGGCCATATAATTGTAGAAAAAAATAATCTGAGTGTTTAAAACTGTAGTGCAGTGGTCGACGTCGTTGGCTTCGGTTACGGATGTTTCGAGTTCCAATTCATATAAGGACAGTTTCATAAATTTATTTTTCAATCGATTATGTCTGTTTGTAGATGTAGCCAGAGCGATAAGTTAATTATTCCTCAATAATATCGTTGTATTTCCACTCTCTTCGAAAAATAGAGGTTGAACAACGGAGTAATAAACAGTTTTCGTAGAAACATTTCTGTTGAGATATGCTCCACATTGAAAGCGGACACGGTAAAAAAACAAGACATTTAAAAAGTCATTTTCAAAAACGAAGAGACTTTATTCAAGATGATTTATGGAAGTAAATTCCAAATAATTGAGCGAAAAGTGTGTTGGCAAGAAGCGGAAATAGACGAAAGTCGATAAGAAGGTGCGATATGTCAATGATAAAGGCTTTTTGCATCACATTTATCGATTTGCAGCAAAAGTCGTGGGTTTGATCAATCTCCAATATCTCGAAAAAGTCAGTAATTCTTAAGCTGATTTGTATATAGTTTTTATTTAAAATAAGTTCTTAGGCCCTTGATCCTCGGGTTATTATCCTCTTATACAAACCTGCAATAGTAAAATGTTATATTTGAGGTCATTTTTAAGAAATATCCGTTTTTATAATTATAATAAATATTATAATAAAATGATAATTATAATAAATCACTTTTCAAGTATTTTGTTAAACTACTCCGCAAATTTTTTTTTTTGTTACATGAAATTAAATTAAAATTTAATCATTTTATTTGATAATAAATCATTGTTGAATGAATACATTTCAATGTCTTACTAAACTGATACAAAATATCTAATCGTAACCAGAACTGATGGTTTAATAAAATGTAGATTGTCATGTATGAAAGGTTTAAGAGTAAAAACTAAAACATTCTGAGTCGGGCTCGTGCCTGGTCGGGTCTAATTATACTATGCTTATAGCCTTTGCACAAGTGCAAGCAATAACTTGACAAAGTTTTATCGGAATTGGATGAACGGTATTACATGAATAAGGCTAATATACCGTATTTACTTAGATATCAATCTACGATTTTAAATTATCATGGGCTGATAATGTGATGACAAGCTCTTGCAATAAAACAAAATACTGACTGAAATATTGTTATAAAACAATTGAAACATCGTTCACATTTTCTATTACAGACAGCCCCGTAGGATTTCCTCGAGAAAATTGTCGCGAAATATTATTACTCAACTTTATTGTTGACAAAAACAAACTATTATTCTGTCAGATAAATTACGAGGCTGCTTATTATTTTTTTAAACGAAATTCTCTCCGGAATATGTACAATATAGATTTCGCCATTATAGTGAATAATTTCTACATACAATACGATTTAGATGCCATAATATTTATAGCATTAATGAAAAACTTGCTGCGATGTAAAATTGTATAGTTTTGATATTTATTCAATCTATTGACGTGTGGTGACTGTAGTGTTGTATTGATTAGGTTACTATGAAATTGTATTAACATTGTATTGTATTGTAACAGGTCAAACTTTTATGTATAACAAAACTTGATCTTGATTCGATTAAAATGTGTAGTGTATATTTAACTGAATAATGTTTATATTTAGAGATTAGTAATCTATAACAGTGTCGCTATTTCCAACTGGTAAAATTATTCCTATTGTAATAATTCCTTAATTTAATAATTTATATCTTTCATTGAGAGGTATTAATAAATTTTCCATACTATCTTATAAATATGTAGCTATATATTTACTCTAAATGCAATGAATGGATGGTTGTTCGTAAATATTTAATGCAACTGTTAGTTGCTAAGATCTTTACTGCCTTGAGATATTATGATGAAACCATTTATGCCACACTTTAATATTTAACATGAAAGATACGATTATTACACACACGATGAAAATCAAAAATCATAGACAAGTTGTTTATTTTCACGAATATGATATGATACTATTTTCGTAACAAAATAATACTATTTGTTTTCATTATTGATTCATAAAATATTTATAGCTTCAACTCGGAAATAAATTTTTAACATTTTTTATTAACTCTCGTGAAACTCAAAACATACCGCGGAAAAGAGTTTTGCGTAAATTTCAAAAATCTGTACGATAATTAATAGAGTTGAAATACTCAATATCGATAATATTTTGACCAATTGATGTAACGTTCAAAATTGAAATTGTTCAGGAAAGAGTAAAAAGTGTTTTTATCTAAAACATTATACGGTGAGTTTCGTTATGAATCTTTGAAATGTACTTCTGTAAAATCTCGTGTTTGCAGATACGGGATTATACGTAGGGAATGTCGATATAGTAGTAGCTTACATCAACTGGCTGGATTAGAATTTGTAAACCAAAAACCATTATAAAATAATATTTCTCTTCCAAAAAATACTCAATTTATTTTTCTAATTTACATCATTTGGCCGAAACCTGCTCTGTTGTTTTTAAAATGATATCCAATCATTAACTTATTTCCGTATTTTTTGATGGCTACATCGATTGGACAAAACACCGTCGATATACTATATTTTTCATGGTTCCAGCGATTACTCTGTGGAAATCACTTCTCAACATAAAAATAATATTGATCACTTTATAAATCGATTTGTGGAAATAAGAAGACTAACTTAGATATAAATTCATTTATTTTTTGCTTTTTTTGGTGCCGTCTTTTATCAGGTTGTAATCAAAAAGCAATACGTCTGTCAATCCTGGGTCCGTGGTGTTTGATAACAAGCACTATAATTGAGTCTCCAATACAAAAGGTTTTCCAATCGATTAATGTATTTGCATTGCGTGAATATATTATGAGTGATATCTAAATTCGAGATGAGAGCGATTAGTTTAACAACTAGTCAAGTCCGAGCCCTATTCTATTACTCTCACTCTCTTCGAAAAAGACAGGTTAAGCAACTGAATAACAAGCAGTTCATATATGACAACCTCTGTTGAAATAAGCTTTATCAAAATTTTATTAATGTAAGTATTCTATATATCCAGAACGATCAATATTGAAAAGCTGTAACAAAAACTTAAAAAAGAATATTCTTTCAAGTTCAAAAATGATTTAAATTATAGAACGTGTTAGTTACTAATATAAAAATATAATTAACATAGCCTTGCATTAAACTATAAAAAAGACTTTTGAAATAATATGTCACCATTTCTTGTAAAAACACGATGCAATGTATTTCCACAAAAACACTTTATATAATACTGCAGCACAAACTATCTTCAAACGTATCCTTCTGTTATTTTATGCTGACAAAGTGCGAGATCTAACACTTTGAAGATACATGGTAATCTATCTAACACAAAAGACGATTAATTATTCGAAATGGAGAAGATACATGTAATATGTTAAGCACACCCTTATATGTTTTGGATCTTCCTTCAAAGCTTGTTTCGCTTGATTATGGTGGGTTATGACTTGAGAATGTGTTGAACATTGTATGTTAGTTCAAGAAGAAATTCAAGCAACATAATTTAAACGATAAATAAAGAAATTTTGCAAAATTACTGTTGCTCATAATATGCACAGATTTTAATAAACTTTAGAAAAGGTAATATCGAAGGTGTTTTGGCCAATTAATTTAGGCCTCAAAATTGAAATTGTTTAGGAGATATTAAAAACTTTTTATCGAAAAAATTATATGGTGACTTATGTTATGTTTGTGTTAACTCAATATGTTAACTCATGTTTGCAGATACGAGATTATACGTAAGGAGTTTCTATATAATAGTGGCTTACATCAAGTGGCCGGATCAGAATTTTTAAACCTAAAACCAATGAAAAATGATTTCCCTTCAAAAAGTTTGTCAATTTATTTTTCTAATTTACATCATTTGGGTGAGACCTACTCTGTCGTCTTTAAAATGAGGTCCAATCATTAACTGATTTGCCTATTTTTTAGGGCTACATCAATTGGCTAAAACAACGTGGATATTTATTCTGAAATATCGTCACTGTCAGACCTGTTCTCATAACGTGTCAAAAACAGTATATTTACATCGTAATCCGCCATTGGACGATTTTAATACAATATATTTGCTTGTACTAAATTCCTTTGAGAAAATTAATTAAGCTGCATCAATATATTCGAAAAACAAATATGCTGTGACTTTATGTATTATATTATGATAAAACTAAAAAAAAACAGTAAATCTTCAAGTAAGTTTCAATAACGTGGTAGTAAAGTAATTCTGGTTGGATTCACAATAGTAATACTTATTTTACCGCATTTTTTCAAAATATAAAGTATTTTTCGTAATGATTTTATACTATGATTGTCTAAAATCGCCATGTGCATAGTAAACCAACTTTTATGTGCAAGTAACTGACGTTTTCAATGAATGCAAAAAAACACAACTCAATAAACACCAAAAACTATAATAAATCATGTCGCAACCGCGTTCCCTGTCATATTGATTAAACGCAAAGTTCTCAAGACCGCATTGTACAACATACAGACGGAGTTTAAGACATCTCAAGACAGAAGACACTTCTATTTGTTAACAGCCATTTACTTGCTGAGCAAGGATACTATTAATTCGCTATCAGAGTCTCGGGAATTCCCGACAAGTAGTTAAGTGTTCGCGGATACCTGTTCAATTCACCAACCGCAGACGTGGGGCAACCATTTCACCAATTTCATCAGAACGGTGAGAATGTAATTGTTTTTATGTATAAATATAAGAATAAGTCGCAGTCTCACATTAACACTGCCTTACCTTTAAGGATAAAGAAACAGTTTATTAAAAATACGTTGGGTTATCGCACTCTCTCTGGCATATGACTTAAATTTTATACTTTTATTTCATACTTCCTCTTTGTCGTAACCACATAACTGATAATTGTGAATCACATACCCATTATTGTAGTCTTATTTTATCAAAAATAAACTGTAAATATTAGTGATACGTATTTTAATAAGAATTATGTTACATAGGTGTTAGTTATTTCGGTACCACTCATCATAGTTCTGACACCTTTGATGATTTGGTGAAGCTGATAAGTGAAGCTATCAGTTATATTGTATATTCTTAAACCATATTAAAATGAGGTTTATCCAGTAGAATGTGCCAGTTCAATCAATAATTTATAAATTAATCAAGCAATCCGATATGCAGACTATATTTCTAATTATTATATACTTAGTATTTTGCTAGTTTAAAAATACACAAATAATAGAAAGTTGTTGACAATAATTCATTATACCCCTTGTATTTAATATAATATTGCTGCCAAATTTTTTTATTTACAGTTTGAGCTCAAAAGCGGCAAAGATTTTTTACCATGCTCAAGAGCTATGAAATTTTCGTGTTAATTTGAAAACTACTGTTACGAATTTAATGTAGAATATTTTTTCTTAAAATGTCATTTACAATATTACCAGGTTGAATAATGCATGGACACAGTATAACGAGGTATATTTTATCACCAAAAACGTCACTCAACAACTGAGATGTATTAGGCCAGTTTGGCAAGTATTTCGTCAGTTTTCGTGGGAGAGATTCAACGAAATTTCACGTGTTTGTTTTATTGGAGAATAGCTGATATTTCGATCATCTTGTTCCAAGTGTTTTTATAGAACTACACTTACTTTTAAAACGGATTGTGAATAAATTAACTGCAACTAAATTACAAAGACTCGGATAACAATTATAAAATAATATATACAAAAGTAATTTAAGATATTGACTGTGGGTGCTCAAATTTTGCACATTTAATAAGTACAATATTTTCATTCGTTTTGGTATCTATGGAACAGTTCTATCAGCTCTTATTGATTGACTGGATATCATTCAAGAGTTGATTTTATTACTCTATTTTGAAAAAAGCAACTAAAACAACGATGTATTTAAGGACAGTGAAAAATAGAATTCATTAATAACAAGAAAAAGAATAGTGTACATTTTTCATGATTTAAGATACTAATTGCTTTTAACCGACGAAGATGAAGCGAAGAGATAAAGGACGTATCATGATTATAAATTAATACCAATTTTAGCTGTATTTTAAAATTCTATAAGAGATAAAACAAAATCTTGTTGAATGTATGATTAAAATATAAGTCACGTAACCAAGCAAATAAGAAACGTGTGACGTAAGCAAAAAAAGATGCCCGCAACATAAAGTTTACTTTGGAACATTTTTTCTTTCATTTTACAGCGTTGTTGCAATATTTATCACTTGATCATGGAATTTCGAACGAACATACTAATATTCAGAATTTTACAATATCTACTAAACATTTTACGAGCATTATGGTGCGGCGTATAAAAATAATTCATACACCATCAAAATATTTTACACTCACGGTATCAACTTAATTTGATGTACGACACAGTATCATGTGCGCTTTTTTGAGAGCATCAAATGTCGTGAAAAAGGTCGCTAAAATAAGGATGGAACTTGAATAGTTAACGTTCAACATTTATTAATTATTTATTGCCAAATAAAAAAATCGATATGACAATTTTGGTAACATAAATGTCGTACATTATTTTTTCTTCTTATGGTACGTAAGAAATGCATCTCAAAACAAATTGTTTTACGAAGATGGTTGTTATTATCGTTCATCTTCTCTTTTTCGGAGTAAAAATTAATCAAAGGACGAGACCAGTAACGAACAAACTATTAGTTAATTGCTTTCTCTACGTTGTTTTTTATGAAAGGTTACTGAGTAAAAAAAATTGTTTTACAATTACAACTCTTTATTTTTATAAATTTTTTTGTAACCCTGTTTACTCATAATATCTAGCATAAGGTCTCCTCATAAACGTCATCTGAAGAGAAGTTGTTATATATACAAGAACAAATTGTTCCTCATGTCACCCAATCTCTCTTTTTCGGAGAAGAGTAAGGATATAAAGATGGAATAAGAGAGCACTAGTGGTTTGCTGACCGCTTGCGCTACACCCTGCTTTTAAGATAGGGTGAGTAGGGGAGAATTAAGAAATCACAAACTTCCATCTCTTCAAACATAAATCAATAAATCAATTTATGAAACTGTCTGTACTATAATTTGAGCCCGTGAACACCGAAACTGAAGACAATAACATTGACCACTCAGCTATAAGAACGGAACTCAGCTATAACCCTGTTTACTCATAATATCATATGCTATATGTCTCCTCATAAACGTCATCTGCAGAGAAGTTGTTATATATACAAGAACAAATTGTTCCTCAGGTCACCCAATCTCTCTTTTTCGGAGGAGAGTATGGATATAAAGATGGAATAAGAGAGCACTAGTGGTTTGCTGACCGCTTGCGCTACACCCTGCTTTTAAGATATTGTGAGTTGGGGAGAATTAAGAAATCACAAACTTCCATCTCTTCAAACAGAAATCAATAAATCAATTTATCAAACTGTCTGTACTATAATTTGAGCCCGTGAACACCGAAACTGAAGACAATGACATTGACCACTTAGCTATAAGAACGGATTTTTCTTAAATTTAATCAGATTTTAATGAAATTATACTATTTAAACAACATCTTATATTAACTTAGTTCAAGTTGTTTCTCACTATTTTCATTACATACAATATTATAATTACTATACGTTTTAGTTTGTGTATAACAAACAAGTTTGTTTAGAAGTTACCAAGTTTGTTGAGAAAGGTACTTAGCGATATCTCTTGCTTCACAGCTGACCTGTCAAATTTCAAATTTTCACTACATGCGAGGCGACATTTCCCCGATGCACTTTCTTAGTGACTTTAGTAGCATTTTTGAATTTAATTTGTCCACATATAATAAATTTTACAAAATCATTGATTCCACAGCCCCAAAAAGGTCATTTAGTCATCGATATGTTGAAAATTGAATGTGTCACCTGGAAAATGTTGTAACAAACAAAATGGTCCAAGCTAACTTTTAAACGATAAATATTTTCATTGAAGCTCAGGGGCAGTTTGACCTCGAAAAAATTCTTTAGAATCTTATTCATAGCATTACTGACAGTCAATAGAAAAACGTTGAAATACGTTCCAATGAAACAGTTTTCCGTTGAAAAGACAACTCAGATCATTTTGTTGGTTACAACATTTTCCATGTGACGCATTCAATTGATCTCAATATTTAAATACTTTATACATAAAATTGCGATGATTGTGGTGTACGTAGAAATAATCACCGATAAGAATATATTGAATCAAATTAATATTACTAAATACGTTGTCGATGCTATTGTAAATATACATAAAAGCCACAATTTCTGCATTATTAACTCTCTTGTTTATTGCTGTCATGGTTACATTTAATTCACAATATATATATATTATTTTAATACTTTGAAGACACCTCACAAAAAATGAAACATATACAACTTTCAATAAGAAAACAGAAAGATAATTAATAATAAAGTAGTGATAATTATACTTTTAAAACCTTTTTAAGATGTTAACAGTCTTGGTGGAAAAACATTATATTTTAATAAATAAAACACAATTCATTTGTACCCTCATCATGAGCATTATCAACTGATCATCAGAGCGAAACCGATCCTGATCATTATAAATATGTGGAAGTAGTACAAATGAATTGTGTTTTAATATATTTTTAACTTTTAGCAATCCTTATTTAATACGGCGGAATACTTAAGATTTATTTTACCATACAACATGTGTGTAGATGTTTTAAATTATTCACACCCAAAATCACCAGGGTAATAACATATTCAAGGGATGGAATTCCCTTATCAATCTCACTGTGCTTATTTTGATAGAAAACAGTA
This sequence comes from Himalopsyche phryganea, assembly GCA_022494535.1. Lineage (NCBI taxonomy): Eukaryota > Metazoa > Arthropoda > Insecta > Trichoptera > Rhyacophilidae > Himalopsyche > Himalopsyche phryganea. The sequence goes on along the minus strand of JAGVSL010000001.1, from coordinate 9,221,293 downwards.
AAATTAAATCCAATTATAATTTGATATTTACTTGACCTCAATTTTGTTTATTCAAAAATAGATTTATTTTAAATGGTTACGAAATAGATACGATGTTTGATAAAGAAACACTGTGCGTGGTTATTTTCGTAAAAAGAGACAATTTGCCACACACTTTTGGCAATTCAGTAGATACTAGCTTAATTTGTTACTGAAAGAAACACATGCGTGCTATTTCATTAAAATACTTTTTACATGTTTTTAATATATAAAATGAATTCTCTGTAACATATCACCAAATGTTGACAGAGTTATATATAGTTCACCTACAAAACTACAGGGTCAAAACAACCATATGGACTTGTTCATTGTTTTTCATTTGAAGTGGTGAGTTATATATATTTTTTACTCAATCAACTTTGTACTATGTTTACTTTCACCAAACGGAGCTCCAAAAACATCCCACATATATATTTTAATGACTTTTCCTTTCGCCATTCATTCGTCATGATACAAAAAAAAAAAAAAGAATTTTGTTAGAACACCAACGCCATTATTAATTTGCTAATAAAGGTGGTTTGAGAGGATTTTTGTGATGAAATTTATTGCATGTTTTTGTTTCATTTGAGGTTTAGTGATTCACAACAATACAACTTGTACTGCCTTAAAAAGCTCATACACAATCCTCATTGTTTGAAAAAATATTTCAATTTACAGCGTGTTTGTAAATATAAGTATTATACAAAATTCATATTATTATTGACCATCGATCTCTACCTTGTATTATTAATTACAACATCCCTAATTTAATAAAGCAGAAAACAAGAAACTTGGGATTCATATTTGGAAAAACTTCTTTAATTGTAATTAAAAGTAAATTGTTTTACAAAATACTGCTGAATAACGTTTTAACGAATATATTTATATAAGTTTTTTTGTAATTAAACTTTTTCAACGCTTTCAAATATATCTACAAATTATTTGAGTACTTTAATGAGACAGGTTTAACACAAATAACATAATGTGTTTAATAGGTATACGATTAAAATAACTGGAAAATACCTTATTTTTAAGATGGATTTTTAAGGTTAAAATTGAAAACAGGGTTCTAAATCAAAACATTTGGAAACCTGTTTTAAGACAAGATTTTTACGATCTACATGATCGAAGTTCATTATTTATTGAAAATAATAAATTCCTATATTTAACAAAAAAACGTTTAATCTTGGGTGTGGTTGAATTAATTTTGTAGTTAATCGATGAAGAAATATCGCATGGCAGTATTCTTGAAAGCTTTTGCAAAGTTACTTTTCTAAAGTATATCGAGACATGCCCGTGAGCTTTGCGACCCGTTGCAGCCTGCCACTTGATATCTTACGCTTAACACAATGACACATAGTGCTACGATCCTTGCGTTGAATGCGCATCTACGACTGCCTACGCCAGACGTTTTCAAATCGAAGTATATAGATAGATCAAGGGTGCGCTAAGTTTTATTTTATTCAGTTGTCAAAAATAAATATCATTTAATGGATATAAATGGATTAAATAAACTCGTCTCCATTTTTTCGCCATTTATAAATTCGACATTTAATTCTAGGAATAATTTAACACCACACACTGCGTCAACAAATAAATCGTCACAGACCATTAAAACTTAGCTAAATTCATGTGATTGGTCATTGACAGCGCGTGAAGGTAAACTTTTAATTTTATCTATGTATATATATACTCCTGGGCGTTTGTCCTTTTCAATTGCAGTGTTTATGGTTTCAAGTCGTCATACAAAAAAAGTTTTATATGTATGTCATGTTTATATTCTTTCCCACTAATGCAATAAGATACCACTAACGACAACTGACTACTCACCCTTTCCTAGTCCCATAGAAATTCGTACCCTCTTTGAAAAAGAGAGGTTAAGCGTTCTCTTATTCTTTTAATTATAAAAACATTATATTTTTATGCTTAGAAAAAATTATTATGGCAATTTCTATGTTTGGCAATAAATAATTAGTGTTTACTGTGAAGTATACAAGCAAATTTCAACTATCATTTTATTACAGTATTTGATTCTTTCGAAAAAGCTTAAGGCATATCAAATTAAAAATATTAATACTTTTTACTGCTTGGGAGCATCTGATGCTAAGCTATGTGGTTGTACAACACGTCTAGTGCGCTTTAAACAACGATTAAGTTGTCTGAGCCGTGAAAAATCATACGATTTTAAATAAAAAGAAAAGAACTTATCCATAATGTTTTTTTGAAATATCATTACAGTACGTTAATATTCCGCTTGCGTTTCAGGTTTTACATTGAATTCTCATAAATTATTGAGGTGTCTGAATTAAATAAAAAAACATTGCGAATGATCACCTAAAAAATATAAAATATATTGTTGAACAAAATCGAACGTTATTGTCAAACAAAAACGAGTGGGAACGATAACATATAATTTATTTACAATAAAAATGACCTACAAAATAACATCGTATTCCAAAGCTATATTATATTTTACGAATCAATTACGACAATCTTTTTAAATCCGAGGGAAATAAAATATATTTTAAATCAAAGATGTCTAATATAAGATTTAAATTGGAATTTACTACATATTAAGCATTTAATTATTTCTAAACAGAATCATCACAGAAAACCATCGTAAGTCAAATTTTACAGGAGATCGCAAACAAACTAAAATCGCAAACGTCAAATTCATATTGCAAACACAGTCAGAATCATAAAGTTGTATGTTGGGCATGCAATACATTAGGAAGGAGCTGAACAAGTATTATTATCAGATGTTTACTATTATATGCGGAACTTTGGGATTCGTTAACTGAAAGACTTAAAGTGGACTATATAATTGTCGGCGTCCGTGGCGCAGTTGGTAGCGCCGTTGGCCACGGTTACGGATGTCTCGGGTTCAATTCCCGGATTTATCGATTTCTGTTCGTAGTCTGTGAGCGTTTTTTATATCTAAGACTCCCTCCCACCCATCCTATCCTCACTGGGCGTAGCGAGAGCGATTAGCTAACCACTAATACTAAGCCCTATCTTTCTATCCTTACTATCCGTTAGGAGACCATTTGCTCCACATTGGAAGTGGACATGGAAAAAAAATAGCATAATTAATATGATTATCTTTCTTCATATTAATAATAGGCAAACCAAATTTTGCCATTGTGTAGAACTAAATACGATGATTCGCAATACTTTAAAAAGCCAAAATACCTCTAATGTGGACTTGCAATAGTTTATCTCTGAGCCACAGATTTCGTATGATATTTCGTTTCGAAAGTAGGGATAGAAGGATAGAGCTAGGATAGGACTAGTGGTTAGCTATTCTCTCTCGCTATCCTCCGCGAGGATAGGATAAGTGGGTGAGGAGGGTTTTAGACATCTCAAACACTCAGACTACGAACAGAAATTCATAAATCGACCAAATTATGAAATTGTCCGTACCGGGAATTGAACCCGAGATATCCGTAACCGTAGCCAACGACGCTACCAACTGCGTTACGGATGCCGACAAAAAGTCTATATACTCGATCCAAAATAAAACAATTCTAAAAAGTCTGTTTCGTTTAGGTGTATCTTTTCCTCGCAAAAAAGTGCATGTTCCAAATTCAATGTATACGTCAAAATTTTGTAAAGCTTTTGTTTTTTTTTATATCATATGTTTATGCTGTGTTATATATTAATTATTTTCGCAAATCATAATTGTTTGATTGAGTAAATCATTATGAGTTTGTGACGCGTTGGATTGAACTTCATTACCACTAACAATATAATTTTAATTAATTTGGTTACGGATAAAGCAATATGGCATACAAATTTGAATACAGCCCCGGGATCGAAGCTGACAGACGTCTTCTCCCTTTTGACAATTATGAGAAATATTTAGATTCTCTTGTGTTAACAGAAGACCTCCGCAATCTGAGGAGCACTAAAACCGCGAGGATAATCGCTGAATTGGGTTACAGGTACGTGTAGTATTCACTATTCAATAAAAATAAATGATATTTTTCCTTTCGGTCTCTCTAATCAAATATTTAAACTATTTTCATATAAATTTAGATTGAATAAAAAAATTTTTTATGTTTCATAATGGAACATTTCAATAAGTTGTTTTACAAGAACTAGTTGTAATTCGCTCACTGGTGAAGTGGCTAACGTCGTTAGTTACGGTTACGGATGCCTCTGGTTCAAGACCGGGTGCGGAAAGTTTCATAAATTGAAAGTTTTTTCAATCAATTCATGAATTTCTGTTCGTAGGCATGAATATTTGTTATGTCTGAAATTCCCTCCTACCCATCCGATCCTAAAAACGGGAAATAGCGTGATCGATTTGCTAACCACAAGTCCTGTCTTAGCCCTATCATTCTGTCCCTGCTCTCTTCAAAAAAGAGAGGTTAAGCAACTGCATTACAAGCAGTTCGCCATATGGCGAACAGTGGCCATATGCTCCATACTGGAGCGGACGTGGGAAAAAAATGTAATTCTGTTACTCAAACTCAATCCTGATAGGTTAAGGTCATAATGGTTGAGCTAGTAAAGGACTTTTAATCTGATAATAGGAATTTAAACACAACATACATCAATGCCTATAAACATAAAACCCGTAAATTGATAAAATAAAACATTTCATGAACGTTCTTTTTGGAGATTCGAACCTGTGGCTATGCAACCCTCATAGGAAAAACGCAAAATTTCTTTTTATAAATGAAGGGGGATACTGAAAAGTCAATAGCGTGTTTTATAGATAAATAAACGATTAACACTATTAGTGTAAGCATGCATGTTATATTCACCAAAATATACACATCCATTATTTTGATGAATATAAATAACTTATTAAAGAACAAAAAAAACGAAATTATGACGATACATCTAATACTGGTAAAATCTCTTAAACGAAATTAACATATTAATTTAACTCTTTATTTCTTTTAAAATATGTGTTGTTTTATGTTTTTTATACGATTAAATGCAGCAAAAGTATGAATTATATTTTTTGGTGACCCATTTATTTTCGGTAAAAATATGAGCATGTGTCGATACATGATATAATTTATGAACAGACGTGGGAAACTTTCCCACCAAATTTGCTGCATATTGCAAGGGCGCTAGTAAATTGAACCTTTGGATAATCCCCGGTTTCGCAGTGTCAGGGAATAAGGCCTATCGAGAACACGCGCTTTCAGGACTAATTAAATTTACGCCATGTGAAATTGATTCACGCCTACCGATGCCGTCGTAGCAGACAAGGATAATCAAGTAAGAAGGGGAAATTATAAATTAACTCAATTTTGTTTTACCATAATGCGTTGTATTGAATAAACTGCTAGGGGACTAAAACAAATTGACTCAGATTGAAGCTCACATTACGGCTTAAGTCTTTAACCGGAAACTCACACAAAAGAGAAACAGATAACTCTTTGTTGTAAATGAAGCTTCATTAATTATTCTTACATGAAAAATCAATTTTAATAATCGCTTTCAATGATTCATCGCAAATAAAATACTTTAGTTAAAATTATGCGAATAACTTGCACGCTAAGATTAGCACTACCAAAAACCGATTGAATTCATTCGGTGTATTACTTAATTATATTATACTAGTGAGTACCCGGCATGCGTTGCAATGCCACTCAAAGAAAGGAAGGGTTTGTGTTTTAATTCTGTTTATTGAGGTGCTTTTTGATGCACGTGCCGATCGGTCGCATGCACGGTCTGCACGGGCCGAAACTTCATAAAATTACCCGGTTCGAGCCCGTCACCTTCAGGCACAGCCCTGCCCGAGCCTGAGTCTCAATATCACACTTGTTACTCGAACCCGACTCTAAAACCAGATTTATATTTCACAGTCCGAAAAAGGCCAGATATTTTTTTAATATGGTAATTCATTTATACTTTTCAAACAATATATGCTATTGTTTCCATATAGCTAACGATATTCATAGCACATGTGAAATACAGTATTTAAGTTATGAATATTGTCCTATGGCTGACTCATGTCCTGAACAGAGCAATAAAATAAATCTGAATATTTTTCAGAGATGTCGCTGTTAGTACGTATTTGATTCTTTTTTAGATTTAAATTTTTTTTCTTCAGAAACCTTCACGGGTGTGCGCACAACAACTCACCAAATTTGGTCAAAATCGAATGAATGTTAAAGGAATGCATAGAGGATAGACAAACAAACAAATCTTCATTTATATATATAGATTAAAAATGATAAGCTTGATTTTTAACATATCCGTTACATTTATTTTGTTAACTCCCACAGATGAAAGGTTTTTTATTGCGTTGTGTAGATAATCGTATAAAAAGTCTTACGAAATGTTTTATGATTATTGGTTTTTAACATTGTTTTACAATTCATTGCTATTTTTTGAGCATTCATAAACAATAATATCAACAATTTAACCCATTTTATGTAAACATTTCATTAATTCTAAACTGTCCAGGAGTTAAATATTATATATTTTTTTAATACATAGATCAACCCTGTTAAAGTTGTTGTATGATATTTCTTAAGACACCATCTTCATATATTCAATGTATATTCATTTAGCATTGGAACCATATTTTTTTTGTGTAATTACATAATTGCAGTTAATAGAAAATTTTATTGTGTGTTTTAATTAACACTTTAATTACAAAAATAAAGGGAATCTGTTGTATTATTTCCATTTGTTTGAAAGTAGATATTAATACTTTCTTATCGAGAATTACGTATTCTTCTGGTAAGTAAGTTCAATTTAATAGTGTTTTCTATAATACATAAAATAGGTGATATAAAATATGATATAACCCAAGAAGATAAACATTTATGGAACTTTTTTCATTCAAGGGATGCTTTCCAAATATATCTCAGCACGCTACTCCATTCGCAGCAATTTTTAGTTGTATCTGTATTAGTTCTCAAGCCACCTGTAGTTAGGAGTAAATATTACTAAAGCTTTATCTTTATGGGAGGACACAAAAAAATATCTCATAACGACCAGTGAACGGACGCTATGCGCAGCAATTTCTCGCCCATTATCGATACTTAAAAGTCTGTTGCCGATGATAATCGCTTTTGAGTGAAGCTTTGAGTATTAATCTCGTTGATATTGGCCGAGCTAGGGCTTTTTACGGTCCTCTGATATTTTTTCTTCCCCTCAAACCCCCACGACGTATACTTGCGCCACTTTTCACGACGTCCTGCCTAACCGACATAAAGTTTTTCTAAATAGAACTCATTTTATAATTCGCATTTGCAGTGAATATTTTATTTATATAAACTAATAACTGTAACACAAATATTAATTTTTTCTTTGTGTTTAAAGTGATTCTATTTTTTTTTTCATTTTTTGCAACTAATCTGTATAGATCTCATGGTGAGACTCTGACGGAAGCCGAGTTTGACAGGCGTCGCGGTGTCATTCAAGAGGTCGTCCATCCGTCGGTGAAGCCTCACTTCCTGGCCGGAAGTGGCCACTTCTCGCAGGATCCCCTCGTAAAAGAACTGGCGATACGGGAGAGAGAAAACAGAACGGATCATCTTCATGTAAAAGTTTTTGATGGTTTTCTCTTCAAAATGTCTAAATGTATGCAATTTAACACTGCGTACTGGTAAAACGTCATAAAATATAATGGCTTTAAAAAAACAGTATTAAGTAATATTGTAATTTTTTTATTCTGGCAGAATGCATAATATCCCTTTGACTCATTCATACCAAATCTTATGATTTGTATGCTAAAAAGATTATTCTTTGTAATGTATAAAAAAATCTTTTAAATCACAAACAATTGTTCTTGGCGGAGGGAGTACTTTAGATAATTACGATTATCTCAGAACGTGTTTTTATGACAATGCTTTTCGGCAGTATAACCTCGATATTATATTTAATTCCTGCATACGTTTTATTGCCAAAGCGATAAACGAGACTTCCTTCAAGGTTGAGCTAACTTTTGCTAATCTTTTACTTTTTTTCAGTCAACTAGCGGTAGCAATGAGAAGATCAGAAAACGTTTTCATTAATTTTTGTTTATATTAAAAGAAGTCCACGATTAAAACACTTATTTATCACTGATGTAAAAAGAAAATATTTCTACTAATATCTATTCTTAACAATATGATAAATGTATGCGGGTTAAAATTGATAACAATACAACTAAACAACTTTTCACATCGTAAGCAATATGTCAGCAGACGAGCGTTTCCATCTCATTGTCATATCCTAGTAAAATAAATTTAGTTAAGTAAACACAGTATCTCAAATACGCGAAATAATATGGCATTATACTGTATAAAACAGAAAAAGAACCCTTGGAAAAGAATCATTCATTCCTATTCAATGAGTTCTTTACAAGGATCAGTCATAACAAAGCCTTTGAATCCATACCAAGCATCTTGAAAGGATAAATGAAAAAGACAATTATCAAAAAAAGATCATTAATTGATATCCACGTACTATAGACAGGCCTTTATACCAAAGAATTTAATGACGCAAGATTCTTAAGACAATTCAAATGTATGCAAATAATGATGACTCTACAGGCAGATTAATTTTTTTTTTAAATATTTTAGTTATGTATATTACAAATACGCTTAATTCTTTAATTTAATTTAATCTATTATGAACAATATATTCTTTAAGCAACTCAAGTAAGTGATTTTTATGTATCACAACAATAGCAGATTACCATCATTACAAATTATTTATTTCTTTCACTGTTACATTATTCATATTGTTGTTGTGCCATAAAATTTCAATAATGATCAGGATACTAGTGTTTTAATATTTACAATAAAATAGCGCTAATGTATCACAAATGCAAGTTAATTGATTGTCAAACAATTATGTCCGCTGTATTCGTTTCGTCAATATTTGTCTGGATCAAGCATCATCAACTCTAAGGTATTAGCGGTCAGACTTAATAAAAGTCGTTAAACTTTATAAATATAGTTGCGCCGAAAGTGTCAGCTATTTTTGTCAATACATAAACTATTTCGACGGTTGTGTACGAACATAAGTGAAGATATAATGAAAGATTTAAAAGTTTAAAAAAATACATAAGTTAGCAAAAATAATTATGATTCAATTATTGTGATAATAGATTATCTGTCCACAGATCTTTCGCTTCTATACCACGGTTATATTTACATGTTTTTTGAAGACCGATATCAAAATGCATATTAAATTTTAGAGCACCGTAATTTTAGCCAGTAACACGGAGGGCCAAGAATAAATTGATACAAAAACCGCCGATAATGGCGGTGCCATATAATTTGCGCTGATCATTGTGCTGTCCATTCCATAATAAAAAGGTGTATTTATGAAACCATTCTCTATAGTTTACACGCCCTTTTTTTGAGAGAAAAGCGTCTTCAGTATAATCTTGCCAAAGATTTATTTTTATTTTCTTCAAATTCTTTTACATTTTCCTCTTTGAGTTTCGCACTAAAAAGCTTAAAGCAATAAGACCAACGCCCATAAAACATGGAATTGAACCATTTGAATTCAAAAAGCGTTTAACATATCCAATAAACGGGGCGATTTTTATTGCAATTTTTCTACTCGCTTAAATCTGTCCTATCTCACCAAACTCCAAATATTTATTGAAATAAATTTTGAAGATTGAGGTGAATTCTTTGCTCAAGGATTAGTTTGATTATCACATGGAACGCGTTCCTTATTGAATATATTTTAAAACAATATAAACGTTTCTTATATTATAAGGTTAACACTTTTAAGCAAATATTTTAAACATTGTGGTGAATATTTAATTGTAAATAATCCGAAAAATCGCAAGCCTATTTATTTTTTTTAACCATTCGCTGGCAAATCAGTTTGAAAATTATTACTATGCAGCATTATAAACTATCCTATATATGTGTGTCTTTGTTACCTGAAGCCCCCTAAACTCACACCATCTACGGGTCTTGTAAATCATCGGTGAATTTTTCACAAACCTTTCTGAGCAAATGCACAATAATCATGAATATATTCATTATAATATTCAAAAGGATATTATACATAATTATGACAAAAAACCACAAAATTAATTTACTTTATTTTTTGATTACATTAATACTTTTTACAATTAAGATACTAGAAATCAAAAGCGGCAATATAAATCAAACAATCAAAACAGGGACCAAGTTCAAGTGTTTGCGTGATATTATATCAAAAAGAAAATAAGGAAAAAATAGGTATTCTTTCAATAATGACGAATAGTATATAATTAGTTAATATTTTTAACTGAAAAAAATATGAATCGTTGATGTAATTTAAAATACATACTGTTTCAATTATTGTCATATATTTTCGCAAAGCGATTGGATCTCATCAATTCATATATATTTTTTTAAAAATAAAACACTGTAATGAAAAACAATATCGCATCTTGTATACCATAATAATAAACGGGTGCGAAAAGTAGGTATGCTACAAGATCTAATTTCTTTTTCCCTAATGATCATATTGTTTTTCAAAGAGTTTCGTTTATCTGGCAGTTGAAATTGAGAGATCCAATCTCTCACGTACGACGTTGAAATTAACACTTTGTAGCACAAACAGAAATCCACTTCTCCTCCATAACCATTTTGAGTTTACAAAGGCTTTAAACAATACTTCTTTGCCGTGTGTTTTTTTTTTCAGTAAAAGTATAGTTCACGTTAGGTAGGTAATTCATTTTTTCGTATACATTCAACGCAACTATTGATTCTATTTATTATTTCATGGCTAATTTTCAATACTCTTATCAGTAGTAAATTAATAAGTATGCAAAAAATGTTGCTAAAATTAGCAGCAAAAAATATTTATTTCATATCGTGCTCATTTATTTAAAAATAACAAAAGAAAATATCATGACGATTATAAATGAACGATTGATAATAGGGCTTCCAATCCCGGGATCCCGAGAAATCAGTCAGCTATTTTTGATTTACATATTATATTGTAATGATAAATGTAGTGTGCTCTCTCTTTAACTCATATGTCGTGCCTACCGCATACAGGGACCGAAAATTTATTGTTTTTTTGCATCATTATCTACAAAAAACAGTTGAACACTATTTTTAGATGTGCACGTGTGAAGCTTTAGTCGTCTAACTGTAAAATGTCTTCAACTACTAATGAAAATACGTAAATGAAGTAAATTATTGAAGTTATGAATTTTTTTTTCCGAAAATTGAATTCCTTACCCGGCCATCCGTGTTTATAATCAAAATTACTATCTATCCTCTATATTATCTAGAAAAAAAATTTACAATTTTAAACATGAAAACCTGAAAAAAACATTGAAAAAAAGTCAATCCCGAAATCCGGGGATCAGAAAATGTGTCCGGAATTGGATTCCTTAAATGATAAAAGCTTTGAAACAACTATTGTTAATCTGTCCGCAAGTTTTATTTATATGTGTGACTCAGTTAGCAATTATTTCTCACTTAACATTTGGTAAGCACATTTCAATTCATTTTTTAAAAGATGCACAAAATGTAATTTTAATGACATTCTTTCGCCCTCAATCTCGGGACTCGTTAATCGTGTTCGATGTTGTGATATCATGTGTAATGTCAAGACCTTTCAATAACATATTAAATAGTTAATCTAAACAGTGTATAATAATGTTCATTGTTACTGTTTGGGTCTGTAGATATTGTTGTTAGAAAATTTGATTATTATTTCACTGATTCTCGATAATCTATTATAACAAGACCGTCGTAAAGTTTAATGTTTCAACTTAATATAATTGTTACTAAAGCAAAGTACAATACAAATGTGTTTACAGCTTCCAATAACAGCTCTATTAATAAACATATTTCGAAGTTTGTAGATTACCCACTATAGTTACTTACTATCATTGTAAATAATTATTTTTGATTAAAAAAGAGGAGTTTTAGACCGTTTATCAAAAATTAATGTTTTTAAAGACTGGTCGTTACCCATCACTCGTCGAATAAGGGTGTGGATTTGAACAGTACTATGGCGGTTGAGTAACTGTTATGTCTAGAGTTAAAATCTCAGCTTTTCGAGCTTAAATATGGATACTAAACTTGTCTTCTTTCTTCACAATTTTGCTTCGAGTAGCTATGTAAAAATTTTATTTCATTTTACCAAAAATAGGCAATATTTTAAATTATATAGATACTATGCAGACGTCGCACCACATACAATAATTATTCTAATTACATAAAACAATATAATATATTATTATCACATTGTCGATTTAGAAACTAAACTTAATGCGAATACGTTCTATTTTTCTATCAGTCTTACTTAATATCATTATTAGTTTAATTATTATCTAACAGAGTGCGCACAAAATTATACGTTGCATTTATTGCATTAAAAAATTACCTTCTCAAATTAACTTAAGTTCAGGAGAAATTTAATTACGTCGAAAGTCAAGAAGCTTCAATTAATCAACTTTATGAATGAAAAATCTGCATCTTTTTCATTATTCCGTAGAAAATTTAAATTTACTTCATTCATCGTTGATGATGACAAAACTAATCCAATAAATTATCTAAAAAATATTTTTTTAAAGTTTTGCTAGATGTCTAGTAACTGTTTTTTTTTTGTAGTGAGTATATATTTATCACCATTGACAGTTTTTATCAAGTGGTTAATCAGACCATCGTATAAAATGGAATTATTTTATGGAACATGTTAACATACAAAATAAATTTTCATCTGCTAGTATTGTTATTTTCATTTGTCATATTTTTCAAGTTGTCCCGTCAACCATATCCTGCAGTATGAATATGCAAACCTTATTAACATGCACGACATCGTGGATGTTTTTTTTGGCTAAAAATTAGACTATTATAAAGTAGAATCTGATATAATGAAGGCATTGTTTTGTATATTGAAAGTCATTATAACTAATTTTCAATGTTCACGCACATTTCGAATGCAATTTTTTATGACGTGGTTATATCTAGTCTTAAAATAATTATTTTGTACTGGTAAGTTGAAATCATTTCCACCGTTGTATTAGTAAAAATAAGCCCATTTAATACACCTTAACACACAATTTATGCTTATCTGCTCTTCTTGCTAAAAATATAATGTTTTTATTTTGACTTCAAAAAATCTTTTTCGTCTTCACTTATATGTCATAATTTATTTGCCAATTGCTGTATAATTTAATTGATAAGAAGCAAACATTTTCAACTGTTTTTATTAAATTTTTGCACCACTGAAAGCTTATAGGTATAATGTATCGTAACTAAAACTGGCCGCTGCCTGAGCTTTCCGATTAGACATTCACTAAAACTTTAGATCAGATGCAGTATGTATTTCCGAATCACCTATTCATGCGATGCGAATATTCAATGGCGGGAGATCTTTGAAAATGATTAAGCACTGGTGCACACAAACTATCGAATGCCTTCGGAATGAAACAAATTCGTCTTGCGGAACCTTTAAGCTTTGAAGGAAATATTTCTAAATTATTTCAAAGAGAAATTTCCGACAAGCAATGTCCCTTTGATTTATGATATGCAAATAATTTATTACTAACTTATAAATAACATTATTGCTTACTTAAGTTCAAATATTGTACAGAAACAGTAATTAATATTAAATTTCTGAAAATTTCATCACAATCGGTTAAATGGAATCATAAAAATATTTGACAAAAACAAAACAAAATATAGACAAAAGTTTGTTTCAATAACTAAAAATAATAACAGGCGTGTTTCAATTGAGTGAATTTTGTAATCAAACGATATCATTTAATGCGATCATAATGGAAAATAAATAAAATTATTCCTAAGCGTTCAATACATTAAACATAATTCTAAAAAAAACATGATTATATGTGTTTCAAATAATGACTGTAAACAAAAGTGGCCAAATTAATGAGGGTACGTTGGTATAAAAACGACGGCAATTACACTTTTAATCTATCCACCCCATGGTACACGATCGGAATATATTATATGAATTCACTTAACGTAAAAAATATAACAGCATGGATAAAGCTTTGTTATGCCTGCTTGTTTAAATACATTTCGATGTTGAAAATTATTCGTTCACTCTATGAAAACAATCGTTTTGAATTAGTATAAATGCATTAAACTATTAAAATAGTATCTTTGTTGCAGTTGATTTATTTAGTTTTAGTGTCTGTTAAAAGCATAATATTTATTACGATACAAATTTTAATACGGATACAACGACAGGCCGGATTACATTAACATTACTTACTATCATAAGTTATATTAGATTTATAACATGATTATCTTCCTAGTATAACCATACCCGTTATAGACGACGGTATTGAAATGAAAATACTGAATGTCTAAAGTAGCTAGTACGTCGGAACTGTGTGTGCATTGCATAACATTTTATTTTCTATAAACCCCTCGAACGCTTAGGTCATGAGAAAATTTCAAAACTGCTTCAATTATTATTTTTTCTAGTGAAAAAGTTTTTCTTTATTATAAGAGGTTCTTATTTGTATTAATTCAATAAGTCCCTGACACTGATTGTTTTGTGTACGTCACGTAAATAATATTACTTGCGACAGTTTAATATTAGGGGGCTAGTTTGTAATGTATATCGGGCCGTTGAAACTTTCGCCGGACGAGATTTCCCTCGTGCTCGATTTATTTTATTCCCAGTAAACCTCAGGGTTAACAGTTTAGATTTACAGTCGCGTCGATTATGGAAACCGCAAATACAAATAAACGTCCAAACAAAGTAGGGTCAAACATATGGCTTTCCTCCTCAGATAAAATTCTTAATTTACGCATGCACTCATTTTATTTATGAGCCATGAATTTTCAGACTCCTTACATAAATTGCTTCCTCGCTGTAGAGTGAAGATTGATCAACGTCTGCAGTTTAATTCTTCAGAGGCAACGAAAGCTCACTTTTGTACTTTAGCGGCGTTGGTTTGAATGTACACCGCACAACTAACGAAGGAGTAAAATTATTTTTACAAAAATAGCTTCTAGGTTTTGTCACATATTTGCTAGGAAACAATTGCGATAAACGGGCAATCATTTTGTTTTTGTGCTTTTCTAAACAGGGCTGAAGAAATTAATTCAATATTCTCAGGCATTCGCCTCAGAATATTCTTCTTCTGCCAAGCTTGCAATAAATTATCTCTTAAATGATGATTCTTATCTTTTTATATTTCTAAATAGTAAAAGTTCGTCATATATATTAAATAATTGGAATTCTATTTTATGATAGATAAATAGAGAGTAATCAGTGTATTACTATCGAGTACCCGGCATGCATTGCAATTCCACTCAAGGAAAGAAATGGTTTGTGTTTTAATTCTGTTTAATGAAGTGCTTTTGGATACACAACATTTTTTTGTTTTCCGCCTGGTGCGTACACGAATAAATCAGAAGATTTTCCGAGATGTCGCTATTTGTACGAATTTGATTCTTTATTTTAGATTTGTTGGATTGTGAGATTGATTTTTATATATAATAAGACCTCCTGTAAGTTAAAATTAAATAGTTGAGAGTCAGGCTCGGGCGTTATTATACTATGCCTGTATCCTTTGCACAAGTGCAAGCAATAGCTTGACAAAGTTTTATCGGAATCGGATGAACGGTATGGCAGTGCATAAGATACGAACAAACCCATATTGATTGTATATATTAGATTGAAGCATGGTATATTTTTTTCTGGATATCGTAAAATGTCAATGCACTGATGGAAACAAATCACATCTTAGAATGCATAAATACCGAATTTAAAAAATATGTATCGCTGCCTTAATTTCAGACGCTGATATTCATTCGTCTCAGGAACAAGCTCGGTCATCAAATATCCGCCTACATAGACTACTCTGAGAGGTTGCTTTCAGGAGACTGGAGGCCGTTCTTCCACGAAGGCAGCTTACTAAGACCACTGCCAACCGATTTGAGTTACTATTATTGGCATCGTGGAATTATCCAGAGTAACATTTCCAGGAATTTTAAGGTAATATTAACAAATCAAATTCATATAAAAGCGTTTTTTTTTTTAAATTTCTCATATATTTATAAGAAATACAGACATCAATTTGATGGCAACGATTTTATATATTGTTTACATCAGGTGCAAATTGATATTAATGAAGCATAAGTTGTTTCAAACATACATATAATTTCTAATAATAATTGAAAGTTAATATTGATTATTTTAACATATTGCATTTTTTTTCATTCATTTTAAATTTAAATATTTTCTGTCTGTAATTAGATAACGGAAAACGTAGTATGGTTATTTCAACTTGTTGCAAATCGTTAACTTACTTTGAAAAGGTTCTAACTGCACTTGACCCTGTTTTGAGATACGAGCGTTTGAAATTTTGACTGATCATATTTTGTGTTTTGACGAAAAAAATGTATTTTTAATTAGTGAGATAGCATATATTTATATATATAAATATATTACTTGTTTTTCAAATAATTTAATTTGAACTAAAGCCTTTATATTAGAAAATAATTAGTATATAAGCTTTTATTAGAACTGACAGCAATAGTTCGGATGAAAAGATTTTATCGGATATTTTAATTTTATCAAACAAAACGTTCTGATTTTTGAGATATTTATTAATATTGTATATTATCACGACTTGCGGAACCATATAAGCTAACAATAAAATTATAATACTATATACTTTGAATGTTTGAACGAACTCAGTTTACTTTCGTCAATGACCACATCGATAAAACAATATAAGTAAAGGGTAAAACAAACACCAACCATCGAGCAAAGAATATTCGACATGGAGTTAAAATCTCTTCGAAAAAACTGTGCTATTTATGATTTTTCTGTGAAATGATAATAAGCAGTTATATCGATTCATAGAACCGTATAAAACAAATTTATGAAAAAAAAATGTGTGGATAGAACTCCGGAATACTGCTAACGCCTTCATTGAACAATATATGACTCTGAAATCAACGTATATGGTGGAATGTGGCTAATACAACACTTTCCAATGAAAACGTGATTTTAGGCCAAAATGTTAGTTAGAACCTTTTCAAACTAAGGTAATGAAATGATGAATAAAATATATATCAATATACACCAAAAACATTATTTTACACTTTTCTCCGTTAGTCTGAATTGTTATCGTTATATATAATATATTATTGGACAAAACAAGTTTTCGTTCTTTATGCTTTTGTGCTTTATGTACTGCCAACAGCACGGCGTGCTGCCAAAATAAAAGAATAACTTTTTCTAGAATATATTTATTTTTATCTTTCTGTTATAAAATATATAATAAAAGTATTAAATTAAATTTCAACTTAAACAACAAATGATATATTTATATTGTAGATACGTACAACATTTGGTTTAATTAAATTCACCCAAAATTCATTACATTGTATTTAAATTCTGAATTAATTGCATATAAATAATAATTAAGCTGAATCGTAGGTGTAATTTTTTATTATACTATTGACTTTAAGGTCAGTTTAAATACAATTTTAACTTTTTGAGTACTCCTTTTCGTAAATAAGTAATGTGAACCAACTTAGGGCTAACTTTTCCGAACAAAGGCGATGTGTTTTTCAGTAGTGTATAGCGAATAAATAAAAACAACTATTAACTCACAAAGACGTACACTGGCATAAGTGCATGGATCAAGAATAAACTTTGAGCGCTGAAAAAGCTCCGGGCAACATTCCAATTTTATAACCCTAACAAAGTTTTTTCCACTGTATGAAAACTGATACAAAAACTATTGCGAACTTAAATCTAGCGATATGATCTTTTTCTACGTTTTGAGATATTTTTAATGAGAAGTAAAGAAACTATATTGTTAATTGAGTCTTCAATATATATATCTATTGTATAAATAATAATGAGATACTAGCTTTTTGGGTACTGATTGTGAATAGATTGTAATGGAAAAATGCAATTATTTTTATTCGTTTATAATCGTTATAATTCATTTGTATTTTTTTACAATCAAATATTCAAACCGAAGACATTAAAATAATGACAAATAAATAAAGCGAATAATTATTAACATAAATATTTATTCTTTAACGACCGGTTCGCAAAGTTGTAAATTCTCACTTGCTCGACTTAAATGGTAAAAAAATTGTTTTGTTTTTGTAAAAACAGATTCCTATCGTTAAAAATTGAAAACTATTTGGTTAGTAATTAGTTCCATAAACGGTAAGTAACTAATTCGATAAATATGAAGCGATAAATCGTCAGTAATAAATAATAAATGGTCAGTTAATAATTATGTTTGGTGAGTAAATAATTGCCAAAATAAATGAAGGTTACGTTAGGTTTAATTAGTAAACTGACAGTTTTATATCAATATCTGATCGTTTAGTTTAATACTCTATATAAATTACTAAGCGTTTATTTAATAATAAATGAGCACGTGTATACTGATCATTTATTATTATTTACTGAACCAATAAATGCAGGTCATATTTATTTTCATTGGAATCACGCTTATAATAGTATAATTGTGAAATTTTTCAAAAATTCTATTAATTAACAATATCCGCAATACTGTTCGTCATATTCGGTTGCGGTGTCCACAGATTCAAACACTCGTTCTGATTTCATAAACTGATTTTTGGATCGATTTAAAGATTTCTGATCAAAGCCATGGATGTCTCTGAGGTTTACATTATATCTATTAAATTCTAAAATACCCTTATTTACAAATCCTTTCCAACTAGTAAGTCAACTTCTGTGAATATTCTTGAAAGGAGCGGGCACGGCTTAAACAGCAAATATTAAAGGAATGTCTAAAACAGTATTTAATTTCAATTTGAGTTATTTTTTATGAAACGGTTTGTTTCTGGCCTTTTTCTTCCAAATTGCTTTTTGATTGATGATACAATAGTTTCATAAATCTATTATTTAATAATGCTTATGAACGATTGCCTCACAATCCTTTTAAAATACGCAGTGCATTAATGGTAGTGGTACTGCAGAGGTTTTAAGCGATTCGAGCGATGCCGTTTGAGTATTTATCGATGCGGTTGTCATAAAAGAAATCAACACGTAAACCCTTCTAGTCTAAGCAGGGATTGTGCCCGGCTAGTCATTAACTGCTGCGGTCATTTACGGACAATAACAGTTCGCTACTTTACCGACTGCGACACAATTGGCAAGCCACTATACTTCCGGCACAGTAATCTTCCGACTCAGCTACAGTAATAAAGCACTCAGCATTGGATTAGTTAAGTTAAAGCTATGTTTATTCGTCACATATTATACACAGTTTTTTTATCTTATACTAAACATCTATTTTAAATCACGATAAATTGAAGTTGTTTTCCAATAAGTCACCAATTAATCTTTACATTTTGCTCTCCAACAAGTATTTTTATCAAAACATTTTCGCCGCGTACAATATATGAAGAAAATTGCTTATTTTTTAATTATTTCAATGAAGTGTGTGACATTTATTTAATCAGGACAATTTTACCTAAATTCATCTTGCCGTATTTCAAATGACAACATGAAAAATTTGACATGAGGATAATGAAGCTGCACAAAATTTTTTTGCGCCAATACTTTATTACCATTTCAATTTCTACGTAAATTTATTTACAGCTTATCATTTCTATTGTAAAAGGTTTATGAATTTTTGTAATTTGTTGTACAATATTTTATTGATATATAATTTTTTTTTTAATTTACAGTATATGAAAACAACGTAATTTAAAAACTACGATGTTGTTCTTATAATAAAATATTTTTTTTGTCAGTATTTTCGTAATATAAAATACTTAATTAAAAAAATAGTGTTTTATTCATAATTATTTATTACTTTAATTCAATTGAAATTTTATTGTATATTGAATTTAATAATAGTCGTACAGTTATTCTTGTTTTATTTCAGCCAATGATCACAAAAAGAGGTCTAACTTTCCAGAACAGGTACGACCACAAGATAATTTACATTGATCCGAACTTTTTGCCAGGGTCAAACACCAACCGTCATAGAATTTACTCGAAGAACTACGCTCAGATAGAGCTTTACGATCACTATGTGCGGCAAAAAACTTAAAATCTCTCGAGTCTATTAATTAGCTTTCTTACTTGAGACTTTCTATTGTTTTTCTATTCATTAAAAAAAGATTTGCATACTGGCTAATTAGTCATTTTAACCTCTTTAGTATGAAAGATGAATATTATTGAAACTTAACTAAAGAGAATAAATTAAACACATTCTTACCGTCTTTCACTGAACAAATTAGATAGTTTTATGAATTATTAGCAATATGGTACAGATATTACAAGAACAGTAAGAAATTCCACTTGAGCCTCGTATAGGACGGTTTTGAAATAACACAGTTGATGAATTGTGACATATTTCTGTACAACACGCTTCATATATTACAGTTACAGCATTTTTTTTATAAAAAATTGATCCTATAATGAAAATAAGTTTAAATTTCACGAGAGAATTACAACAGATCTTGACCCCTTATCACGAAATACGCTAAAAGCAAGCAATCGCTTATTCCAGAATGTTTAAAGCCTAAATCCAAAAATACTACAGAGTCCTTCGTTAACGAAAACCCACAACCGATCTTGAACAGAACCGAAAAACAGTCGAACGTATATAATTATACCCGTAAGTGATAGAGAAAAATAATATTTCGTATATTTTTTCGATTGTATATTAAAAAAAATAAAGGATATTAATACACGATATTTTTTGGAATGCATACACTAATTTTGTATGAACTTCAAACCCCGTATAACACGACTCTTTGTGGAACCATATGACCGTGTTATACGAGCCCCAAGTGCATATAACCATAAGTAAGATATAGCGTTTATATGACGTTGGATTATGTGATTGAAATAAAAGATTTTCCATTGGTAAAATTTATTTAAATATATATTTTATCAATGCTCAAAAGGAATTGAACTTTAATACCATAAAGCTGACCGCTTGATTAAAAAATTAATTACCCATGAAAACCATAGTACTTTAGTGGCTTTAAAAACAAAGTATGTGGCAGATTAATAGTACGATTAACAGCAATCTTATATCAACTATACAAATAGAATATTTAGTTCATTTAATTATACTGGTAGGTATCTTTAAGTTCAGTGAAATACAATAAAAATAAGACGTTAAATTGCTGTGATTAACTTTAAGTATTTTCCGATAATTTAAGAAATTTTGAACATCTTTTCTTTTGGTTATGGAATGAAGTTTGAACTGTATGAAGACAATTAAATATCAAATATTACCAGATTATCACTTTTTATGGTTTTTTAAAAATAGTGAAAAGACATAATAAAACTATCTAAACATCTTAGTTCTGTTGAGTTTGAGAAATAGATATATATCTATAAAGTTTGTCAAAGCACTAAGTCTGATGCATGCAACGTTCTCATAATCCAGTGGCTCACAAAATAATAATGCTAACTCAGAGGAGTGTTATTATTTCAAACAACAGAAGGAACAACGATGACGATATCGCAGACACCCGTACTATGAATTAGACATATTTTCCGAATTATTTTCGTTAATCATTATTTTTAATTTACATAAATGATTTACAACAGGATTTATAGAAAGCAATGTTGAATTACCAATAAACATCAAATTTAAACCAAGTTTTTTTTGCGATGAGATTTATGTACAAAAAAATTAGAAATATACTTTACCTATTGGTAAATGAAATGATTCTGTTTGCTTGAAACATTTTTTCTCACTGTAAATCATGCAAATACTTAATATTACATTTAAGATATCGACTGAGGGTACTTGATGGAATTTTAATATCAAATTGGAATTTTGAGATTTTGTACATTTCCATGCTTTCTGTCATTAACGACCCGGGTTTTGCCTTCTTTCGGCATCTTCAGGCATTCGAGCACAGAAATCATTTCAAGTTCATTCGTGTGCTCGAATGTCTGAAGATACTGAAAGGCAAAACCCGGTTCGTTAGTGACGAAATACATGGAAATGTAAAAATCTCAACAATTCAAATTTACACAATATTACTTCATGCTAACATAATATTTCTTGGTTGTTTAATTAAACAAATCTGTTTTTTTATATGTTTACGTAACTAAATATGTATATTAAAAATTCTCATTTGATGCTATATTAGCATTGGATGATAAAGCTGATAATTTGTCAGAACATCACATTAGGCAGATTATATCAAAATAAATGATGTATCACCATGTTTATACCACACAAAGAGTTTTACAATATATTTATCAACTAACTGGACTTCTATGAAAAATCAAAAGTGAAGTAAACATGAATGCTAAATGGATTAACACTCTTAAAGACTCATAAAGTAGCCGAAAAATTATCATATCGTATTTTTTTATTTTCATATTCTATTGAATAAAGTTTTTGTTTAATTAGTATATACTGCGCTACTGGTTGTCATTCTAGATCCTTTTGGAGCAAGAATAATCTTCGGCATCTTTTCATTAAACATTTGCCGAGCAATCGACGCGGAAAGCTACCCACTTTTGTCCAGCGTTTGGCCATACTGTAAATCTAAAGAGTTGTACCATTGTTATAAGTACACAAGCATGTCACCGCATAGTATGGGAGAGCGCCCGTCCACAGACAATGGCAAAAGCTAATGAAAATACGATAGACATTTTATGCATTTATATTGAATACATTTTATAACTGACGGAAAGCAATATCGTGTTTTAATGAAAAAATGTTTGCTGATAAATATCTATAAGATAGATTTGTTTTATTATGTTTATATTTACCTCGTAAAAACCATTTGATATTTATTATATTATATCACTAAGTTATATTTTTTTATAAGTTATTGCATTTCCTTATTCATGCAGTATAAAGATTAATAATGAAAAACTCCAAGAGCTGGCATAGAATTTTTTTATATAAAAATTCATAGATCAATTTAAAAAAAAACAGTGTTTTCATATATCCATTAAGGGATTCAAACAATATAACTTCCAGTAAACACTCCTGGGCTCTTGTGTGGCATAGTTACGCGGTGGTCAAAGGTTCGAATTACCGACATGC
The DNA here is from genome assembly GCA_022494535.1 of Himalopsyche phryganea. Taxonomy (NCBI): domain Eukaryota; kingdom Metazoa; phylum Arthropoda; class Insecta; order Trichoptera; family Rhyacophilidae; genus Himalopsyche; species Himalopsyche phryganea. The sequence continues at coordinate 9,198,324 of JAGVSL010000001.1, read as the reverse complement.
ATACATAAATTTTTCATATAATTTAAGACATCGTCTGAGGAATTTCAATATCCAATTTGAATTGTTGAGATTTTGTATAATTTCCGTGTATTCTGAAGATACCGAAAGGCGAAACACGGGTCGTTAGTGTGAAAATACATGGAAATGTACAAAATCTCAACAATTCAAATAAATTTTTCAATCTAGTTACTTGTTTGAAGCTGTAAGCATTTATTTCTGAAATATGTCATTACTTTTGACAGCTACCGATATTATTATCAGGCTACTTACCAACTTTTTAAAATAAATCTCTCGATGGTTTTGGATGGTTTGGTAGTTATCTAATGGATTATAAGCATTCAAATCGCAGTGTCTCCTGGGAAAAAATCTCTCAATTTTTTTTAGAACTAACCAAGCTTTTGAAAAATACAGAAGGTAACAATTCGAAGTAAATCTGCATAAAAATCTTTCTTATGCAACACTTTTTTATATTAGCAATATCTATTGGCATTATGCCCAAAATGAAAAATGTTCATTATGCTTTAGCATAACTTTAAAACAGTTTTTCACAGAGAATGTGTTGAAAGAAATAAATTATATAAACTCATATTGCAGCTTTCGTTACATGTACAATTCAAATTCTATTCAATTAAATTATAAGTCTCTTAAAGCTTTAAAATATCAAGATAAAAAATAATTTAGTTAATTTGTTTTTATGGGGTGATTAACGATATTGAAATATTTAATAAGCCTACAAACACTTGTTTGTTACATAATTGCTAATGATCTTCACCAATATGTGACAACTATTAATTATTAGGCCTGTATTTGTTGGGTCAGTAATTAATTCGATAAATGATCAGTATAATAAAATAAATGGTTAGTAATTTATATAAAATGGTCGTTATTAAATTAAACCTAACCAAAACATTATTTACTTGGCAATTGGTGCATGTTTATTGAAATCATAAATAAAATAAACATTTCTTAATGTACAATTATAAACAATTTAATTGTTTACCACTCAAAATGGTTTAATGAGATTCGCACTATATAACCTCAATCAGATTTATTAATTTATCTTTTTTACTTAGTTAAGCTAATCTAACCTAACCTAACCTTCCTTTAATATTTACTTACCATTTTTGTTTTTCTACTGACTACTGTTTATGCATTTGATACTGACCGCTCTTTAATATTTACTGACCGTTAATTGAATTAGATACTGAACAAATAATTAGTTTCCTATTAATTATTTAAAATGATGATAAAAGAAAAGTTGAAATTTCATCATGAGACAAAATAATAGCAATAAACTATTGTAATAATAATGAAACAGCATTTCTTGTTTCTATTTTGAATTTTCATCAAAAATTAATAGGCTTCTTATAAATAAACGGTTTGTTATTACATTATTTGTATAATTACTAGCATTCGTATCAACACACCGCCTAGACTCCCAGAATGAAGCAATTATCAAATTAGTTAATTTCTTCATTCGAGTGATGATTAAAGTAATGTTAATTAAATTTATACACAATTCATTCTGTTAACAATAACTTTTCAAATCGTTCAAAAGTTACAACGATAAATATATATTGGTAAATAGATTAGTTTAAAGTAAAGTAGTTATTTCTCTGCTAGCTCTAATTCAAAAAACACGGTAGTCTATAAATGGTAAGTAATGTATAATATAACAGATAATCTCTACTCAGGAATAATTTTTTTAATTACCTTATATATCACTTTTAACGTGTTAAGTGTCAATTCTTGGTGGAAAGACATTATATTTTAAAAAATAAAACACAATTCATTTGTTCTACTTCAATCACTATAAATATGTGGAATCAGTACAAATGAATTGTGTTTTATTATACCTTATATATGTTTCAATGAATCATCTCACACTGTATTTCTTATAATTTCAGTAATACTTGAGAAACACTTCAGATAATAGCGTACATCTTATTTTCTAATTCGTTCAATTAGCAATTGTGTTTTGCATAGAAACTCGATTTACAACCTAGAGTATTCTTCGTTTCATCGCCAGCTGAAATTATTAATATGCATTCTGATTGATAAGTACATTACGTTGTATAAATTTTCAGGGTCACACCGCTTGTATTTCGGATAGATATGATCATTATCTATTGTTTTGTACTAAGTTTAAGCAAAGTTATATATTATTATTGAGGGAGCAGACATAATAGCAATACTCTCCTAAAAAGTCTTTGTTTCTGCAATATTAATACCTTAATCATCTTATCATGTATAATTTTATAATTTTTATTTTATGACTAATTGTTCTTTATAAAATAAAATTGAACATGGCTTAGTAGCTCGCTTAAAATTTTATTTTATTTATATCTATATACAAAATAATATGCTTAATTCTTTAAGCACTGCAAATTTCTTGACATTGTCTTTTATACCAAATAAGACTTCCGACCTATACGTACGAGCCTGATGAACAGCAATATTATTTTTCGCGATACTCAACCAGCTTGGAGAGCACAATTGATACGATAGATAGTATCGTGTTTTCTCGATACGTACTTTGCTGTTAATGATATTTTAGAAGAGAACAAGCGAACGAATTTTCCCAATATTGGATAATTCAAGCGGTGCGTAACTATATTGACGTTATTCATAATTTAGCATTTATTAAATACCTCTCACTGAAGTCACATGTTTATACTATTACTAACTTATAAGCATTACAGACCACTCTAGGTTTATTTTCATTAAACCATAAAATGTACCGCAGTTGTATCCACTTTTTTATTGTTTAATTAAAAACTGGGCCCATACTCAATACATGTAGTGCAATAAAATGCATAACCAAAGAACTTGATTCTTTATATTTACAAAGAAAAATAGATAGTGGAACATATTTATAATAGGAGAAGAAGAACAGAATAAGTACAAATAATCATAAAATATTCATAAACGGAAGTCAAAATTATACTTTTATAATCTGATATAAATTGGGGAAATTATCGCATGATATTTGAATGTCTGATTTCAAGAATGCGTCCTCTAAGCTGGAAGATTCAGTTTCAATTCTTGGATTAATTAAAAAAAAATTATGAATTAAAAATTCCCATTCTCAAATATACAATTAAAGATTTATGTTGTTTTTTTATTATTTGAAGTTAAATATTTATTATATGATTTTTATTAAAACTATTTAATTTAATGTGTAACAAATACGCATATAAAAACATTTTTTTGAATCTTTTAAATACTAAGATCACATCAAAGACAATGTAAATTGTTTAGCCAAGATTACTCTGACAACAATTGCCAGTGTTTTTTTATTATAAGAATTATCAATCTTTAAATCCAGCTGTGTTTCAAACAAATTGGCGTCTATAAAACTTTAACCACTTTCTAAATGTTTTCATGTCAAAAACTCATCACAATTATAAATTTGACCATACTGTTTATTAAATTATATCGTTATTCAAACATTATAATATTTTCACTAAATTCTATTTTACATAAACAATAAATACAGTAATTATTTTAATAACTGAAATATTTTACAGCAAAATACTCAATAGAACTATTGCATGTTTTGTATATTTTATAACAAAAGTCAAAAATTTTCATTTGAAAACAAAATTAATTTTCCGTTAAACTCACTACACAAAACATCTTGTATTAAATCTTTTTAATATTCTTTTACCATTAGCATTAATAAAGTATTCTGAGGGTTGGTATTTTTCAGACCAGCTGTGACCTAATCCAGGGTAAAAAATTAAGGGTGAGCTTATGAAACTCCTTGTTAGCCATGTGATCTATTATTTCATCAAGTTTTTGGGCTAACACTTGACGTCTTGAATACAACTCAATACAATTGATTGAAAAGTCAGCAAATGTCAATTTTTACATTGAGATTAAAAACCATTACTAACTTGGAACAGTTAGCTGTCGATTTTCAACAGCAATCAACTTTTAAGTATGAATTTTAAATATCCTTAATTACAATGAATAAATACTTGAGCAATATTTAAAAAAATAGCTTGTTTTATATATCTATTTATTTTCAAAAACCTTTGCTCCCCGTTTTTAGGATTGAAATCGAGGGAGGGAATGTAAACATCACATACATATTTAAGCACATATCGATAAATATATTTAAAAAATCAATTTTATGACTGATTGCAACCTAACAAAACGAAGGTCCACGAGCGTTGACAATTCGGATATAGAATCAGCAAATTTATTTAGTACCATAAAATATTCAACCAAATGTACGTTAGCAATCAGCACATTTATGATCTGAAGATAAAGTAATGATAAATAATTTAAAATAGATTTGAATGCTTTACTGCCTAAAACTATCAGCAAAGTTTTTGGTGTAAATTTTAATAGTGATAAATACTTAATTTCTTCCTAAATATATTCCGTTTTGCAGAAGTAACACCCCCCTTTCCCCATGAATTCGAGTGGTTAATAAACCTGAACGACTGTTACGTTAATGGTGGAATAATGTCATTAAAATGGTTAGCATGCAAGGCATTTAGTACGCCAACCGCAAATTGTGGCATCCAAACATTTAAGTATAGTGCAACAGGGATGCGACCGCAACCGGTGGTTGATGTATTCATTGACGATGTAAAAGCCGCGGTGAGTTTTAGCGCAAAACTTTTGGAATCATCGGAAAATGAAATGACGGTTCACAAAACGTGCAGGAAACCGTTTCGTAACAGATAACATTAGTTTGTTTTCCTTTCAATAAACAACTGATTGTTTGGGATGCTAAACAGAGCTTGTCTGTTCTACTTTAAATGATCAAAAGTTAAATATAATATTTTATTGATAACATCATAAATTTCACATTTACGAGATAAGAGTATATTTCACGTTATATAACACTTTTTATATTTTTTTCAGTGAGGTTTAAGTTGGAAAATACACTGAAATATTTTGAGCTACATAATAATAATTATAATAACTCTCTCTTCACTATATTAATACCAATCTCAATGTGCATATAAATTTATTCAATGTTGACCCCTTCTCCATCTCATCAATTAGTTTTATTAAAAATGAGTAAATGGAACAACACAAAAAACATACTTAAACTATTATTCGTCAATAATACTGAACCTTTCTGCACTAAAAACAATATCAAAACTGTATAATAAAATCTTATTTCAATTATGGTTACTAAATTATCCAGATATAACATAATATTATATCGTCTTCATTTAAATCAAGACTACTTTTTGCTAAGCGAAGCGTAGAGCTACGTTTTGTTCTGGGGATGATTTTCTGTACGTTAAAATATTATTTAAAATTATAGTTAGGGTTTTTAATATCGTTTTACAAGTTGACTTGAAATGGTTTTATTTTATAATATCTTAGTTGAATATAATAGATTTTATGAAAAACTTTTTGTAGACTTGCAACCAATTATAACACCATATATCGTCATTGAATCACACTTGAAAAATAACCAAAATTACATGTTTGAATATCTGACATTCGGAAATAATTATTTACGCTTCAAAGCTTTTCGTATCAAAAGAAATGTTTGTGATTAAGATTATGAAGACTTCATGCAAATGAACGTATGGTTTTAACCGTATTTTTTAGCAATACAATAATGGTTAATTAAAATACTATGTGTTGAACATATAACTATCAAATTTTATAACGTCTTTTCACCAAGGATTAAGGAGTTTGAAAAATTAAACGTATCAATGTCATACAACATGTCATAACAATAAAAAAATATTTCAATTTATCCCTGATGTCTGAGATGAGATAAGTTAAGCAAATTTAAAACTGACCTCTTTCAAATACCGTATGTTGAGAAAGTCATCTTTGAAATCACCATTTTCAAAATTCCTAACACAGATCCAACTGTTTCATATTCATGTTTAAAAGTGTCATATTATATGTTTAAAAGTGTCTAAATGAAATGTGATTATTATCGTCATATTTTTTTATTGAATTATTATTCTTCGTCTTAATGCATATCATAAGGTCCATTTAGTTACCTGACGAAATCAGCATAATTACGTAAATAATGTTAAAGTTCATAATCTGTAGTTTTTTCAAATTATCATTAACTCGATTCTGATAATATGAAAATAAGAAACTAGGTGTATCATTTCTTTGATCTTTATAATTGCCAATCTCTTATTTTCACCGTTTTGATATTAATTCTTGAGAAAATAAAGGATGGTATCATTTGTCTAGCCTCTAAATTTGTTCTCAAAAAAAAATACTAAAATTATCTCATTTTTATTCAAAAAAATGATTTCATTAAGTGGATAAAATAAAATATTATTATTTGCTATTTGCACTTGAGAAACCCTTTATTTAATATCCACTGTCTAAAATTATTTGGCTGCGTGAATTTTACTCATCGTAATTATATTTTGGTTTGATATACTGAGAAATAAACATTCTATAAAATTAATCTCAGATAACATTTTAATCGCTAATGTTTCACAAAAGTACATAAATTAATTTTATCGATTAATGTGTGCTCTTAATAAATTTATGGGTATTGCATTTAAATGTGTATTGTTACATTTAAATGCAACAATCATACGAATTCTTATCATAAAATACCATAAAAGTGCTGATAACAGAAAGTGAAAGATACAAAAAGGTATTCAATTAATGATTTTTCGATTTTCAGAAATAATGTAATCATTAAGTTTATCACTTATTTTTACAGCATTCATTGCGAATTCAATGTAACAATTAATGTATTATATTTAATCACCTTTCATAATCATTTAAGTCATTTTACCTTAATGGATAATTACTTTGATATACTAAAAGATATGAATCATCGTTCTGCTTAATTCGTTAAGTGGTTTGTAGAATCAATATATAATGTATTTAGTCAGTGGAGGTATATAAAACTGATGGTTCATGAACTAAGACAATAAAATACTGATTAGCAAACAAATTATACATAAATCAAATAAAAGAGTCTGTAATTAAAATGTACAATATTGTAAATCATTATTGATTTGCAAGAGGTCCATAACATTTTAATTGTTTGAATCAGTATTTTCTTGTCTTATGAACCATCAGTTTTATATACCTTCATTTTTATCAATTTTATTTCTTTTGTCTTTTTATCAGTATAACTCGGTCCTGATCATTATAATGTCTTTCCAGCAAGAAATGACAGTTAAACACCTTAAAAGTGAAAGAATTTTGTATTAATTTGAATTTACCATTTAAATTGGTTTTCTATATTGTATTAATTAATGTAGGGATGTTTAAATTTTAATTTTGCATGACGCACATTATTGGGAAGGGGTATCAATGAATATTGTTTAGCTACTATAAACAAATTGTAAAATGCCACCGACAAAAGCTGCCGCACAATGGAATCGATGTTAATTGGAATTTTCCCCAAATAACTCTGACATAAAGCGCCCAAAACCAATAAATTGTATTCACCGTTCCTGATCACTACACTAAAACCACTGCGCGCTAGTTATTTTAATTTATTCTCCACGCTTTTGCCCATATTTAAATGGAGTGCTGTTTATCCAGGAAAAAATCATTTTTGGATCGCTTTTCATGCCGTCATAAAGTTTTTGGAAATAATGTTTTTTAGCACCCCCTGATATTTATGCAATGGATATTTCCTACATTTTTTCTCATGATGAATAAAATATAATTAAGCATTGATGGGCTTCGAAAAATCACACGACTATCGTTTCGTATTTAATTTCCAATTAATTGGTTTATAACGCATTCCTTAAAAAAACTAGCAAAGTTATATTTGAGATTACAAAAAATTACAGATTCAATAAGTGTTTTTGTTTTCAAATTAGTTAATACTAAGTCAAAGAGAATTAAAAAATCTGCTTAATTGCAAAACAAATAAATATGAATCGTTACCAGTACGGAAAGCTGGAATATATTTATTGGTAAGTCCTTAATGTTGGGCTATAAGAAGAAGTTAAAAATATTAAAGAAAATATTGATATCACATAGTAATTATAGTATTAAAATCTATTTTTAAAATATTACAAAAGAACTGCCACTGTTGTGTGATAAATACTTTTTTATTTATGCTTTTAAACATAACCGACGCTAAAACAAATATTTCAACACACCGGATATATTCTTTCAAACAATTTTGTGAAAAAATAAGCTTATATAAAGAAAAAAACTACATCCGATTACATTAGAATAATCCGTCTGCGTAAAAGTTATAATTTAAAAAAATTGGATTGCGAACAAAATAAAACTTTTGACATGGATTTTACATATTCACGGAGCATAAAACTGTATTGAAGTAATCTGCATTTGAAAAAAATTTGTAAACTATTTTTGGATTTGCTATATAAAACCTGAAATTGATTGAATGTTTACGATGTCATTTTGTGGCCAACAAGATATATTAATTAAATGCAGCCCTAAAAATCTAGGCGTCCCGACGCCTCGGCGTCAACAATTTATCCTATTTAACACTGGTTACACTTTGTATAATAATGTCATACATCAACATCATTACAATATGGAGGAAGAGAAATATAACTACGTTACTTTCTTTGTAAGTTGAATTAGTGTTTTATGAAGGAAAGTTTGCTATCTTTATCCATATGAAATCAATATCATCACCACGCTTTTCAGTCTTCTATGCTAGCTTTTCTACATAACAAAAAACAACAAAGTAAGAATTTTATACAGATTATATAACTACAACATTGCATATATTTTTTAAGCAAACGGTCCACACAATCTGGGATCAGTTGGATAATGGAAGAAGCAGAGAGATTATTATCTTATTAAAGTACATTAGAATTATGCACGAGCCCGGTTTCAGCCCGTGGGCTGGGCTTGGGCGAATTAAGTTGACTGACCGGGCCTGGTTAATGAATTTATTTTCCATAAAAATATTTCGAACTATGTTCTGATCATGAACCATGAGTAAACTATGCTGCAATACTACTCATAACAAAAAGTAAATAACTTAAATAATTTATTTCACATGCTATATCCATCGCTGGAAACATTACCATATATTTAATTGACGTTAGCACAAATATTTTTTAGGAGCTTAAATCTGAATAAAATAAAGCCATAAAATTGTGCGAGTCAATTGAAGCTAAATCTGAAACAATTCTTTCATTGTTTACAAATAACCCATAGTTATATTATTTGTTCGTGCATAAATAACATGTGTATATTATTCAATATATGTTTTCCACTGGTTTGAGATGGGTGGCACTTCGTTGTGCCATAAAATTCAATATTAAAAATTGATTCCTTAAAATTAAGTTTGTAAATAACTTTATGATTTATGTAATAACGCTGTTGCTTCTAATCAAAAACACATTGTGATTGCTGACTGTTACGCAAACATAATTTCCGATAAATGACATTTTACAATACCCTGCAGAAAAAGCATTAATTATCGTTATTGCGTGGTTGAGTTGCATTGTCGAGCGAATCGAAGCGAACGCCACTCGCCACTAGTTGGTAATTGCACGTTTCGCCTGCATTGTTTTCCCTCATAGCCGATGTTGTAATCTACGATCCGTAGCTCAAGGCGAAATCGTAGAGGGCTATTCCAACCGAATGACGGGCACGCGTTCATCGTCCGGCCAAACAGTATATCAACCGGTTTAATTAAGAAAGGCAAAACATACTCTGATTATGAAATGCAGTTGAGGAACATCGCATAATATTTATTTTTTATTTCGTATCAATTTAATAAATTAAGTATCGTTCGCTGTTGATAATTGGTGGAATTATGATCAACATGACTACTTTTTTATTTGCTGTAATGAAAAAGATTCGGCATTCTAGCAGAAAAAATTTAAATCATTATAATGATAGTATTAGCCCATTGAGATAATTATTTTACATTTTTTGAAGAGAAAATACAACAAACTACAATAAAAATGCATTGACAGAAAAGTATATAGAAATGGCGTATTTTTTAGATTTTTTTTAAGTCTCTAAATATAATATATTCATCTAAATCGTATTTTGATAAATATAATTGAAGTGTATATTTTTTTATGTTTTGCCTGTTTATTTATGAGCATTTATCCATAATAGTTTCGGGAATTTTTTCGCCAATTCAAGGAAATTCTTTGATTTAAAATTGATGATTAATATCTTCATCACTTAACCATGTATACATTATTAGTCAAATTAGTCAAGATTTAATACTTTTATCAACTTTATTTTTTAAAGTAGCTCTCATTATTATAGTCGCACTATTTTCCATGTAAAATTAAAATTGAAGTAAAATACGTAAAAACATTAATGATTCTTGTCCAACTCAAAGCATATATATTCTTAAAAATTTCGTAACCAAATAATTACCGATTTGAAATCTTTTGTATTTATAATAACAAAGTAGCAATATTATGTATTTGAATCAATTAATTATAACTTTATAATTGAGAATTCATGATAACATTTGAATAATACATTTGTGTAATGTATTTCTCGGTTGACATTTAATACATGTTATGTTTTCTCAAAATTATTAATTAGATAAAATTAGTAAATGAGAAGAAATTTTTATCGTTTTCATTTTAGGTTTTTCCACAATTTGAATTCAAAAATTTACATATTGCTTTATATCGTTCTACTAAGAATAATGAATGAGTAATAATTAATAATGAAATTTAACTTGCGTATCTCTCCTTTTGGGGTAGCTCTCTGAAAAGTTTTAACCTGTTTAACTATTTTCAATTTTAGATTTTAATCAGGATTGTGATGAGGCGATTCATTTATTTTATTTATAACTATTTCCTTCGAACAGGTACGACTGTAAAATAATAAAATCTAGAATACTTTCACGTTACATTGAAAAATGACAGCTTCTCTGTAATATATAGGACATATAAATCGTGGTTTATATAATTTGACGATATGTGACCGTAAAAGCCGCTGTTGATTCTAAAATTTGTCAGCTCAAATTATGAATAGCCGAGGAAATGTAAAAATGGCTGTCTGGAAATATGGTTTACGAGGAAAATGTAAAACGTTTTTCCAACTCATTTTTCATAGAATATTATAAAACTGAAAATCAAAACGCATGGGAAAATATTCTATAATATTTAATAAATACTACCGACTGATACATTTAACAAATACATATTTTTTGTGTTTCCATGATTTTTCCCAAATTATAATAAAGATTAATCATTTGAAACTTCTAGTCTCTCTAAACTATATAAAATATCTACTAGAGCTCTGACATCGATGTCAATGACTTAATAAATTAAACTCGATGCACATCAAAACGCACGTTGAGTTTGAGAAAATGTATGGAAAATTTTCAATTGTTGACGATCTGTTTCATCAGTTAATTATTAAATGTTTTTTTTAATCGCTTAAAATAGAATTGTTTGCCAAAATGAATTGTTTTTTTATTCACATAGCCAAATTTTAATTGCTTATATAACATATGATGTTTTCGAATAACAGTCATGGAAAAAATATTGTAAAGCTTAATACGTTCATTATTTTAGTAAATTTATATTTTAATATAAATTGGATGAATTCCAATATCAACGTATTTACTAATTAAATTCTCAATCTATTACGCTTTTTTATCGGTATCCTTCTCGTAAACTAGTACATAATTAGCTAATTGTTCTCTTTGTTGATCTAATGGATAAAGGCTTGGTGGGGAAATTTGAAAACAATCATGCTTTTTGGATAGAAAGCCATACATCAACTGAACTATCAATGTGTTCAAGATTCCATTCCCTTGAATTATGCAGAAATTGAAAAGCATTAACCATTCTGCTACGAAACTAAACCTGCGGAAATGTAATATTAATCTTATATTACACTTTAAAAAATTACTTATTACCATTTCACAGTTTTTGTTAAAACTAGTTTCGCTCAGCTAGTAGTGAGTACTTCTAACCGTATGGATACATACTTTCTGATTAAATTTTATATCTTCCCATTGAGAATCTGTGATAAAAGATATCATATGTATTTAATGTAAGCTTTGTAGAAACTGTACTATTATAATGTTTATACAAAACAATAATTTTGGACATTTATTATGATATTTTCATTCGTAAATGTGAATCATTGTTTCTGTTTTGAAGTATTGCAAAAGGCTGTCTTATTTATAGCTACTCCAATTTATTCAAAGCTAATTATTCACAAAGATATTTCAGTAAATCGTTATGCAATTAAGAATCAGCTTGTCACAATTGGAAAGATTTTAATTGAAGGGGTGATTAATCTCTGGATTGCGAAGACGAGTTAAGTAAAATTAATTATTCCACGCTTCCGGACGCTGTCAATGGGTATCGTAATGGCCGCTTTTTTAAAACGATTAATGAATAGAAAGATGTGGACTAAGGGTACATTTTGTAATTGAAATAACTAGCTACAAGTAAACCAATGCAATAAAATACCACCCACAAAAATTACGCCATCATAAAAATAGTTATTTGGCAAATTAAAAATAAATATATCTTACTCTTACTGTATTTTGTTCAAACGTGAGGCCGTGAATAATTTACTATTTGTGGTCAAATCTGTATAAAGGGAATTCGTTTTTACTTGAATGATATTAGCTGTCAACTCTTCTTGAAAAATAAAATATTTCTAATTTGTATTGGCTTCGCACCCTGAAAACGAATTTAATAAGCTTCCTAAAACAATGGATTTTTTTCATAATATAAAAAAGGAATGCGATTTTTTCATATGAATGAAAAAATCTTTTTGTGCGTATATGTAAAATTGCAATTGCGACGCAGAAAGCTTTTTCATAAAGCCGACAATTTTGCTGCTAATCTGAAATATTTCATATTTTGGAAATAGTCATGTCGAGATTTTTAGATTTTATCTGTCAAAACCACTGTTTATGAATAAAAACTTTTTGCTCTATTTTAATCAAGTGTCATTGATCAAGCATTAAATTTAAAATGTTCGATTTAATAGAAAATGTATTTCCAATTCTTTTGTATATAATAATATTATAATTGTAGTACGTCTATCACCTAACTCATTGGAGACAGATTTAATGCTTTGTTATTTCCTTTTGAAATAATAAATAAAGTGTCCGGAAGATTGTTTTTAACATTAATTACTCGATTTGGATTATTGAGATTTTGTACACTTCCATGTATTTTGTCACTAACGACCCGGGTTTCGTCTCGGCATCTTCAGGCATACGAATGGACTCGAAGTGAGAGACAGTAAACAGTGTCTAACGTTTATATAGAAGATTGCAAAAGCGACAAATATTATTTACGAGGTAAGATATTATACGTCTGAGAGCCACACTGATACCTGAGTACTGGGAATCTCCCTAATCCTTATTTTGTAAACACCATATTAACAGAGTGTCTTGCCGCTTTTCAACTTCTTTTAGAAATACCAGTGATTTTGAATTATAATAGTATTGTGGGTTTTGACGGGATGTAATTCGATTTATGGGTAAATATATACAATCATTCCACATTTAGTGACATCTGTTAAGTGTTTCAACGTATCCGATTTTTTTGTCGCCGTAACGAAGATGCCGAAAGGCGAAACCCAGGTCGTTAGTGACAAAATACATGGAAGTATCCAAAATCTCAATAATCCAAATTTGATATTGAAATTCCATCAAGCACCCTCAGTCGATGTCTTAAATTATACTTAAATTATTTTAATTACTCGATTAAAAAATTGCTTATGATAATAACATATCTAACAAAACCTTATATGTCAATAATCCTCCATATCTTTATATAGTAATAATTATCAACTATACTATTTTCTTTCTATTTATTGGTGGCTAGTGAGTATGCGTTGTAATGCAGGGTTTGTGTTTTAGTTCTGTCTATTAAAGTGCTTTTGAATGTAGAATATTTCTTGTTTTCCGTCTGGTGCACGAATAACTCAGAAGGTTTTTCCAATGTGTCGCTATTTGTTCGTATTCGTTTCTTTTTTTAGATTTTAAACCTTCACGGGTGTGCGCACAACAACTCACCAAAGTTTGATCTAAATCGGATGAATGTTAAAGGAACGCATAGAGGACAAACCAACAAACTAACAAACATTCATTTGTATGTATAGATTAAGAGATTAAAAATAATTATAAGCCTGCGTATATGATTAGAATAGTAGATATTTAAAATAAATGTATTAGTATAACAATACCTTGTTTACAAGGGAAAATATTATGCACGTATTTTTTGCAGTTAAATATAAAATTCCTTTCTGTCAGTTTTAATTAAATTGTTACATCTACTGTGTCTACAAATAAAATTACGAATCGTTGTTCATTCAAATATCGATACATCTTTCGTTTGCATGATAGACGCAGATGCGAGCGAAGCATTAAAAATAATTAAAACATTCTCGCGATCAACAATTCCCCCGAAATATAAAATAAAACACGTCCGCTTTTCTATCGTAGACTTTATTTGCAGTATTTTCAGGCCGTGCTGTAAATTATATTCGTTAAAAATGCCTGACAGCCTGCGCGGGGGTTGCGTGATTCAGTCGACCGCCGCTAGGAGCTTGCTAACGGCGAGGGAACTAGCACCATCTGTGACGCAACGTCAGCACCATACCCGTTACACGTAAAACGTAGAGCATCCGCGGACCAACATTTCGTATAATTCAGATGTAGCAAAGGCTAAATACAAATTTAATTTATGTTTGATTAAGTATATATCACAAAAAATCATATCGATGGTATACTGACAGAACAGAAGAAAAATGGATGCAATTTAAATCGTAGGCTTTGAAAAAGACAGTATTAAGTCATATTGCATTTTTGTTATTCTGGCAAAAATTATAATATAACTATAAATCATCGATTCCTAATCTTATGATATGTATGCCAAAAAGATTAATCTTTATAATCTACAAAAAATCTTTTTAAATCCCAAACAATTGTCTTTGGGTAGAGAGAGTACTTTAAAAAAATAATGCTTTAAATTGGATTATCTTAGAACTTGTTTGTATGAATTAATGCCATCTGTCAGTATACCTTCGATATGAGATCCAGCGAAATCTTTCGAAACAATAGTTCACTATATATATATATATATCAATTTTCATTCACAGTTTAGATTCAATCATACTATAAAATTGACAAGTAAAAAAAAATGATGTTATTCCATTATATAAAATATAAATTAAAGATCTGTTCTTGTATTTGAATGCTAAAGCTCTAGAAATAGGAAAGCATACTACTCGGTTGCGAAATTAAAATTGCATCCAAATGCATAGACATCTGAGGTGGCATTTTCATCTTTCCCTGCACACTCTATCTGACTCTAAACATGACAAAAAAATAACAATTAGCTAACTATTATTCCTTTTCTGACATAAATTTCTTACCAACTTTTGCTTCTTTATTAATTTAAGTGTAGGTTGTCAAATTGGAGGGGAGGTATTGACAACATTATAAAAGAGTTGAAATCCATATATAAAATAAAAGTTTTCTGTTATTCATCTGGTCTTATTCAAAACGACTATTTATTAAAAATACACAATTAACCACCATTCCACATGAAATGTATTTCCTGTAAGTTTGTCATCATTTATTTTTGATTATTAATTTAAATATCGTATCATTTTTTAATACTCTCACTA
The DNA here is from genome assembly GCA_022494535.1 of Himalopsyche phryganea. Classification (NCBI taxonomy): domain Eukaryota; kingdom Metazoa; phylum Arthropoda; class Insecta; order Trichoptera; family Rhyacophilidae; genus Himalopsyche; species Himalopsyche phryganea. The sequence goes on along the minus strand of JAGVSL010000001.1, from coordinate 9,182,766 downwards.
ACAATGTAACCGAAAAACCATTGTTTTTCCATTGTTTGTTTTTACATAATAATACAATATATATTAAAATGCGTATATTCCCTACTTCTCCTGTACTCTTGTTTTAAAGTGTATTCATTCTATAGGAAAATACGCGCACATACATTGTATTTTATTTTGCAAGTAAGTTAAGCGCTATCTAACTACACATTTTAAAACTTCCAAAGCTCGCCATGGTTTATCTCACACTTCTTTGATATTCGGAAAAAATCGGTAATGTTTTCGATTTGAAAATAAGTACTAACTTGTAAAATAAGTTTCAACAAAAACGTAAAATAAAAATAGATAGATTTTGTATCCAAAAGCAGTTAATGTACAGAAATATGTCACACGTATTGTAATTGAATTTTCATTCAATTAAATTATAACTCAATCATTGTATTATGTTTCAAAATAGAAAGGTATTTAGTTCAACATGAATGTATGTAATAAATATTATGTAGCTATTTTGACAAAACGCTTATTTCTGACAATGGCTCTATATATTATTTTGTATTTCATAATTTATACCAGCCAACTAAAGCTAACTATATAACATAAATTCTGATAGATTTAAATACTTTCCTGTTTTTTAGATCATTATTTTATTGATTCTTGAGAATATGACGCTCAAAATATGTTTAAATATTATCTGAAATTCTATTGCACAGTATTTCAATAGTTACAATTAATTTGTAAACACCGCATTATTCTGTTTTAATAAAATGTTTAGCGTAATAGCAGCATACTGCATTAACTTTCAATTTCGTTTCCAGATGGCTTTTTGACAAATAGCCTACAAAAAAATTACAAGTTCCCATTTTCTTCATTTCTCTTTTTTCTCTTCTCAAAGTGACTTACGACTATTGTTGACTTCACTGTACACATACGAAAAAACGTATTTTTTCAGACATACAAAATGTATTACTTTGGGTAATAGATATTACTCGACATTTATTATTAAACGTAGTTTTGATTATTTCACTTTTAATTTTTGCCTCTTCTAGTAAGCCTTTAATATTATTCGACACTTCACTTCTCCGTTATGCAATAACACATAACATAATCAATACACTTATTTCACAACCGATGTCTGTGAAATAATTATTCTTTATAAACAATTCTATTCCCTTAATATAAGTATACATAATATATATAGATATATATCGATGTCTTACAGTTAAAATATTGTAACTCCATTAATCAATTATATTGAGAAAACTGAAAATGAATGTTTGCAATCCTTGGAAAATTAGATTTTGTCATACACAAATATACAGAAATAAGAAAAACGTTTTTTCTGACACTACTAAGTACAAAATAATTTAAAAAATAAAAATTCGTCATGGAGTTACAATACTTTGGCATGGAAATGACAACCAAATGGCAGATACAACATTTTCATTTATAATGAAACACAATTGAAATATAATGAAAAAGTTAAGTTTTATCGACAACAAGTAATATAAAATTATGAGTGAGGAATTCCAGTATAATTTCTACATTAGGTTATTTATTTTTTAATGTTACTCGATTTGTGAAGGGGGTTGTTTATATATTATTGCATTATGAATGGATATTTGGAATATATTTTGTCACTTTAGAGTGAGGAATGCTCACGTTGTTCCCGAAAGTTTCCGTTGTTTTTCCAAATATTTAAGTATTTCAACAGAAAACTATCATGGGGATTTGTAATTTCAACAATCGGTAATTTAAATATGTATATCATTTTGTCGTGGGGAATGTTGGTATATTATTGAATTTTGAATATTTTGTGGTTTTGGGGTGGCGAATGTTTGAATTTCTTAATATTTAGGCATTTCAACATTTCTTTATTATATAGTTTAAAAATTCACAGATCGACATAGTTTTAATAATCGAATCCGTCTACGTCACTATGAATGGAATTTATGACGCATTATCTAAAGTTCATAAAGGAAATTTATAAAATGTTATTCTTAGACATATAACATTTAATAGACAAGAAGTTGTTTGTAGTTAATAATATCCAGTTAGTATATATTTAAATATATAACAGATTGATTGACGCAATATTACGTGGAACGATAATCATACTTTTAAATGATTATTATCTTACTCTAGTCATTCCAAACGTAAGTATAAAACACAATGTTGTGTGTTCTAGAAACTACTATTGATACTTTATATATACCACTTCAATCCAGCTGACGTCTGAACAATAATATTATTTTCTATACCCGAACCGAATTAATATATTCGGGTTTATCCTTTTTTTACAGTTACATGAACTGTCAAACAAATGCCGATGTTTGTATGGCACGAATGGTGAATGTGGGCGGCATGGTACCATTTCAGCGTTGTGTTTGAAACGCAGCCCGCTTTTTTGTGACTCGTTCAGTTCGCTAAAATAAAAGCGTCTTGTGGCTTAGATACGTCAGGCGTTTGTACTATCCGATCGGTAAATGTTCCACATCACCCGGGCACTAGTTACAGATATAGACAACTATTATTCTTTTCTAAATCCAAATAAAATTCATTCAATTATTTAATTCTTTAATTATTTTCAAGAGATTGGGTATTCCGTGTCTTTTTTAAAAGAGATAATTACTGAAATTGAACCATTTTCAATAACAATACAGGTTGAATAACAAACAAGCATTCTTGATGCTTATTTATTGAACATTTATTTCAACAAATTAAGTGGACGTTTTTAACAGGAATACACAATTATATTCGAATACATTTAAATATTTCTGTTTCTATGAATTAACGTTTACTATCTTTACTATCTTTTTTGTATATATTTACAAAATATTAGTAATAATGTATCTTTATATCAGATGAGTTTTAGTAATGTAGTATTTTTCTAGAATTATTAAGTAATACAAGTTATTGCTGAATTGTTTTCCCTATGCCTTATAGATAACGTTTATTCCGTAGGCAAAATTTTAATAAGTTATCTTCTAAGTGAAAAAATTAAGCAAATATTCCATTGGTTGCTTAGCACTCTTGTGGTTTTTAGTCGATACACTTCAAACTGGCGACTTACTTGCATGCGCTTTGTTTAAACTAAAGTTCGTACTGTTTTCCATATAAACGAGTGCTTCCGGCGTCATTATTTCATGCTACAATTTTCATATTAAACTTATCGGGAAACTTATGGATGCATACCCTTCATACAACAAAATTTCAATATCTATTCGTTACTATAATATTAACGATGATAAAATAGTTTCCATTTTGCCTTGGTATATTCACAATGAAAATATTAATTGCTTTTTAAAATTTCACTACAGAAAATCATGATTAAATATTCCATTTTATGTCAGTTTTTGCCAATAAGACAACCATGAAAACAATACGACCGTCTGAGAGAAATGTAAAAGTCGCTAGTATGAATTGGATATAATTCTGTCACTTGTTGAAATACAAAATGGGTATACGTTTTTCGTATGTTCGTATATTCTATAGATTGACGTATTTTTTCATTTAGCTGATGTTACATACGTAACAAAATACGAGACGATCATTGTTAATTGTTTAGTTTACAGTCAGTATCTTCATGGAGTTTTATCAACTGCCTTTCAACACAACGTTTTAATTTGTAGTTATCTTTAGGTGGGCAATAGCTCTCAGTTAGAATAGATTCGGGAAAGGGATATAGCGACCTATTATGTACATCGTAGTAATGAATTAACCAGGCATTGTTTTGATTTAAAAAAAATGAAATTTCAATATGAAACTGGTGATATATTGACCTAATATTTTTTATTGCTTTCTGGTTGAGTAAAAATACGACGATTAAATAGTTTCAAACATTGTACAAAAGAAGCGTTAAGAAGAGCTAAGCCACATCCCTCGTCCATGTCCTTTTTATCTGATTTACAATTGACTTAGTGGGCTGTTTTTTTTTTGTAAAAGAGTTTTTCCTGGTTGTACTACACCGTTTCTTTCCACATCCTCTCCCGATCCCCGTTTTGTTTGACGCAAACCGTAAGCCCTACAAAACGCTCACAGCCAATAAATTCATTTTATCTTACGGCTGCTGAAACATTTTTATTTGCATGTGTAATGTGGAATCATCCCCGAGGGCTTCCAGATTTCCAAAATATGTGACCGAGCAGCTGTATTTTAATAATATTTTATTGCGCCTTAGATGTTACCTTCATTTCACACAAAAAACATATTTAAAAATAAACAAACCACCTGCTTTGGCTGTCTTACTTCTTGGTAAACACCGTGGGATTTTCTGTAATACTTTTTGAAAAAAATAATATACGGACTTAGTAACGGAAAATACTCAATTATTCAAAAACGACTCAATTATTGAGCAATTATTCAAACATATTTTATTTGAAAATTTATTCTGACACTTGTTTGTTTTATCAATATTTGTAGACATAAATTTTCATATAAATATACAAAATTTGTTTATATTTCATATTGTATTATACACTCAGCCCTTAATTTAGTAATGCTTAAACGGCTGTTAAACCAAAAATATTAGAAGAACTCTAGCATATCTAAAATATAATAGTCGTCAATTATGCTAAATCTACTTTTAAAGTTTTTATTTTTATTCACGTTTTTCAAGCATCAAATCGAAATATAAACAAGAGGGTAATTCATTCATATTGATCGCTTATTGCCATTCGCTTATCAATTTATAAAAAAACGTCAGTCATAAAGTTATGCATTAAAACTTTATTTATAACGCTTTACTCGCGCAGGTTTCTCTGCGATATTTCGGTAATGGTTATTACTTAAATAGAATGCCTTATATGAGTGGGAAATAAAGCTAAAATGGGCAGTGACGGCTGAAAGCTCTCGCGTAACACGACCCAAGACAAAATAATGCTACCGCTACGAATGTGCTTCAAGAACTACTGAGCTTTTAATGAAATACAGGTATTCAGAACGGCTCTGGGTTTACTCTAATGAAACACACACTATTTAGATATGAAAACATATTTAAGTCAAGATTTTCCAGTTTATAAGCTCGCTAGAACAAATAATTTAAATTCTCATAATACGTTTTACTTGTTTCATCCTTTTCTACAATAATATATATTCTTTGAAGCAAATGAAATCCTTATGACATCGACAAATTTTTTGGCGAGAATCGGTTTTAAATTTGTATCTTAATCTCTCTTTTAAGTGACGGTTAGAAGCGAATCACTGTAACATTGTCATGATATCAGGTTATAGGCTTATGTTGAAAAAAATATTAGGCTCAAATGCTATATTTATTTAATAACAGGATCATAAATAGAGAGCCATTCTAACACTAAACACGATTATGTAACGACATTAGTACCCAAGTTTACCACTTGGTCATGGTTAGAGGTAATTATTTAATTTAATCATATATTCTTTAATTCGTATTTTGAAAAGACGGTCGAAAGTTGGGATAATTTTTTCTTTTTGACAAATTAATTTAATTTCTTTATAATACACAATAAATAATAATGTACATTAACTATTAAAATTTTACAAAAAATGCGGTCAGCCACCTACCGTGTGTTATATTATTATAAAATTGCCAACCGCACAGCGGCCAGCCGCTCAGTGCGTATGAGCTCTAGGCGACCAACCGCGCGGTTAGGTGTCACTGCGTATAGGCACCAAGTATCAAATTGTAACATTATTTTGTAATATGTATTTGATAAATGATACAAAATAATTATATTTGACTTTTTCAATTTAAGATATCTACTAAAAGTGTTTTATGGAATTTCAATATCAAATTTGAATCCTTTAAATTTTATACATTTCTATAAGTTAAACTTATGGAAAGGTACACAATTTGACCGATTCAAATATGACCTTTTCAGTTGCTCAAACGGAAGGAGATATAATTAATATCCAAACCAAAATTGGATTTTCTCAAAATAATTTTCGACTGATGAATGGCGTGGGGACAGAATAAGCACAGTGATATGTACGGCAGTTTCCACAATATAACTTCAACAATCATGTGATATTATGTTTCATTACGCTTGTATGTCCTCGCGTTTTAGACGCAACCCTTTCTCTAATTGCAATTCACCGTAACAATAATTTAATACAGTGCCATCTGGTGCATGAAATTATAAGCCCAATCAATCGTTATAGCTCAATCGCCACTACCAGGGAACAAATCAAAAGCAAATTACTACATCTACAACTGCTTATATATATTGTAATGATTAATTTAGATGAAAAACGTCAATACCTTTAGGATTGGTGTAGATCGGGTTTTAGATAAACAGGATATTATTATATACTATTAAAAAAATAGTTAATTATTACGTATTAATCCTACCCAGATTTTACAATTAAAAAATACAATCGATGCTCTAAGAAAACTGTAAGCGTTGTAACATGAAGTATATTTAAAAACTGAAGAAAGAAATGTTAAATTCGAAATAAAATTCTTTTCTTACTTGCAAATCTGAAAAATTTGTTTTTGGTTTGTTGAAACCAGTCCCCGCATGCAATCTTCAATCTGAAAAGCCTCAAGTAGTCAGTCAGTAGAAGTCATTCGTAAATAAAGAAAGCATTGCTTCGGTTTCTTATCCAGTTTCAAGTCCCCGTAAAAAATCATGATGACGCCATACTTTTTAAGCATTAGATTTTATTGTTTCCATATTTCCAACAGTATTCATAAAAATATAAAATAAATTATTCAGGTTTTTTGTTACAACTTTTTGTTATGAATAGTAGTGCCTTAAACCAAAAATATTTTTCTAAAATAATAAATTCCCTGCCTGGCCAAGGCCCGGATCTAAATTTTCTTTACCCGCCCGAGCTTGGTCCACGAGCTGGGTAGAGGCCCGTGGGCCAAGACCAGGCTCGCGAGAACCTCTAGTACCGAAAAACTTAAAGCAATTTTAACTGGAATAATACATTTATAAAATATCATTGTTGAAAATAAACAAGTGCATATTTATTGAACAAATGTCTATGTTGTATCATTTTGTTTTTAGCATAGTTAATGAATGTTCTGTTAAAAATTGTCTCATTTTAAAAATAGAAGCAGCAAAAAAAGAAATGTCGTAATGCTGCCAGCTTACTTATCCTCCCATTTATATTTCAAAACTCGAAGTTGTTCGAGATATAATTGCGAATTTAACAATAAAAAACAAGTTTCTTTACTCATCAACTCAGAATTGCTATATTTTTATTATATAAACACGTATTTAGTCCATTCAATATTCACAGTTGCATATTTTGGAACAAGTTGCAATGTGACGTACTGTAACCGGTTTGTTGTTCATTTTTTGTACTCGATACGGACGCATAATAGACAAGTTTTAGTGTCATGGCTTAATCTCTCCCTAATTTAACTACTGACTACGTCAATAGTTGGCTAAAAATATCGATTCATTGATAAAATTTACTGTTGTATAAAAAACGTTTTTAAAATGCGTGTTTTTAATTACGTATACATTTTTTATAAATAAAAAATGATGTGTTAATAATACAGGTATTAACATATATTATTACGATACTGCTTTTAATAATACTAATACATATGCATTCAAATTCAAAACAGGTCGAAATTTTTGAAATGTAGATAGCTACAAAAATATAAATACGTATTATCAAAGAAAGTATTTCAGTAGCGTTTAATCTATTGTTGTGAAATAGTGCACTGCATTTTATTTCGCACTGTGTCATTTAAAGTATTTGTTTATTTTTTAGACTACTGTCCTAAAGTGGAAATGTATTTTTATTTCGGATTCAATGTTACTATAAGAGACCATTTTGAAAGCATTTATTCTACATGAAAAAAAAACATTTTAAATCGTTATAGGTCAACCAAGCGTTCGTCAAAAATACTAATATTTAGTAAATCGTTGTTGAATATTTGTCTTGTTAACAACATTTATATTATAATGAAATAATGTTTTATACCATAAACATAATAATTTTTTAATAAAATTAATCTAGTCGTAAATAATAGGATAAAATATCAAAATATTTAAATCTACAAAATTTTATCAGCTAGTTGTTAAGCTATTTTGCCTTAACGTCATCGTCAGAACTATTTTATCCGAGTATAATGGAGTTCTTCCAAGTAACTAGTTGTAAGTTACAATTTTAAATAGAATTTATTTCACTGCCAATTTATATATTTAATATTTTTGCAATCTACTTGTTCTACTTACGCATTTTTTTCATATGTGCAAAACAGCTTGAAAGAAATATATAAATCCTTTTGAGCTTAACGTCTTTGTCCAAAACGTAGACGATAATAAACGAATTATTTAAACAATTTACTGATTTAGTTTTATTTTCATTAAACGATAAAAAAGTTTACACAAGGAAAACATCCACATATCCAATTTCATACTACCTAACCTAACCTAACCTAACGAACCGTTGCAATCCCTCAACTTTTGTCGTAAGAATTTTCCCCGTTACATTTTTCGTTTTGTGCCATAAAAATAAATAGTTGATATTCCCCAGAATACCATACGCACATCGCAAGAATATTGAATGTAAAAAACAATTTATCAAAGTCAATGTGGGGCAGTAGCGTTAACAAGAACAGACCTTCTGAGGGCTAAGAGAGATAATAGTTTCCTTTTAGCAAACCCCGCCTCTGCTGTCTCCACTGAAATATTTATTTAGAAAACACCTTTTCGGGAAATGATCCAGGCTGAAACATGAACAATAAAGTCTTTAAGTTTATGGTGCCCCAAAAAGAACTGTGGATTTAGTTTTCCACTTACTCACGTGTTTATTATATTTTGCGACAATAACAGATAAATTCACCTTTGTAGACATACTTTTCGGTCAAACCGTTTGGTTTTCAATGGAGGCTTAATTTATGTAGGTTTTTAGACTTTCACGGTTATTATTATTTTGTATAGTATGTACGTCACATAATTTGCAAAAGCTTTCCAGTTGCTTAAAAAATTGTTATGGGAAAAGTCACTGTTTAGCGATTATACAATATTATGATCAAAACAGCACAGAAGAAACAAAATCCATCTGTTGAAAAATGGGATAAAGTTTCACTTATTATTCAAGTCGGCAAATCATTTCTAATTGATGATTATAATAATGTTAAGCGGGCAACGTTTATTTAAGTGCTTTAATTAGAAATAATTAGTGATCAACCGAAATAGCACAATTCTGCTCGAGTAAATTTATTTATTACGGAAAAGTGGCCGGTAAACGGTGCTCAAGTATAACCAGAAATAATTATTATCAGAAAATATTTCTTTCGTTCTTGGGTAAAACGTTTTTTCCAATTTCAGACAAACTTTCTTCTTACAAATTTGTTTTGTGTTTTCACTTTATTTTTATAACGTATATCAAAGAGACTATATGTATCACAGAAACCATAATATTAATAATAGATGTATGGGAAATTCAATTAAATTATTTTAGACCGTCATTACTTATTATATAACTATGAATTTGTGTCGAAAAGTAAACGTGTGTCTAATCATTTTCTACCCTATCCACTTCCTATTAACAGTTCCATGACTTAACAGAACATGACGACACAGACTTTCAATGAACGCATAATTTCGCGGAATGGACCTGTGAATTGACCACCGAGATCATGTGATTTAACACCTTTGACTTCTTTCTGTGGGAGTATGTGAAGTTGCAAGTCTACGTCGATAAACCAGCAACGCTTAATTATCTTGAAGGCAACATTCGTCGAGTTATCGCCGATATACGACCGCAGCTGCTTCAGAAAGTGCTTGAAAATTGGACTTCAAGATTGCAATTTCAATAAATTTAATATAATGAGCATAACTACGATTATTAAATGTTTTATTTCATTTTAAAGTTCTATAACTCTAAAAAACACTCTTTGTGTTCAATAAATAATAAATGCTACAAAAATATTGTTTTCAAATTGTTCTGTTTTTTCCTGTACTGTTTGGTTAGTTTTTGTTTTGTCATATTCTGTTTAAGCCTATTAACGTAATCAATAACATTTTAGTAACAATTATCTTTTTCAATCTGCCGTCACTGAAAAGGTAAGCTGAACAAGTGATTCAACTTTATACATTCCACTATAAATCCTTACCACTCTCCATGCACATAATAATATATAGCATAAGGATTACACTTTTAAGGTGTTAACTGTCAATTCTTGGTGGAAAGACATTATATTTTAAAAAATAAAACACAATTCATTTGTACTACTTCCACATATTTATAATGATCAGGACCGGTTTCGCTCATCACGGGCATTATCAAACTATTTTTTTAAAAAATAAGGATTACAGTTTAAGGATTATGTATTCAACGTGGATTGGTTGTAAATCAATAATTCAACCTTCTCTTTCAGATCGGGTGAAGATAGAGTGGGTACGTTATGTACCGAGCTACAAATTTACATTTTCAATGTATCATATTTTTTTTTTGTTGGTGTGAGGATGGTACAGATTAGGTCATTATATCTTTTCCTCGAATGAAATTTAGTTAGGTAATGTATTTTTAAAATATTATATTAGCTAAAAGATGTAGAGAAAACACTTACGAGAATCAATATTACATGCAAATGTGCAAGTGATTGGATTCTAGCGCTGCCTAAGTAAGCGGTTATCGTTTATTAAATAATTTCAATGATTTAACTGTTACTTAAAATGAAAAAAGTATCTATTATGTGTATTGAAACTTATAATACAAAATATGACAAGCTGTGATAATAAATTCTGAAACGTTAAAAAAATAAAAATCTAGCTACAGCGTGGAAATATTTCTATCATATCTTCTTATATTTGATAATAATATTAAATTTCCTTCATATGTCAAGTACAAGAATTGAGTTAAATGAAGCGTATATTTGAACAATAATTTCAACGCGGTGCTGAGACTCGATGCGTGCAGGGCGACGTCTTTATAAATATTTAAAACAAAATTGTTTGACGAATGCCTGACATCTTGAGTAGTATACTAAAGATGACTGCTAATCTTAGCAATACTGTGTCGAATTTTCTATCAGTTACAGTTGAATACAACCGAAACAGTTCGCGATTGAAATTAGTCTGTGAAATAGTAATAATTAATACGCAGGTTCTAGCTTTTTTAGGATTTACTTAGAGTAAACTTGAATTGGTATCGACTCAAGAAGGTATATTACTTATTTTTTTCATAAATTGCTAATTTAAGTATTCTTTCTTTATGGTTTTCATTTTTTATCGTTATCAAAGACGGTTGCTGGTTGGTAAAGCACTAGGGCTTTTATTCTTCTCGACTGGACAGTGTCGATTTATGGATAAGCTACAAACTATTTTTTTCCGTACCTGAAAGTGAAAGGTCAAGCTACTGAATTATGATCAGTCTTCATTAAAAAAAACTGTCTGTTAAAATGCTCAATTATAATTCCATGAAATTGTTTGAATGAATACTTTGAAATAATTATTTAAAACCAAACCTTTTTAAAAATATTTTAATTTAAGACGTCGACTGACAGTGCTTGATGGAATTTCAATATCAAATTAGAATTGTTGAAATTTTGTACATTTCCATGTATTTCATCACTAACGATCCGGGTTTCGGCATCTTCAGACATTCGGCTCGTTAGTGATGAAATACATGGAAATGTACAAAATTTCAACAATTAAAATTAAATTATTTATTGCTTACCGTTTACTGATCATCGATTAGTCGAGTAAACATGAAACGAAATAGTTTTTCCGCCAAGTAAAAAAATCCAGAAAGTATGTAAATTAAAAACGAATTAGCTCTGAGAAAGCTGCCTTATTGTGTATTTTTACGGTAATACACATGTAATGAAAACAGTCAATCGTTGATGTTCGAGAAAACGGCGTAATTACATTTTACAAGTGATAGCACTCACTCGTGGAAGAACGTTAAATACAAAAACCTAGCAATGTTGACAGACAGCCAAGAGACTAAACAAAATACGCGAGTTGAATGTAATTTGGAAGTTTAGGGCGAATCACTTAAAGCTCTCCAGCGAAGAAAATTGGCCACACCAAATATATAAATGCGTACTCAAATGAAAAACAGTATTCCTGTAAAGATGATTTCATGATAGATGAATGTTGAAGGCATTCTATTTCATTTTTGTATTTTATATCCAAAATTTTATTATCACCCAAAAAATTGACTGTTTTCATTCGATTTATCAAAGTAATAATTTCATTTTTGTCTATCGTTCTATCCTAGACTGTTAACCGCAGTTTTAAAGTGACAAATTTTCAGTTCTATGATATATAGAATGAATCATATAATGAATAATATTAGTCTGTAATTTTATTATACATCTGAAGATCACTATAATATGTTTAATTAATTCGCGAGATAATTCTACTGCATTTCTCCCTTGAAGCTTAGTATTTATACTACTTAGTTACACTTTAGACCTGTGTCAGTGTTAATTTTATCAGTTTACCATCCGGGGTTTGTAAAGCTTAATCAATAATGAAAAATCCGTTACATCCATATTATATTTATCTCGTCAATTATACAAACGCTTTCATTATCACAACTTAATACAATCAATGATATTTAATGTACCTTTACATAATACGTGAATTTTAATTATTTTTAATAAACATCTGTTTACTGCTTTAACTGATTCTTTGTTTTTGCAATGCCCTAAAACGGTATTTGTTGTTATAGACATTAATCTCTAACATTCCGTTTTACAAAAGAATGCATTACATTTTTGATTTATTCAAAAGAGTATTTAGATCTTGTAATACAGTATCGCTTATGTTTTGTTGATAATACTACACCCATCTTTACACGTTTGTTTGTTTTCTTTGATTCTGTTACAGAGGGGACTTTCCTTCTTGCGTCGTATTTTTCTGATGTCTTAATATTTCTTCAACAGATCTTTTATTTATAATCATTAATTTCATATGTTTACTGCAATCATATTATTTATATTTTTACTAAATGAACGTATTAATTTAAAATTAGTAAAGACAGTGGTTTAAAATTACCTATGCCTAATCAAAACAATACACGTACGAATAAGAGTGTATTTTCATAAATCATTCTACAGATTTTTAAGTACCAAGAATGTTTTAAGCAAGGCGAAATTATTTTCCTGAAATTTATTAGCAACTGCTGGAATTTTTTAATATTTTTCACCTTATGAGATATAGGTGGTAGAACTAAGCGCAACTTTAAAAAATATACATTATTAACTATTTTATATAACTATACTTTTTCTTTTTACTTACGAGCGATTAGTACACTGTACATAATATTATTGTGTTACACGTAGTTTGTATACTAGATGGAAATACGAACAAAATCACTGGATCCGATGTGCATCTTAGTGTAGGCAAAACTAATCTTCGATTCTTATTTAAGCAAAGAGTAAAGGAACAATTTTCAAAACAATACAACTAGTGAAAGTTATGAGATAACTACCAGTTTTTTCCTTATCACGTGTCTGTAGGGAAACGAATAAATACGAGGGTCAACACGGACGAGCTGCCATCACTGAACGAAAACAGAGACAACGGACAGAACGCGATCGAACGTCATGTACTACCTTACACACTGAGACAGGCGACAGTAATTTCTCACTAGCCGTCAACCGCAAAAGTTGGCGGCAGACTATGCCAAAATGTAAACATATCTGTAATTACAGAAATCGAATAAAAGATTCTAAAATGTTTAAAATAATTACATAAACTATTTAACAACTTTATGTTGTATTGCTTTATTATAACGACATATTTATGATATATTAAAATTGATAGCTTAGTTATTCTACTTGGTTTATCACTAACGTGACGAGTTTTGCCTCTTTAAGAAGCATCTTCAGACTAACCATATCGCAAGGTTATTCATTTCTAACGCAAACAATTATTCCAATGCTTACATTAAATAAAGAGTGGGGGTGGGTTTTATTCCATTTTACTGGATTGCGGAGAGGGGTTAAGAAATAAACACTGTTACACTATTTACAAATCAATTGCTGGCACTTGGAGGCGAAAAACTCTAGGACAACAAATTTAATAATGGTGAGCCGCCTGTTTTATTTAAAATGTTATTTACAACAAGTAGTAATATATTAAAATTGAACTTCCACAAAGTTACCGCCGAATCCATAGAAGATATATTTATGCTTCATATAGTTAGCAAATATAATTTTCACACTAAAGAGAGAAACAATAATAGAGAAGTTAATGTGTGTCTTATACTGAAAGACTAAAAAGGCGAAATAATAGTATGAATCGTCTAAAGGTTGTTGTTGGGATAAATCAAACTATCAAATGGTTGGTATCTTTATAACATCGTCGTAAAGTAAATATTGACACTTTTAATACGTGTTTAAGAAAGTTTTTTAATAAAATGAATTTGAATATTTTCCGTTCACAAATTGTCTGTGTTTCTCTATCGATGATCATTTTTATTTCAGTGAATTAAGTACAGTCTCGCTGAGGCACACTCAGCTGATGTGCAAATATCCCCCGACGGTTGGTTACTGCCAAAAAAGTGCCCCGACTCACAACACTAACTGGATACCGGTGGAAAAATCGAAGCAACCGACGCAATTCCAATTCCCTTCCAAACAATCAAATCCCACTGATTATGTGGCAACACTAGCCACAAAAAAATCAGTGCGTACACAAAAAGAAACAAACACGCAACATAAAGAATTTAAATAATTATTTGTAAATATAAATCAACCCACTAAAAATTATTGCTTTTTTACGATGTGTTTTGTAGCACTTACATATTATTAATTATATTAAACTCTATTAGTATTTTTTCAACCAATTTAGAATAATTGCGTAATTTTATTTTTTAAATTCACGAAGCATTTTTGTTCACTTGAATGATTAGACTTGTTTCATATAAATAGAATAACTATTTTTAAGTAACCAAGATAATGGCTTCACAGTTTAAGTTTGGGGTGAACCAAATTCTCTTACGAATTGTTTTCATAAATTGTATTGAATATTAATACGTGGTCCACTATATATTATTGCAGAAAACATTCAGTCAACACTACTTAAATAGAATAGTTAATTTAATGGTATAAGTTATCATTCAAATTCAATTGTCCAACTGACACAAGCTTAGTCAGTCATTGATATATCATAATATCTTTAAACTATGTATATATTATTATATATGCTATTCGTGCCCTTCAGCCGAGTATTAATGTTTTAAGGCTCTGATTCGAATCTGGACTAAACTTTCATAAAGTATCGAATTATTCATTTGTATGCAATCGCATGTTTTTATCCCTTCCTGCCCACTGTTCTAATTCTCAAAACGAACTATAAAGAGATCGATTTTGTAACAACTAGTCTTTTCTTGACTCCATCTTTGAATTTTTAATCTGTTTTTACATTGCATTAAACTCATTTCTACTTCCAAAGAACAAATCGTAACTTATCCGCACCAAAAAAGCCCCAAAACCGCTAAACAAGGAACTGTATTAATTCATGTAAAAGAAGTTTAGTTAGCTATGTAGCTATTAAAGTTAAATGTTTCGTTAAATTGAAGCTATCGTGTTTCAGTGCGTTACTTCTTCTTTCAATTTATCATATAAATTTGAATAAAATGATGTAATATATCACAAAAATTACAAGTTTAATTTCATTTAATCATTATGTATACATGTTTTTTTGTTTAACATTTGAAAATGTCGCATAAAACAATGTTATAGCGTTTAATAAACGAACTTACGGAATGCAAATTTTGTTACAAACAAATCTTGTAAATTGTAGTCGCTACATTTCAGTTAATGCCAGCATCTTACAAAGTTTATAAAATATTTACGCCTCGAATTATTACGCCATATAAAACAAACCCTCAGAGAATACTACAAAATACACAGGAAAGAGAATTTTACTGAATTTGTTTAACATTTAACTTACAATATCATAATGTAATAAGATGATATTTGAGTATTAAGTTATTAAAATCTATAAATAGTCAGATAATTAGTAGGAAATTCATTTTATATCTACGCAAGTATATCGCAAAATTATTTCAATTCATCTTTACATGAATTCAAATGAATCACTAAAGTACAGTGCAACAAAGAGAAACGAACCGTTTAACTTTAAGTTATCTCCCGAGATGGTACTGATAAACGATCAATTTTGTACTTCTAGTATTTGAAGTTAGGATCTTTCTATTTTAGACTGAACATATTATATTTATTTAATCAAACTAAAAAGGTATTCTGTAGTTTGGAAGTCGAAAACTAATCATTGGGCCTTTTGAAACGTCTCTGTATAGGCGTGCAAAGAATGCCTGAGAATTGTCATAATTAATTTCAAGTCAAGTAAAATTTGTCTCGAAACTATTTATGAACTGAATTTGATGAGAATTATTGCCATAATAATAAATATTCCATTCCAGGGTTGTTTTACAACAAGAATTCTCGGATATAATTTTTTGTCCAATACATAGATGGTGTTAATAAAATTATTCACATTTAGATTTGTATTATTCAACAGTAATTTCATTCAAACATATTACTTACGAAAAAATATTTCCATGGTCGATTTACTGCGTTGCAATTTTTGTACAATTCTTGCGATAATAGCACAGTTTGATAAATAAAATTATTAACGTTGAAAAACCGCCTAAAGTAACAATTCGATCACTTTATAAGTCTCTTTAAAAAAAGACACAAAAAGCAAGCACTAAAGGTTTAACAAAATATGAATTTTAAATTGCCGAATAGTCTTAAGTGTTTGTTGGTTGTCATTGCAATTCCGGTAATACTGAAGCCAAGATGTCAGTATTTCAGCTGTTATTCCAGTACCAATATAACAGTTTTCAAAATAGGAAATACTGATATTTCGGTATTATGTCATATTTCATTTCAAAGAAACAATATATTTAAAGTTTTATAATGAGATATTTTTAATACTGTAATTGGTAGTAATTAATATATACATATTTTGTAATACGGGTACCGTAAACACATTTGCATGATATTTGAATGTCATTACCGGTATTTAATATGAAATTACAAAATGACGATATTTACATATTATACCGGTTGCGCAATCCCTAGTTGCATTCTCATTGTAATATAAATCAATCATTGGTAACCTCATAATATGACGAAGTTTAATACTAATCTGATCCGGCAATCTTCAAATGAGTGCGCTAATTATTTTTTTTTGACATCAATCCATCAGAGGTTCAAGCAATGATCTTTTGTCTACGCTACAAATATTTTTTAATATTTACATACGACATTTACTTGTGAATTATACACGCACACGCTCATATTATATTACGTATATAATAACTGGGTTCAGCGGCACGTTGAAAAATCCAGAATACGCCTCAATAAGTTAGATTGTTTATCTTGGAAAGAGGATTAGACTATGTTTTTGTTTATAATTGACATATGTTTCGCAGTAAAGAACTTCTGGTACTTTAATTTAAGATTAAGGTCTTGATTTTTTTGTTTGGAAAGTATTTTACTTTTATTCCAAAAGTTTAACGTAAGAAAGAATAATAAATCTTAATTTTTATGAAGTCCTTTTATTATTTTATGATTAAATCACATCTAAACAATTACTTACATAATGAATTGAATATACCTACGATGCGTTTCTTTATTATAAACTATGAGCGTATAGAAGTATTTCAGCTAACAAAATAATTTAAATTACCATTTAATATTATAACTTTAAAATATCACACATAAAATTGTTAATATTTTAATATTTCTTGAAAATGCTTCTCGCATTCATACGTGTTACATCGTAATTAATGAAATAATGGAGGATTTAACGAATTATTTTAAACAATGATTTTTTGCATTAAACGTAACAATGTAATTATGATACTTTACCTGTGAAGTGGCAAGAAATTTTATTGAAATCATCAACAAACCGTTCTTCTATATTCAATTAATAATAATTCCTCTGAAGTCACCATTACCCGCAATAATAGTTACATCTTTGAAGCATTAAAATATGAAATAAATTTATAAAGCTTTCACACGACGATCACAAAACACAGAGACTTACGTTGACGGTGGAAATTTATCTTTGTTTACAATTTCACATAGTATTTAAAAGGACGTCTCCCAATTTGAACCTACCGCATGCTGAAAAAATATAATAAAATAAAATATAAATAAACAAAGAATTAAAGAAAATTACACATAAATACATCAATTATATCAAAAATGACATTACTTTATATTTGGAATAGTCTACAAGTGTTCGAAAAGATAAGTAATTTAAAGTAATTTTTCTCCAATGTTTATAATGATTCGAATTGCTATCCTGATACTGATTCACATTTTCCAATAATGATGTTTTTGCTGTAGCTAGCATATTAAAAATATAATTATGTTGATGGTGAACTCCTCATTTTCTTAACAGTAATTATACGCATTAGCAATCTATCTACGCTCTTAATGAGTTTTTGTCTTAAATATTAATTTAAAGCTCATCTTTGGTTTCTTAACTCACATTAATTAATTGTTTCCGACATTTAACAATCAGTTAACAGTGATTTTCTCATTGCTTCCGGGTATCTGGAAGATTATATTTATGCCAGCAAAATTATATTTTTCATCCATGTTTGGCAAGCCACAATTCAATTATTTTGAACTCGAATGGCAATAACCTGTTTCGATTGTCAATAACTTTATTACTAATTTAAGTTTTTAAGTAGAGCAATGAAGTCGTGATTGATCCAAGTAAAAATATAAGTTTTGTAATGTAGTTGTAAGTTACATTATTTTATATTATACATGTAAAGGTATAAGTTATATTCAATCATTACAACAAGCCCTTGAAACAAGCCCTAAAATGAAATTTGATCAAGGATTCCTTAGATCTCATTCCGACCTTGCGTTACAACACTGGCCCGATGTTTGATGTTACATAACGGTAAAACGTTTACCAAGTTCAAGACAACAAATACTTAACCGATAACCAATTGCCGATTTTGTGCGACTCCAAGATTAGACACGCCGAAGCCTGCCTTATCGCTTAACTCCGAGTGGAAAATAGATAGTCATTCACTGGCAGATTTTGCGAGAGATTTTGTAACGAAGACGAGTTTCAAACAATGAAATTTGTTAACGCTACACTAAATTTAATTAAACTTTAATCTATTTTAATTATGCTTACACTAATAAGCTGAATTTAGAATTTTCTCAACGAAGTATTACACCTAATTTACATTTTTTCCTAGAGATAATTCCTGATGTTGACTTTACGATACAAAATACAAGACCTAAGTGAAAAGTTAACTGAAGTTTGATGTATACTAATTAATATTTGAATATTAAAAAACATATTTTCTACTTTATTAAATTGAATTATCGATTCTGAGGTATTTGCATTGCTAACAAATACAACTAAAGATCGTGAATCGCTGAAAAGACAAATGCATGCCTACCACATCTTATTCGTGTTACTGTCTAGCAGTATGAAAATAAAATACCATATATTTCAAATTCAACTCAAATAAACCGTCACAATATGATACAAATAGTAGGCTTGTATATAAACTATTAATTTTAAATTGTAGTAAATAATAAGATACGTGCTTAAAATGAGGGTTCTGGTATCATAAATCAGAATCTCTATCAATGGTTATTTTTGGCAAACCCAAAAAAACCGTTTTCATACTACATTTACAAATGCGTAAAAAAGAGTAAATACAGACGCTTACGCCATGATATGTAAACATACTCTCTTGACCATGACAGTAAAATACCGCACTGTCATTGGATGGAATGGAGATTATTAGTTTAGAAAATAATGGGGCATAAGAGAATATAAGTTTTGAAAATAAAAAAATTTCACATTCATTATAGGTGGGCGTATGTAAGCTTAAAAGGATATTTTATAATTTAAATGATAGCTGTGAAGGTGAATAACAATGCTGCATTCTTAACACATTTTTTGCATATGCTGAAATTATGAGTTATGATACTTGACCCTTACTTGATACATAAAATGTTGGCCAGAAGAAGACGCTAAAAATATCATTATTTTTTAGCGGATCTGGTCTTTGGGCGAACTCTAAATTAGTTATACTATACGGTTGGTCTGTTAGTATAATGCACGAGACTTAACCTTTCGGATGGCCAATATTCACCTGATAGGATATGTTGCTTGTTGATGAAATCATCGAGGACGTTAACCGGTATTATGTAAGTCAATATCAAATGTTTGGATAAACAAAAAAAGAACAGATTTAATCGATTGTTTAGACAAAATTACTTGCTTGGAAATCCCACGCTTGAAAAAAGTTCATATGTTTAAGGCTGCCAATAAAAAAGAGATCTATAATAATACATTATTATATTGTATCTATGTAAACACCATTCCAATATTGACATTCTTCTTACTTATAGAATAGAACAAATACTTTAGCTTTTTATAAGACCATATCAACGAATTTACAAAAAAAATGGTTTTGACGAAATCATACTACATATCGTCGCTGTTTTAAAGAAAACACTAAATCGGAAAAATGACATATTGAGTTAGTAATAACAAAATGTTCCTTCTTTTAAACTCTACCGTATGGAATTACACACTTATTTTTATAAATTACACTTTTACTTAAAAACAGTTTTGTACAAACACACAAAATGAAAAAGGTATTACATTTCAAACATTTGACAAACTTCCAAGTCCAATTACTCAAAACTAGTATTTTACGGGTAGTGTCTTCTTCCAGAACAACGGCGATATTATAATCACTAACTAACTTCGTACTAATATGGCATAAGCGTTACTTTAAAAATAACCAAAAATTCAACATACACTAACCTAAACTAATAATTTTAAATAATTACTGAATTATTGTTTAGAACAGTAAATAAAAAACAGTTTTGGTATTATCGAACTTTGTAGCCGAGCGGTAAAAGGTACAATTAAATTTCAATTCATGGCAAGGACAAATTAATATCAAATATTGATTTTGACTATTTAAAATTTTCGATCTAGAACATGGGTGATCTCAATTTCTCTGTTTAGTGTAAAATTCTATATTGTCTGGCGCATTTTTAATTTTCTGTAATGCATCACCTTAATATAAAGTTCTCTTGTTATTTTGGGATATTTAAAGTTAATAATTACATTGCGAGCTCACTAATCCCATCCTAAATAAGGCGTAACTAGGCCTTTCGTAGCCCTATCCTTCTATCCCTACTCTCTTCGAAAAAGATAGGTTTAACAACTGAGTAACAAGCAGTTTTCGAAGAAAACTTTTGTTGAGACATTTCCATTAGGATTACATTTGATACATATTGAAAGTGGGATGGTTAAAATATATTGTGGTCGTATAGTATTAGTATAGAGACATATATGAAAAACGAAATATTATACTACGATTGATAAATCTAAATGGATCATATTAACTTTTGCAAATATTTCTCGTAATTGTATTGAATACTAGCAAGTTCCCGGCATGCGTTGCAATGCCACTCAAAGAAAGAAAGTGTTTATGTTTTAAATCTGTTTATTAAAGTGCTTTTGGATACATAATATTTTTTGTTTTCCGTCTCGTGCGTACACGAATAAATCAGAAGGTTCTCCGACGTGTGAGCAAGCCACATACAGCTGTCCATGTGAGAAGCATGGATTTTCAAAATTTAGTCTATACACTTGTCTCTGTGCATTGTTGATGGTCATTGCAAATGCGAGTTGCACAGGAAACTGCAAACGTTTGAATTCAACTGGCATATATGTCGGAAACATTGAAGTGCTTGACAACAGTAGGTGTTCTCCTTTAAATTTTCCATTTAAGACTGGCAATTGGAATTTAATAATGAACACCACTTGTTATGTCACACTCGAACTGAAATGTCACTCTTTCTACTTATTTAATTCTTTTTTTATTTCCTATTTTTTAATTTTTTTTATTTTAAATTTTTTTTTCAGAAACCTTCGCGGATGTGCGCACAAAAATTCACCAAAGTTTCATCGCAACCGGATTAACAGTATTGGAGCGCATGCGGGATAAACAAACAAACATTCATTTTTGTATATTTACTAGTGCACTATATATTTACTACGGCATGCGTTGCAATGCCAATCAAAAAAAGAGATGGTTTGTGCTTTAATTCTGTTTATTGAAATGCTTTTGGATAAGAGGGGTAAACGGACTGAAATTTCATAAAATTACCCGGTCCTAGGTCCTAGCTAGTCATTTTCAGGCCCGGCCCGAGCCCGATTCTCAATAGCACACATGTTACCCGAACCAGACCCGAAGCCCAGATTTATTTTTCTCATCCGAAAAAACCCCGATTTTTTTCATTTCTACTTTTCAAACAATATATGTTATTGTTCCCATATTTACATATTTTTTTGTTTTTCCGTCTGGTTAAGAGATGTCGCTAGTTTTACATATTTGATTCTTTTTTTCGATTTTATAATTTAAATTTTTTTCTTTCGAAACCTTCACGGGTGTGTGTACAACAATTCGCCAAAGTTTCATCGAAATCGGATGAATGGCAAAGGAACGCATAGAGGATAAACAATCAAACAAACATTCATTTTTATATATATAGATTTCTCTGTGTTATGGTGCGATATTTAAGTTCTTCGGTACACTTTTTTTCTAGCATTCTATTATTAATCTTATAAACAAATCTGGTAATGTAAGATACGTAACTTAGACACGGACATTGTTTTGGTTTGATTTATCTGAGGCCTTCTAAAACTAGTTTATTCAAAAGTACAAGTTCTATCATATAGTATTAGTATTTGTTCATGACCTCACTTGGAATCGAGCAAGTTTTTTTCATAATTCATTTGTCAATTTAAATAGGCACTGCACAAAGCAACATTCATCTCTTCGTTTAATTACGTTTGGTACAAGTATTGTTTATAACCTGTAATAGAAACGGTCAATATAAAGAAAATTTTCAAAAAAATCCTCCGTTTATTACATTTAAAACATTCTATTCCTGTAATAATAAAACATTAAAAATAAAACTAAACTTTCGTTTTGAAGAATATTTCAAAGCGTGTTATTTTTAAATCAAAGTATGTTTAATTTCATACAGAAATATATTATAAATATTTTATCCCGAATATCGGCATTCTTATGGAAATATATTTTTTTATGTGTTGCAATACCTTGTTCGATATACAAAATTTAAACTAATTTTCGTTTCAAACAATACAACATCGATTAAAATAATGACATAAAAAAACAAAAAACACACGATAGAAAGGGCTGGAAATATATCCTATATTAAATATTTTATTTTTGCGATATGAATAAATCAGGACAATTCTTAACTCAAGAAAAAAAAAAGGAATCGAACTCGTATAACCGAAAACAAATCTTCTTAATTATAATTATATGGAAAACAAGAGGTTTGATATTCAAAAAAATATAACGCACGTTGCAAAGCTACAATTATAAGCAATAACAATATTATTTATTGTTATTTGTTTCCCTGTTAATACACATTTTTTTAAATCGAAATTACACCAAGATTTTGATAGTGTTGAGTGACTATAATTCCAGTTCGATTTTTGTAAATTGAATAAACTGTTGAAAGAAAATAGTATAGAACCAACAATAATTGCTTTATCGAAGGTAATAAATCTTTACTTTAATAATGAAATCTTTTTTACGAGCCGTGTGGTCTTCCTCTTCTTAAACAGAATGATGCCGATTGTGCAGATTTATTTTTTGTGCCATTAAAACACGAGTCGGATTTTGGCTAATTTAATTGATGTAAACATTCTGAAATAATTGATCAATCAATTTCTCATAAATCTACCGGTTTTTTTACAAAATATCTTTGTTATACCAATTTACATCCGATAGAATATGTACAGTAAGATTCCGCTATTGTTCTTTCAAATAAAATCGGTGAACTCTCAACAGTCATACAAGAAATATTTAGTTAAAATATCGTAGTTTAAATATGCTACAATATATATATATATAAATCGCAAGAGATACCTTGCTTAATTAATATATATATATATATTGATATGAATTACTCATCTCACGCAGATTTTTTTAATTATTTCAGTGTTAATCCATTTTAATGCAATTCATCGTTATAAAAAATAATCAACGTCATCTTTTGAGCTACAAGAAACAATGAATATTTCAATTATGACATATAAAAATGCAGTCCACCACCTTCTAAAAATAATAATTAAATAACATATGGTCAGAAAACTGGTCTTTATATGCTATTTTTAAGAAATGTTAGACGTAATTATTTACTGTCAATAATGGCGTTTATTTTCAATAATAAAGATTACGAAAAACAAAAATAGGCAATACCTAACATCAAAATACCCCTTAAGCCCTTTATATACTTAAATGATAGTTTTATAACTTGCATTT
The DNA here is from genome assembly GCA_022494535.1 of Himalopsyche phryganea. Lineage (NCBI taxonomy): Eukaryota > Metazoa > Arthropoda > Insecta > Trichoptera > Rhyacophilidae > Himalopsyche > Himalopsyche phryganea. Next base: position 9,158,484 of record JAGVSL010000001.1, on the reverse strand, counting down.
AATATTATAACTATATCGATGGATCAATTTTCATATACTGTTTATGATTATGACACGTCTATATCCTGATCTCACTGTCTTGTGCTTTTCCACTTAAACGTTACGAAACTCATTATCCCGTATTACTTCTTCAATCACACGTCTGAGCAAAATATACTCGTCTACTTCTCGAAGCATTAATAACATGTATTTATCTCTTTTTGTACGAATTCAATTAGTGGTAACTGGGGTAAGTTCATTCATGTAATTGAAAAAAGATTCTATGATACCGGACTAAAAAGTAAATTCAATGAATTGTTTTTGTACTATTCTAACCCTTTCAAATTAAATGCATATGTATGTAATACATATATTTTTTTCACATGCAATATTCATTGTAATTATTATAAGAAGCAGCCAAGTCATCAGCTGAGTGGTAAACCCTCTTGGGTGTTCGTAAACTTCAGTCACAGTGTTCACGGATTCAAATCCCTCAACGAACACTTCCGTATAATTTACTTTTCAATCGATTTATTGACCTGTGCTCACAGACAAGGACGTCTGTAATGTTATTTTTTTTCCATCTATTCGATCTTGAAAATGGAACGTAGGGAGAGCGTTCAGCTGATTACTAGTATTTTCCTAACCTAACCTGACCTCTCCTAAAAAAAGAGGTTAAGCGACTGAATAACAAACATTTCTCTTAATAAAACAATCCGTTTCCGTATGCCTGCTTTACCATGGCAGTGGATATGTGCTTTCGTATTTCATTGAAAATTGACAAAATTCGATTATATTACCGATTGGTATTTTGTTCAATATTCCAGGCAGTCGTTTTCCAGACCGTATAAGAGAATTCTCGTTCTGGCAACTACCAACAGGTGGAAAACGTTCTTATATTGGTTTTATCTGATCAAGTAAATAATCTCATATGAAGACGCTAAATACACACGCGAAGATTCCAACTTAACTGCCTACTTATGCTTCCGATATAGGCCACCAAAATTGACAAGCGCTGTATTAAGTAACGTCATGAAAATATATATATAAATATGTACAATTATCGTTGTATTACTAATTGAAAATTGTATTAATATAAAATTAAAATTGATAACTTAGTTATTCCACTTGGTTTATCACTAACTTGACGCGTTTCGCCTCTTCAAAAGCATCTTCAGACCAACCATATCGCAAGGTTATTTATTTCTAAGGTAAACAATGATTCTAATTCTTACATTGAATACTGTGGGGGTGGGTTTTATTCCATTCTACTGGACGTGTGGAGGGGGGTAAGATATAAACACTGTTACACTATTTACAAATCAATTACTGCTACTTGGAGTCGAAAAACCAAAGGGAAACAAATTTAATAATGGTGAGCCGCCTGTTCTGTTTAAAATGTTATTTACTAATCTTCCATTACTGTTAATGATTTTATTGATTTCTAGAAACTCTAAGCTATTCCTTTTAATACCTTTTTTATTTACACGATGGAGCATTTCTACGTTAATATTTTTATTAGTTAATTAAGTTACCGCCTAATCCATAGAAAATATGAAAATTCTATTAAATATATCGTAATAATTCACTATACATCTTATTATACAAACGCTCTCTCTCATACTGTCAAGGTATCAAATTTATACACATAGAAATATATCAAATGTGTTACTACTAAAATACAAAAAAATGAAATTCGGAACATAGTTTTTCTTACATATAAAAGAATAATGTATTTAAAAGTTTTCAAAAGAGTTATTTTCGTTTAACTGCCTGAAGTATGATAACAAAGTATTTTTCACTTTTAAGGTGTTAACTGTCAATTCTTGGTGGAAAGGCATTATATTTTAAAAAATAAAACACAATTTGTTTGTACTACTTTCACATGTTTATAATGATCAGGACCGGTTTCAGTTGATAATGCTCGTGATGAGCGAAACCGGTCCTGATCATTATAAACATGTGGAAGTAGTACAAACAAATTGTGCTTTTTTATTTTAAAAAAAGGATGTTTCATTAAAAAAGACATTGTATTATTTATACTCCTAATTATTAAATAAAATAACAAAAACGGGTATTTTTAATTGTTCCTTTAATACACATATAGTATTTGTGTTTTTGCAATCTCCTGTAAACTTGCTGTTTGAGTAGCTAATAACTTTACATTCTAGACAGACTAAATACATATCGTATGATATAGATTTTAACAGTGTATCTTTCTTTTTCTACGCAATATACTCGTGACGCTGTAAGATTGGTTTTAACAAAAACCTTGTAATAAATGCTTCTTTCCTTGAGTGATTGGTTCACTTCAAGTCCTTACGGATTACTCTACTTTGAAATCCTCAATTTGGCTATTTTACCCTAATCATCGAAAGTACGAGTACAAAAAAATATAAAACAATGTATTTTCGATATACTGAAAGCAAACATACACAGTATAACATTTTTTAAAACAACACCTTGATAAAGTATCAACATTCTAGAATGTTAGGTTAAATTTTACAGTATGTACTAACGTCATCACTCCTGAAGAAAGTACTAATCTTTTATGATAACATAAACGTCTTTATATCTAGTTTTGTTTACACTAGTATAGAGTTTTTTTTAACTAAATACAGCACTGCCCTCGATACCTCAATGTTAAAGATATTTTCAGTGGTGTGCTATGGGTACTAGCAATATCAAAGAACGTGATGGCTTTCCTTAATTCGGATCCACGTAAAAATATTGTGAACGGGGAGAAAAAAAAACAATTTTGTGGATTCCACGTATTTTGGTTTTGGATAACAATTCCGATTTTATTTTTTCTACCATTTATACGCGGTGTTTCTATTTAAATTATTACTCTCTTTTTAATCACACGTAAGAACTATTTCTTTTCTTCTTCAAATATATAATATTTTCAAAATGTATGCTGTAAATCAGCTGTCATCAATTCCCGATATTTGTATATAAATTATTCATATAGAAAATATTAATTTTATTAAATTTCATAATTGGTTGTCAATCCCAAAATATTTATTTCAGTTGGGATAAAACTATCATCTAGTGCAGCGTTCCCCAACCGGTGGTTTGAGGCCCACTGCCGGGCCGCGAACAGTATGCCAAATTTCAAGAAATTCGCCATGCAAAAATATGAAATATAGGATTTTTTCCGCCTGCACGTGTACTTGTATTTTTATTTATTGTTAAATAATAATAATCAAAAGGATGATGTGACACGATGGTCGCTGGTTTTCTTAGAATCGACAGTCATAAATCTTCTCATGTACACTCAGAGAGAACGGAAATATTTGCTCTTGGATAGAGAACCCAGATGCAAAACCCTACCTAAATATATTTCCAAGAACTGTATATGTATATTTGTTAGTTATAGTTATGTCCAACTGTCACGATATAAGATTAAAAAATATTACAAAAAACCATTTTTGTTTCTGTATTAGTGGTCCGCGATTTTTTTCCTTTTTTTACCTGTCCGCAGGTTAGGGAACACTGATCTAGTGGACCCAAAGTGAAAGAAGTTAGTTATAAAATGTATTGTTGGAGGCAACCAGATGTTCATTTGGATATTCTTACTTATTGACATTTTAAGAATGTAATGCAGGTAAAAAAGAACAATAGAAATGTCCAAATAATAACAGCAATTGAAAATATTCAGTTGTATTATAAACCTTGCAGAGTACACATTGCTGGTTTTTTGTTGTTGATATGTATACATAAATTAATAATCTGATTGAATAATTGTTTTTCGACCATGAGGTTTAAAAAAATTCAATGCGGCCCGTTTTTCAAAAATTTTGGTGAACACTGCTGTAAATGAAAATTAATGAATGTTAAAATGATAATAATCAATTGAATAAACTGTTTATATTTAATTTAATAGATACGTACTTCTTTTCTTAAAAGAAAATACTGTTGTATTTAAAAACTGATAGATATACAGGAACAATAAATAAAAATTAACATATTTTTACATAATGGCACCTATTCCGAACACTAAAACATTTTTTTTATTTACAAATAATTGATTTTTTTATTTAAATATTTATTTATTCTACTAATGGATATTTATATATCTACGTTGGTCATTACGGCACACATTAATAATTAATATTTATTGATTTTTTTAAACCATATCCGTTCTCATTGTGGTATATATCAACTTCTAATCAAGCAAAACGAAGGTTCAGCAACAGATGTTATAGACGGCTTGATCAACTAAAATTTTCACAAAAGACAAGGATGTAAGTATTCAGTTAAGAGAGAATTTGGTGGTTGAATGGTTGCTGTACATCCAGTATCAATTCGATATATCGATTGAAAGTCAATACTTAAATCAGTCTATTCGGGTATGAGTACCGGAAGCTTGGAGTGTCACTAATCCAGCTACAGCGATTGGTTTTAATTAAATACCGAATTGGTACAAGAAATTATTTCACACTACAATAATTGTTAATTAGCGTGGAAATTTGACATTTGCTATGTCACATATGTGTTTATATAATAGCGGTAAATATAATTATTAAATTACGAAACTCGTCATATATATCACTGTATCAAGTATACGGATGCAAGTGCAAAATTTGAAGAAAACAGTTAATGATGTCGAAGTATCTTTAATAATCATGTTTATAATTGAACGATAAACGAAAGTCCTAATACAAAATTATAAAGGAATTTTACTTTTTAAGATACAACAACAATAACTATTGGTGGTAAATCAAAAAATATTCATATTTTGGACTTGCGTTCGTTTGTTTCTCATGTGGAGATATTTTTTGTGGAGCATATGGCCTCCTAATATGTTATTTAAACAGAATTTTTCTACGAGAACTGATTTTTACTCAGTTGCTCAACCTCTCTTTTTCGAAGAGAGTTATTAGGAATAGAAGGATAGGGCAGAAATTTGTTAATAGAAAACAAGAAAAATAATCAACTTAATAGCCATCCATCACGTGTATACACTTGATAAAATAGATGTAATATGACACTATTCGTTTGACAGAATAATCTGTTAGATGTATTTCCATAAACAAAAATTCTCTACTTAATTACATTTGAAGATATGATACCTTTGTTGAATAATAGTCGTTATTTGAGTCTTTGGAGATGTGAAATTTAAGACGTTTTATTTATAATTAGTTAATCGTTTAGTAATTTGGGTATTTCTACAGTTTTTTTTTATTTTACGGATGGGCGGTTTATTTCTGTGATATTCAAACTATTTTATGCAGAACCACGGTGTTCCGAAAAAAATATAAACGCCTCGGATGAGTAGATCAAGAACGTAATACCGAATTTTATGATCGTGAGTAGATAATGACTTCTTACAAAAATACTTATTTTTAATAAGCTGCGAAATACCATGAAAGAATTTCTCATTTACATTTTTCACAATAAATATACTTAAATGAGTAAAATTGAACAGGCGTCGTTAAGAGTATTATCATATTATCAAGATGTGTTTGATGAAAATTTTTGACATCGGAGTTTCAAACGCGTTTTTTGTTTTGCTGCAGGACTCCAGTCAAATAGCAATTAGATGGTAGAGTTTCAAAGGCGTTATAAATTTAAGGACCGCTGGTTTATATACGACCCGATAACTACGCTTATTCAGTTCATTGACTTTATACAGGATACGTTAAGATGAAATTAATTTGACATGAGATAAAAAATGGTATGATCGTCTCAAATAACTAAGACATCACATAGGTCAAATATGACTAGTGTTAATAATACGATTTTAACGTACAATTAATTTAGAAAAAGATGTTCTTGAAATAATTTTCAATGAATAACATTACTTTTAGAATAAGAAATAATTACTTATATGGCTTTCATTTTTTTTAAACCAATAGCAATAGGCCTGCGGGTACCGATGTGACGCTTATAAAAATCTTCATGTTTCATAGATATTGGTAAAGCATATACAAGTAACAATTAAATGTTTATGAAGGAACTAAAAGCGTTTTAAGCGACGCTTTATTGTTATAATAGTGATATATAAGACACAAAATAAAGCAATATATTTGAGTAAATACGTATTTATAAATTACCGTTTTTGGTTTATTGGTTTGAATGAAGTACAAAATACCGTTAGACATTTACGTGCATCATTTTTCCGATATATTTATACGACTGACATACATATCTCTTATGATAAAACAAAACCTTGTATACCACACGACACAAATTTCTAGTCACTAATATTGCATTAAATCCCGTATTATTTTGTATTTCACCATAAAAACCCTATTAATATACTAACCGAACATAATTTTCATAATATTACATATATTACAGTAACAAAAATGGCGGCTTACGATTAATTACTTTTATTTTTTAACTTGAAAAACAAGTGATAAAAAATATTTTTGGGATGCGAAATTTTGCCAGGTCGCTTGTTTTTTTCACAGTTAAGCTGTATATTGTGTCGCTACTTTTCAAAAGCAGCCATATCCAACTTTACGTATTAACACTTTTTTGTCAATTGCTATCGACCTACATGCTTTTAATATCTCTGTATTTAAAAAATGGCCCAAATGCTATTAAATACCAAGTAAATCAGTATTTGTATAATTTTCCAACATTGTCACTGTGTACATGAAGAAACAAAAGAGTGGTTTTTCTATAGTTAATCCATTTTGGATATGGCTGCTTTTGAAAAGTAGCGACACATATAACAAAACTCATTTTTGAGAAAGTTTTAGAATGCGAGATATTGTTTTATCTTGAGCGATATGTTCTATATTGGAAGCTAGAAAGTTTTTTTCCAGTATATTCATAGAATTAGTATTAAACGCTATGTTTATTACAAATATAAATATTTAACTAAATCTGTATTACAGTATGCATCAAATGATGAGGACCTCATAAAAACATTAAGTTAAATCATTACAAACGCAGGTAAATAATAACAAAGATTGATTGAGTTACTTCTCCACAGGCGCAGTGCGGTCATTGTATATTTTTTATGTCTTAGGTGCGAGCATCGGATGCCATATCCGGGACTATCCCACTCTTTTGATTCGTTCCGAAATCGGAATATCCTGTTTCGTTTTTCGCCGCGAGGGTTTTTTTCACTCGGAGGCCCAAGGTCGGGTATTACCCGGAAACTTATATCAATACCGTATTACCCGGATACCTGATGAAAAAACTCTTTCAACTGTAATCCAGTCTTTAGCCACCTCAAAACTGTTATTTTACCAATGAAAAAATAAGAAAAATAACAAATGCTCGGTGACCCTTTGATAGAATCTCTATACTTTCGTATTCCATGTATTATACTGTATATATGTGATTTGGAAAAAACAATATTAAATTTAGGAAGTGGTCAAGAACTTTGCATTGGTTCAAATGAAACAAATTTACCATTTATTAAACATTAATGTTAAAAGAAAATGATGTTTCTTTCATTTAAGTATGTACCATCTAATGTTATTAACGTTGACATTCTTGCAATTAAAGTTAAATTAATGCTGAATGTTTTTGTGTTTATCAAAAATAATTAAATGTATTGTCAAAATAAAAACAAATTCATTTGAATCCAAATAAAATTCATATTTAAAACGGTTTTTTATTTCAATTATAATACTGTTTTCATTTACAACTTTTACTTTCAATTAATCTGTGTGTTCTGCCAGACGATTTAGCTTTATTTATATACACAATATTTTTTTGAATAAATAACTTTAACACGACTCTTTTAATTCAACGTTTATTGCTATAACGGAGTTCCTATACGCTTTTTAACATTATGAAAACTTTAATTTTATTCTTATATTATTATTTCATGTATTCTCAACAAATAATAATTAGTACCTAAAACAAATCGTTAAAGATACGTCATGCTTCAGGGAAGCACTTCTTATTTACTCTTATAGTAACAAGTACATACTACGTTCATTAAATTTTATGAAAATACTCGTTTTAAAAAAATACCTTCACCCGGAATACTGAAATCACATTTCTATTATTTTACGTCTATTAGAGAAACATAAATACACCAATAAACAGTAGGTAACAGGTCATTAGTTTCGTTTTAGGTCTAGGATTTTATTACTCGGAGAATACTTTCATACATTTATACGATCGCATTCATTGGGTGGAAAGATCTTTTTGGCATTTTTGTAGATAATTAATTCAGACTCAGCGAACAGCCGCTAAGTATCACAAAAATATAAATTTGTTTGTGGTAAACGTATTAAAAAAACTACTTCACTTCATAAATACTCTTTAAATCTATAAATATTTTTTAGTTTAGTGGATTTTTTTTTTAATTTTAAAAATATCATCTTCTTCCGAAAGGTTATTTATTATCTGGTATCTTCCTAAAATTCCTTGATTAACATTATCGTTACATTTTCTTGTTTTTTTCTTTTTCGTTTATTACATTTTGTTTACTTGAAAAGTTCACAAAGTTATTCAGTTAGCTGTTGTATGTATAATAAAAAAAGGTCACGAGATTGCCATCCACCACCCGTCATAAATACGCAGCCACTAATTTCACGGATAGATAAATTAATATCAACACATCAATAATTTACACTTAAATTTCTTGCGAATCTTTTTAAAAATGCTTTTAACCTATGAGCGTCGAAAGTAAAATAATAATTATAATGTGTTTGCCATATTTTTTTTCGTTCATGAATGAAACCACTAAGGGCTGTTTTCCCGTTGAATAGGTAAATAAATAACGACGCACGTGGGGCCCATAAAACAACGCAAGGGCTGAAAACGAATCTCTAATAGGTTTAATAATATTGATGTTTGGTTTAGTGAGTATCTTTACGAATTATGAAAACAAAATTTGAGCTTGCATTTATCACCCTTGATAGTTGCATATGTTGTCATAAAGAATTTCATCGATTATAGATTCTAATAATTATTAATGAAATGTAAAATGTAATATTTGCGTTTGTGCAGAAACAGTGTTATATGTAATCAAAATGCACTGAAATTTGAACTAACGGACGAATTTGCTCATAGCCAAAGCTTAAAAATATTTTGAATTTAATGAATTTTGCAAACGAATTTACTTAATAATATCGTATATATTGATTAAAAATGAATAGTTTAGTTATTTTTAAATTACCTTAAAACCTCTCTGATTTCGCATAACGTTTTATAGTTTATTTTTAGCGCATCGTGTTGTGTTTCTTCATTTAATATTATTGGAGATCAAATAGAAATATGAAATAGCATTCAATATTTTGACTAAAAACTTTATATTTATTCTGTTTTGGGCTTCTACGGTTAACTTAAATGCAGTGTATAATAAACGTTCTATAACATAAACTAAAATCACAAACGTTATTGTAAATAAATTCAATACAGTATGCATACAAATAAATTTGATGGAGGTCAAAGCAAAAGCAAATCTGCAAAATCGACTTTACCAATTATAAATATAAGCTCAACAAAAAATATTTTGTTTAGTGTGAAAATAGCTCCGATACAATCGATATCGTAAAATATTTTCCGTACATACGTAAATAGGTTGGCGTTGGGTTTTCGCCACATAAATAGAAAACCTCTAACGTGTTTTTGATACATGCTGCATATAAGCGTTTGTAAGTTCTGCCATAGTTTATATTTATTAGGGGAATGAAAAGGGTTCAGCCGTTGACTGTTATTGCCCCATCAAGCCTCAAGTGGCAAAGGTCTACGGGAAAAAAGGCTAGGAGAAAGAAATCACGACGCGCAAATGTGAATATCACAACAGAATATTTTGTAAAGTTTCATATTGCTTAAGATTTTCAATTTCGTGCACAGACAATCTTTCTTAGAATAGCACTTTATATTTTTAAAATTTACTTCATTTATTTGTAGCATTGAATCGATTCTTAGAATATATTCATGGAGTAAAAGTCAAAAATACAGCCGGTTGAAAATTCTGTATGCATAAAAAATTATATTTATTGTCTACTTAAATTAATACTAGTTATCGTAAGCGAGTGAACTATTGTCCTACCAAATTGCCCAGTTTAGGCTTCGAGTCTCCAAATGGAGATATTCATATACCTAGTATATTTAATTTTCTATTGATTTACAAATATATATTCAAAGGTATGCCTGTCATGAAGTTTTCATCCATTCTCATTCAATAATAAGATAATATAACAAAGTATTTAGTTCTACAAAATTTATTAAGTAGTTGATAGCTATTTCGGCTTGACGCCATCGTCAGAACTATACTTAAACTTATTTTTGCTTAGCTATATATACTGTTTAGAAGAGATAGACAACAGTATGTCATCTTCCGTATTCAAACATCATAATTTAAAATTAAATCATTCAAGGTAGTAATTGTGTATTTAGAAAACACAATTAGTCTTACGTGGTGCTATTAATTAGTCGTTAAAATAAATGCATTCAAATTTTACCGATTATGCGTAATTACATGGGCTTCTTATAATGGTTTAAGTAAGGGTGCATTCACCCTATATAATACCGAATACAAAGTGCAGAGAGAAACGTTATGTTGTCATTACGAAATTTGTATTATAAATACCAGTTGGCATCATCACGTATTAACATCAGCTCAATAAGCAGACTAGAGAGAGGAGAGAAGATGTCCATACATTTAGATTTTCAGACAAACAAATAAATCAAGATAAATAAATGTTTTATTCTCCAAGAAAAGTTGAGTGAACGACTTACTACTAATCCTAATCAAATACGTACTATTAAATGCTTTATTACGATTCAATATGCTCCAAATTGGAAGCAGTTCATCATTCATTACTATACAATTCCAGTGTATTATGATTTTGGGTGCCAAATAAATAATTTTGTACCTGACTCTTCAATTTTTTACTTAAACTGCATGCGATATCGAATGACAAAAAAATTTGCACAAATTAGCACTTATATTTTACGTAAAATAACATATAGGTATCGCTAGAACTTTTAAATCTTATATCTTATGAAAGCGTACTGTTGAAATGGCACTATAATACCAATCGGGTAATCAGAAAACAATCGTGAGTGAAGATTTTCAGTTTTGTTATTTCACTGTTTTGGAGCAAAAAAACAAATTTTATTGATTTTATCAAAAATTAATGTGAAATTTAAAATAAGTAAGATCTCACCTGCTTGACAACAACTACCTATTGAATTGTTATGTGTCATTTATTTAAAAGGATGTCAGACGCGCATCAAAACATTACATTACAAATTCCCTGTTTTATCTATTATTGTTATAAATATGTCGGCTTAACAAGTGCCGACAAACAATAAATAATTTTTCAATTTCATTAGAATATCAGTACTTTTACGAGAATTCAATCATAAGTATAACACTTAAAATTATCAGATAAAGAAATTTCATTGACGTGTTATTAACTTGATGGAATGGAATAATTGTTCATATGCAAATCAACATAATTTTAGATATCAATCATTACTTATGATTACAGAAAAGGAACTCGATTGATTCCATTGTATTTAGTATTTTTCATTATCTCTTGATAATAAAAACGATCAAAGAAAATTAATAAAGCAAGAATGACTTATGTGTATGGCACGAAATATGTTTTTACATAACTTCTTAATAGCATATAGTTTAAGTTGGTCTATTTTTAATGTATCAATTAGTAATTTCAAAACGCTCAATTTTTTTAATAACCTATATGATTCGAAAACTCAAAAGAAAAACACTAATTTATTTTGTAATAGAAATACCATAAAAACTTGTATAGTAAAATAATAATTTAATATGAATTTGAATGCACTCCATTTAAATCTTTAAATGTCTATAAATTGCAATAAATTTTATTAATGACACAGTGTTTTCAGGCATTCTAGTATGAACTCAAAATGACAGGTAGTAAATAGTTTATACAATTAATTAATGTCTGAAGATTAAGTTATATTACTGAATGTTTTAATTAAAACTGTTGATTGAATGTATATTTAATTAATAGGTTTACAGAATTTACTAAATTTGAATTAATGTTTCTTGCAAAAACATGAAATTTTTAAAAATTTATAGTAATATACTTTTATTTGTATGAAATGTGCGATTAAGTAAATAAATTGCTACGCAATAATTGTGTAAAATATATCTCAGTCAGTAAAATAGAGTTTTCAATCTGAAACTGACATTTTTTAGAATAAAAGTAGTCAAATATTTGATTTTACGCTATATTTTTATAAAATACTAGTGAGTACCTGGCTTGCGTTGTCGCTCAAAGAAAGTGAGGGTTTGTGTTTTAATTCTGTTTATTGAAGTGCTTTTGGATAGACAATAAATTTTCCGTTTGGTGCGTACACGAATAAATCAGAAATTTTTTCCGAGATATATCTGTTTGTACATATTTTGATACTTTTTTTTAGATTTTCTTTAGAAACCTTCACAGGTGTACGCACAACAACTCACCAAAGTTTCATCGAAATCGGATGAATAATAAAGGAACGCATAGAGGACAAACTAACATTCATTTTTATATATGTATTTATATTTATTATGTTTACAACTTGATTTCAAATAGTGTCAGACAAAAGTATTAATTAATTAAGTAAGTAATTTCAAGACACTTGAAATCGATGGCAAAAAATCTGCGTGTTTTATTTATTTTAAAGAAAATTCAAGCGACCGTCTAAATCTTTTAATTTTTTTGTAAATGGTTCTCTTGCAAAACGACAAAATCAAACTTACCGCAGTATTTTACTGGGGTTAGATACATTACAATTGCGCACATTTTGATACCATTATATATATAGGTGTGTCCAACATTATATGTTATTGTTTCTAGATTCTTGATAATTTTAAGCTTATTATCAAATAATCAAATGCATAAGTACTTTCATAATGTGCAATGTGCATTCAATTTTTATCTTTATCTCCCTAATTAAATGTTAATTAATAATTTGACATATTGACATGTAATCGGTGTTGTTTGGTTACTTTAGTATTTCACTGTATGTGTACGATAATAACCGGTTTTTCTAATCGAGAGAAATAATTATCCGGATCAAAAACCCTTACTAGCTTTTGGCTTGCAATAATAATTGTCTTTAATGCATTTTTGAGCATGTATTACAAAGTTTTTAGCTAACCTTAATGCATGTAGGTAAGCAGGACCAGTTTAAGCAATTAAATGTCAAAATTTACAAAATTCAGTCATTCGGAAAGATCCGTCCAGAACTATTATAATGATGGCATTTTCATTGCATATGTTTGAATTGAAGAATTAGAGTCAAAAATTATTGTTGTTTTCACAAATTAAATAACTCGATCTTAAAGTTTTTAGTTGTCGCCGAGAAACACTTTTAATATCACATTCTTGCCAACACGAGTTCAGCAGGCTCAAGAAAAAACAGAAGACATTCACAGATTCTATTATGAAACTTTCTTTACTAACGATTTACTTTTGTGCGCCACTTCCTTCTTGTTTTGCGAAGTTCATATTACGGTTTTTTTTATTGAAGGCAACATTTGGTTGTTTATGAATTTGACAATAATAATACTTATATTGATTTTACACACTTGTATCACAAGGATAGAATAAAACAGTTAAGTTAATTTCATACTGCTTTCATCAACTCTTTAAAAACATCAATCAGAATATTTCAATATAAAACCAAATGGAATAACTAAACTATAATTTTAATATTAAATTAAAACTTCCACAAAGTTACTGCCGATACAGAATATTTCGTATGATTTTTGATGACGTTTGTAAACAATCAAGAACTCAAATAAACAATATCGTAACCATACTTTGATACTTCATCGAAATTTATATACTTTAATTTTAATAGAAAGCATAGAAACTCATATTTTTTCAATACATTTCGTGATCATTTTTTAATAATGTAGCTAAATTTTCAACTAATTTATTTAAGTCTGAGAGTATTGCTTAAAAATTTTGCTATATTTTTGATTGTTTGATTATGATCTACATTAAGAAAAGCTTTTTTTTTATATTTATGTACGAGAATAATTTTTCAAATAGATAATTATTCTTTTCCAATATACTTAGTATCAATTGATCAAAATTTAAGATAATCGTGTTTTTAATGTATTTTAATCTAGCATTAAGAGGGATATCTATCCATGCTTAAAAACGTTTTTTGATAGACTGTATTTAAATATACGCACCTACTAAGTTTTCATTGGATCTACAAATTAAGTCTGCTGTCTAAATCCAAACAATAATAAAACCATTTCAACGAGTTTCAATACACATAAGACGCAGAGACTCAGTTGCTTCTGCCGACTTATTACGGTAAATAATTTCAGTCACAAATTCAGAGACAATCTATTCGCATTGAAAAACCATTTCGTAACTCGAATACATACATCAATCAAGAAATATTTACGTAATCTAAATATTATCAATTATTTCTTACATGGCTTCATTCAAGTTAAAATTCTTAGGTTAATAGCAATAATAATATGTTATCATTGATCATAATTTTAGCCATTTCATAGCTCACGCAATAAATAGGTTTATTACTATGCTAACTGTACAGCAATTTTTGATTTTTTATATAAAATATGTAGTACATACTGATTTTCAATATATTAAAACGGAATCATTTTTATCGAAATCATTTTTAGATCGTTAACTAAAACTTGTTTATGGTTGTCGCATCTTTAGTTGGCGTGTAATCTAGAATAATATCGTCGTTGTTCAGGAAGAAAACACTAAATTGAAAAAATGACATATTGAATTAGTTATAACAAAATGTTCCTTATTTCAAACTCTACCGTATGGAAGAAGGCACTTATTTTTCATATATTACAATTTTACTTTAAAACAGTTTTGTACAAACAAACTAAAGGAAAAAGGTTTAGGATTTCAAACATTTGAAAAACTTAAAAGTCAATTTACTCAAATCTAGTATTTTTTCAGTTAATGTCTTCTTCCAGAACAACGACCATATCATCGAATTCAATAATTATAGTTATTTAGTTTACTGAAAAGTGATGACCGATAATTGATTTCATGAATAATTTTCCGTGCCAAAAATTCATCTTGTCGTCAATTGACCGCAAAAACGTTATCATCCATAAGATCTTATTAAAAAATATTATATTTATGGAATTGAAGCAGCAAAGCTCCATTAATACAATATAAATATCATAACACCATAGTAATCTCTTTATAAATGAATTGTCCATGCAATCAATT
Organism: Himalopsyche phryganea; assembly: GCA_022494535.1. Taxonomy (NCBI): domain Eukaryota; kingdom Metazoa; phylum Arthropoda; class Insecta; order Trichoptera; family Rhyacophilidae; genus Himalopsyche; species Himalopsyche phryganea. The sequence continues at coordinate 9,143,359 of JAGVSL010000001.1, read as the reverse complement.
ATTCGTATGATAAATTTTCCTCGATTTTTTTACATTCAATTTTCATTATACGATAAATTGTGTATTATATTTATTTCAAAAAATAAAATGATTTTTTTAACATTTATATCACTTCGATTACTGTTTAATATGAATTTAATAACCTCAATAAAGCTTAAATATTCCTTAACAATTCTACAAATAGCACCGTTTTTAATACTACATATTACACCACTCTATAAAAATGTGCATAAAATTTTTATGAAAAAGAAAACGTCACAAATAATCGTAAAAATAAAATAATTTCTATGAAACTCACCATTTTAGTATTGAAGTAGAGTGAATCGAAGTTCTCAGCTCTATTACTGACATTCTTCAGCTTGAAAGGCTTCTTCAGTGGAACTATGTGAGTCTGATTGGCAGGCTTCTGACAGACCGGCGCATGATTCGGCGAAGAGTGCACCGAGACCACCTCCTGGTTTTCACCCACATGGTTGGCGGTCCCCTCGGCGGCGTTAACCGGGACTTGCTGGTCTTTATCCTTTTTGCTTCCACATGTCAAACTGTTTTTGGTAAAGTTACCAATCGTCTCAAAGACACTCGACAGGTGCTGAGCCATGGCTGGAGTAGAGCTCGCGTATGCGAGTGAACACCACTTACAAAATGTATTTAATGCGTCTAATGGATCCTTGCGTTTATATCAAACAACACACACGATTATTTATCTAATCTAATCAATATTTCCGTAAGACATAGAAGAACTTTTGAATATATTAAAAAACCCAATACATTAAGTATCTCTATCAAATCCTTTATAATGTTATCGTATGACATTACATTACATAATGTCAAATGTCAACCAGGTGATATAAAAATAATTATATAAATTTAGTGACTTTCATATTTTCTGGTTAAATTAAACGTATACACATTAAAGAATTATGATTCGATGCTATTGATAAATCATTAATAAATTTACTTTAGGAATAAATTTCAAAAATTATATATTCGCTTTTAACTCTGTAGATAATAATTGAACAAAACTTTTCTTTAAATTAGAAGACAGTTTAATAAATAAGACTTAATTTGTCAACAATAAAATACGGAGAATAGTAAAAAGATACAAAATCACGCAAACTATTAACAGAATTTTGTAAAAAAAGTTTAAATGGCATTAAAAAATTGAAGCTTTGACCTAAATGAATCGTATGAATGTTTTGTTTGCGTGTATATTGAAAATTATGGGTTTATTTTTATAAAAGTTGAGTTATGATTAAATGCCTTACGACACACTGCAAGTTATCACTATGAAAACACAATGTCACCAAGACGAAATCATGGCAACAAATAAAATAAATCCACTGATTTATTCAAAGTACGATGTTGGTATCAAGATTAGATTATCCAATCTAATAGAGCACTATGGGCAAACGTGAATGGGCCAATGCACACTGCCGAATAAAGCGTGACTGCTCTAACTTGTTGTTTATAAAGTTGAATAAAATGACGTAGCAGTACATTGTCAGAGTTCAGGGAAAAGAGAACCGCTCTGCAAAGAATCGGATACATTCATAATGTACGCCGTGTGAAGCCTTCTTAAATGTATCTAAGAATATTGTATCTCTTCAAACTGTTAAGCCTATATTCACTATCAAGTATTTAAAAAAAAATACTACTGCTAAAACAATATATATTATAATAATATAAATACATTTCTCAAAGATCAAAAAAAAAATTGTGCAATTTTGAATGATATATATGGTAAAATGGGATATTACAAAATTGTACAATGGCAAATGATATACGCATTTTTTAAGTAACATTGTGCTCGGTCCCGGTATAGACTAGTAAAGTGATTATAAGTATAGCTATTAAAGAGTATACACAAAAACCAACGTTTTTAACTATTTTCGATCTATTTTAAAAAACGATTATTTTTTGACAGTAAATGCACGTTTTTATTATCCTTGGTTGCATTATAAATTTTACACTAAATATTCTCATCTTATTTTGAATATTTCATAATGTTTTTATTATGATATCTGCTTACAATTTGAACTGAAGGATTCTGATTATTTAGTATTTAAATGCACTGACGGTTTTAATGGTTTCATACTTAATAATTGCGGTTTTTATTTATTATACTAATAACAATTTTCAATGTCACGAAGAGATAACAAAGTAACTATAAAAATGTTTTAAAAACTAGAAGAAATTCTTCAGTTTTCTTATTTTGAATAGTCTGACACCCGTTTAGTTTTACAATTATTCAAAATACAATTTATTTAAAAATGTATCATTAACGCGTTTAAAAAACCAATCAGGCTATGTAGTATTCATATTAAAGTTATTATTAAAAATGTAAACAATGACATGATTTTTAATTATGTTTTATGTAACAGATATAGAAATAAATTATATTGTAAAGTCAGTTCTTGCGTCATAATTATCATATGCATACAATTCTAGAGTTATTTACTTACTAAAATAATGACATAGGTAGTTTCAAGATACTTTGTTTCGTCTCCTTGTACACAATTGAATGAACCTTAATATAAATATTAAATAAATCATTTGATATTACGAAATGTTTTTAAAATACTTTTAATTATATAAATCTGATGTGAGTAATGTTTCAGTGTTGATTTATTGATTCACGATATATGACATTCCACTTTTTCTTTATTGTAAATAAGTATACCGGTTTAGTTTTTGCTCAAAAGCAACGTGCACATTGGCATGTGCTATGCTAGTCGTTTATTTTATCCGCATAATGTGCGACTTCTATGGAGGGAAACCCGCTATTAATGCACACACTTGATATAGTCATGCAAAATTCAATTCTTTCCCAGTAATATTATGTTGAGGTATTCTGTCCGTCGGGTTTTCCTCTTGTCAACTTGTATGGTTTAAATGATTCCCTTACTTGAATTAAAAAAAACTCACACACACTGATATGATTGATTACAAACAGAACGAAAGAAATCATTTTCCTAATTATTATAATATTAATAGGATTTGAGAGATTTATAATTTAACTCAAAAATATAATGAAGTATCGCTTTATGAATGACAACATGCATTGTTAATCGTTTTAATAAAATATTTTTATAATAAACATAATTATGATAAATATACTCTTAATAAATAATTGATTACCGCAATTTCATAGAAAAGATTGGAACTGGTGCCGCAAGTAAAATTACACTGAAAATGCTTACAAAACTGGTTTAATCACATACTCACTGAATGTGGATGAAATTTAATTTATTGAAAAATAAAAATCGCATTCGTTTTAAAATTGGTAACAATTAATTTTTTTTAGTTTTAATGTAGTAAAAATTTCTAAATTACTTACAAACTCTTAATTTTATCAACTTATTGTTTCGTTTGCATTATAACGCGATCGGAAAAACTCCGAAGTAAAAATCGAATTTTATTTATCTGTAAACATGATAATATACCATTGTCTTCAAGGTATAAATTCAATGGTTACTTCGAAGAAATTCAATTTTTCAATGTACAATTAAAATTTAAAATTTATATCACGGATATTTGAATATAGATCAAAATCTTCGGACTATTAAATATAATAATTTTTATTGAATCCTTAATATATGTAAATATCATTTCCACATTCATAAATAATTATAAATGCAGAGAGCGGGGAGTCCTTTCCCTCACCACTATTATTTATAGTATAACCGTACCCGTCCTAGATGACGGTATTGAAATTGAAATACTGATATCTAAAGTAGCTAGTACGTCGGAACTGTGTGTGCATTGCATAACATTCTATTTTATATCACTGCGAACGCTTACGCCATGAGATATTTCATACCTATATGTGATATGTGATAATAATAAAACGTCTACAGAGTGGTCTGGGCCACAATATATAAGATCGTATGCGTTCATAATATAGGGATATAAATTAATTTAGTCTGACAATGTTTCTCGAAGGAGCGAGACACGTGACACACATAGCGAACATGATTTTACAATAAATTTATATCAATATTTATTTTCTAAAAAATTATAATAACTAATCAGTAATAATACTTACATGCAGTATTATTTATATCAATACGGTATTTGAAATAATTAACCGCTACTTCCTGCATTTACATTTTGAACCTAAGATAATGTAAAGCTTATTATGTTATATTGCACCGTTTCTCCTAATTACATGCATTGCAGTTTTGATTGTACTTTGTTTCCTGACATGTCTAGTTTAAAATAACCTTACATGATTCATTCATTTCACATTATTTCCTTCTGTGGTATCCACAGTATATTTCATGTGATATACTATCAAATGGAAACTTTATTGCAATCTCGCCAGTTTGTTTTTTTTATTAGCCGGGAATATTACGCGGCACTGATATGATCAAAAGAAGGATAGCAGAGAGCGTTTAAAAAATATATAACTTGGTTTGCACGGCTTTTTTAAATTTTGTTTTGCCTCAACTAAAAAACAGCGATTTTACGCTTACTACCAAACATCAAAGACAAATTTGAAGTATTGAGATTTTGTACACTTCCATGTATTTTGTCACTATTCGTGCTGATGCTGAATGGCGAAACCCGGGTCGTTAGTGACAAAATACATGGAAGTGCACAAAATCTCAATAATTCAAATTTGATATTGAAATCCCATCAAGCACCCTCAGTCGATGTCTTAAATTATATCAATGAGAAAGTTGAACTAAGCATATTATATAATACTAAGAACTAAGACAACAGATTTTAATAAATTACTGTATTAATGTAATCATACTTAACGTACAATTTCAATCGTCACAATTAAAAATGTTTCTGTAGTTAAGTTTGATCACAGTTATATACAGAATCAGCGGCATTTTTCTGAAATTCTGAAAATTTTTCTTCTTACAAATTGTAATCTGTGTACTCCATTCTGATTATATAAACAATATTTACACATTATTGAAGATATTCATTTCAGTAGAAATGATTTGGTTAAAATGATGTATTGGCAAATCGGTTTCTTTATTTTCCAATATTGCTTAAGTTTTTTCAAGACTCGCTCAATAGAATCTATTGTTTCATTAACCCTTTTATTCCCCGGGCGCCGATTAGTCAGCGCGAGTACGCTTATTCTAAAAGACTGATAGGGTTTATTTATCGGTGCAAATTTTTAAACATACCATAACCTGAAAATCAATGGCATATTAAACAACACACACACATCTTACTACGCTATTTACTAGAGTTCAGCTATATGGTTAGGTTAGTTATTAATCTTCAAATTGCATAAACAAGGCTATTGTTTATCGGCTAAATATGTATTTTCTTTAACTTGGTTTTTAATTTCGTACTTTTATTTAACTACTGAAACTATGTAAAGCTTACGAAGCGGTCTCTCAGTTCCCTGGCTAATTTCTTTCTAGGGTACAAATTAAGTTCTTACTAAGTACTGTCATTATAAAGACTGCTGAAGGCTTTGAATTTTTACAGTTGTTTTAGAGTTTTCTAAGTTGGCTAACTTTCTCGTTTATGTAATACATAACATAATATAGTAACAATCGACTGGCACTATAAGTCATTTAGCACAGTTGCACACTCGCGCTAAAGTGGTTAAATCTTTTAAACACTACACTGCATGTCTTATGACTTACAAAGTTACATTTGTTGCAGTCTCCCCATACAGCCACTTAAAGATTCAACCGTTCGAGTGATATTATATTGTAACAACTCGTCTTACGTAGACGAAGTCGATGCGGATGTCATTGCGACGTGGTTTGATCCGATATAAAGCGAAGAGATACAAAACGGCAACTCTGTCCTACGTGTCCACCAACTACACCCACTCCACCAGTCACCATTCAGCATCACAAATTCATTATGAACGAACGCGAGACTTTTTTATTTCAAAACTCAGATCTTAAATACAAAACTTTACAGAAACATTTGAAATTTGACTAATATTATATATTTAGAAAGACACGTTCGTGGATAAATTCATCATTTATATGAAGATTTAAGAAGTCAACCACTCTTATTCAAGGAGTATGCTGCACCGGTTGGGCATACTTTGCGCAAGCGAAGCTTTGCAAGCCAACTGATCGCATCGCTCCCCGCTTGTTATCTGTCACGTAGATAAGTCTAAGTGGCGGTGAACGTTTGATATTTTCGTGCTGCGCCACATCGCGTCGCGTTAGTATCGACTTCGCCTAGGTAAGACACCGCGTTAGCTTGAAGTAATATAATCTCATCACTTTTATGCGCTTTGATTTGCATATTTTATGAAAGATTACAGTCCAAAAAGTCATTGAATAAAATATACCACGTGGTTCAAGAATCAATCCTCAACGACAACGCGGTGTGACTTTTAGCTTAACAAAAAGAATTTTTGATAGGAATGACAATCTTTTAATTTTAAAAAATGGCTGTCGAGTGTAACACCTTGAAGATTAACTTTTGTTAAAACCATTTACCACCGTCTTCTTTATAGTGCAAAAAACTTAGGGATAAAGTAGAATTTGGGATGATTTGTATTATCCATGACGGAAATATCGGACAGAAATATTCATTTCACCAACCTGCCTGTTTTCAATATTTAAAAGAAAATAAATAACAAAATTGGACAGAAACCAGCAAGGTTAAAAAATGTGAAAATACTTATAATTATTCTACTGTTAAATTTTATTATAAACTTCATGAAAGCTAAACGAAGAATTGTACTTAATTTGTACGAATTGTAGCACTTTATAGTTTATAGAGGCATGCGTTTTTTACTAAGATGTCAAAATTAAGAGATGTGCTGATAATTATATTATGGTTTTCAATAAGAATTCATGATTCATTAAATCCATTTTTTTTCACATACCTCATATATTATGTTGTAGTTTAATATAACTATAATCGTGAGAATAACGAAATTTAATAATCATTTTATCTAGTGCTCGTCAATGATTGACGATAAAATGTTTTTGTTCTGCATAATCTTGATTTAAAAAATGTTTCAGTTATCGTTAAATCAGATTAAAAATCATGAACTTTGTCTTTCAATCGAATGGACATGTTTTATAGATTTGATTTCATTTATAAAAGATAAAATTAGTACTTCATGAGCAAAAAAGTTGCATGCACACTTTTTTGATATTGAATAATGACCGTTATTGAGTACTGGTGTATTACTTGTATCAACAATGTCTCTGTATACTCAATTTCCATTCCGTCATTGATGGGAATTTTTATATTTAAGTTTAACGATAGCCTCTCATTGACTATTTGTCAAGTGGTTATATTTAAAAGTAATAGAAAGATTGCAACGGAATGCATTACATTAAAATTAACCACATTCGTACTATTATTTTTGTTTACTCATGTATAACATTATTTTTCGACGCAAACTAATAAAGGTGATAATGTATTGCTCGATATACCGGGCTCACTTCTTAATCGGTCTGAAAACATGTATTTTAAAATATTACAATCATAAACAATCATAATACAATAATTTAAAATGATGATTTCACAGAATGATTACTTACACGACTAAACAAAACAGTCTTTCCTTACCTATGTGATGAGCCTTTGAATTTTTAGTCATATTTGTATACAGTACATAATTAAAGATGGGCTATAAATCGAAAACATATCTATTTGCCATAATTAACCAAGATTTTGTTTAATCTTGCTAGTTAGAGAAAGTTAGTAAAAATTGTCATTTAAAGCGATTATTTTAATATTTTCTATGGATTCGCCGGTAACTTTGTAGAAATTAATTTTTAATATAAAATTAAAATTGATAACTTTGTTATTCCACTGGTTTTATCACTAACGGGACGCGTTTCGCCTCTTCAATAAGCTTCTTCATACTGTCTTAGTAAGTCTGATGATGCTAGATTTATAAAACCTGTGGAATAACAAAGGTATCAATTTTAATTTCATATGATTATTTTAATTTCCAGTAAAAGGCATAATTATTTTTTTCTTATCCTAATATTTATGTGTTACTCCGAATGTGTCAAAATGCTTACTAGGTCTGTGTCACCTACATAATTCTGTATTAAATATTTATTTCATTATTGTATAATTCGGCATATTATGTACATAATCAAAAATATTACAGATTTTTCATCCGTAGTAAGACAAGATTCTTTTATTTTCAAATCATTGAATACAAATTGAGGAAAATATCAACCAAGTCGCACGGCAAATAGTTATTTTTATGTTATAAATCGATCCAATATATTTGAATTATTGCTATAATGAAATGAATGTTTTTGTTATCGTCGATTGTCAGAATTTTGGTACATTTTTCACGTCTTCGTAGAATTCGAATCAACTTTATATTTTTTATATCATCCGTCAATACAAATATATTAAAAATTATATCTGCACTCTCTTTCGTATTTCAATAAAACGGACAATACAAGGATCTTTACAGGAAGAGTAAAAACTTGTTTCTAAAACGGTTTTTATTTAATATCAATTAACATAGTTGTTCTCTTATTGTTTTCGTTTCTTTTGCAGTTGGATAGATAAGGGGCTTGAAGAGTTTCATTTAAGGTGAAATCATGATATTTTTTTTAGGATTTAATATACATAGGATTGTTTACCCCATAAATGCATTGTGACATAGGACTGATTTCGGATAGGGTTTTTCGGTAACCAGCCCACATACGCAAATATTTAATTTACCCATCTGTATTTCGTAAAATTCCAACTAATGTGCTATTTATAACTTTTATATTTAACTATTTTTTGACATAAGACTATTGCGTCTGAGGTACTGATATGTATTATAATTTTTCTCCTCAAATAAGTCAAATAAATGAACTATAAAAATAATTAAAAATTAATGCTCTAAAGCTGAAATGAAAATAAAGAGCAACATGTTAGATTAGTTTCAAAAATAAATAGTAGAGACAAAATGTGATTTGTTGTTTTTTTATGTAATTTTGTTAATTTTCAGCGATATTAATTTTATAAAGCTGAAATGAAAATAAATAACAAACTGTTTGATTAGTAAAATTTAGTAACAAAAAATCAAATGGAACAGTAAAAATATTTCTAAAATATTCATATTATACAATTCGAAACAAAAGTTGTTATTTTATACTTTGACATGTTTTTAAGATCTTTTGGAAAACAAATGCATTGTGACTATTGCTATTTTTTCTTTGTTAATTGTGACATAGAACAATAATATTCTTATGTCAATAAACTCGTTTTATTATTGGTATTATTAACATAAAACATTATACTTGAATTATCAATTATTTTAGTAGATGATAATTTTAACTGTTCAGTAAAAATTCTATATTGCACAATATTTTTATAATACTGGCGAATACCAATATTTAAAACACATCGATTTGTCGCTAATTCCTAGAGTAGAGTTTAAAATGTCTGTGATGTACAAGAATATTCATAATAATTATAAAACATATGGCTAACCGCATTTTTTAATTTTGAATGTCATGGTCGTTTGTCTAATTATTATTTCAATAAATAAACTTTCATTCCCAATTTTTTCAAATCTTCTATAAATTGTATAAAAATAAATCATTTTATTTATTACATAGTATATTACTCCGGATATTTATGTCAATTGGATTTCTGAAATAAAATAAACATACAATGTTTACTTAACCAATTATAAAGAAAATATCAATTCAATTCGGCAACCGTCTTGACGATATCTTATATTAATGTAACGAAAATAAATCCAGATTCTTTTAAATTCGGACACAAAATAATACATTTCACCGCCGAGAATGTTCCATAATAAATTTCAGACATATTATTGTAAAGATTCCTTGACTGAATTCGTGTCTGTTTTGTGTCAATCTTTAATCAAAAATTATTTTTCTATTCATAATGCTTAAACCGTGTATATGTTATATTTACAGTTTCAAAAACAAATTTTAACATAAATATGACAAAATCATAACTTGACTAAATATGTTTAACGTAAATCGTTCTCTTGGTTATTTTGAAGACATTTTGTAATCTATTTGACATTGTATGGATTGATTTGCATTTCAATTGACTGACAATTTGATTCTAATTGATATCTCTACTATATATCACAAAATATATGTAAAAATCTGTCTGTCATTCTGTAGGCCTATCGGCCACAAGAACTACTCCCAAACGGTGTACAGTAGTGAAGTGAACTTTTCACGTGTCATTCTGACTGCCGTTTTTAGTTCAACTGTACTATTTTCAACTTTAAACATTCAACTGAAAACACTTTATTTTTGAAGTTTTGAAGAATAAAAAAATTAACAAAAGCCGAGGAAGATTACTTAGCAACCGCTCCATACTAAACATTCCATGATTTTCAATGTGTTAGCATCGTGTCGCTTAGCTACTATAGATATGTTTTATCATAAATGTCACGAATAATATTTTTTCATGCTTGTATCGTAAAATGTGTAAAAAAAGATTGAGCAGAAAATTATCCATTACTTTTTAACTTAAAACAGTGACATCTTCATTTTGTGTCTTTAACGCACCGGTGTAAATTAAGCTGCCATCATCTTTGCTGGAAATGAAATTGAGACTCACATTTCGCATGACGTTTGATACATAATATCCACTCATGTTTCCACGCAGTGATAATATAATATATAAACAACTCAATATCAACTGCATATAGACACTTTTTGCATTCATATTTGGTTGGCATGCATGCCAAAATTGAGACGGATCGATTATAATTTATTCAGAAAAAATGACACTAGATCGTGATCATTTTACAACAATGCTATTTTTATGGCAGGACGATTAAGATGAATTATGAAAAATATTGAATGGAAAATATATGACCCGCCATAGTTTATTTTGATTACATTTTAAAATTTACAATCTAAGTAAATCACACAAAATAATAATCAGAAATTTTTATTTAATGACCAACAAAATCTTTAAAAGACATGTGAAAACTTATTACACCCCCCCCCCCCCCAATACACCTTGATAATAAATTAGTCCGAAAACTGTGAACAATTCTGAATATTCCAGATAATCTATCACAGGAATCGAGTAGTTAATTAATGATGGAAAAAACAATCGTACTCAAAAAATTATACCAATGTAATGTCAACTCAATAGTAGAATTTAATAAAAATCACTGAAGCGTAAGCTTAATATAAACAATTAAAAAATAAATGAAAAAGTATATGAATAAAACTGTTCTGCGGTGTATCGAGTCACCAAATTTGGAAAAAATGTGTATTAAAAAATACCTGTTCAATCACAGACCAAATTACAGCGCCATTATCATAATAGTCCCGTGCGTCGATGACTATTCAAAATGTTTTAATCCACATCTTGTGTAGCGGTACTTCTCAAAATGATTGTATAAAATACATTATCGATTGCGTCATTTAAAGGTGGGATTTTCAATTATATCCGTAAGTGAAAGATTAAAGAAAACAATGGTTCAATAATATCAAGAAAAAAATATATTTTATTACTGTCTACGTATTCAAAAGATAACAACTGACTCGTGTTGGTAATAAAGACAATATTTAAATATTATACTTACATATAAGTAGGTATGTAATGTTATCATGGCAAAAATTATAATATTCTAAGCACAATTGCTTAATTAATTAATCAAGAAGTTTACTTATTTTCGGCAGGAAATTTTCTTAAGGAAACAGTTGAATGAAAAAAAATGTTTTATTATAACTCATCGCTTGTAAATATTTATTAAATATACATTAAAAATGCTCTTTTTTATACTAGTTCGTTTATGATAAGAGCAAAAATAAAATAGTAGCACGTCATTAATTACATTAAAAATGAAATCAAATTAATTATTTACGCATTCTATTTACATTCAAATTTATATAATATTATACAATGCAATCCGCTATCTGTCACTTTCACATCGATATACTGATTCTGTGTAAACCAGTTTGAAATTAATAGTAAGAATCATTTCAAACGGTTATCCTCCAAAATTGCAGCAAAATAACAAAACTCAAGCCAAACGTCAAAAAGAAGAATCGCGAATACAGTAAAATAGTTTAAAAACCTTCAGAAATACGCTGATGATTATAGGTATAGTTATTCTATGGTTTTTTTCTTACAAATGCAACGGAGTTTTATATTTTAACTAATTTATACATTGAATGCGTTCATTCAACTGAATACTTCGAGTAATAAATATCTGATGCAAAATTGTTATTTTTAAAACAAAATTTTATTTCCAACTGTTTTGAATTAGATGTAATGCTTAAGTTTTGGGTCTGTACCGTCAGTAAGATATCTTACAACATGTATTTTATCATTTACTATCAAAGACTAGTTTGAAAACAGTATTTACAAAAAGTAGCTATTAGAATATTTGATAATTTTTCTAGATCTAAATACATTCCTAATGTTCAGCCTATACAAATTCTACTGCCAAAATCATACCTTCGACCAGTTTTTTTTCTTATTTTAAGTTTTAAAATCTTCAAAACACTACACCGTAATTTCACCTAGCATTTTGTTGATAAATTTAATTTGTCATCCGCATTTTAATATGACCGTCATTTTCTTAGAACATGCATTTAATGTCATCAACGTTAGTTTGTCATGCATTTCATTTTATAAATTCATATCATTTACAACTATTCTCGTTTAAAAACACTTTTATTGTCTTTATTTTATTTTTGTTATTCAGCTAGTTTACAAAAACAACTACGCGTTGTAAAGTTTAGTTTTACTGATCTTCCTAAAGAGTAATCTTATTATTTCACTAAAATTTCTATTTTTAACGAGTTAAAATATAAAGTATCATGTGCATGAAATGATTACATTTTCATTGAAAGTATTAATTTCTATAAAATCGTTAAATATGTTCAAAAGTTATCTCTGAATTCATTTCATCGTAATTGAGATATTTGTATCGAAAAGTTGTAATTGAATTAATTTGAATGTTGAATTACAAAAACAGACTTTGTAACTTTTAGCATTGAAATGTGAAATTAAAATAAATATGCTTATTTGTTAAACTGTACTTACTCATTTAATTAAAGTGAAACATATTTTTCTTGTTTTTATAGAAAGAGGATGAACCGATTTTGTTATTTATTTCCCCTTTTTATTTAATCATTAAAAGACGATGCGCTTATTTTTTACCTTGACAAGAACTTCACTTTAAATAATATTTACAAGACATTTTAATTGTGTCCGTATTCCATATGTCCCTAGAGTAAAATTTACCACATGATATGAAAACAGCTCATAATGGTGTACAAATATTAACAAAATAATATATGTCATCATTTAATATGAAAAAAAAATATATGTTTTAGATACATATCCATTTACCTTCCTGTTGGCAAACAATTTTTTTCATATAAATAAATATAAGTACATTTTTAAGTACCCAATACAAAATGGTGATATAACTCCAATATGGATGAAGATTTATTTTAATAAATGATACGAAATAGATGAAAAATAGCATATATATTGTTAATTTAATTTACATTCGCTTAAAATCGTAATTATAATATAATAATAAAAAAATTCAAAAATTTTTTATATTCTTTCTGGAATTAAAATAAATTTTGCATTTAGTTGAGATTTAAAGGACTTTAAGCTATACATTTCATTTAATTCGTACAAAATTCCTTTCTTGTATAAGATTTTTCATCAAACAATTATAACCTTATGTGTTAGCAGTACTTATTATTCTCTTCGTATGAAAAATTACCTAGGTTAGTCCTTCGTATAATTAAGTCTGTAATATTATGTTACATTTTATGGTCTGCGTCAGTTAATATTCTATTTGATAAAAGAAAATTTGTTTGCGAATTTATACGAATTTGACGTTTTAGTATTTTTTTTTTTGTGATTTATAAATAGACAAACAATTTATCTATAGTTTCTTTAACTTATATAATATAATTAATACGAGCCTACTTACCAAAAAATTAACAAGATGAATTAATTGGAATTGATCTCGTAGAAATTTATGTCGGATATCGTCATGACCACATCTTTCAAAACACGTTCTCTCTCAGTAATTCGTGTACGTTGAATAATTTGCATTGCATCTCATTCCGAGTTCCTTAATATAAAATGCAATTTCTTAATTACACCCATACTATATTTAATAACTCTCGTTATTATATTTAATTCATCTTTTACTTAAAATATTATTTTGTTAAATTATTTATTTTTAGGTTCTTAAAAAACATTACAGTTTACTACAAATTTTCGTTTAAATATACATTCATTCATTATTTTACAATGAAAGCAAGATTCTAGATGATTCTAAAGTTATTTTTACCGTTTTTATTAAATGTTGTATTACTTGATATATTTTAACAGTTCTTAAAAAGGCCAACTTAAATATACATTTATTAAAATAAAAGTCAGTTAATTAATCATAACTGTTACGTTTCTTTCAATATGTGAATTATTGATTCTCTCAGAATACTTTAAAACTTTAACTAACCCATACTTACAAACATATTCTAAAACGTAATTATTTACTCACGTCATATTTTATTCTACGTTCTAGTATACCGTGCAAATCTATTCTAAATGCTTGGATATTAATTCCATAACTATTCGCTAGCTTTAGAACAACGTGAGGCTTTTGGTTTATTCCTACCTTTAGTGGAAAATATGTTTATGACATCACGAATAGAGTATTTTTAAATTTTCACTAAAAATATGTTATAGTAATCGGCAATCATTTTTAAAATATCGTTTTACCGTCATTCTACAGTGTTATAAATGCAATAATTGTACCGCATTATTTGCCGTAATAATGCATATAAAGAGAAAAACTTTTTTGACTGAATTTCACAATGACTGATACCGTCATGAAGATCTTTCGATACTGTTGAACTCGTAAAAGTTACGTCAAGAAACGCGGGAAAGTTGATGAGGTAAGGCGTCGCGTCACGTCACATCAGCGTCGTCTGGAGCCGGCGTGCCTCTTTGCGAGCGGGCAACCGGCCACTGAGGACTGTGAATCAACTGGGGCAGCAATACTTGAAATCAGAGCTTGAAAGAGTACGCGACTGCGCTGTCGGGACGTGCCACTCGCAAACACCTGTGGGGATCTTTGTTTTGGCTACACCATGCCGTCAATTTGACACCTGTGTTTACAAACTCCATATATAAAATCACTTAACGATCAATTTAATTACACACTTTAAAACCAACTTTCACCAAGAATAGAGAACTAAATCTTACAATACACACTAAGATAACACTTATTTTAGCAAATGAAACTTTATAAGCATTAAAGAAAATGAAAACTTGTAATAATATTTGGCAAGATTGAATTTTAATTTATATCATTCATTGTTCTGGGTTTTGTATTTTAAAAATTAACAATAACTTATTTAACTTAACCATGAATAGACGAAACTTTCAAAATGAAATTGAGAATAAATTAAATACCACACATTTGTGTAGTTCTCTGTTATTCTATTGGAAAGTTATATCGACGAGGATTTGGCTAATTGATGTAAAAACATTATATGGTGAGTTGCGCTATGAATTTTTGAAATGAGCTCTTGTAAATTGTTATGTTTGCAGATATGGGGCTATACATGGGATTGTCGAAATAGTAGTGGTTTACATCAAGTGGCTGGGTCAGAATATTTAAACCTAAAACCAACGTAAAATGATGTATCCTTTCCAAAAAGCGGTCAATTTATTTTTCTAATTATTTATATCCTTTGGCCGAGACTTGTTTTGTCGTCTTTAAAATGAGATTCAATCACTAACTCATTTTCGTATTTTTTGTGGTTATATCAATTGGCCAAAACACAGTTGATATGAACATTTGAATATTCTATTGTAAACTTAAAATACTCTATCAATATTGACGATAATTTATTTATTTGATCAGTGCTACTTTTCCCCGTAAAAAAATAAAGATTTATATTTGAACCATTGTGTTAATACGATTTCAGTTGAATGATTCAAACGTTTCATTAAACATGTAAGTCTATATTTATAACCGAAATATATTTGGGATGCTTTAAGTATATTATGTTATAATTTTCGTATATTATGTTCAATTTTGTGTAACGGAAAATGGCGTTAAATCTAAAATTGGTACTTCTCAGGAGAGCTATAACAAGATTTCCGTCACTGAGAACTATCTAAGGAAATGTGTTGTTTCAATATGAATGTACTAATTCTGATGCATCAATTTGACTGGACCACTTTTTTTTGTACGGATATGCATTGTAGATATTTTGGCAAATTAAACGTTTTCCCTTTTTTTTATCGCACACAGAATTATTTGTATAAATATTATATTAGAATATCAATATAAATGTTTGTCATAGTGACTGACCACAGTCCACTGAGTTCTCACCTGACCTTCAATGTCCAAGTGTTTTTTAGAGAGACAGTCGGCCCTCGCCTTTCGTACAATTCACTATTGAGCACATTTCTTAAAATATATATATTTGTCGATAATGAAAAAATGTGCGCTTCTGTGCAGTTGCTTCTCTTCCGCTCCACATCAACTTCTCAAATACGTAAACAAGTTTTTTCTTCCATTAGGATGCGTTGTTTGTTTTTCTAGTTTATTTTTTATTGATATATTTCGTCCTTATAAATTTATAAACATGAGTGAGAAATGGAAAAACAGTTCAATGAGATACAAAACGAAACTGAAGAAGTAGCTGATAAACTCAACGTCAAGACTTTGACAATCAAAATATTTAAGCTTACTGCCTTCGTCATAATTTAACATGTTGACAACTGTGTAATCAAAATATGTCGTAATAATAAACAGTTGATTATTTGTATGAAAAACTTATGCCATTGCAATTATTGTAAGTTTCGAATAGTTATTTTTATGATAAGGTGCTGGTAACTTATGTTATGATGAGTAGAAACAGACAGTTTTACCAATAATTCTTAAACATGGATGGGTGATGTTGAAAGATAGTACTGCAGATTGATAATATAAAAGATTATACCGTAGAAATGATATTAATTGGATATGGATGCTGGATTAACCCAACGTTATGACGTTATTGAGTCACTGAGAAGAGTAAAACCTGTATGTTATTATTTTTCTAAAGTTATCTATTTCAAAGAAAATTTTCTAGAAACGCTGTTTAATTTAAAGTTTAAAATTTACAAAACATATCACAGATCGTTTTTTGATATTTGAGTGATTTTTTTATTTCATACTCATATTGCCGAAATCATTTTTCGTCAAGATTTAGTTCGCACTTTTAATCTTATGATCGATTATAGAATTCCCGGCAAGTTTTGACATTCTCACATACGCACTACAGGAATGGGGGAAGATCTCAGAAGAAGGTATTGTTGAGGGTAAATCGTTTTGCCCGCCCTTTTCAATATAAGATCAAACATCAAATTTATGTGTGGACCGATTTTACCTACTACATGCTTTAAATTTTCGCGACTGGTAACTGAAAAGGCATAAAGCAGTGAGAAAATTCTATCAAGCGTAAAACCATTTAAAGCATGATGCGTAAAAAATATCTAAATATAGGTAAACTCCACAAAGGTATTTTCACTCGAAATTAAGACTGACGCTGTATTTAGTATTCACATTTTTAATACTACACAGACAACGTTAAGTGACCTTTTTAAAATTAAATATATCCGTGATAAAGCTTACCAAAGTAAAAAGTATATATAAATAGGGTTTTCTTTTATTTTTGACTATACAAGCTTCAAATGGTTACCATATGGACTGATTAATATTTCTACACCATGACTGATTTATATGAACCTGAAAAAACATTCAAGTAAAGCGTACATCTGAATTGCTCAACTAAATGTGGAAAGAGTATAAAACTTCAACAGTCAGACCTTTTGATACAAAATTATATAATTGAAATAATACTGTTAAGTCCACGTAAACCTTTCATAAAATACTAGTGAGTACCTGGCATGCCTTGCGATGCCACTGAAAGAAAGAAAGGGTTTGCGTTTTAATTCTGTTTATTGAAGTTTTGTATGTACAATATTTTCTGTTTTCCATCTGGTGTTTGTTTACACGAATAAATCAAAAGGTTTTTCATAACACTGATTTTTTTAAATTTTTTTTTTAGATTTCTATTCAGAAACCGTCACGGGTGTGCTCATAACAACTTCTCAAAGTTTCATAGAAATCGGATGGATGGTACAGGAACGCATAAGGAACAAACAAAAAAACGTTCGTTTATATATATATATATATAGGCTAGTGAGTACCCGGCATGCGTTATAATGCCACTCAAAGAAAGAAAGGGTGTGTGTTTTAATTTTTTTAATGAAGTGCTTTTGGAATTAATTTGGATAAACAATATTTTTGGTTTTTTCGTCTGGTTCAGAGATGTCGCTAGTCGTACGTATTTTGACTCTTTTTTTTCTTCAGAAACCTTCAAGGGTATGCACACAACAACTCACCAAAGTTTCATCGAAATCGGATGAATGGTAAAGGAATGTATAGAGGACAAACAAACAAACAAATCTTCATTTTTATATATATAGATGGTATATTCTCGGTCACGTGTCATGGATTTAAATTCTGAAAGTAGAAGCTTCCATACAATGATATATTTATTAATATTCAAAAATATACTAATATTTTCGAGAAGACGTTACACAACTAACTTACAACCAGGCATAATAAAAAATATTCCAAGGAAACGGTTGTTTTCTAAGAAGCTTTTCAGTGAGAAATAAAGCATAATATAACACTTATAAGAAATTAACACAAACTTATATTATATTTATAATATAATACTATCCATAGTGTATTCATGCCGAATAAAATATACATTTCATACCTATTATAAATATATATATGCCTACATTAAATACTAACTGATCATAAATAAGATGCGTGCGAAGATTTGATTCCGGGTCATAGTATGTGACCCGCGTGTGTTTGCTACTCCAGGGGCTTACCTCACGACAATTGAAATTGAATTTTTCGCAGTGTAAATCTTTACTAACCCCTACTCTGACAGGTGACTGCGAAACCATCTGCATAATACGCCCACTAACTATTATTCGTGCCTGTCATTGTAGTCAAAAGCGTACGTGAACAACATGTGTGAAAAACATTATTCTACTTTAAATTATACTGGGAATTTCCCTATTTTTTTTCGTAAGATCATATTCGCGTTACTCCTTAAAGTTTCTTGTCTATCAGCTACATATATATATATATATATATATACAACAGTCATAAGTAGTCCAAAATACCTGTTATTGTCGCCCTCCACAGTCTTCTATAAATAGTAATACTTAGTAACCAGAATGTTTTCGGTCGTTGTGTGAGGCCACAGTGAACAGCAACTGCATATACAACATGTGGTGGAGGAAAAACCAACTTACTTAAAATCCTAATTATCATTTACCTTCTTTTGTCCTGATTCACATTTTGGTATGTAAGGTAAGTATCTCAATTGTAGACCACGTGGAACAACAATCACCACTCCACATAGTTTATACAGTGCCGGATATATCTCAGCCAGGAAAGCTTTCTTTTAGCTTTGCCGCAACGCCTTTTCTACCTTTATTTTAACCGAAGTTGATATATTAGTACTTTGAGTTCACCTGTTCAATGCCTTTTACCAAAAGCATTTGGAATTACTCCATTACTGATTATACTTATAGCAACATTATTATTCGTACAATAAAAAATCTGTCCTTTAAAAGATTCGGTATAATAATATAATAGTTAAACATGAATCTAAAAAATATTGTTGGAGTGGAGACTTGATATCTGACCATGGAAAGGACTAAAAAAATATCATTCGAATTATCTCTAAAAAAGAAAAAAAGAAATATACATTTAACACCATAAAACGACTTAAAAATTCAAACCATCAATTAAATAAATTTGTAATAGCATGTTTATTCTGAATTATATCAGGAGTTCAAATTTCCAAATGGAAACTTTCATGCCTTGATTTGTATACAAACGGATCGATGATAATGATATTTTCGTTCTTCTTCATTCACTCCCTATGCAAACCTGAAAACGAAACGCAGACAGAGCGATTGGCCAACTACAAGTCATTTCTTTGAAGAGAGGGGTTGAGTAATTAACTTTTCCATTTCTCCTTAAACAATTTTTGGTTAAAATTAATGCTCTATAAGTCAATTTGTAAAAAAATATGATATGTCATATAAGTATTATGAAAGTTTACAATAACTTAAAACTTCTCTTAAAAGCTTTCCTAAATAATGAGTGACTCATCGTTCAATCGTCTGAAATGTTTCTATAAATACTTCTACCCACTTTCCCAATATAGCTCATTCAGCAGATCGTTTCATTTACATATTGTTTCCTCTCCCTTACACCTTGAGTATGCTTTCATATTAAAGATCAAGTTTGAGAGATATAATTTCATCTTATGTAGAACAGAAACTTCACTATTCAACATCATAATAACTAAAGAATCCAATTGTGTTATTTAAATCCAAAACGTTACCTCCTGGAAGATATCTTTATTCTGTTAAAACAATGATTTTCAATATTCGATAGAGTTTTGTGAAATAATAATATTCTCAACATAATACGATATTTGTTATTGAGAACAATGATCGACATTTCTGAAATCATGATATTCTGAGATAGAAGAGCTTTGCATGTCAGATAATAAACTGCATACAAAGGAATGGTTTTGTATTCAAGAGAGATTATTTATGTGTATAGAATTTTATATGATTAATGTTACCGTTTAAGAATTTTATTCATTTGAAATAAATAGACATATGTTTTCATACTAAAATATCTCAGGCGTTTTGTGGAAACTCATTCAAAGTGTTTTTTTCTATTTATTCTACTTTAAGTTAAGATAACAAGGATTAAGTTGATTTTTTATACACAAATAGACAAATGAGTGTGGGGGTTGTTTTAGGAAAATGTACCAAAAAACACATGGTAAGCGTGTATTTAATGATTTTAAATGATTTTTAATTCATGACGAAATTTATTGCACGTTTGTATAATATGTCTATAAATATTTGTCAAACAAAAAGTCTCTCTCTTTTTCTGCACATTCTAGATCGTGCGCAAGTACAGAGGTGTACAGACAAATATACAAATTAAGTCAGATATATTTAGATAAAAATTAATTAATTTTCATTTATTTTTTAAGCTTAGTTTGAATAGAAAACTCATATAATGTAAGACTAATCTTTCGAATTCTGGAATCAAATTTTATTCTTCAGTTTTTTGTTTTCGTTGTGTCTCAGCCTTGTTTTGCGGTCAACCATAAATTAATGTGAGCTGACAAATAGTTACAAACTTTGTTTGATTTGTATCATTCAAATGCTAATCCATCCTACTAATCGAGTGCTCGTACGTCGTGTATAGAAGATCGCACATATATTATATTTTAAAACAGTTGATATTGGAAAATTCTGAAACTTCTCACTTACATTACAAGATGCCTTAAAACAACTTAGCCTGATTTATTGCTGTTTGAAAACCAAAGAGGCTTTTTTCAGTAAAGTATTCTGTCTAAAGCAGCCGCGATTTAGTAACGCCACGGTATCTCGGTTAAATTACGTGCCATATTACATAAAGCAGTAATGTTCAACCCTTTCTTTATTTTAGGTACTACATTTTTACTTGACGCATACAACTTTTATCTATTAGGATTTTAATTGACTAAATACTGTTAATAAACTATATACTCACATACGGTGCTATAACGTCATATGTGAACAACAACATTTTCAGAAGCATTTAAAGATTCGGAACATGTTAGAGTCACATGGCTTCATGATTGCTACACGTTACTGTGAGACGGAAACTAACGCACCAGATGCGTGAACCTATTAGACATGTTTTGATACATAAATCTCAGTTTAAAATTTTTAGCACTTGTGACTTTGTAGCACCGAATGTGCGATATATGTTATGTTATTAATAATATTTTCATTAGTTCGTCACGTTAAAATATCAAAATTATATTTTTTGGCTATCCGTTTTTTTTTTTTTATGCAGTATTTATTTTTAGACGTACAATGTCAATGTATTTTGATATTTAATAATCATATTCGTATCGGGTCCGTGGTGCAGTAGTCAACGCTGTAAGCTTCGGTTACGGACGTCATGAGCTCAAACCCCAGAACGGACATTTACTTAAATCGATTTTTTAATCGCTTTATGGATTTCTGTTCGTAGGTATGGATATTTTTGTTGTCGGGAATTCCCTCCACTAGCTCTATCCTTCTGCCTCTACTCCCTTCGAAAAAGAGAGCTTGATCAACTGAGTAACAACCAGTTCTCGTAAAAAACTTCTGTTAAGATACCTCCATTAGGAGTATATTTATGCTCCACATCAGAAGCGGACATGGTAAAAAAACATTGCTTTATTCGCGGTGAGTATTCGAATAGTTTGAAAAACCCTTTACCTAGTCATTTGCAAAGAATTTTTCACATTATTTACGGTTTTTAGTGTGGGATTTTATAAAAATGAAATGCTGATCATATTTTCATTACGGTAAAATCTGATTTGCTTTCGATTATGTTCAATGATATTCATTTTAGTATCTTACATTTACGATTTTAATAAAATAAAAATCAACAAAAAATAATCACACTCGTTAATAAAAGAATACAAATTATAAAATAAATCTATTACAGAGCGATTTCCGACAACATCCGTAATAAAAACTAGTTCAAACCTTTTCACAACCACGTGTGTTTTGCTATTTAAGCTACAGTAAAAGTTCTCTCAGCATTTGGCTCGATTCCTGGAACACAATCATCTATAAAATAAAGTTTGAAATTCTCAATATTAACGGAATTCTTATATTGGCTTCGTATTAGTCAAAATAAATATGCAACCAGCCATTACTGAATTAAATTTTACTTATCACCAGAAACTGCTCAGTATCACTGCCATAGATATATTTTACAAATGTGAAGAAACGCAATCGTTCGGGCGTGAAAAAATAAAATTCCACGCATATTATTTTTTGGAATGAATCACAGCTCGGTAACAGTTCTCATGATATGTTAAACGACGAGAAAATGAATTTGCTCGACTTTTTCATAAAACTTACACACATTATATCTATATTGAGGAGATAATAACATAGGACATGAAATGATGTTTACATTGTACAATATCTTTATGAATAATTTTTTCATATAGATTTGGAGAATAATTTATGAAATGATATATTTTAAATTAACTGCAAGATTTGTATTGAGCGTAGAAAATTTTATTTTTAATGCCCTAGGTATTCATCGTTGTACCCAATATCACCCACTACGGCTTCACACTCTTACAGGGTGTTCTTCTTCAAGACTTCGTTGCATGCACTCTAGTGTGCAGGAAGTTAAGCTTTAAATAAAAGTTTAAAAAAAAAGAAAAAACAATGGTGTTAATGTCTTTAAGAATTGCGTTCTAATCACTTTCCATAAGACGCCGTGAACTCTTTAAATGCCTTGTAATTTGTCAGAGATTCAACCAAGTCGGCATGATCAACGGGGCCGACAGAACCGACATATCCGATTGATAGTCGTATCGTCTTGAGAATTTTTTCTCGTTCGCTGACCACGTCTGGACATTCCCAAAGGATGTGATCAGCATCCTGTATCATATTGCCACATTTACATAGTTGACTATCTACCATACGGCCAAGCTGGAAGAGCCTGGCAGCAAAGTGACCATGGCCAGTTATAAATTGGCTCGTCCAGAAATCAGGAGTCAAAACTTTGGTTATACACATTCGCCACTTTATTTTCGGAAATTAAAACTTATTTCTCAAAACTATCTGAAGTAACAATTGTACGTTACTGCAGTAGATTAGTGCCTTTTCTCTCTTTTTTACTATAATATATGAGTCGCTGAGCCGCTAAACACACTCCGAAAGGTTTGTATGTATGACAGTTTTAAGTTTAATTTAATTTATAAGGAAAAGTAAAATATTTTTTTACACTGTTGTTTTTTAAGTGTAAAACGAAGACTGAGATCGTTTAAAAAATGAAATTTTTACACACTTTAAATGAGAAAGTGTTGAGTCAGGCCTGAATCTGTTTTTAACCCTGGTACTCGATATGCCCATGAAAAGCTTGCAATTCCTCGAAATAAATTCCCGGGTTTTCTCTATATTATAAGCATACATAATAGTCTGTTTGTTTGTTTAGTAGCCATAAAATATAATTAATAATATATTGTTAGTGAATTCAGCAATATATTATGTGAGTGGACGTGATCGATAAGATAACATTATAGCTTTTACCACTTAGTACTAAAAATGACTGTTAGTATGTAATATAAGAAAATTATCACAAATCATATTTTATTTATAGTTATCATGTTGTGACTTAGTCACTTTGAATAAATCATGAAGTGTTAATTCAATTACGAGGAAACAATATCTTATCATATTTTTGACTGGTCATTGTTGATTACATCAAACATATTCGATCCACTGCTGGATGTAAATTTTTCTTTTGTTAGTTTTCTTCCCACAAGTTACAGATATTATTTTTTAACATTAATATCTTTCAGATATCTTAATATTTCTTGTTGAATGATGTGGCTTCCTACAACAGCGATTTCCAAGTACCATTTCTATCACCGCAACTCATTTCTTCCTCAATTACCAAACAATTTTTTTCTTCATATCGACTGTGGAAAAGAAAAAAGACGTAACCCACCCACAAAAAAATATTATTTATCGCTCAAACAAAAAATTGTATACATTGTGATTATCGGAAAACAAGCATTTTGAAAAGACGGATAGATAAATCCTTTTTTTTAATAAATATAGTGTATTACCATTTTGTGTGTGAGTTATACACTTAATTTTTTGGTGTGGGTTACATCCTTTTTCCATTCTACAGTCGATATCTAACATGTGTCTTTGTATATATTTCTGAAAGATTTATTATAAGTATTTAGACACGTTTTAGACTTAGAGTCTATTTTCTTCACTCCAGAGTTATATATATACATATATTACAAGTGGGAACACCAGTCATAGATGACGGTATTGAAATTGAAATACTGAATGTCTAAAGTAACTGTTCTTTAGTTTTCATACTGAGTGACTGATTGTTGTTTGTTTGCCCCTGTGTGTATTGTTCATATTCACCGCGGACGCTAAGGTCATGAGAAAATTTCATACATATATGAGTATGTGATAATAATAAAACGTCTACATCTCCACGTACAGACCGATCTGGGCTATTAAACATAAAATTATTGTGTACAACAATTACGATGTTAACCATATAAATTGCTACTTATTTTCACTCACGAAATCGAATATACGCCCCTTATTGGTATCGGGTATAGAAAGATAGATATAATTTAATAATTATTCCGTAAAATTTTATCATGTAATGAAAAAAATTATCAAAGTATTTAGTTCCACAAAAATGTAATATGGGTAATTCTTGTAGAAGTATATTCTTTGCTATTTGTTAACATCAAAAAATGGATATATTAAATGAAATGATAAAATATCGTATGTATATGAAAAGTTGATAACTAAAATAATACAAATAAATAATATAGAGAAAAAAGGTTTATTTATAATGTCTCAATATTTTTGTGTTTCAGTTATGACTTAATTTCGGTTTTAAATTTGTGGTATCTATAGGATTTATCATTTATTGTCATAATAAGATTGATGAGATTGTCTGCAAAGATACGCTTTATATTAAATATATGTAATTTATCATATATATTATTGTATAAACACCAGGTGAGATCAAAAGATGGTAGTGATATATAGATAAATCTATTGAAATTTCCCAAGTTATCAGTTTTTTAAATAGGCAAATTATAAAATAGAGGTAAAAAACTATACATGGAAGTGTACAAAATCTCAATAATCCAAATGTAAAAAACTATGTTTAGCAATTATCAAATAGAATATGTGATTAAACATTCTTTTATCTTGATCGCATATTTTATATCGATCATAGGAAATGTGTGCTGTATCTGATAATTTTCTAAAGCTAAAAATAAAATAAATTTAAAAAAAAGAAAAAATATGGAATGTTTTTGACAAATTTTTCCGATAAACGAATGAATATTTTTTTTTACATTAACAACACAAAGAATAGTGTTTTTACTAAGTTGTACAATTAAATACGTTTTTTTTATTTCGTCTGATGACACTAATTTCGTAATTTCGTCGATGAAAACTGTTGTTAGTTAATTTTCTCTAAATATTTAGGACCATGATTTACTATGAGGCGATTTGTAGACCGTAAATCAATGTTATGGCCACGACTGCTACTCAACATACAGTCCTTTTCTTTTTTTTCATCAATTAATCAACCAAATTTTAACAAATAAACTTTCTCAAACAGGTTTTTCTGTATAACTGTAAAAAATAAACTATTTTCAACATTTTTTACACCATATCCCAGAGTCCCGTAGCTCCGCCGAATACGGTCATCAACGGCCTTCCAGGGCGACGGAATCCATCTGGTTGGTAGAAGAGACAAGCAGGACTCAGATTCCCCTGGGTCATTCGCAGCACGTGTCCAAGCCAGGTCCATCGTCGCTTTTGTTATTTTGCAACGATGATGCAATTTTCAATATTACCTTGTTTATAAAGAAATGAACTCCTTTTTGTTTCTCGTACATATCACTGGAAAGAGGAATTGAATTTTAACTACAGACTCATTCAACCAAAAATATACTAGAGATATTGAATTTTGTTTAAATATATAAGCTTACAGACCTTTTTTTGTGAGGAACTCTTGTATTATTCAACCCAAAAATCGAAAACAAAACATATTATATTTAGGTAACAGTTATATAGTTTTAAGTATATTTAAACGACAGCATAATCTTAACTAGGAGATTTAAATATTCTTAGTTCTAACACTTTTAATATGACATTGTTTGTGGGCCAGTATAAAAGCTGAAAACTTTCCACCCAAGATTAACCTGTTTTACCGTAAAGCTAACATGAATAACATATTTTAAGGGCACAGAGACCAATGAGAAAATTACATATTATTTCATGAATATTTTCTTGAAACTTTGTCGGGTTTTGAAATGCCATATAATAAAGAGTTTTTTTATATATAAAGAGACGCTATAACTGCTTAATGGTATTCGCATCTGAGGTATATTTAAAAGAGTAAACACTTGAAGGATTTTTATAATATATTTTTCACCCACCTATTCATATTAAATAAAGTTACTTGCTTCAAAACGTGATCTTGTGATCAGTCGGTTTGTTCAGTTGTAGTCTTCACAAATCTCACTACGGACAACTTCATTCATTTATATTTCAATCGGTTTATATATATTTGTTCCAATATATAAAGAACTGTGAATATTATCTCCCCCTACACCTTCTCAGTTCCTAAAATGGAGCGTAGATCAATCGATAATTTCCCTTATAGTTCATTACTACCTTCATCTTACTATCCCTAACCTCTCCGAAAGGGGTATGTTGAGTGACTGCACCAACCAGTTCTCACAAAACAAACTCTGTTGAGATGCTTCATTATGAGTATAGTCCACATTAAAAACTGAACGAAAAGAAAAGTTATATCATTATGATTTACTAGTATAACCGTACCTGTCATAGATTACGGTATTAAAATTGAAATACTGAATGTCTAAAGTAACTAGTACGTTGAAACTGTGTGTGCTCTGTATAAAATTTTATTTTATATAGAGACCACGAACACTTAGGTCATGAGAAAAGTATTTATTACATATTGAACATCTAATAACTATAAAATGTTAGAATTTCTGATTATATCTTCAAAATAATGCTTTTTAAAATAATGATTAAAACATATTTTCTATGATAATATAGAAGACAAAACTTCAGTCATGTATAATATTTTGATTAATAACTTCAGTCTTATAAGAGTATTTTTAAGAGTGCGACCATTGGTTTAAAAAATGGTTAACGATTAAATTTAAAATAAATGAAAGAAATACAAACAAAAACGATTTTTAAAACATGAATGATATTTTGATAACAACGGCGATTCCACACTGTTGCGTGATATTGTTTTTATGAATCTCCACAACTTAAACATAAAACATGCTATTTGACATAACTGAAATATCCAATAATAAAATTCATTCAACAGTTTTTTTAGCCCTCTCCGATTCAGGTTAAAATGATATCGGATGGTAATAACTTTTAAAGGATGAAACAAAATTTCTTTAATGTTCACAATTTCAACAGAAAACGATCCTAAACACATTTATTAAGTAAAATTTACATATTCGAATTAACATTTAATAGCGATGATTCGTACAAAATTTTAAGAACCGTCTAGTTACATATTGAAGCGTTAACATAATACTGTATATTGTAACATATTTTTTTCACTAAAACATTTGATAAACTATTGATTTATGCATGTCTATACATGTTTCAAAGATTGTCATACTCACTATCTATCTCATATTATCTTTACGTATCAATACATTTCATTAAGTGTTCTTACTTCACAAATTAATGATAAGTAATGATCTCACATCATGAATAAAATTCAAAGTATTCTTCTACAAACTTTTGAGTGGATATTTTGCAACAACTGTATTAATACAGTTGTATGTATTCCCGAGTGCTCAACGTTACACTCCTCGGTTGTAATGTCACGGGCTCGAATGTAAGGAATGTTTCATAAATTGTATGGAATCATGTTCGGTGACGTGAATGTCTGTGACATTTGAATTACAATCCTAAAAACGGGACGTAGCAATTACGATTAGCCAACATCAAGTCCTGTTCTAGCCCCATCTTTACTACAAAAGAGGGAGATTGAACGGCTGCATAAAAAATACCTCTTTTAGAACAAATTCTTTGATGTAAGCTCTGGAAGAAGTGTATATGCACACATTTATTGGCGGTGGACGGGAAAAAAATGTGTTTGCTAGTTACAGATAACGTAGCGTAACGGGTAATGACACGAAACAAAAGAAAGTCAAATTATAATGTAGTTAAAAACTTGAAGTGTGGTGAATTTATTAAGAAAGCTATTTATATATCTATTTTTCTTATAGTAATGAAGGAAAAACAACTTTGGGAACAAATGAACAATGAACAGTGCCAACAATCAAATAAAAACTGGAGAGACGTACGCAAAAAATAACTATTTGACATTTAAAGTAGTTTAAGATATCGACCGAGGTTGCTTGAAGGAATTTAAATATCAAATTGCAATTGTTGAGATTTTGTACATTTCCATGTATTTCGTCACTACCTCCTGAAGATGCCGAAAGGTGAAACCCGTGTCGTTAATAGAAGTAAGTAGTTTTAGTCGTAAATGTAATGGTGGGTTTAATCAAACTGCATTATTAATTGAATTGGCATTTACTTGGTAGAACTTCATTATAATAGGGTAAAAAAAAATACAAAATAAGTTTTCAGTACTACAAGAATTACAAGGCTTCATGCTATGATCAGAACAGTGCTTCAACTTAATTTAGTTTAAATTTGGATTATTGAGATTTTGTACACTTCCATGTATTTTGTCACTAACGACCTGGGTTTCGCCTTTCGGCATCTTCGAGAGCACACAAATGGACTCGAACTGAGAGACAGTAAACAGTTTACTGTCTCTCCAGTTTCGAATGCCTGAATATGCTATGATATAAGTGTATAAAATCTTTTTAAATAGAGATAGTCGATGTCTTAAATTATAATTTAGTTTAGCTATATATACTGTTTTTAAATAGAGATAGAATTTTTGTGGAAATATTTTGTTATTTTCACCCTATCAAACTGCATTGTTTATTTATCTTTATATTCGTTTTTTTTTATTTTAATGTAATAATGTAATTGACCTCAAATTGAATGATACTTATTCTGTTTAACTTCTCGTAACTAATTGTCATCCATCGCAAGTAATCAATTTCCACAGAGAAAGTCGTTAAAAGGAAATAAGGAAGATTATTTATTTTTATTTATTACTAGTGAGTACCTGGCATGCGTTGCAATGCCTCTCAAAGAAAGAAAGGGTTTTTGCTTTAATTCTGTTTATTGAAGTGCTTTTGAGTTAATTTTTTGAAGTGCCTATATTTTATAAAATTACCCGGTCCGAGCCCGAGTCTTAATATCACACTTGTTACGCAAACCCAACCCGAGGCCAAGATTTATTTTTCTCGGCTCGAAAAAAGCCCGATTTTTTTTAATATAATAATTCATTTATACTTTTAAAAAAATATATGTTTTTGTTTCCATATTTCCGACGATATTCATAACACATGTGAAATAAATTATTTAAGTTATGAATATGGCCCTATGGCTGACTCATAACCCGAACATAGTAATTGAATAAATCAGAAGGTCTTTTCAGAGATGTCGCTTGACGCACGTATTTAATTTAGATTTTCTATTTTGATTTAAGATTTTTTCTTTAGAAACCTTCACTGCTGTGTGCACTACAGTTCATCTAAGTTTCCTAAAAATCGAATGAATTGTAAAGGAACGCATAGAAGACAAACAAACAAACATTCATTTTTATATATATATAGATACTGTGGTGGACTATTGATTAATAGAACTCGTTATACACAATAGTCTAATTTATACCTATCAAAGTGTAGTACATTTATTTTCCATTTTTGCAAAGCAAAAAGGCGCGATTGCCATTTTAGTTATTTAAATTGAAGTCAGTTTACAAGGACACCATTTTATTCTAATGTTTAATTATTCTAATTATTTGCTGTTTTTTTCTAATGTTCTATTAAAATCCAAATCTGTTTTGATCGATGTGTGAGAAAATACATTTTCGAGACTTTCACTCAGTACGAAATTGATGAATGATTTTTTTAAATAGGATGACTGCTATAGTAATTGGACGGCGATAATTATTGGATACTTCAACTTTAAACGTCCAAAATAAGAGTAGCTAAACACTGTTGGTGTGAAGGCGATAAACATATCTAGTCTTTCTATCTCTATGTAACTGCAGCATTAATTATCCACTACTAGATTACAATACTGAGAAAACCTTCAAAGTCAAAATCGGTTAGTAGACCTTTTAAGAAACAATGATATTTTAGTGGCATTTACTTTATAAAAGTTTGGTGAATTTCGTAACGAAACGTCTCAGGAAAGCGTGAGAGACTACAAGCTGTCAATATTCATTGAGATTTAAATAGAGGTACAACAACAAATCTAAAAAGTAAATTTGTCCAATTACTATGTTTTTCCATATTTTTCAGTCTAATACTATCTAAAAAAACTTTTGTTTTTATTACTGTTGTGTTTATTTCCTTGAAGCTCATTGATTTCTTCATCTCTACATATCTTACATTTTTCCTACATACTTATTTTTTTGTCTTATACACTGTTAAAGGAAAGTACTTCCTTAAGTGTCCAATTCCTATAGCAGTCACCCTACTCTTGTGTTATAATTGAATAAATATACTTGAATAGTATAGTAGAATATTATTTACGAACATATTTAGAACACAATCTATTCATTTCAGAACATTCTATAAACTCATTTATCATCTTTTTCTGACATTTCTAATAACTAGGGATAGCGATTTTTGTAAATAAAGAGATAACTGACAATTCATTTCTATTGACCATATGAGGCTCGATTGTGGTATTAAATATAATATTGCGTATAATGCTCAATTTACTCTGAATCCTTAAATCCCTATACAATTATTATTGCCTAAAGGACTTCAACCAAACGTTTCTGGAAACCTTATTGTTATTCAAATAAATTTTTCAAGGTTTTAACAGAACACAATATTTTTTTTTCATTTTAAATAAATATAAACGGATGACAATAACTTCCAATTCATCAAAATAATAAGTTAAATTTGAGTACATCTTAACAGCAGTTTTCTACGAGGACTACTTATTACTCAGTTGCTCAATTTTTTTAAGAGAGTTGGGATAGAAGAATAGGGCTAGGACAAGACTAGTAGCTAGGTAATCGTTTTAGGATTGGATGGGCGGGATGGAATTTTAGACATCACGAGCATTCATGACTACGAACAGAAATCCGCACCGAGGATTGAACCCGAGACATCCTAAAACCGTAGCCAACGACGTTGACCACTGCACCACGGAGCTGACATAATATATATAATGATTTTGAATGTCACTGTACAAAAAAAATATTTTTCATTTCAATATAAAAAGCATAATTTGTTTTAACAAATATTGATTTAATTACTATTTTTTTAAAAAAGGCTCTTACAGGAGATGACTTCAACCAGCAGTGATTTGAAAGAGATAGTGTTAACAAACAATTTATAATTACTCATAATATTTTATCGGTTGAAAGCCAAATGATATCTTCTTTCGTGATAGTCGTATTGCAGTTTTTCCAATCACATCTACAATTCTTAGTAGAAATTAAAATAATAGTTCCAGTCTCAATTTTCAGACGAATATTTTCAAATATTGATTTTATTCAATTAGAGTGGCAAAGGTGAACGTGATATTTCCAACCCTTTCATTTCGACCCACTAATTGGAAACGTGACAGGGATTGACATTTCCTAGTAACAACATCTTTTATTCTTAAATTCTTTCAAAATGATTGGTTAACTTGTATCTAGTCTTAATTAAATATTTACCATTAAATACAATAAACGAGATCCAATTCTTCATACAAAAGCAGACATGAAACCAATCGTATTTTTAGATTCAATTTACATTAACTTACAATTTAGCGATTTCAATAGGGTAAAAAGTGGCAACATACTTGTATATATATAAAATTTGAGTAATTTAAATTAGATATGAAAATTCCATCAGACACCCTCAGTCGATATCTTAAATTAAAACATATAAGTTTATATTGTCTGAAATTGCTTTCTCTGTCAACCAAGCTTTCACTATAAATTTATTTAGATTTTATTGATGTAATAATCTTTAGTCTAAGCTGTTATATAAAAAACGATTAAATTTGCTGTAAATAGTTATTAACAATCTTTGTAGAGTTTAATATATTACTATTTCTTCCTTAATATATAGCTTTACTTTAAGGTTCCGTGATTGGAACTGGTTTGAGGTCCGTTACGGACAGTTTAATATTTTTTTTTTCAATTAATTTACGGATTTCTGCTCGAATGCATGTTTTGTCTGTGATATCTAAAATTCTCTCCCGCCCAACCAATGCTAAAAAACGGCGCTTAGCAAGAGTTATTAGCTTGCCACTAGTCCTGTTTTAGCCATATCTTCTATCCCATGGGATAGGACATGGTTAAAAGAATTTCATATTGTTGTTAATCCTAATTAGGTTTTTTTCTCGCAATTTATTTTCAATTCAAAAATAAAAAGTGAATGAGTTAAATTCAAAAAAACGTTTTATATTCAAATATAAGCTACGCAACCTTTTGGTTAAAAGGCACATTAATATTTTGCAATTTACTTTTCTTTTTCAGTACACCGTTACTTTTAAATACCAGCATTAATATTTTTAACAAGATTTTAGGTTTTTATATTAAAAAGAAAAAGATAATCCGTTGAGAAAGGCATTTGCCGTAAATTCTTTTAGTTTTGATTGTTTTGAAGAAAAGTGATCTTTTCCTATCTTCTGTTTGCATTTTATATGAGCTCAAAGCAAATCCGGAAATAAGGCGGCTGCTATGGAAATGAAGGTAATTTAATGCGGCGCAAAGGTATACAAATACTTTTTCCCTTAACAATTTCCTCAAGGTGTTGCCATAACACAAGAGACTAAATTCAGTGGCGTTTCTATCCTTAGGCCGGCAGCTCCTGTCTGACCGAACTCCAAGTCACGTCATTGAGTTATTTCACTCCGCGTTATAAAAGTAATTTATATTTATTCAAATATTCAGATCACATTGCAATGCTTTTAATTGCATTACGCTACAAATTCATATGGCCTTAAAAACGTTACAGCCTTTTTAAAAGTGAATTAAAATATGTTTAAAATGTAATGTCATAAATATTGTTTTTTAATAAAAAAAATCAGCAAAAAGCGTTTGTTTTCCTGCTGACATGTCTTATCGAGTTTCGTTTGGGCGATACTGATTTTAATAATTTTTAGTAATATAAGAGTTTGTTTCTATACGCTGTTGAATTATATAATTTCAACTTTTACCGGCTCACCCACTCCAAAGTGCATAGCCTATTTAATTAGATGTTGAAATGTTTTTCAATTTTATCATTTATAGCATTCAATTCCACAGTATTAAAATTATGTTTACAAGAAAATCAGTGTTACGTGTGATAATAAAATTTATTTACATATTTAATTCATTACTCAAGATAAAAAGATAAATAGTTTATGTTGAATTTGATAAATCGTATTGTTTTTAATGCATTTAATTTAATACCTTTGCACTTATTTATGTTTTAATCTACAACTCAATCTTCAGCGATAATCCCATAAACAATCGTATAAAAAGTCGGTACCATCACTTAAAAATTGTTGTAATGGAAGTTTTTCTGAAGAATGTCTTTATAGCTCGAAGGAATAATAAGTGATAAAGTTAAGTGATCAATGACTATCACCTTATCATACAGACGGCTTAATAATTTAAAGGAAAATGAAATGAAATTAAAAAAAATTGATCCCAATTAATGAATTGTGCCTAGTATTATAGTTTATAATTGACTTAAGACTGAACCATATACATTATAAAATTCACTTAAATGCATTAAATTCAAATTACTATCGCTTCAATATACTTCAATAACACTTTTGTTGGCGATATTTATTTTTTTTAATCATGTCCGCTCTCAAAAAATCTTGTTACTCAGTTGCTCAACCTCTTTTTTCAAAGAGAGTAGGGATAGAAGAATAGCAACTAGGACAGGTCTGGTGGTTAGCTAATCGCTCTTGCTGCGCCTCGTTTTTGAGGCTCGGATGGGTGGGAGGGAGTTTTAGACATCACAAACATTCATAACTACGAAGACAAATTCATAATTCGATTGAAAGATTAATTTATGAAAATACATATTGACGCTTGAGTTATCAAGTATACAATAAGGCTATTTGAAATTTAAAACTATCCTATTTTTACTGTTGTTATGAATAATATACACTAAGTAAAGGCAAATTTAATCAATATTGTTTTTAGAGCAAAAAATCACAAACTATTTTGATTAAATAAAATTTTATTGTAGATAATATTATTATCTTGAAAATTAAAAGCATTCATGAAATAATTCTCACATTTCCGTAAACATGTGACCCTTATAATTTTGCGACTCTGATACACACCACTGGAAAAAACCGTGGATTCTAATTCAATACACTTGTAAAATTTACATATCTACAAAGTGAGAGAAGTTCCATACTATGTAAACCAACAGCTCTTTCTTATTGTATTTTTCTACTTCACCAAACTCATCTATCATTCGACGATAACTAGAAAAAATGTACAAGTAGAAATGCATTTGCTATTTTATTTATGGTCTAAAAAATTTATGTACTCAAGTTATAATAAATTAACCAACCAATTTAGCAGTTTTGCATAATGGTATAAGTATAAATGGGTAAAATGATTTTTAAAAATGTATAGTTATAGTTAATAGATCATGTGTAACCTTTATTCATTGTAAACATGACTGTAATTTGCTACAATATTTAAATTTTATTAATAACCCAGGAAAATAAATTTCCAATGAATAATATTTATTATGGTATAACCAATGTATTCAAAACTGAGCATGGTCAAGGATGGAATATCAATATTATTAATAATTTTAAATAATACTTTCTTCAAATTTCATTTTTAAAACCTATAATTCTATAGTAAGTAAGTATCACTACGTCATTTAATGTTAATTGGTTCTTGATCACCTACAATTTCTAAGTCCTATGAGTGTTTGATTGTTAGTACGATTTTTTGCCAATTGAAGCTAAAAGTCATTATTATCAAATCAGTATACAATTAATTCAGATATCAGGTGATAAAAATTTGTCGTATGTTACCTTATATATAAACCATATAAACTATTAACTGTCAGTTATAGTTCATTTGTGTGCTCGAATGCCTGAATATGCCGAAAGGCGAAACCCGGATCGTTAGTGACGAAATACATGGAAATTACAAAATTTCGACAATTCAATTTTTTTAATAATTTAACATTTGATATATATTATAGGGCATATATATTTGTGATATCTATTCTCCTTGAGTCGATATCGTACGAATTTAAATAATATTTAAAAATCGTAAACATTTGTAACTTTACATTATGACACTGACACTTTGCGTAATACTTTCAACCATGGTCTAAAAATATAAAAAATTGTTTAATTTACAAGTGTTTTGATACATTCTTTAATTCGTAATAAATATTGACAGCCGGATCTGTAACGTTCCTATTTGCTTTTGGGGTAACAAGCTCGAATCCCACATTGCAAAACAACTTGTGTTTTGATGTTTCATTAGAAATTCATATATTCCATATAAGGAACAAATGATGTTTACAAAAAAAATATTCGGTTTGTATAATAATTCTCGATATAAAACATAGTCCTCTCTATAAATAAGATGATAATACACCAGGGGCAATCTGTAATAGATAATACTACTACAGTTTTTGTCTAAAGTACACTGAAAGCTGGCCATTTATAACTTCAATTGATTTTTCATCATCTAATCTTGTATCAAGGGAACTAAAATAATCTATTTACTACAAATATTTATTTCATCCCTTTTCAGTATATCCTAATAAAATAAACCCATCTCATCACAAAATGTGAACGTATTTCTGGGCATTGTGTAACGTTCACCACTTACTTACAATATCCAATACATTTTTACCATTGAATATATGAATACGGAATCAATATGTTTTTCAACAAAAAAACTTTTCTCAAAAAATATACCTTCAACCCTCCTGAAAAAAACGATACAAATATTAAATGTAGTAAGTAACGGTATACTTCTATTTTTAAGAAGGTACGAGTTTTATTTTATCGATAATTTAAAAACATAAATACGTAAGCCATTTTAACGAAAAGAAAGTAAATTTTATATAAGTCTCTTTAATCTTAAATAAAAAAATATCATTAAAAAAATGACAAAACTAGTTCTTTTGCAGTTTTAAATTTGAAATAGTAGAAATCAGATAGTTATTTCGAAAAATTTGAATATAAGAATAAAATAACTGTGTTTTTTATCCAATCAATCCATCGAAACTTCCTATCATTTTAACACATATACATTTTAAGTCAATAGTATTCCATAGTATAAAAACTGGCTATTCAACTACTCATAACTAAGCCGGTTAATAAAGTTTCAATAAAAAATAATTTTCTTTGAGGATGATATAAAACCGAAAATAAAAGATATAAAATTAGAAATTCATTTTGAAGAAATAAATGTTTGCATATAAATTTTTCGGTATTCTGCGCTGAAAACTTTAACAATATAAAAAAATATATATGAAAGCTATTTCGGTGAGGTATATAATTTTGATAACATTTTCCAATTGTATATTTATACGAATAGGTTTCACAAATATGTAAATTATCTACTGTGTCTCGATCAATAATAATTGAAATAATATTAGCTATTTCTCCGTTCTTCTAGCGCTTCTCAAACTGAGGGCAGTGACTTCTAGAGGAGTCCTAAATCCAAGGAGTTGTGAAATCAGGCAATACTCAAAAAACGTATTTCGATAATTGATAATAATTTTTATTTAAACCAGTGAAGTTACGTGTCATCCATAATTTTGAATTTTTTTATACTGTACTCGAAATTTCAACACTATTTTTGTGTATTTTTTAAAAGTTGTGTATATTTTTTTTGCTTTTTAATAATTTTAAAACGGTATGTATTTTAGTGCTGAATAATGTATGCAAGCACTGCATATTCACTAATTTATAAGTATTTTAAGAGTGGGAATTTTGCGAGAACTAACTATGTCTACTTTTTAATATGTATAATTTAAGACATCGACTGAGGGTGCTTGATGGAATTTCAATATCATATTTGGATTATTGAGATTTTGTACACTTCCATGTATTTTGTCACTAACGACCCGGGTTTTGTAAACAACACATTAGCAGAGTGGCTACCGATATCTACTACAGGTTGTTTATGAAATAAGATAGTAATTCTCGAAATGTTAACTCAGGTATCAGTGGCTAACTCTGCCACTTTGCTAATGGGTTGTTTACAAAAATAATATTTGTCGTATTTGTATCTTCTATATAAACGTTAGACACTGTTTACTGTCTGTCAGTTCGAGTCCATTCGTGTGCTCGAATGCCTGAAGATGTCGAAAGGCGAAACCCGGGTTGTTAGTGACAAAATACATGGATGTACAAAATCTCAATAATACAAATTTTGAATATGTGTTAATTTGATTATAATTTAACCACTATAATTTCCATATGATTAGGCTCATAAATAATTATTTGCGGTTTCTGATAGTATCGTTAATCTGCTTATATTTTGACCTTGACCACTGACTGGAGTAATTATTATATAGAGTAAGTATTTTAATAGTGGATGTTTTGTGACGAACTGGTAGTGAGTCAATCATTCCAGTTGGTTATTCATTAATATAATAAAAAATCATAGATGCGTAGAATTCCCACTTTCAGCATACGTAGCATTAGACTTTCTATTTTCAATTCAGTAAAATCTCAAAATCACGTGTTTCAAGTAGAGGAATACGAATACTGACTGTAAAGTTTCTATGTCCATCTCCTAAAATAACATTTAAATTGACTTTAAAATTTCGTCGTCTACGTCACGGCACTATCGAAATACATTTAATGCAATAATTTATATTTACAAATTCAAACTAGTGGAAAATTTTAGAGCAAAAAGAACTGCAACAGGAAAAGTTAACACGTCAGCTGTCAGCGCAGAATAACTACCAAATGATTTAAAAAATGAATCAGAAAAATTAACATGAAATGATATTAATCTCTACGTACTAAGCACGGGAAAATAAAACGTTAAACAAGTGTTAAAATATACTTAATTTTAACGTGATAATATCCATGGAATATTGCCTGTTCCTAGCAAACAATTGACTGATGACAAATTTCTCAACCTCTTCAATCCTTACCCTCTTTAAAAAGTCCCTTAAATAGCCTACTAGCAATTTTCTCGTTTTCAAATGTAAACTGCTATTTTATTTTCTTTTTATATAATTGTATGTGCATACTTTACAATAACATCAAGCATAATATTTGAAAAATAAAAATGAATAACCATATATCTATTAAAAAATATAAATATAACCGCATAGAATTTAATACTAATGTTTTTAATGTAATCTATAGGTGAGTTGTGGTATACCAAATGACGTAAAATGTTATAAGAAAAACAGCAGGACGGATGACGGCGTGATATCAAAAACTTTCTAGCAATTCGGAATTGGCATCCGTGACACATACTAGGTATGCGAATATCCGAGAGGGTGCACAGATATTTTCCAAACTTCCCCTTTGTCTTTGGGTTTCGCGGGCGGATGTTCTTTGTGTTTTTTTTATCTATGTATCTTCTCCTGTAGGGATTTTATATCCGATTGAATTACAAGGCAGCCTCTTAACCTTTTTTACAAAACCGTCGAGTGGCTGACACCGATTTTGAAATATGTTCAATAGGAACGATTTCAATATAAGATATTCAGTAACTTATTCAAACACGTTAATATTTTCTCGTTGTGTTATGATATTTTTTTATTTCTTAAAATATCTATAAAATATTTACATATTAACCGGTCATGCAGCCAAGAGATCATTGCTTTCGTCCACTCGGTTAATTTTTAGGTCTTATACCTTTAGGTCCGAATCTAACGTTTCATACAGGAAGTTTTCAGTTGATTTATAGATTTGTATAAAAAAATCACGGATTTTAAATAAAGAGCTAAAAATATAAAATAATCATAAAGCCTCGTATTCACTAGGGGAGCAAATTTACCGTTGAAACGCTGCCCACTGTCCCACAACGTTGCACGCGACATAATGTGGCATTTCTACGTGACGCGGGATATGTTGAAAGTGTTCGCGCCGCGAGCTAGCGTACAAGCGGCATGGAAAACAAGTCTAGGAGTCAAACAAACAACACAAGATTCAAAATCAATTTAAGCAGAACGTACATCAAAAATACTGATTCTCACATATTAAATTAAACAAATTGATGTTGTTCTAACGTGGAACCCAGAATCTCTTGTCGAAGTAGATTTTGTAGATTAAAAGATCATTGATATTATTATAAGGTATAAATATACCTTATTTAAAATTAATATTCTCGTTCTTTTTTTAATGAGGCAATACACTTTTATAATATTATATTTTATGGAGTTATAAGTTTATTTTCAATGAAAATAAAATACATACTACCCAGATTACTAAGCAGTGCAATCGTATAAAGACGTTCGATGATCGTTTTTCATCCATAAATATACTTGAAACAACATATTGTAGTAATAAAGGTTTGAAGTATTTCGTTAAATCGTTTGTATGGTTTTTTTATTGGTCGTCTAATGTAAATATTATTCCGGAAAACGATAATGAAGTGAATTTTACACCATATGAAAGATATTTCGTATAATATCCGCAATGAAAATTCCTTGCAGGTAACTATTTCCCCCCCAAGATAGTGTAGCAGTTATCTTTTTCCATAATATAATAATGCTTTATATAAACTTACATAATACAGATTTTTCATAAAAAGATTCCGTTTTTTTCAAAATAGATATTCATTTATACTTTTCAAACAACATATCTTATTGTTACCATATTTACACAGAAATTCGTAACACATGTGAAATAAATTATTTATGTTATGAATACTATTGCCTTATGGCTGACTCATAACCCAAACATAGTCCGAAATATTTTTCTGAAAAGTAAATTCCTGGAGTATACAGTATAAAGTCTGCACGGAAAAGACTAAGGGCCCGTGCAGACCTCAATTTTGGATGAACAGTAATTTTTCGTGTGCGTACACGAATAAATCAGAAGGTTTTAAAGAGATATCGCTGTATGTACGTATTTGATTCTATTTTTTGTATTTTAATTTTTTTTTTTAGAAGCCTTCATTCCAAAGTTAAAGAACGCATAGAGGACACATAAACAAACATACATTCATTTTTATATATAAAGATTTTGTGAGCATTATATAGGGTACAGTCCAGGGAGATATTTACAACTTTTAAAATTTCTATTAATTGATAGGCTATATTTTGTGGGTGTTACATAATGTAGGGTCCACAGTGAATTTTTAACATTAAACATCTAACTTTCAATATTAGCTTGCACCAAAATAACGTCATGTAAATGTTAGCGCGTCCTATCCCGGGCGAAACTGGTATAAAACTAGTATATCATAAAACTTAAAAATATTAGTAATAATAACAGTGGAAATGTAGTGGGATTTGATTTATTCAAGCATATTTATAAATTAACAATCTAGTTATGAAGAATAGCTTTTCGTCATTCGTATTATTTTCTAGTTTAGATTACGTTATATGAAAAGAATTGAATATACAAAATAAACCACATTCTGATCAATTTAAGTACAAAATAATAATTAATCTTTATTCATATTGGTAAGTCGGTAAAATTGGTTGACGTCCGTGGGGCAGTTGGTAGCGTCGCTGGCTACGGTTACGGATGTCTCGGGTTCAATTCTCGGTGCGGACGGTTTTCATAGATTGATCTTTCAATCGATTTATGGATTTCTGTTCGTAGTCTGAGTCCTCCCTCCTACCCTTCCCATCCTCACGGGGCGTAGCGAGAGTGATTAGCTAACCACTAGTCCGCTCATAGCCCTATCCTTCTATCTTTACTCTCCTCGAAAAAAGAGAGTTTGAGCAATTGAGTAACAGGCAGTTCTCGTAGAAAAAATCTGTTAAAATACATACATACCAGACCATATGCTCCACATTGGCAGCGGACATGGAAAAAAATATTGGTAATATTATTTTACTGAAATCTGCAAAATGTGATATAAAGAGGCAGTTAGTTATCTCTAAAATTTAAATGAATTTAATTAAAACGTTGAAAAATACTTCTCCATTAAAAATATACATTCTCTTTTTAATTATCTCCAATTATTGATTATATAAAAATCTACGTGTATTATAATATGTAATCATAACGATATGCATTTTTGTAAATCGATAATATTTTTACCCTCACCTGCAAACTTGAAGTCTAATTTCTTTAAAAAAATGTCATATCCAATATAAGAATTCTTTTTTATTTAATAAGTGGAAATATTTCTCGTAAAAACTCTTATGTGTGAATAACAATGAAATAAAATTTAAGTCGTTTAAACATATCAAAAAAATAATTCACTCGTAAAAAAAATTGTAACAAACATTATAATCCAATTGTTTCATTATTTTATTTTAAGGTTAAATACATAATACATGTTTATATTTTCCATGTCAATATTTTATAAAATTACATCAATATGTAATTCAAATTATATTTTATTATAAAGTAATCATGTCCTTCAAAAATGAAATAATAGTTTTTTATGACTTCGATTCTAACGTTAAAGAATAAAGGAATAGAGTAAAATATATTCCATTCAAAACCTTCAAAACATATGTTCAATATATTTAGGTTCAATAAATTGCAAATACGTTGAAATTTTAATAAATTTTTTTACAAGAAGCTTTGTACAGCTACAAAAATTATAGTAACGTTATGAAACATGAATATACAAATGTAATTTTGTTTTTGAATGTTTTCAGAACAACAATTATTATTTTTTTTTTAATAACATCATCGCTGTGTGTTGATTACACATAAACCTATATCCAACTTCATTGAGTTCAGTTACTTATCATTTGTTGGTGGAAAAATTGATTCTTATTATAAATAATATAAAATGTAATGTCCACTAATGTTGTGAAACATAAGTAATATTTAAAAAAAAACTCAATATGAACTAGTAGCTCAATTTCCTTTTTAGAAAAGTT
Source organism: Himalopsyche phryganea (assembly GCA_022494535.1). NCBI lineage: Eukaryota > Metazoa > Arthropoda > Insecta > Trichoptera > Rhyacophilidae > Himalopsyche > Himalopsyche phryganea. The sequence continues at coordinate 9,100,571 of JAGVSL010000001.1, read as the reverse complement.
ACGAAAAAAATAGGAATCTAAGAGGAAAAAACTTATTACTTAACCACTTCTCTCTTTATGTCGATTGGGTGGGCATGGACGAGAAGAAAATGTATATCTAAAATCTACGCACATTAATATATACATCTATATAAAAATCAATGCATACAAATTTACAATCACGAAAAGCTCAGAACCTTTCCACGTGATCTGCATGTATAAAATAGAATCACAAACAAATAATTACAGCCCATAACTAAAACAGGTGAATTTTTAATTCTTAGTTTTATATGAAAAGAGTATTCATGCTATCACACGTAGATCTGCACATGGTAATAAATGGATTAAGGTTTCACATCAGACGAAATCGAATTATTGGCGATCAAACCGTTGACCCATGGCAGTTCTATTTACTTGACCAGATTCTGATGAAATCAACAAATCCACCGAACTAAATGATCGTTCACATTAGTCCTCATCCATCACGATAAACTGGACAACTCCCGAAAACTTTATCTCGGCAACCTATTCGAGTTGATTTTCTATTTATTTGAGAGTGAGAACAGTTTTGTCAACTCGACTATTTATCCAAAACCAATTTTCACGACGAATTCCCTTTTACTTTTCGAGTGGTAAATTTTATAAAAAAGACCAATTTAGTATTTTTTTTAAAAATGTGTTATGTGCCGTGTCCTGTTTAACAACAGTTAACTATTTATTATAATATATACACATACTTTATAGAGCTCTGTTCAAATTTTTATTATCAATTTATATTTTTTACTCTAAAGACGTTAAGTATCAAGAGTTTACAAAAAATAGTAAATAAAATTTACATAAATGTCAGTTAAGTCAATAGCCCCAACTCATTAGTTTACTGAAAACGTCTCATTTTATGAAGATATTTCTTATAATATTATTTCTCTAACTTTTGTCCAAAATAAAAAGGCAATGATGGACCTGCTTTGGACATGTGCTGCGAATTTCTCAGGGGAGCCTGAATCCTTCCTGTCTCTTGTACCAACCGGATGGATTCCGTCGCCCTGGAAGGGCGCTGATTACCATTCATACGATGTAATCGGTGGAGCAACAGGACGCTGGTATGATCTGGTAGGAAGCAACTGTTGAATCTTGGAGGAACCGTGTGGTAAAAAAAACTGTCTTCCTTAAGTAGGTTCCTTAAAAATTCTCAAAAAAACACCTTGAATAACCATATAAAAAATCTGTTATATTACCAATATAAATGATATCTTTGATATAAATTCAAAATTTGGTCAATTGACAGACCAGACATATATTTAGCTGAATAGGGAACAGTCCACTGGTTGAAACTTTATTTAACTAATTTCATTCGTGGTCAATCAAGATGTTGCCTAGAAAGTCGAAGCTCTAAGCTATCTATATATTTAGAAATGAATGTTTGTTTATCCTCTAAGCGTTCCTTTACCATTCATCCGAATTTTGATGAAACTTTGGTGAGTTGTTGTGCGCACACCCGTGGAGATTTCTGAAAAATAATCAAATACGTACAAACAGTGACATCACGGAAAAACTTTCTGATGTATTCGTGTCGACGGAAACGTCGTTACCAGACGGAAACAAAAAATATTGTGTATTCAAAAGCACTTCAATAAACAGAATTTAAACACAAACCCTTTCTCTCTTTTAGTAGTATTGCAACACATGCCGGGTACTTACTAGTATAATATATTAACTAGCCTCATCTCTAAAATAGTATCTCAATGACTCCAACTGAAATACGGTAATAAAATAATTTTCAATTGATAGAAAAAAACTTTTAATTAGCAATATAACTGCAACATTGGTAGCCTTGTTTTCGGTCAAATAACTTCGTGCACGATAAATTTTATAGTCTAGTTTGACTAACTCTTACTTGTTAAGAATAGTAAAAATATTCAACAAACCAGTTGACTTAACAATCGAAAAACTTATATTTTAAATTTGATTTCCGTAACCGTTAAAAGTTTACTCAATATATCCGCTATTCAGCCAGTGCTCTTTAGTAAATAAATTCATCATACGACTCGATCTTGGTTATTTGTTCAATCAAAAACTCGACGTTGGGAGCAAAGAATTAAACCATCAAGATGCTTCAATATACTATTAATTTACATATTTTTATCAACTATAATAATTATACTATATACGAGATGTTTTTTTTTAAATACATTACATTATTTTAACTATTCTATCTACAGTTTAACAAGTATTCTCATTCATGTCTAAGTATAAGAGATGCAAGGACGATAAATTTGGTGATCGGCGTCTAGGTCCTAACTCAAATATTAAAGCGCTCTTTGATCGCCAACACATTCTGTAGATGGTATAGTGAAGACGCTGCTAATTTAATTATACTCTAGGACAGGGTCTTAAGTGCACGGGAATATTTAAGGAGGTATATTTTGTGAAAAATTAATGGTCAACGATAATTTAAAGCTAAAATGTATGTTACCAGTTATTATAGGTAAGAGAAAAGCTTACAAATCTATTGAAATTTATTGTTGAAAACAACGATTTTTTTATTTTAACTGTGTTATTGATATTTTAGATGTCAAAGAAACTTTTGGAAACCTGATTTTTACTTACTCTTAAGTACATACTTACCGATAGATATTCGTATCGTTGTCACATTTCAACGTTACGCTTTTGTGATGCGTTTTAAACCAATTTTAAAATTAGCAGAAAAGTTGACTTTGGAAATAGTTTCACCAGAAGAATACATTTAAAAAAAATGAAACCTTAACAAGTTGTAAAATCATTGCAGTCGAATGGTAACATTTAGACACTTTAATACATTGATTTGTCAATGGATTTATGGATTTTTTTAAACATAGGTGATTTTGTAATCCTCAATTAGACACTTTCATACACGAATTTTCAATGGATCTATAGATTTTTTTTATGCAAAGATGATTTTTAAATCCTCGAATATACACATTAACTCATCATCGATTTGTCAATGGACGTATGGATTTTTATGCATGGGCGAATGACTGTGATTTAATTCAAACTATCTTGGAATATTTCAACGAAACAAAATTTGCGTTGAGTTATTATAAGCATCATAACAGATATTTAATAAACAAACATTTTATATTACCATAACTATTACAAACAAAAGAAGTAAAAAAACTTAGGTAAAACATATCTAATACTAAAACTATGGAAAATAAATGTGTTAATAAATACCCCATATTTCATTAAAATCTGTCATATCTCGTTTTTTACGATAAGTTGCTACGTATTCTTAAAAACGTACGTCAATTTAAAAAAAAAACACAGTCAAATTACATTCCCAATTTTTTGTTTCCCTTCTTAAATTATTAAACTACTTTTTATCAAAAAAGTTAAAGTATGATTATGGTTACTTTTAACATAATTTGGTTATGTTAAACAATTTTTATAGTTTCCTTGCATAAAAATTCTATAATTTGACTTTATATTTTTCGTTACTAAATGGTGATTTATAATTTTACATTATATAGTACGCATTTACTTAATAAAAACGGATTTAATAATACGTAATAAGACACTGTGGTTAATATTCTATTAACTGTTTAGTACAGATTATTTCAATAGTAGTTATTTTTTTCCCAATAAACGCATTTCACGCTTCATTTTGATTTTCTGTAGATAATAATATGATAAAATTAAATTGACGCAATTTAAATTACATTAGCAGCCATTTTTAATTTCTACGTCCTCCGAGAAAATTAATTATCAAAGATGACATCTTGTCACATTTGGAAAAATTATTATCTCTCGACCGCCATGCCAAGTCGAACAGTGGAAGAAATTCGAATCAGACCTAAACTTTGATTGGAAATTTAAATGTTTTTCATAGCTATCCAACAATATTACTTGCCCTAAAAATTATACACACTCTTAATTAAATTAATTATATTAATTTAAAATATGTTATTTTAATCCACGAAACTGCTTTAATTATCCCGTGCTTAGCACATTAAAGGTATCTGAATTTTAAATAAATGCAAGAAATCATTAAAAATATGTTTGAACGTATCCTCTCAACTTTATTATTTATTTTAGAGGTTTTTATTACTCGCTCACAACTGAATAAAAAGTATTATATCTTTAAGACTAATAAGCTGCATGATTAGTATTATTACGTTATCAATCAGTGGAGTTAGTAGTCATGAATAATAGTAATATTGCAAGCTTCCAACAGACAAGGTCTTTATTTTTTTTAAGAATAACTAAAAAATGCTTAAATTTTAAAATAATTTTAATTGGTCGGCTTCGTGGTCAACGACGTTGGCTACGGTAACGGATGTCTCGGGTTCAAGTCCAGGTACGGACAGTTTCATAAATTGATTTTTCAATCGATTTATGGATATCTGTTATACCGTAGTCATGAATGTTTGTGACGTCTAAAAATACGGGCCGTAGTAATAGCGATTACCTAACCACTAGTATTGTCCTAGCCCTATCCATCTATCTCTACTCTCGAAAAAAGAGAAATTTTCGTAGAAAATTTCTGTTGAGATTCCTCTATTAGGTCATATATGGTAAAAAAATGTATGTTTATTTTTGTAATAACATCTATTGTCAAATTTTCAAAAATCACTTCAAATACACTCTAGATCAGTGGTTCTCATGGAAAATTTCTCCGTGACCGCATAATGAACATCAGTGGTTTTTTGGAAATGTCTCGTGGCCGCACCAAATTTGTCAATTTTGGTTTAAAATATTAGGCCAATGCATTTAAGGGACTCATTACCTACTTGAATTTATTTAACCATAAACCATCACCATACACGTTTGCGCCGCAGGCAGAAAATTTTTGTGTTTTAATATAATTTCCTGTTTCTTTAACAATCCTGTCATTTACAAATGTTATATTGAATATTAATATTGCAGGTTTGTTTTTCAAATATGTCTAAAAATCAAAAATCAAAATTAGTCATAAGATTTTTATACACTTTCATGATTCTGGATGTTTGTTTATCCATAATTTCTTATATCCCTTTTAAATCGGGGATTGTATCAAATTCCCTTCAAAATTAGAAAAATAAAGAATAACATATAGATGTTAACATATTTCTAAAAAGAAATCAGAAGATAATCACTGTTAAACTGTATGTATTTTTAAAATCTCTCGTCAATGATAATTACACTATTGCAAGATAAACAGCGTTGGTTATCGTACAACAGACCGAATTACTTAATGCACTGCAGCACATATTAACCCGGTGGGGTTACCGTACTGATTCCGATTAATTTTTATCTAAAAAAGGATCCCTATCATCTCATTACAAATACGCTTTCGAATAAACGTGTCGTATTTATTTTATATTAATCATTTTTTCAATATCAATATTTATTACTATAGAACCGTTGGTGGCCGCAGAAAAATCCTCTGGTGGCAGCACATGAGAACCACTGCTCTAGATTTTCACAAATAAGCACACTTTTTAAATGATGTCCTTGTAATGACTTGAACCTGAAACATTGCGGTTGCTTAAAAGAGCTCTTGTAAATTAAAGTGACAATAATATTTAAAATTATACAGAGGCTCTTCTGACATTGTTCAGTAAAAAATATGTATATAAAATCTCTGGATTAAATTACTTGCGACTTTTCGTTGAATTTATTTGAATTGAAATTTAAATCGACCTGATGCCATACCAATCATAAAATAATTTACCGTGACACAAGCTATCTGCCAAAAACACAATTTCAATCATATTGTTTTGATGGTTTGACATTCTGTCCACGCGGTTGCTGCTATTTCAACCGTTAAAGATGTACGCAGAATTTTTCGAGTGATTGCTTTCAACGAAAAAATACACCAGTCGAATGTTATTTGTTACCGAGTAATATTTTGTACAACTGCAAAGAGGGCATTGCTTTGCAGTTGTACACAACTTAAAATATTAATACTAATAAAACATTATTTCTAAATATAGATACATTTCTGATAGACTAGTAATATCGTGAAAACAAGCTTAGTAATGATAATAATTATATATAATAGCCCAGACTGCTCTGTACACGTTTTATTATTATCACATATCACATGCAGGTATGAAATTTTCTCGTGACGTAAGCGTTCGCGGTGTATGTAAAATAAAATGATACGCAATGCACACATAGTTCTGACGTACTAGCTACTTTAGACATTCCGTATTTCAATTTCAATACTGTCATTTATGACGGGTACGGTTATACTGATAAGATTTATTCCTAACAAACCTACTTTTAATAAATATTTGCATTGAAATCCCAATCTATCGTTCTTGCATCCATTGTATTTTTGAGAAACCATAAAACGATGAATTAGGGTCCCACTGAAGTGTAACAAAAACTGTTTTTTTTTCTCAACCATGCCCGCTTCCAATTTGACGTATGTAGTCTTTTAATGGCGTATCTCAGCAAAATCTGTTTTTTAAGAGAACTGGATTATATTTACTGGCTAAAGCTTTGGAGATGGTATATATCGAGGACGAGATTCATATTTAGCTAATCGTTCTCAATACGCCACATTTCACGAATCGATTGTGCGAGAAGGAATGTAGACATCGCATTCGTCCATGTCCTTGAACCCGAATTCGTAATCGATTTATGAAAGGATCTCTTCAGTTATTCGAGCGTATAGTCATCACAAACGAATAATGCGTATAATAATACCCAAGATTTTAATACGGGATTCAAATTTAATCATATTTTTTTAGTGTCATAATATTTAATTAATGCAGATTAAAATATTATCTGTGGCAAAATAAAAATAACTGATTACTGAAACAAAGAAAATTAATTAATTGCAGTTTTTATTCCTATTCTTATCTTATTAGATAATCTTATCCTGTAATAAAAAAATAATAAAAATGTAATGCAGTTGATGTAATTATGTGATATTTATTTTTGTAAAAACAGATTTCATCATTCTGGCAAAATTTCTGATAAAAATCAATAATCTGTTTATCCCTGAAATGTCAATGATTCACTAGATATTTAATGAAATTATTTGAAATCATTTTTTTATTTACGGCTTATACTAATAATGTGTGTTGTCAATGTTACCTATTTTTATCGGTGTAATTCAATGATTTATACCTTATGATTATTAACATTAATAATATTTGTTTGATCATTGTGTAAATAGAGTACATCGGAAAATCACATCGGTTGAACCTGATTCATCATAAATATTGAATGTTTTTTTTTTTATCATAAAGCATAATATTTCGACACTTTATTTTGGATAATAATATATACCAGCAATTCCCGTGATGGCTAATGTCCTCAGTTAATTAAATGAGATAATCATTGCTTCAATCTATTTGATAAAATAGCTTAAACAAAAATATGTAATTTTCTAATAAATATGATTGGTTAATTTCGGAATTTAGAAACAATCTGGCTGGTCGTAAAAATTATTACACCCCTGACCGTCAGTCACCAACGCTACGATACTGTATGTTAATATCCTCGTTGTTCTGGAAGAAGACACTAACTGAAAAATACTAGTTTTGAGTAATTGAACTTTGAAGTTTGTCAAATGTTTGAAATCTTATACCTTTTCCATTTTGTTTATTTGTACAAAACTATTTTTAAGTAAAAGTATAATTTATAAAAATTTGATTGTTCTTTGGTAGGGTAGAATTTGAAATAAGAAACATTTTGGTATAACTAACTGAATATGTAATTGTTTTTATTTGTGTTTTCTTCCATAACAACAACAATATATACAATATAAAATACAGATAATAGATTTTTGGTGAATTATAAAATATAAAAATATTTACACATATATTTGGGACGAATACTTATTTTTATTCAATGTTCAAAGTTTGTTAGTTCTGACATAGATACAAGTTTTAATGACTCCCGTTGTATATCCTCAATCGTGAAAATAAAAACTTTCCCAGCTCTTCCTTCGTTAATTAGAGTGAAAACAGCAAGATATTTGATTATTTACATGAAATACTTGATTCCCTAAAGTAAGAAGCCTCTTCATTTTGTTAAGCATCAATAAAATTTGAAGTCCATCCGAAATTGAGAGTACTATTTTGTTGTAACGAAGTTAAGTATGAATTTTGAATGAGTTTTTGTCCTTAGAGGAATGAGTTTTACTTAGGTTTTATATTATGGGCGATGTAATATCCTGGACATTAAATTATAATGTACTCTTCCTGGATTAAATATTATTTTATACGAATCCGATATGAGATGATCTAAAAACTGGTAGTCTGATTTCTTATCATTAAATAACCGAATGTGTTTTTTAAAGGTTGTTGAAAAATTTTTCCTGCCTGTCTTATATACTATACAATGAATTACGCATTCTAGCAATAAGTTATAATCTTAGATAATAATGATAAAAAGACATCTGTTTTATAACCATTCAATAAAATTTCACTAAATTGCATTCGTCCCCTATTTCAACACCTTTTCTCTAACACTTAACTGAAATTGCTATTATTCTATATTACATTTAATCATTCAATTTCATGTGGCAAATTTTAACACCAATACTTATGTACAAAATAATTGACACCTTTTGGCTTTGATTTTAATTTGAATCTGCCAAGACCCACCTGATGCAAGGGAGGTTATCAAATTACTCTCGAAGCTTCTAATAAATACACACCAGGCAAAGAGGTTGTAGTATTAATTTTGACATCAATTCTAATTGGTTTTGAATGCCATGACAAATATAGGTCTTATGTTTATAAATATGTTTCAAATTGTCATTATTTTTAAACAGAATAGATTCTTTTATTACGGTACACAAGTATTTTTTTAAGCGCCGTCTTCAATTTAATCTTTAAATTTTATACCCATTTTTATGTTGTATAATAAAATATAATATATATAAATAAACGTTTATAATATATAGCTCATAAGTAATAATTGCCGCTTACGTAGACCAGTAGTAAAGCTGCGAGATCTAATCCCAGATCAGGCACCCTGATACATTTAAATTATAATCCTACCTTCAATTAAGCAAATTTTCAAATCAAAAACCCACTTTCAAAACGGTTGAATTTGAATACATGCTAATAAAATAATAATTATCAATTAAAATACTACAGATTCAGTCTTCATTTGAACTTTTTGCCTCCTTGAAATAAAAAAAATGTAAATATTTCACACAGGCGTATAATATATACGTTGATATAATTTATTTTTATTGTAATATTGTTCGTTGATTGTCGTTAATTCATAATATCCCCATGCGGCTGCATGTAATTAACTCAGACGAAATTAATTGCTCGCCCGCTTCGATCGGGGCCCCGAATAATTAACTGGAAGCTGGTGGTTCGATACCGTTCCCGCGGTGCGGTGGTCAAACTTTAGCGACCCAGGGTATAACTTGGCTACATTCTTGTTGAGCGTATTGGGCGTTTGAATTTAAGTTAACGCTACAAAATTATTAAATATTTCACACTTAAAACTACTGTCTCTAATTATTTCCGGTGGTTAACTTCATTGGATTCGGTTGCGGTGTTCACGGGTTCTTCAAAAGTTGATTTTTCTTTAGAACTCTCTGTTTTCCTACCAATTATCTTTAATTCACTTTTCATTGAGTCTACCGACATCTATGAATTAATATAAATATAATATGTATTTATAATACTACTGAAGTTGTGTTCACAAAGATAGTAACGCTTGCGGTAAAGTGATGAATGATTTCAACCTGAGATAATTTAGATGAATTGACTTATCCTGTATATAGGACCCAACGCAAGGTTGTGTGTAACGTTTATCTTGAAGATGATCTGTTTCTGTGAAATTTTGTCACATCATTTACTTATTCAATTTACACGCAATGCTTACGGGACATTTTCATGTATCTCTAAAAAGTAATATCAAAGTATTATACAAACACAAATTTTTGGCCGATACTTACTAAGAATTCATATTTTAGTGTAATGATTATTAAAAATACTTTGGTAAATTATTTATGATTTAAAGACGAAATATGCAGTAGATTGTAATAGTTTAATTTTAAATGAAACTATTTTACAGTATACTTTCAATTTCTATACACACCTTTAACACTCATCTGTAATGAGCCAATTTCTTTTTATAGCTAATAAACGCAATTAAAAATTTTATTATTATTTTATTAATTGACCTGTCCATTTCTACGATACGCTTAGTCTGGTGACGATTCTCAAAGAAACGATACATGATTTAAAGACACAATCAAATAAATACAGAAATTACCGTCTAAAAATATTGCTTCCCGTTTTTTCAAGTCTTGTATTCTTCGAAACAGGTCATAAAGCAATTTATTGGTAACCAGTTATCCTAAGCTTCAAATTAATAAATGCGGTAATCACAACTAATTTAAGCCTCACCCCGCAACTGAAAAACATCACTAGGAAAATGTATGCTTCGCATTCGTAGATATATCTTTAACGTGAAATTTTCTTTCGGATATAATGAATAATTTTTGCATCAACGTAAGTTCCCGATACGATTTCTGGCAGTGTAAAGTATCAAACATTTTGTTATTAGAAGTAACTTCATTTTGTTCTTTGTATGTGTATCTGAGCTTATTTGAAATTTTAAAATATCTGACCTATTGGCACTTCCTTTAATGCCAAACGTAATTTATTTAGTTTTAAAATCATCATGTAATGCACAAAATTTAATTTTATTGTCTATATTATTTTGTCATATAATAATATTACAGTAAATGATTGTTTTCAAACATGTTTGACATATTAACATAAAAAGGCATATTAAAATTATTTAAAATGAAAACGGACTTGCATTGCTTGCTTTTAGACATTTGTTTTTGTGATTTACATATTTCTTCGAATAAGATTTCCGATCAAATGTGCAGGGAAGAAAAACGATTGTGTTTTTTATCCAATTAATCTCTAACGTGTATGTTGTTTTGAGATTAAATAACATGTAGTGAAAACAGATATTACATCTTTTACTAATCAATAAGATAACCAGCGTCGGATTAAAATTAAAATTTTCGTCTTAAGGTAATAAATGTAATTATTATTCACCTTTTTTATTAATTATCAAACTTTGCAAGTGTATGTAATGATTTCATTCACTTTAAAAACCATAACTGGTGTGAAAACAAATTATTTATTACTATATCATTTTCATAAACTAGGTAATCACGATTCACGATTAATTTACAATTCGGTTGCAAATTGAAGGTTCAAACTGGACATGTTATTTGTTTTTTCAATTTATATTTGTTCATGTATAAAGACGTGATTAAAAGAGCCCCCGGTCGGAATGAAAGATTCTCTTGTGTTGTATTTTGGATACCGTTGAAAAATGATGCGCCGCTAAGATTGAGTTATTATTTTGATTCTATAAATAATGACCATATTTTATTGTATTGTTTTCAGTATATTACTTTTTTTATTTTAATATCTACTATTGCATCCAGCGAATAAATCGAACTATTGTAAAACTTTGTAATATTTCTTTTGTAATCAGAACAGTGATCTGCAGTAGAATTCAGGTTATAGCAAAGAAATAATAAAGAAAAATACTATATACTCCGTCCATATAGAATTTCATGAAGAATGTGCTTTCCACGTGCGTGATTGCAATAACACTCTTCATTTCATATTATGAACGGAACGTGACTGATTTATAATTGAGATAGTTTTCTCCACCCTGGAGTTAAATCAAGTGTACAATAGGAACCAGAAAACGTGTTAGTTACTTTTTAGTTGGTATTATTTTACTCATATTTTCATATATACATATACCGTAAATATCACGTCATTATTAATCGATTCTGCTCTAACAAGTCTTTTTTTAACCATTTTTTATTTCTGTGTGAAAAATTTGGAGATCAAATAAATGAGACATTTTCATTGAAGCATATATCAACAATCCGTAATGTAATGATAATACTAGAATGAGAGAGTACAACATTTGTATTTAAAACAAGTGGAAAAAAATCAGGTGAGAACTATTGTCTTTGTGCGATAAATGACACTTCAACTAAAAAGTATTTTTGCAGTTCATATTTTTTGATAGTTCCCAGGTTTTAATATTAATAATTTCTAATTTCTATTTCCCAATCTACACAGGCATCTCGGAGGGGACTATTTGAGCTACCATATTCGTACAAAATCAGAGCATGCGCATACGGTACAGGAGTATTTTGACCTATAATCAACCAGCAATGTTATCGGGAGGTCATCAAAATATAAAATATAATTTTAATTCATTTCCTAACAATTTCCTAATAAAATATATGCTAAAGAGTAAATCAAAAACATTAATAAACCAAATTCGTTGCGTTTTTAATGTATTAATTGTGAATTCATGGTGAACAGGCACTATATTTTAAAAAATAAAACACAATTCATTTGTACTACATCCACATATTTATAATGATCAGGACCGGTTTCGCTCATCACGAGCATTATCAACTTCACTAATTTTTTCTTATAATTTTCCTGATTCACTATTTTTATTGCATTCCTAATTTCATTAAAAATTTTTGCTCAGCTAATGGACTTTTAATGTAGCTATATTTGTGATTTCAGTTTAGTTTTTATTGATTTGTAAGAGATCCATAACATTTTATTTGTAGACTATTTTATTTCATTTATGTATAACTTGTTTGCTAATCAGTATTTTCTTGTCTTGGTTCATGAACCATCAGTTTTATATACCTTCATCTTTACACTCAATTTTATATAAATAAGCCTGTTATGTTTGTATTTTTATCAGTTGATAATGCTCGTGATGAGCAAAACTGGTCCTGATCATTATAAATATGTGGTAGTAGTACAAATGAATTGTGTTTTATTTTTAAAAATATAATGTGTTTCCACCAAGAATTGACAGTTAACACCTTAAAAGTGTCATGTATAACTACAAACATAAAATTAGAAGAAGAATTATCACACGAACAATGGCTCAAATTAAGTAGAATAACTTGTTGTTTAAACAGTTAAAAATATTAACTCAACGGAAATTGGTATTTAGTTAATTTTTTTAATGTTACGTATGACCATGATTTAATTTTCATGGAAAACAATATTGCTTATTTCTTGGGTGTTTTATCAATCTTTTATGATACTAGCATTAAATGTCATAAAGCATCGGAAATAGTAGTAAACGATATGATAAAAATGTAAAATTTGATAAGTAATCTTAAGTTAATATTGAATGAATACAAATAATTGCAATTTATGACGTGTGTCATGCGTGTGCACAATATTCCCATTGCTTTTAAATTTCATAAGCTGAGCCGAACGAAATATAAAACAATAAATTTCTGTAGATGTTTCCATAACGAATTTCATCAAGTCCTGTTGACATTTCAAATCTCATTTTACTTACATTTTGTACTGTTGTTTATTTTCTTTTGCGATTCACTTTCTAGGATAACTGCCCATAAAACGTATTGCGCCTATTTGACTACGTTCGGTTTTTTACTGTATTATCTTATTTCGGATCAACGCAACGACACATAGTCAAATAAAAATGGCTGTCAATGTTTCAAATAAAGACAACATAATGAAGAAAAATATCCACAGCTACAGAGAGAAACATATCTACAAATAAATGAACGATAATTTTTACATTACAAGAGAGTTTTAAATACACAACCTTGAAGATAAAAAGTTTTATCGTTGTTCCTGACACAATCTAAATACATTTTTCATATCTTTTAATCCTTATCTACATATTTATTACATTAGCGTTGTTTCCTGGAATATGGCTATTTTGGTTAAGGTTTATTTATTTATTCTAGACGCATATATTATTATATTATTTTAAGCACATGAAAATTCTTTGTAAGAAACAAACATTTGAAGATATTGTTTTGAATACGTCCAATGGTAGATTATAGTTATTTTTAACATTCTTTGGTTCGTCGGCAATTTTTTGGCAAAACAATCAAAAATTCGCGATATAATTATTCAATGATAGAAGTGATATAACAGCACATAAACAGTATTTTTGTTACACTCTTTCATATCGAAATACTAAATTATAGTTATTATTTCTTTAGACTTTTCAGGCGATTTATAAAAAATTGTAATCTTATATATAATAACCCAGACCGGATTGTAGGCGTTTTATTATTATCTCATATCACATTTAGGTATGAAATTTTCTCATGACCTAAGCGTCCGCGGTGTATATAAAATAAATGTTGCACAATCCCAACATACCGCTAACGTGGAAGATCATCGAAGAGCTGAAGAAGCTCGAACATTCAGTATTTCAATTTCAATACCGTCATCCATGATGGGCTGCCCATTAGTATTTTAATAGTTATCATGTAATATTATTGTGGCTCTTGAATTAGCTCGTTAATTATATTATATATATTTTATCATGCATATAAGTTTCACTACAAAATTATGAGTTGTTTTTTGTTTCGGCGGAAGTGTTGTAAAGGTTCAAAAATAAGCATGTCAGTATTTTTCTTTTTAGTGTATCTTTTTTAAATAATTAACCAGAATGACAATGTACTGCCTGCTTACATCCTTTGGAGTAAATAACAAAAAAAAATGAAAACACACTTGTCAGCGGTTGAAAAAACACCGCGTAAAAAAATCGCCTCCAGATAAAACAGCTCAAAAGGATTCCACCACTTTACAACCAATTACCTTCTGTCCAGGATGTTTTCTTAATTAGATTACCTTTTAAATTACATAACATAATTATTTATTCTAATTTTCTTTTCAAAAGTGAGTAGTATGAGATGTTCTAGCTAATTAAAACTGAAAAAACAAGAAAACAAAAGAAAAAAAAATTACATTGTTATCGTAGTTGTCTAATTAAAAATAATGTATTCTATAAATCAAAGAAAAGCGTTTGCACTTTTTTTTATGAGAATAGTTGTGTTAACATTATTTTCTTTAAACGACAGTACTTCATTTAATAAGAATTGACTTCTCATTGAATGTAACTTCTAATCTAACTTAGTCTTCAAATCCTACATCAACTTCGATTTTAACAATTTTAATTGTTCAACGATTATAAAAAAATTGTACAATTCCATTACCAATATCCCAACCACTGAGACGAGTAAACTTTTGTCAAATATTCTTAAGTATAATTGAATAGAATAATAGCATAGGCATAAAAGAATAAGTATTTCGCAACACACAATATTTTTTTTTTTAAATACTCGGAGTACGTCGATTTATGATGGCTCCGACTCGATTACAACTATTATGGACCACGAAAAGATTGACAGCCTCGATTGTCTTTTTCTTTTTTGAATTCACATTAAAAAAAAATATCTCTCATTACAGCTGACAGTAAATGCGTCAAATATTTTGAAAATTAGAAAATCCCACGAGATAAACTCGATGAAAATTTTTAGAAGTCATTCATTTCCAAGATCACAAATTTAAGTTTAAAAAATCTAAATTTGATATTGACCTTGCTGGGAATTGAAGCAGACCCCATCATATCGCTAGGGCAAACACCTACCACAAAACAACAGAGGCCGAGATATCTTATTCCATGCAATTATGAAATTAATAACTATAAACTTTTATGAAACACTAATGATAGTTACATGAATATACGAACAAAGTTATTTTTTTTTTTTTGTTTCTTTGTCAGTAACTTTTGAGTTAGATTTGCGTACCAATTATCCTACAACGAGAATCTGTATTATGCAACTTTGATTGAATAATAGTAGAAGCAAAAAAAGTATGCAATATATTCATTTGAATCAATTATTTTACAATCAAAATATATTCTAAATAGTATTCTTGAAAGGAGCTATGAAAAAAAGTCATATTGTGTAAGGATTTCAAATATAGATACAACTTGCGTTTACTCCGAATTCTGTTTCTAAATTCCCTCCCACCTATCTGGTTTTAAAATGTGGCGTAGCGAGAGCGATTAGCTAACTACTAGTCCACTAGTCCTGTCTTCTAATACTACTCTAATACTCTCTTCCATAAAGAGAGGTTGAGCAACTGCGTAAAAACTAGTTCATGTAGAAAAACTTCTGGAGAGATACTTCCATCAGGACATGGCAAAAAAAGGATTAGAGATATAATAGGGACAAGGATCATTGTAACTGTCAAAAGAAATGTCTTTTGAATAAAACTTTACTAGGAAACGGTAAGGAAGCGAAGGACAATAAATATTTTTATTATTTTCATTATTTTTTTTTAAATCGGTATTATAAAAAATATTATATGCAAGATTAAAAATAGTGTACGATCACCAAACAGTCGAGGACATTTTAATGGTATGCCAAAGAAATACAACTGCATATGAAATCGTCATACATGTGGTACATACATTTATCTGCTTTTAACAGTGTTGTCTAAAGGTTTACCAATCAAAATCAATGTTAAATTAGTACAGCTTAAACATTCATTGGTAATTAATCTATGAATCAGCATTAATAATTTAAATTTACAGCTTTTAAAATTAACATATTGTGACTTACAATAATTGCTTTTTTAGTAGCGATACTGAGTTTAAATCTTTTATTGGTATATGAAGGTTGGATAGCTATAAAGCTTAAGGTACAATTTTTCCAGAATGAATAATCAAAAAATATTGGTGGCTTTACATTTAAAATCACTTGTATGATATTGAAAAACTCTTTTGAAATAACCTGAAATATACTGACTTTAATCCTGTCTTAACCCAATCAACGCGCTGGACATGTTTGCATGTCCAAGACTTTATCTCATATTTTCGGTCAAACTAGAAGGAAACACTTGTGGACATACGCTTGAAAAAATAGTTCAAACCTTTTAGGTGCAGAAATTAGGCACGATCAAGAAAATCACGAAAATGTCAACTAGAATAAAAAGAAATATATTTTTGAAAAAAGCTCTCGATATTCAGTCTTTTGAATTTCAGCAGCGCTGGCTTGTGTGCGTGTTGGCAGTATATATGAAGATTGGGCGCAGCCTTTTAGCTTGCAAAGTCGTCGATTAAATATTTTTCATCTTTTTCAGCTTTTTCATAATGACTTGTAAATATTCTCATCGAGTTTATCTCGTATGATTTTCTAATTTTCAAAATATTTGACGCATTGGCTGTCAGCTGTAATCCAGATATTTTTTTTAAATTAAAACGATTTTTTTTTAATTTCCCTTGGACAACATAAAATGAAATCTCTATTTAATTCATTTAGGTATAGGTATACGGTATTAATTTGCATCCAAGTATGTGAAAGCTCCACCTAGCTGCCTTTCAATTTGGTAAAATAAATGTTAGCAAAGAATAAACCCTATAAATTGGTAACTTAAGATGTTAGTGATTGACAGTTCTTTTAAAAGAATATACTGCATTGAGGGCGAACATGGTTAAAAATGATTACAAAAACTCGTTGTATAGAAAAATAAATAATAATTTACTCAAATAGTTCAATACAAATAAATACCCTCGTCACTTTATTTACATATTTTTTTTGACGGGTCTTCAAACAAATTCACATTTTGAGGACCACTTAGGTGTGGGGGAAATTTGCGTTCACATAAATAATTTTGGTTCGCAAAAACAGACTCCTTAGCTTCGTGCATTTTTAATATAGCGGGAAATTGCGATAGTTTTCGGGGTATTATTTATATAACTAGAAATGATACTTTATTTCGCGTACGTATTAAATATGATAAACATACCAAAACCTTTCATAAATTTAAATAACGTTTTTAATATTTAACATACGCTTTTCCAGGAATAATGTAGAACAAACATTAAAAAAATCGATTCAATCCTTTTTATGATTAAAATTCTCCTATATATATTATATTAATAGGCACCATACGCAGTGGCGTGGTCATTGTACACATGTATTTCAAAGTTTAACTGGAGTTGGATCAAGACTATCAAGAATAACATAAGTATCATCAATCACCACTTATTGGTGACCTTGTAGACATCGCCAATTTAATCAACAGAGAAGGGGTAAAAGTTATCCCAATATCATTGACACAAAACCGTCCTGCCAATTATATTCAAAGATTCCTAAAAAATATTCTTTTTCAAAAGAGAAAGGGAGGTAATGGATAATCTAGCTATGAACCATTACGAAATAATCGTATCCTATACAGGCAATAATGTTGATAACGCAATTGTATCATAGTTTAATTCTTTCAGTATCCTTCATTTAGAAAAGTTATGAAGCGTAAATGATTAATTTAACATGTTTAACTGAACTAATAAAATATCGAAGGTGCTTGATACAACTTTAATATCAAATTTACAATTTATAACTGTGTTTTCAATCAATTTATAGTAGTTGCATCGGAATGATATTGATCCTATTACATTGTACAATTTCCATTTCGTTGAGTTTTGTTTTTTGTCAAGCGTAAATACTAGATACGTAATTTACCAGATAAGCCGAAATATTTCAGTGTATTTCTAATAATAATAACTATTTTCCTTAAATGTCTGTCAAGAGATCAATCTAATTAAAAAAATTTACCCACTTATACTAAATAATTAAATAAAAGATTACCAATGTTTGATCCAGCCTACACTGAGTAATACAAACCAATATTGAAAACATTTATTGAAAGTTTACGATATTCTCTTTATTCATTTTTAGCATCCTGTATTTGTTGAACTTAAAATATACTAGTAGATTAATAAGTGAGTAAATTAAGGATTTTTTAAATGATTGAGTGATATTATTGCTGACCGTCAATAATGTTGTCAATTATCGTGTGCTCGAATGCCTGAAGATGCCGAAAGGCGAAACCCGGGTCGTTAGTGACAAAATACATGGAAGTGTACAAAATATCAATAATCCAAATTTGAAATTAAATAATCGTCAAACTATTATGTTAGTATTCAAAACACAGTATCGTATTTGGCAAATGGAAACTCCAAAATCTGGAAAGTTGAATGTATATTTTTTTTACGTTAATTACGATACTTACGCTTCCTTTCATGATGATTATATTAAGTTGTGTGGCATCCAATTCATCCATTCCAATATTTTGCTCTCCGCGTAATATTAATCTCAATTACTTTCAATTTTATCTCACCGTTACTTACAAATCAGCAAATAAAAAACATTGACGGTGCATTTTAAACGTTACTTGAAAAGTATAACAATAAAAGCGTCACAGACAGACTTTTCAAACAATTTATCACAGCACTTAATGGCTCCTTAATACGAACAAAAGATTATTTTCCTTTGAAAAATTTACAAAGAATTCTTGCATTATGGCTAATTGTCTTCAAACACAACCAATAAAAATACCTATATGATTATCTGCCTCAAAAAGTTGTCTTATTCATTACATCTTACGACAGGGGCTCAATTCTTGAAATCAAAATAAAATTATGGAAATAAGGGATGTCATTTTCTTCTGAAGCATACTTATTAGCTTTGCATCGTAGTTTTTTATTTGTGTAAGAAGGCGCTTACCTAAGCGAGTCTCTTGTTATATTACGTCCCAAAATAATTATTGTTCTTCGTTTCAATATCATAAATGAAGGAATCTTTCAGATGGACCATGGATAATACTTGTCAGAAATCAACCATTTTTCGTGTATTTGATTTTTTCACATCTATACAATCAATATAATTATCGCATATTTAAAGCGACAGGGTAATTTAAGGTACCCAAAAACCTGAGCCATAATTATGTATGTTTTAAACTACACAGCCATGTTTTAGATCATATTTTAATATACCTATTATTCTACGAACTCCAATATCAAAACCCATGTCAATAGGTTTATTAATTCAGTGAAGTATTCGTACACTTTAAACGATTTTATTCTTAAATAAATTTAGCAAAACGCAGATTGCCTTGTACGTTTATAATGGTATAAATTTTATTTTCGTTTTATTTGCTTCTATATTTAGCTATAGGCTACTTATCTTCTCGGGGATCTTTTTTGACATCTCTTCGTAGTATTGCTAAGCTTATGCGCAAGATCTGTAGATGAATAAAGTGATCGATAATTCTAAAAATAGCGAACATGTATTAACGTGCTATCTCTTAAATCCGATCATATTAACTGCTGGCAATAAACAATTTATTGGCCTGCAATAAGTATTGCTCCATTTTCACATGTGTGCATTAATTTATCTAGCTGCGGCCATTACAATCGAATATAAATGATAAAAAGTTGATCCACTTTTACTACAATATCACGTCGCAAAGATAATAAAACAAACAAGGTAACGTTATAATAATAGTTGCACTCGTATACAATGAATGAAATGGAAACGCCTAGTTTTAAAAGCCACTAAAATGGTTTTCACACAATTCAGAGTTAAATACACATATTGAGATACACATTTGTACCGTCTCTTTAGTGGTCAAATTTTAAGTAATCAAAAAGTCCAAAAACTTAATTTGTCTGACTGAAAATAAAGGTTTATTCTGAAACCCCCTTAAATAATTGACGTGTCAACTTCAATTACTCCTAAAATGAATAAACCAATCACCGCATTCGTTCACAGACAAGTGATACGGATATTGATATATATTTTGCTAAAATCCGTTTGAAAATGTATATTATAATACATAAATCCACTGATTCGATAGATATGACTTTTTCTCGGTTTTGAAACTAGGTGATTCAAATCTAAGCTGTGCCGATTTTATATGCATTATATATCATAACTAGTTTAAAGAATATATAAGCAGCAAAACGTTTTTATGACATAGAATAAATTATGTTAACATATATTGCTAGACCTCTAATCAAGTGTTCTATGTCGTAGTCTTCCGTTGCGGTATCCACAGGTTCGAATCCCAGTACACTGTCATAAATCGATTATCAAATCGATTTATAGATTCGTGGCCGAAGGAATGCATGTATGTGATGTCTAAAGCTTTTCCCCAACCACTTAATCCTGAGAACAGGCCGTAGCGAGAACGATACGTTAATTACTATTCCTGTCTTAACACCATTCTTCTATCCTTCCTATCCTTCTACAAAAGATAGTTTGATCGACTGAATAAAAAGCAATTCTCGTAAAACATCTTCTGTTAAGGTACCTCCATTAATATGTAATATGCTCCATATTAAGCGCGGACATGGTTGAAAAAATCCATATTACTTACAGCGATAGCTATGTTTAGACTTCAGAAGGTTCAGGGAACAATTCCTGGACAGGTCAATATAAATTGTTTTTAGTTGATCCTGGGAGGCGTCATTAAAATGTTCCATGAGTTTATTTACCAAGAGAATAAAAAAAACTGAATTATTATGCAGTTAGTTCTAATGCCAAATATTATAAATAAGTGCCTCAGCCAACCTGAGAGATGTCTAGTGTTTTAAAAAATAAAACACAATTTGTTTGTACTACTTCCACATATTTATAATGATCAGGACCGGTTTCGCTCATCACGAGCATTATCAAATAATGCTCGTGATGAGCGAAACCGGTCCTGATCATTATAAATATGTGGAAGTAGTACAAAAAAATTGTGTTTTATTTTTTAAAATATAATTTCTTTCCACCAAGAATTGACAGTTAACACCTTAAAAGTGATGTCTAGTGTGTTTATATTTTAACTGTTTTTCGTAAATGTCGCAAACCTCCACACGTTACTCCTTAATCCAACTTCGCTAAACTTGCTAAATCTTGTCCTCGCATCCCAATCCTGCGTTGGCATAATGACTATCTGCACAGCATGGGCTGAAAAAATATATACTCAGATTATTACCGTATGTACACCACAAAACAAAATGCTTATTAATTCTAATTTCACGAATGAAGTTTGAATTCATTCGTGTACTCGAATGTCTGAAAATACCAAAAGGCGAAACACATGTAATTAGGAACGAAATACATCGAAATGTATAAATTTTGATTAATTCAAATTTGAATTTTTTTATTATTCTTAGTTTGTTTATTTTTAAACTAAACATCAGTTAATCAAGACTCGTAAGGAAGTATTTTACAAACATCAGATTCTAAAATATTATAACAAAATTCTGCATTCCATATGATGTGAAAAGGGAAATGTATTTTAACAGGGTGAAAAATCTGTATCAGTAAGATTGATTGAAAGATTACCGTACCCAGATTTTTCACAGTGTAGCCAAATTTACTTTTCATTATCCACACCTGTGTCAACGCTTAAAATAGATTTCGTAAAAAAAGAATTTAAAAATCATCAGTTTCATCAACTAATGCGTAATCTGAAAAGCACCAAAATATACTAATTTTTTTTTTTTTAAATAAAACACAATTCATTTGTACTACTTCCAAATATTTATAATGATCAGGACCGGTTTCGCTCATCGGTCCTGATCATTATAAATATGTGGAAGTAGTACAAATGAATTGTGTTTAATTTTTTAAAATATAATGTCTTTCCATCAAGAATTGACAGTTAACACCTTAAAAGTGAAAATATACTAACTAGAATAAATGTTTTTTAATTAATTTACAGGAAAATTTTTATTATGTCAATTCTGGGATTGAAACGATACGATCCGGCGTTTTTCAAGAAGGAATAATCAGGGTTCATAATGATAGTCATCCAATTGTATTTTTGGAAAAGTAGAAAATGTCGTATTACGTGACTGGTAAATTTTCAAAATATTTATCGCTGGGAAAGTTATTAATGCACAATATTCTTTGAACCTGAGTTTTATAAAGACAACAAAATTTTCATAATCATTGCTGCTGGTCTCCATGAAGAAAACTTTATTTTTCATATTATGACGATTTTCACTAGTAATTACTGACATCTCTAAATATAATTTCAAACCAAAAACTTTACGACCATTAGTTAACGTATTTTATTAACAGATGGTATTGTACTTTTTTTATTTCGTAGCTAAAATTATTTGTGGAAAAAATAAAGGACAGAAATGTGGTAAGACTGATGTTTATTAATATTTTGAACATTTGCAAAAGTGTTTTATTTTGGCGCGATATGTAACATTTCACAGCGAACAAGAAAATTTTTTCCACCTAAATCGAAAACGGCCAACATTGATATTTTCATATCAATTCATTAACGTGTCTTCTTATTATATTTAATCGAATGTAAAGTATTCAGAAAATAGTAATACAGCGCTACATCCTTGCGTTTGGGGCAATAGAAAGTGATTAATTCAAGGAGACCGCCCATACACTCCCGATGCCAAAATACTCCCGGCCTCGAAGGGGTTTAAAAGTTAACAATTTGCAAGAAAATTGGGTACCAAATACTAATCGAAAAATTATTTATTTACCACTATGAAATTAATGTAAATATTTAAACAAAACGCTCTGCGACACAGGTGATTAAAAATTGTTGTTTAAAAATACGTCAACAACCCTCTTATTCAACTAAGGCTTGACGCGTTCGATAAAACAATCTCAAATCGGCGTTAGCTCGAATCCTTACCATATTAATTGGGAAACTTAGAATTAACACTCGCGCTTTTAAGTTTAAAGTATTGTCATACTTTTTACGTTACGTTAAAAATAGCAAATTATTTATTATGTTTCGCCAAGAATTATGGTTTGCGGTTGATGCCTATTTTAGTATCACACTATCTTTTTTTTACCATATCCGTTCCCAATTTAGAGCATATGGCCTCCTAATGTCTCAACAGAAGTTTTCGATGAGAACTGCTTGTTACTCAGTTGCTCAATCTCTTCGAAGAAAGATTAGGGATAAAAGAATAGGGCCAGGATCGTCGGCTTCGTGTCGCAGTTGGTAACGTCGTTGGCTACGGTTACGGATGTCTCGGGTTCAATTCCCGGTGCGAACCATTTCATAAATTGATCTTTCAATCGATTTATGGATTTCTATTCGTAGTCATGAATGTTTATGATGTCTTAAACTCCCTTCCACCCATCCGATTTTTAAAAAATGGGGCGCAGCGAGAGCGATTAGCTAACCACTAGGTCTATCGCGTCACCTACTCAGAACTTATTGTAATATAGTTCTACCAACTAAATTCCATTTTTATCAATACATTACAATGGCTGATTTCGTGAAAATTGAACACTACATTTTCTACAAATTTCCTATGTTCTTGAGAAGGAAAAGCTCTACTTTAAGTAATGCATTTTATGTTAGTATTCACAATCTCAAACGATGACATCGCCTCATTTAACATGTCAAACATCGTTTTTCTCCCAGAAAGTGATTCCACAGTCTTTGAACTTGGCAAAGCGCGCTGTTTGTAAAGTCAAGGTAATTTTGTACGCGTGGTGAATTCGCTAATTATTGTTATGTTCAATGGCTCGCGAATATTAGTATTCGACAGGGCGGATTGGTGTGTGATATGGTAAACAATCTGCGGGAAATACGTCATTTCAGACATGAATATTCAAACATTACGCATCACCTGTATCTGAAATAAATTAAAGCAGCACGTGGAAAGTAAGTACCCAATTGCTATGGCATTCGTACCCCATTCCCTACAAGAATACATATGCGTGGTTAAATCAATTAACAATATCTGTTATTTCAAATGTGGAGTTATACATCACATGTCTATTCAACAAATGATACATTACCATTAATGTATAAATGAAATTTGTCAAAACTTAACGTCGCCATCTTTCCTGAATCTTCTTTAACCCTTCTGTACTCGTGGTAACTTGCGTTACTTCTGCCTTTAAACCTTTGAATTATCTGTGAAATAGGTCACACAAAAAATTGAAAATGTTGCTATTTGTAAATAAAATAGTTCTACATATAATTAGAAATTAAAAATACATTACAGTTTACTTTTTCTTTGTATAATTAATCACAATTTGAAAACCTCGTCAATTTTATTATCGACAAAGACGACATTACACTATAGTATAGTATTAAATATAGTATAGTAACAATTAGTATAGTATAGTAACGACCCGAGATGCATGATCGTGCCGTATGCAGCCGTTTTGTTTCAAACGGCACTGAAACACGTCTCGAGCCTGTTCTGCTGTGAAGAATTTAGATTCTTGCGTCTATCCATAATTTTGCATAGTTTGATATGCATTTCAGGTTTTACACACAAAATATCAGGTAAAATAATTACTTAATACTACATAAAACCATATTTCACTCTTTGAAATTGTCATTTTACTTTATAAATACGTTTATATGACAATACCCACACGGTGACGCAATGTTACTGCATGAGATCCAAAGGGATTTTTTTAGCATGAAAACGGGTAGGTTAATCTTACATTACAATCCTCAATATGACTTTCATTATTTTAAATCACAGTCGCTTAATAATCATTTTGTGTTTCTGGGTTTTTTATTTTCAACGTAAACTTTATCCTGATCCTTAGTAACAGTTAGGATATATCTCTTTAATTTAAATTATTCGTCCCAGTGTAAGTATTAGTTTGACAATATTTTACTACAATAGTAATGGAATTACGCATTTTTTATAAACTTTATTAAGAACTATCCTATATCTTGGAAAGTCCATCGGAAAAGAATATTTTATGTAGAAATTACAACTTTTGAATCAATCCTTCGCAGTTGAAACATGGATATGCAAAGTATTTCCAACGATTAAACCTTAAATATACAGTCATATAATATATTAATTCAGCAATCAATAAATAAAATGACAGTTAGGGATTTGAACGAAAAACCACAACACCATTGCGGTTGGGTATCCAAATTCCGAAGTACATGCTGAGTAATTCCTGCATTGAACTTGTATTTGTGTAAAGAGTATCTGATTCTATATACTTTGAATATTAATTAACTATTTCTTTCTATTCACTGTCTTGATTATTAAATTATCGACATCGCGTACCACTTTGTCCCTTGTGTTTTGATCGACTGCCATTTGCATATCTCGTTATTTTTATCATGATATCAGTAAAGTAATGAATATTAATATGCAATTGCATAATATCGCAACTAGGGCAGTTCTTCTAGGCTCTAGACAAAAGAAAACTGGGAAACTACATGAAAGACATTACAGGATTAATATTTGTAAGTAAATAATAAGCAGATATGATATAATGTAGAGATACCACTTTTTACTAAGAAATTTAAAAAATAGAAAATAAACATCACTTAGCTGTCAATCTGTCATCTATTTGTTAATCACAACTGTTAGAAATTGATGGTGCATCGATCGAATAGAACATTAATATTTGAATCACATTATCGATGTTCATCTGTTTATAGTTTTTTTTATCATTTTTCTCTGCGCCTCTCATTACAATTGGTCATTGCTCAAAACCATGTGGATTTTTATTTTCTATATCCAGGATTATTCACAATGAAAGAAGAGATCATCCAAGAAAACTCGAATAACATTTTAACATATAATGTTTAACATAAAATTTAACGGAATAAAGCTTTTGTAGCTTCTTATATATATATATATAATTAATATTGAAAAATGCTTCAGTAGACGCTGCCAAAATTAATAAAATATTTATTTATACTACTAAATAAAACAAAAATATGCTTACAGGAACTCTCATTTCCGACATAAAAGTCGATTAAAGATTGTTTGAGACAGGTGCACTTCCACTAAGTTTAATCAGGAATCTAGATACGTCAAATTTGATTTATTTATCTAGTTTAACCAGCAAAGCGTGAAAAGGGTAGCATCGTTAAATGTATTCAATAGAATATTCTCCTTTGCAAAAGCACACTATCTCCTGACAAATAAAAATATATACACAAATTGTCTTCAAGACGAGATTTTATTTAATTATTTTCATTCCGTGTTCAATTTTGTTTTATAATGTAACGACATGCATTTTTAAATTTGGAAACTCACACTTAATACAATCTTATTATTACTATGCAACTCAACCCTACTTTATCAGCAGTATTTCGTTCATTCTTTTCTGAATATTTTCTTTGATCTATTTGATTATCTTAAATTAATTATTGAATATATTACACAGTATAAAACGAATCTACAGATTATTGTAAGTCTTTATTTTTTTGTACTTTCACAGCATCTGTGTTTATATTTACTTCTGTGCATTGAAAAAATCTTAACTATGATTCACTACATTTCCTCCGTTTTTTTAACCTTATAGTTTTGAAAGCGTAGTTTTCGAATGTGCCTACACATTATTGATCAGAAAAATTACTAGTATAGGTTATTAGCTATTGACGTACATAATGGCGGAAAATTTGACGGAGCTGAGGTTAAATGAACGACCAACATCAGTATCACCAAAAGCCAAAGAACTTAATGGTATAAAAATGACTATTGATCTTGGTTTTTTTAATCATAAATGAAAAATATCGAGAATACCCCTAGACCTAATGAAATCCATTGACTTTTAAATGTAGATATGTATTAATCGATTAATTCAATCATATAAATAAATATTACTTAAATTAATTTATTAATGCACTTCTTACGAAAAAGCTCTAACTTGTAGTATTTTTTTGTGGTTCAATATATATATATATACAAATTTAGATTAATGAGATTTTGTACACTTCCATGTATTTTGTCACTAACGACCCGGGTTTCGCCTTTCGGCATCTTCAGGCATTCGAGCGCACGAATGAACTCGAACTGACAGATAGTAAACAGTGTCTAACGTTTATATAGAAGATACAAATACAACAAATATTATTTACGAGATAAAATATTATAGTGACAAAATACATGGAAGTGTACAAAATCTCAATAATCCAAATTTGATATTGAAATTCCATCAAGCACCCTCAGTCGATGTCTTATAAATGAAGATTTGTTTGTTTATTTGTCCTCTATGCACTCCTTTACCATTCATCTGATGTTGATCAAACTTTGGTGAGTTGTTGTGCGCACATTTCAAATCTAAAAAATAGAATCAATTACGCACAACTAGCAACATCTCTGAACCACACGGAGAAACAAAAAATATTTTATATCCAAAATACAAGTCTGCACAGGCCTGGGTTTGGCCCGTGGGTTGGGGTCGGGTGGGTAAAGACAGTTTAGATTCTGAGTCGGGTCGGGCCCGGGTAAGGAATTCAAATTTAAGAAAAATATTTCGTACTATTTTCGGATCATGCGTTAGCCATAAGGCAATAGTTTTCATAACTTAAATTGTTTATTTCACATATGCTATGAATATCGTTGGAAATATGGAAACAATAACATATATTGTTTGAAAAGTATAAATGAATTACTACATTTTGAAAAATCGGGCTGTTTTCTGGCTGAGAAAAACAAATCTGGGCTTCGGGTCGGGTTCGGGTAACAAGTATGATATTGAAACTAGCGCTTGGGCCGGGCCGGGCCTGAAATTAATTGACCGGGTAGTTTTATGAAATTTCGGCCCATGCAGACCTGTTATCCAAAAGCAGCTCAATAAACAGAATTAAAACACAAACCTTTTCTTTCTTTGAGTGGCATTACAACGCACGCCTGGTACTCACTCGTTACTGTATGTTTTTAAACATCACGTGCATTCAATATTTTGTTTAGAAAGTCAAGTTGCCTCTGAACATTTTCAATTCACATAAAAATTAAGAAAAAAAGCTTTTAGCTTTTAATTATTTTTTTTTGTTTTCAATCAAAGTGTTGCTTGGCAATTTCAATTTATTATGTTTTGAAATATATCACAACAGCATGATATAAGAAAGTGAATATTGGATACAATATTGCGATACATCCGGTAAAACTTTTTGTGAAAACAATAAGCAACATACTTTAAATTAAAAAAATAAACAACTTATTTTTTATTGTTAGATAGTAAATTATATATTAATTAAAAATCAGCAACAAATGCCACGTATTACTTGTTGAACGATCGCTTTCAACTTATGATTCAGACATTAATTATTTGATCAAAATGGATGACAGATTGACAGTTAAGTAAAAAAAATATTTATTATTTAATATCAAATAAAAGTGTCCGATGCCATGTCGTATCTGCTCCCATAATAAGTCAAGCAGGGCATATAGTAGAGATATTATTAAGATAGTAATTACAATAACAATTGCAATGCGATAGTAAGTGAAGGTGAATTTTATATTATATTTATAATTATATATTTTATATGAAGGTGACATAATTCTATTACACGCGATAAACCAAATGCATTTTGCATTGAAAAATGTCAGACTTACGTCGCTCTGGCGCTTGAGTTTAATACATATTCTTCCTTGTTCCTTCTGTAAAATTTTCTTTTCGTAAGTTAACACAATTACACTCTAAGGCAGCGATATTTAAAACTGGTATAACCTATAAATCAAAAGTCGATCAATGTTTTAAGCTTTGTTGAACGATTAAGGTCTTTTGAATTGTGTAATTACATTGATTTGTAGTTACCATAACTTCACGCCCAGTTAGTTTCTAACCAAATCGTTTGAAAGTGAAATTGCTTTTTGATCCCGGCAATTTCGTAGCAGTCACTGTGCCCTTCAATTCAATCAGTGCATTGTACCAAGGTACCCAGTAAATGCAAATACAAACCAGACTGAATAGAATATTTCCAGACTTGAATACAAAGTGGTCAAACATTTAAATATCTAACCAGAATACGGCGCTAGCCTGTGTGGCATTTTTTCCAAATTTTACCTCTTCAAACTTCGACGAAATTGCTTATTCAATCATCGTCAGCCCAATTCCTCATTCCCTCAACCAACGACTTTTGAAAAGATAAAATCTTTTCCTTGTATCGATATATTATTTTTAGCCAGTTTCAATATAATTACTTTTACAATATTCACAGTATAGTAAAAATATAAAAGATTAATTCCCTCCCACCCATCCGATCCTAAAAACGGGTCGTAGCAAGAACGATTAGTTAGCCACTATTCCTGTCCTAGCCCTACCCTTGAAGTTGAGCAACTGATTATCAATCAGTTCTCGTTGAAAAAACTTCTCTTGAGATACCTCCATCAGGAATCCATATGAACCACATTAGGAACGGGCATGGTAAAAAATATACGTTTAAACTTAAGCAGTTGAATCACATTTTGCACAACTATCACGTTTGAGAAAATTAACAAGATTTGTGTATGGCATATAAAATACCCTTAAACACATAATCAAATTATTAAGAATGTGTACATATTTTAAATGAATAAATATTATAATTAGAAACATTTGTATACATCTACCGTTATTAACAATGAAAATCTATTATGAAATTTAATGATGTGTGCCCGCCGATAAATCTTGATCACTGCAACTGCATTACCGAGTGTGATCAGGGACGTCGCGTTTCGATGTCCAGCGTGTGCGGCAAACATGGACGGACCGATTCAGGTGTGGTCGCAACCTTTACTTGATTTCGTCGTATTTCGCTGGGAGAAAATCAATAAGCTTTATCGTAAGAATCAAATCAAACGCCGGATGGCGGTGTTCATGGGGTTGAATCCCAGTAAGGACAGCTTCATAAATTAATAGTTGTGTGTTCGACGACATTCCTTAATATTGGATTCATAAATGCAGAAGAACGGGTGATTAAATAAACACTTGTCATTTCCTAGCTTCATCTTTTTATTCTTACTCTCGTCGAAAATGAGAGGTTGGGCTATTGAGAAGTACTTTTAGAAGAAGCCTCATTAGGATTTCACATGACCCATATTAGAAGGTGACCTAGTTACATATATCTCAATTCGTTTTCATTGATTTAAGACTTCGACAACAAATTTGATTTTTTATTTAAATACTATTTTGTTTTATTTTTGAGGCAATAGTAACTAAAGTTGTTATCGTTCAAACATTACCATGTGTTTACAATTTTCGCCTGTTTGTGCGTAAGCTAGCGCATGTTCTCGGCTCGTGTCTATGCTCCTGTCAGTATTACCATCCGTATTGATTATTCCCCCACACACTTTTTATTATTCTAATTTTTAAAACTAAGTATTTATGTTTAACAAGATCAATAAATTTTTGGTTCTAGTACTTAACGTAGACAATTTTCTCATCATTGGGATTCAACAACAGCTACGTACGTAAAAATGAGGATTACACACTGACTGAAAAACTGTAGAAAATAAAGACTTAGGTTTAGACTCATACTGAGTTGACCATTATTCCACCAGCACACTTTGTTGAATTGTTGTATGAAATATAAATTCGTATTTGCATTAAAAAATACACATTAAAAAATGATTTTCGATCATTCCGAAAATGAGTACCTTGGTATCAAAGTCGGACAAACGCCACATCCCACGAAAGTCATGATTTTATTGTTTGTGGTAGTGCAAGTGATGATCTTTTCAAAAAACTCATTAATAATATCAGAATCCGACGGTTTCATATAGATTTTTATGTTTGAAGTTCGTAAATAGTTTCAAAAGCGTTCACTAAACATCCATTTTCGCGAAATCAATGAATATTTGTCCACTTTGATTTCGATCTACACAATGACACATTGACCAATCACAGACCTAGAATTTACTTTAAAGTTTCATGGTTTCCGGACTTAATGAAGTGTGGAATATATATGAAATGAAGAATCACTTCTGCTGTACATTTTCATAGGTGGTTTATGTCCGTTTTTGATACCAATGTACTCAAATAATTATGTATTTGCTATTTTTAGTTTGCAAATAGTCTACTGCGTCTTTATACGCATTAACAATCAAAAGATCATACATATGTATATTGCTTCTAAACATAATATATGTTCAAAATAAACAAAACACATAATAAACATCGTTTCATCATCGCCTTATTTGGATACAAAATATACATACAGCAGCTGCTCTATGGAAATCTTTTACTAAGCCTATGGAATAACAAGTACGTAAAGTTTTTCCCATGACCATACAGGAAAACTATTTATATTCTGAAAAACAATAGATTGGCAGATTTATGTTTCGTGATGTGGTAGTTTGGGTTGATTTACTGTTAAACATTCATTGTGACAAATTTTGCAAGTTAATTTTCCTTTCCTTTAGAAAACATTATACTAATATAACCTTCTAGAAAAATCTTGCTTGTTTACTTGTTAGTAATGTACGAAAAATTAAAATCGTCGGTTGAATTCATCTATAAAAATAAAATGCGATGATTATGATTGTGGTAATAGTTGAGTAATATTAAATTAATCAATATACTTGTTTTCACTATTAAATTGCATTACAAAAGTCAATCAAATATTTGTCTCATTTCTTCCGATAAAATAGATCGATTAGCTTATAATTAATCATCCCCTAACATCATCCTTACATCATAAGCCTATCTGTAAAATTAAAATATGTTTAAAGGTTTTTGTTAACTAAAATTTTAAAAATAAAACGACGAGAGTTAAATTCAATGTAACTGTAATTGTATTGTAGCTTTATGTTTAAAAATAATATCGACTGTGAATTAAAAGAAAAGAATAATGTAATAATAAACAATAAGAATATCTAAGCGGGAATTTACTAAAACGAATATTCTAATTAATCTTAAATTTTCGTATAATATTATATTTAATACATATTAAAGCTTTGATAGGCAGCGTCTATACACGTTGTAAGCATTTCCCTATATTTTATTACAACTCATATACACGTCGTCATTTTCATTCGCATTTTTTTATTATTTCATGAATTTTAAAAAATATTTAGCGTAATATCCAAATCGCCAGATATTTTCGTTTGAGATCAACTCATTGAGAATTTTCAAAGTCACTCGAGATCAACTCGAAAAGAAAGAACATCACAAACACCCATGACCAAGATCTTAATTATAACATTGAAAAAATCTAAATTTAATATTGACCTTGCTGGGACTTGATTACAGACTTGTTTGATTGCTAGGGTGCAACTTTTACCACTAGACCTCAAAGGTCGACAGTGAATACTCTAATAACACAGCGCGTGAACATGTCGACTTTAACGAGTGTAAATTCAAATATAATTATTTGCAATATTTATTATGTTGTCCAACAATGGGTTGTGATAAAACCAATAAATACGAGGGACAACACAGACGAGCTGCCAACACTGGAGAAAGCAGAGACACAAACAGAACGCGTCATACAATACACCGAGACGGGCGATAGGGAGAACGCGATCGAACGTCGTAGAAGCCGGACTACCCCACACACCGATACAGGCGACAATAATTTCTCACTAGCCGTCAACCGCAAAGGTTGGCGGCAGATCTGTTCCAAAATTTTAAAATATCTTTAATAAAACAAGTCGAATAAAAGATTCTTAAACGGTTAATAATGAAGTTTTGGAAATAATTGCATTCTGAACTATCAAAATGGCACCTCCGATTTTTTAAAGTAATTATAAAATTTTAAATTTCTTAAAAATAAATTATTTAGCCGAAAAATTTCTTCTCTTGCCCATGTACAAAACAAAGATTCAAATCTATTTCGCGATTCACCTTCTGCAACCGCGTAATCGTTTTCTGAGATGTCAACACTTTGCCACCAGTGGAGTGTCAAGTTTATATAATAACAAATAATCTTCTAAATTAAATATCACAGTATCCCAAATATAATGCGATATAAAACTAAAGAATTCGCTTCATATTCAGGCTCTAGTGATAAAAATTAGTACTCATTATAGAAATGTAGATACTGTGCTTCTCTCTTTCCGCATGGCATAGTATTTTATGTTTAAAGTGACATCTGTCTATTGCGTTCGGGTTAAGTGACGGCCCACAATTACCATCACGTCTTCGATTTATTGTTTTTTGTACCTCTCGAGGAATTTTAGAAAAGTGAGTGATAGAACCAAACTACATAATGTTGATAATGCTGGCGACGATCGAAACCGATCCTGATCGTTAATAAAAACGTAGAAGAAGTATGGATTGTGTTTTTCAAAATAAGACTTTTTTTACTTCCAATGTGTCAATTCTTGATGGAAAGGCATCATATTTGATAAAATTAAATGCATTTGTCAGACTTTTCCACAATTTTATAAATCAGGACCGGTTTCACTCATCGCGACCATTTTCATCATGTTATCAACAATTTGGAAACACCGTTTGGCTTGTGACGATTAAGCTTAAAGTGCGATACGTAATGCAATATGATTTACATTGTGAACGAAAGAGTATTAAGAAAATTATGTAATAGTACTTACTATCTGATCCTTCTTAGATGTTCTACTAACGTTGCGATTGAAATGGTTTACATCTCCGCCACTGCATCTCTTAGTGTGAAATACCCAAAGGTTAATCGAGTTTATCGTTGTATAGTTTTATTCACGATAGCAGAATTATGAATCGAAGTAAAATTCTACATATTAATTGCAAATTGACTTTGATAATTAGATGCTGAACATAGAACATTTAACAGGCGTTTCAAACACGCGGCCTGTTGAAAAATAAAATGAAAATTACATCAATTTTTGACATTAAATCAAATATAATGATTTGTTTGACGAACAGACAACCCCAAGTGCCTTTATAATTCCATACGAAAACTCACTCCTTTGTATCTACCCTTTGTACAAAACTAGTTATATATCGTTGTTGTTCTGGAAGAAGACACTAACTAAAAAATACTAGTAATGTTTGAAATGCTGTATCATTTTCATTTTGTTTATTTGTACAAAACTGTCTTTAAGTAAAAGTATAATTTATAAAAATAAGTTTGTTCTTTCATACGATACGAGTTTGAAATAAGGAACATTTTGTTATAACTAACTCAATATATATTTTTTTCGATTTAGTGTCTTCTTCCAGAACAGCGACGATATTACATAAATTAACATTTTGCACGAACTAATATGCGATATGCCTATTTCTAGTATGCATGCAGGTGCTCAATAAATTTATTTCTGATTATTAATTTTGTAAAATCAAAGAAACGGAATAGTTTCTAATGTCCATTTCACAGAGCAGTCAATTAGACGGTCTTGATGTGTTTATGTTTTTTTTCTTCGAATGAAAATTCCCTAACTCACGTTTTTGTTGTAGAAACAGTTTCGTTATATTTAATTACAGTATTTATTTGGTCTGGTTTTTTCGAATCACTCTTACTTTTAATATTCTTGACCCAATAATATATATACACGTAAGACCGTCGTAAGTCTCAAGGTCAAGATTGTAATAGGTAATATTATTTTCTCCGAACTACTTTCGACGTTGTCTTATGAATGTTGCCATGACGTCCAATGTGAACAAAATTTAATCAAAAACACATCAATTGCAAATCATTACAAATTCTTCTGTTTAGACGTGCACACAGTATACAATCTTATTATTCTTCCAATTCAATCAATAAAATATTTTTTGTGAATACTGTCTTCAATTTTTTTTTCTTCGTAAACAATTTATGTGGTTAGTGACTATCTCCGTAAACTCTCTCATTGCTGGATGAATACTCCCTCTGTTTTTTTTTGCCTCTCTGTCCTTTCTCTTTGTTGCTTACGTTGCCACGAACTTCTGTAGAACTTCTTTATTTGATCAATCCAGTGCGTTGTACCATAGAACTCAATTGATTTATGACTATTATTTCATTGAAAAATGTTGCAACCAAAAAACATTAAAACATAACTTAAAAATTCTTTTTATTGTTAATATTTTTAAATACTAAAACAAAAAAGAGAATTAATCAACCAAGATAATCTTCACAAACACCTTTGCATCATAAACGCATTAAATTTTTTAAAAACCCACACATTGTATATTTAACTTAGCCATGTATTGAATCCTTAACCTTTCGTTCACTAAGAACTAAGAAGTGTTAGAGCACCATAAACACTACAGACATATTTTCTATACGCCCTCATTATAAGTTGAGTATACTTAAATTATAAGAAGACTGTGCTTAAGTATAGTTATAAAATACCCTATATTGGAGTGGTAATCTTGTTTTTTCTCCATATAAATTTAAATTTCCATACCTGATATCTTCACCGAAAACATGATATTTAATTTGGTCCTGAATACTTCATTTTCATATAATTTAAGACATCGACTGAGGGTGCTTGATGGAATTTCAATATCAAATTTGGATTATTGAGATTTTGTACACTTCCATGTATTTTGTCACTAACGACCCGGGTTTCGCCTTTCGGCATCTTCAGGCATTCGAGCATTCGAGCACACGAATGAACTCGGACTCAGTTCGAGTCCATTCGTGTGCTCGAATGCCTGAAGATGCCGAAAGGCGAAACCCGGGTCGTTAGTGACAAAATACATGGAAGTGTACAAAATCTCAATAATCCAAACTTCATTTTCATTCAAAACTGCAAAATTAAAATTACTAACAGTGCAACACTATAAAATATAAACCCAAAGCAATGTGGCAAATAGAGTTGTTAATATGATAAAATGCCAAAAGTTTTGGGCTTGATTTTCAAATGCAAATTTAAAATATAGTACAATAATTTTTCAATTAATTACCTACTGTGCGAGTGTTTACTCATGTGTAATATGATATTTTAAGACATTTAATTTATTTTTTATAATTATACAATAGTTAGAATGAAGAGACTAAGTTGTCGTAAAATGTACTCCAACTGGAAAACAAAAGGTTATACAAATTAATATCAATCGCAATCACAGGTACATTTGAAATATAATAATTTACTTATATTCCATTTTATGAGTCAGCTAAAGATCTTTTGTAAAAACAACTACATGTTATGTTTATAATTTCATTATTTTATTAATTATCTTAATATCAGTCATATAATATAATACAAAGTTATATTTATGGAATAAAATATTAACATGTCTAAAAAATAATGCTTTTGACACGATATCTCATATTAGATAAAAACATTTTGTTGTTTATGGAGTTCGGCCGATTTTTAGCAACAATTAAAATGTCAGATGATTAATTATTGTTCTGTACACACATTACTCGTCGTTTATTTAGGTTTATGGATTCAATTTTAGATCAAGAATTGTACAATAACAATTTTCAACATTCTCTAATGTAAATGTAGCAATGAAAATTGTTATTAACCAACTCAATGTGAACGCTTTTATCTCACAATTAAAGCCGTTTAGTTTGCAATAACATCAATAAATATAATAATGATTGCTTAACTATCATAATCACGTTTAGCAACATCATAAAACATAAAATTATTATCAAGTTAAATATCGCTCAAAATTGTACGTATTTTTTTATGTTTTTATTAAAATTTAAAATGTTTTCTTGATAGTGACTATCAATAAATTATTGTTATGGTTAAAAAATAAGTACTTCTTTAAAAATAGTTTGAGTCAGATTACAACCGTTTCATGAAATAATAAAAGATAAGATTCATTCATTCATTGTGCGTGAAAAATGGTTTTGAAAATTGTGGTAACTGTTTATTTAATTAACACTTGCAAAAGTTCAACTTTGACAACGTCCTAGGTGCTTTTGAAAGTATACATTTGAATTTGCCTTGACAATGGAAGTCCATTTAAAGTTTATCGTAATCTATTAAGAAACGATTTTATTAAATTTAAATTCATATAGAAAAAGAAGGGCTATTTCAAAATGTATAGCACAAGAATAAAAACAGTTTTAAAATTATTATAATATGCCAGGTCAATTACGATCGTAAATTACAGTACTACACGATTGAAACGAAAAAAATACTAATAATTAACGTAAAATCCTACCATATATTTGTAAAACTGTAAAATAAAGTGTTCAAAAGACATTAATAATGACAGACAGGTAGAAATATAAACTTCCAATTGGTCGTGTGTAATCGAAATAAATCATCGCGTATTGAATTGAGGTTTTGTAAAATATAAATATCAAATTCCCCAGTACTGAGGCAGCTTCATTCATCTGATATAGTATCTTTGGTTAAAAAAAACACTAACATTCGTTTGTTGTACGTATATAGAGAGCACAGTTTCACATGTTTAAATGTTTTATAACTCGGCATTGTTCAGTTATATGGGCACAGGGGTGCTGAGGGATATGGCACTTTTCCAGGGAAAGCGTATGGGTCCGGATTAAATGTCCTACAAATTTCCTTATACGACCGTCCTCCTGAAGCTCTCGGACCGCCTCTAGATGAACCTCCTCGATGTCCATTTCTAGGCCCTCTCTGGTACTGATACTGATTATTGTATCCGGGAAACAGAGTATCCCACAATGACTTCGGCGCAGCGTCCACAGATACTAGGAAGAGACATAACGCCACTGCGACAAATATACATGTTAACCGCATAGATCCCATGGTGGTTTATTTTGATACTGTTTATTTTCTTCTTCTTTTATTGAGTATTTTGTTATTTATATTTAC
Organism: Himalopsyche phryganea; assembly: GCA_022494535.1. Lineage (NCBI taxonomy): Eukaryota > Metazoa > Arthropoda > Insecta > Trichoptera > Rhyacophilidae > Himalopsyche > Himalopsyche phryganea. The sequence continues at coordinate 9,062,582 of JAGVSL010000001.1, read as the reverse complement.
GCGGAGGTATTTGAAAGATTTGTTATTCCGTTTTTAACGCAATATGCTTTTCGAATCTATCTGTCTGGCGCAAGAGTAGCGTAGAGTATTAAATTATTATTCCTATCGAGAATGTCTTTCGCTGATTCAAGTCTGTCACAGAATGCGTCGCGTGCGTATTACACATATACATAAGTATTTAGCAAAGCGTTAAACGTCGGCAAATAAATATGCGAACAAGTATCGTTGTATTTGGGGCTGAACTCGGATTATCACTGACAGTCCCGTGGTGCTGCGGGAACTTTATATAAACTCAATATCCAGCTGACCATGGTTGCCAGACGTTATTAATTTGTTGATATAAACTGACCCAACCTTGACAGGTCAATGAAGTTTTTATTTGTTGCGCTGATCATCAACGTGTATGGCGACCTTCATTATTGGCGAGATAAAATTTATAATAAGTATATTTCTCGATTATAAAATTCCCCATATGTACTTCTATTTTTAGTTCGTCATGTATTTCTTGAAAATATATGATTCACTGTTAAGTTTGCCATTTTTTTGTAAGAAAAACATTTCCGCTTTGCCGCTAATTATAATCAACATGTGAATAACAGAATGTTTTTATTAATGTTTAATACAATATTAAACATTAATAAAAAGGCTTATTATTTTTAAATTTGAAGTAGAGATCAACTCGAGGAGGAAAGACATCACGATACAAAAGATTAAATCAACGCTAAATTGATCAAATCTAAATTTAATATCGACTTTTCTGAGACCATCTTAAGCACTTACCACTGGACCACAGATGCTGACAGCAATAATAATATTACAACGGTGGGTAAGAATAGTATTTATTGAAGCCCATGCAGGAATAATATCTATATAAAATATTATTTAGACACGTCCTGTAATCAAATATTTAACAAACTTAGTGACATGGAATTAGTTAAAATATTCATATATCTTGCCTTATTCTGTCAATTGATATTATATGATATATTTAGGTGAAACTTTATTCATATTCCTCTTTAATAAAAACTGTGCACACTAAATAATCGTTCTTATGCAGCTCTCACTCTCTAATTGTTTGTAATTCATTATGTAATTTTTTGAACAATATTTAGCCATTGCATTCATATAAAAAAAAACGAAAACATGCGTTTGAGTCGCAAATCCAATGCCCGTGATTAGGTTACCACTAGTACTGTCCCATAATACTTGTTCCTAAGTCTCTCCGCAGTTCTCGTATTGGAAATGGACATGGTTATAAAAAAAATTGATAATGATTCAACAAACACTTATTCCCTATCGATATTTAGTTCTACGGCAAACTGCTTCTGTATTTGAGTAAAATCAAGTCTCTTTCAATGGTTTGGTCAGGGTGTTAGTAAAGTTGACTCTACCTTTCTGTCGTAAATTATTCGTTGCGCAACTTGTGCAACGACTGTGTGAACAACTGAGGGCGTACTTAGTTGGCCTATCAACCTATTAAATCAATAAACGCACATAACCGATTGTTCAATTTCCACAAGTATCGAATATATAATTCTTATTATGTTTAAAATGTATTTTTGTATCCATCCAGCATATTGCGTACAATTTAATGCGATTAATTAAAATGGTATAAAACTACTTCGTAGATATTGCATTTATTCCAAAAATTTTATCTAAAAACAGGACAGGTTTTGCTCAGTTAATGAGCATTTCCAACTGATACAACAACAAAAATATGCCGGTATTTACATAAAGTTGTGAGAATAATTGCTTAACTCAGGGTTTCCCAAACTATGTTCCGCTGAACCTGAATAGGTGTTCCGCGACAATTTAGATAGGTAGTTAGATAGGATACACCGCAACACATTTCTCTTCAAGATCCTCTACTTCAAATTGAAAGGCAGTCAATCTCCATTGATGTGTATCACGTCAAGTATCTGGGTACAGGTGGAGGACCATCTTTTTTAACACCGTGCGCATGAAAGAGATGGGGTATATTGTTTTTACCTGACAGGCTAACAAGTTTTTTTTTAAATATTTACTAGTAGTTTTTACCTAACCTAAAAAATAAGCTAAGTGTTCCGTTAAAATTTCCGGGTTTGTGAAGTGTTCCATTGCAGAAAAGTTTAGGAAACCATGGCTTAACTAAATCAAATAAACATTACAGTAGTGCAAGTAGAGATGCTAACAGTTCAAGATAAATCTGAAAGTTCAAAACCACAAACGGGCAATAACCTCATCAGTAAAATATTCCTAATAATATAATGACACAAAAAACATTATTCTGTCCATTATGTTTTAAAAATATGAAAGTGAATACAACATACTCTACTGCAAGAACGAGCCAGCATTCAAGATGTTTCCAATAATTATTACTTAAAGCACTTAAATAATTATAACTGTTAATGATGCAGTCAAAAATCTTCCATATTATTTTATACTATCGGAAATAAGTAACATCGAATTCTGAAATATAATATATAACATAGTTGAGGAGGCGTGTCCTTTACCTTCAATAATTTATTTATCCACTATACAGCTTGAAAACAAAGAATATCAACCTCTATCATAGTTCTATTATATTCGAGTGGCGAGGGGCGAATATTTTTTGTCTGTGTTTTACACTCGCTAAAAAATTAATACGTTCGCTGGGCTTAATAAGACTTAAGAGTATGCGACAGCTTTATTGCGCCTTCGTCGAAAATCGCTATCTGATAGATATGCCGATCTCACGAATAGTCTTATAGGAAAAAACTTTTCACTTTTCTACTTATTTTTAAAACGACCATATTGAAATTATCAAACCTTTACGACAAAGAGTTAATAACTAATAAGGGAATACAGAAAACTGCTTTAACAATAACTAGGTCAGAGATTAGTACAAGTTCCTAAAATTCGACAAATATCATTTTGTGAAATTAACTATTTTTGACATTTTTGTGCGTACGCGAAATTTCGGCAAATGATTACCGACGGTAAAGCTGAGAAAATATTTTTTTCTTTAAAAAAAATTGTAAGGTTGGCGTAACTGCAAGAGACCAATTGTTGGTAATAAAAACCACGGAATACCCTTAATACGGAAATTTTATGCCACTGCGGTGAGCAAAATAAATTGCATTTTCTATATACAGTTATTTCTATTTTTAGTACTTCTTAGATCAAACATTTATATCATACCATCTGGCTAGAGTAGATAGTTTTACTGGTGTTGCAACTTGCAATTTTCTTGTTTAAAGTACGGCAATCGATTACTTGAATATTGAGTTTATATTAAATGCATAGGCTGATATATTTTATCGTGAAAATATGTATTATACCTGCATAATAATATGACTAAATGAACTTTGTTTAAAAAAGGTGTCCTATAAAATTAAATACAAAAAAACACTATTTTTATTTTTTATTATATATAATTATTATTATAGTCAACTATTTTTAAATCAGTTTTGACCAATTGAAGTAGCCATCAAAAATACGAAAATGAATTGTTAATTGGATCTCATTTTAAAGACGACAGAGCAGATCTCGGCCAAATGATGTAAATTAAGAAAATAAATTGACCACTTTTTGGAAGGGAAACATCATTTTACACTAGTTTTAGGCTTAAAATTTCTGATCTGACCATTTGATGTAAGCCACTATTAATCGACCGTTATTATAATACCGTATCTGCAAAAATGAGAATTTACAGAAGTGCATTTCAAAGATTCGTAACGCAACTCACCATATAACGTGTTCGATAAAAACAGTTTTTACTCTCTCTTGTAAAATTTCAATTTTGAGGGTTACGTCAATTGGCCAAAACGACGGCGAATTATGTTAATCTCAGGGTACAAAAATAGTTATTCGTTCAAATATTTCCTTGTATCGATAACGGAATGAAATAATGTTTTCGATTTGTTATACTATATTCTCAAATGCATACCGCTTAATAATATTGATAATATTATGTTACAAAAATGTACGGAAATAATTATATTTGTTTCCTTGGTGGTGAATTAACTGTTATATTATGTAATAACACATCAAGAGAAAGCCCTTTACTATATAACACATTTTACGGAGAAAAACATGTTTAATTATCATTTTTATTTAGTCCGTTTAATTAATCACATTTTAATTTACTGACATAATTCCATTTTTATCTTAAAAAAAAAGATTTGAATGCCAATAACTTCAGTATTAAATTCTCCGGAGATTAAGTAGTAAGAAGTATAATACACTAGTGAGTACCCGGCATGCGTTGCAATGCCACTCAAAGAAATAAAGGTTTTGTGTTTTAATTCTGTTTATTGAAGTGCTTTTGGATTAGAGGTTTGCACGAGCTGCAATTTCATAAAATTACCCGGTCCGAGCCCGTCATCTTCAGGCCCTGCCCGGCCCGAGTCTGAGTCTAAATATCACACTTGTTATCCGTACCCGACCCGACGCCCGATTTTTTTAAAATGTATTAATTCATTTATACTTTTCAAACAATATATATTATTGTTTCCATATTTCCAACGATATTCATAGCACCTGTGAAATAAATTATTTAAGCTATGAATACTATTGCCTTATAACTGACTCATGACCCGAACATAGTACGAAATATTTTCCTTAAATTTGAATTCCTTACCCTGGCCCGGCCGGAGCCAGAATCTGAATTGTATTTACCCGTCCCAGCCCGTAGAGACCTCTATTTTGGATACACAATATTTTTTGTTCCGTCTGGTGCGTACACGACTAAATCAGAAGGTTTTTCCGAGATTTCACTGATTGTACTTATTTGGTACTTTTTTTTAGATTTCAGATTCAAATTTTTTTCTTCAAATACCTTCACGGGTGTGCGCATCGGATGTGCGGATGAATGGTAATGGAACGCATAGAGGACAAACAAACAAATATTCATTTTTATATAGGTAATAGATTCTATTCGAAACTGCAAGAAAATTGTGAAGCTCATTTACCATACCTATTTGATAACATTGCACTTTTTTTAGCACATTAAATATTGAAGAACATAAACGATCGGTATATTCAATTCTACAAAGACTTAATAACGTTTTATTCTTGATGATTTAAACTTTTTTAAGCGACTATATGTCGGAAAGAAAATATGAACGATGACTTAATATAATAATTTTTCCAAATTTGATTTCAAGATGTACAACAGTTTATTTTTTTGTTCCTAAAATAAAATGTACTTTTAAGTACGAGATATAATTTTATAGCATACAGTTTTTTTGTGAAATATTAAGAGAGATTAGTTATATTAAAAATAATTTTCTTTCGATTCATGAAATAGATTCGTTTATATTCAACAGGAATCGATTTATTTTAGTCCACCTACCGATTTACTTACATAGCGAGACAACAACATATTTACGGGTTTAATAATATAATCGCATCATGAAAGTGAACTGCTCCGAATCGAGTTCACGATCACGCTAAAGCACAATTTTCAAAGGATGAGTTATTTTCAAGATTTCCGTACAACAGCTAATAGACCTCTGAGAATACAACAATAAAAACATTCTTCAACATTACAAAATATTAGTGAAGAACTAATATTTATAATTGAAGATGTCTTTTAACAAATAAAATTTATTGCTTTTTTTCTATTAAAGATCGACGGTGTTTTGACCAATTGAATTAACCGTCAAAAAATACGAAAATGAGTTAATGATTGGATCTCATTTTAAAAACGACAGAGCAGATCTCAGCCAAATGATGTAAATTAGAAAAATAAATTGACCACTTTTTGGAAGGGAAACATCATTTTACATTAGTTTTAGGTTTAAAATTTCTGATCCTACCACTTACTGTAAGCCATTATTATATCGAAACTCCCTACGTATAATACCGTATCTGCAAAAATGAGAATTTACAGGAGTGCATTTCAAAGATTCATAACGCAACTCACCATATAACGTGTTCGATAAAAACATTTTTTACTCTCTCCTGAACAATTTCAATTTTGAGAGTTACATCATTTGGCCAAAACAACGTCGATTATGTTGTTTTCTTTTCATTTCTTCTTTTCAAATATTTCCAGATTTCAGCAATATTTCTTCCATCGCCCGATGAGCATTCTCTATAGTAGCGGTCGTCAACCTTTCGGACATCATCTGAATCTGAAGAGTGTCAATGAACTGTATGAGCGTTTATTTGATAATGAAAAGATTTTACTTAACTTCTTGGGTAGGGTTAATTTTTCAATTAAATTATACCAAATAAATTTGTATAAACAACATAAAACATTTCTTCAAATTAATTGATGATAGTGTATATATCAACTTATAATTTTTTTAAATACCTGCGGTATATATTCCTCGTGTAATCTAGATTTTTTCAAACCTAAAATTTAACCCTTTTTTAAGTAACATTTTGATATGAAAACATCGCCATAAAATACGTATTAAATATTATCATTATTTATGTAAATTTCATAAATAAATACAGTTATGTAGATATTCACTTATTCAAATTTGGTAATAATATAAAAATATTTATCATTTTGTTTTATGTATAAACATAATTTTTAAATAACCGTTCCATTTAGAGTTCAATTAATTGAAAATAAGACGTAATATTTATTTCCGTCAACCATCATTATGTTAGATTGTGAAAGTATACTTTGGGAGTTAAAAATATATTAATGATTTCTTTGCGAAGTTTATAGCTCTCACTTTTGAAATTAACTTGCAACCGTTGCAATATCCATAAATGCATTGAAAGTACTGGTTTATTTATATTTTAACACATAGTGGTCAATTCACAACACAATCTTATCAAGTTAGGAAGTGGTTATGATATCATAACTTTTCAATGACATTTCTTACAAATTGATGTCAAACGTTATTCAACATAAAAAATGTTTCTTTCATTATTCTTGTACTTTTTTCAGTACTTAATTATTATAAAATCATTTCCTGATTATTCTACATTGGATGCAATATTTTATAAATCATCAATAACAAGTCAAAACTCATAAATAAACAACCATGGAAAGTATGCCGCTCCGTTTGTTGGTTTCAATGTGCGACTCTTCAAATTTTTTGAGACCAACTATCATTTTTTCATAAATGGAATACAGCTACAAATCGCATTTTATATAAAGTTTTTTTCGTATTTTCTACACCTATATTTATGTCATCCTTCGTAAAAACAATTATTTTGAAAACCCTTCCTCGTAAAACCCTACAGAAGACAGTTAATAAACATAAAAGCCTAGTGGATTACGAGCGTTTAAAATCAAAAAATAAAATTTCGCGAGCGATTTCGAAAGAAGACTCAGTTAAGATTCATGAAATATCGAAGTGCGTTTTCCATAGAAAGCATCAACAATGTCGCATCAGTACTTTTGTACGACTAATCAGTAATCTAAGAATCTATAAATATACGCGATTCCAAAAGCTGTTGAAAAGGTTGAAACCAAACACTGAGATAAAGAAAGAATTTTTACAATTAAGTGATTATGTTATAAGCTGTCTTTCTGTTGAACATGACAATTATGATTGATTGAATATGCCCGTCCATTGGATTCCTATGACCCGAGTGCATGGTGTAAGAAGTATAGGTGAGTTGAATAGTTGTTTTTGTAAAATATGTGATGTCACTTTGACGAACCAAATTTTTATTGTCACCAAAACACTACTGTAAGCATAACAGGTTGTAATTTCATAAACACAGAATGTAATTTAAGTAATTTAAGACAAATGCAAAAACGGATTATTGAGATTCGTTTCTAGCTTTTACACCGAAAGGCGACCCGGGTGTATCAGTGCAAATTTTCTTGATTAGAAAAATCACAAGATAAAATGATAGCCAACAAAAATATTTTTGAAATATAAACACAACTTTTCCTACAAGTGTTTCTCGTTAAAAACTTGTTTTGTTATCTTTCATTAAAAACATATCATCAGTCACATGACATGATTATCTGTATTGTTTTTATGAAATCTTTTTTTTGTGTTTGATTTCCGTATTAAAAAAACCTAAATAATATGAAATTTTAATATTGTTCGTGATCTTAATGCTAAGATTATAAATCATTGAAAATATAGCTTTAATAGTTAGTAAGTATATGCTATTACTCCAAGATTTTTACTTAATATATTAAAAGCAAAGGGAGAGGTTGAACTTCTGTAAAAAGAATGTGGAGATATCAATTTATTATTGTAGGTGGCATTAATACCAATGTCTGTTTCATCATCTTTAAACGTCAAAATCTGTTATGCATAGTGTAAATAACTTTCCCAATCAGGCTTTTGGAATCGACATGTACTTATTCAGGGCTTGAAATGCGTAAAAGTCAACTTGGGCAAAGGCTCGTTCGGTTATATACGAGAAACAATCCAGTCCATGTATTGTTATGGATTCACAATAAAAACCTCCAAACTCATCAATAATAATTAGACAGACTGTTTTTTTCCTCCATAAAAAACCATAATAAAAAGTAATCTTCACTTTTTGCAAGTCTTCCACTCCTTACTAAGGGGCATGGAACCCGGCCCCGCGAAACTTTACGCCGGCCATGCACTGGCTAATCTAGTGTGTATAGGTGCATACTCGACACTTCTAATAGTACTCATCTAAATGTTTCATTTTATTGTCTCAATGCTCAAATTGAAATATAGCTTTTAATATCAGAAATATTGGAAAGTGCATATGGAGCGAAGCCTTCAAACTGATGGTGGATATTGATTTAGCTTTAAGAATAAATTCATTAGGTATTAGTAAATTATAAAAATTGGTAGATTTCTATTCACCTACCAATTCATATTTACTTAATATTTTAAGTTAATACCTACTCAACATATAACAGCCTAGACCACCTCTGTAGACGTTTCATTATTATCACATATCACATGTAGGTATGAAATTTTCTCGTGACCTAAGCGTTCGCGGTGTATATATAAAATAAAATGTTATGCAATGCACGCACAGTTCCGACGTATTAGCTACTTTAGACATTCAGTATTTCAATCTCAATAGGGTCATCTATAACGGGTACGGTTACTATTCTAAAAATATTTATGTATATTAACCATTCTTGAATAATTCAACATTTTGTCAAATGTTTAGAAACCATACATATATATATTTAACTATTTCCGCTTCCAATAGGAAGCAGATGGTCTCTTTATGGAACTTTTCTTAACAAAAGATTTTCTACAAGAATAATACAATCCATAAATTGTCTGCACTCTTTCACTCAGAAATTTCTCAAAGGCAATAAAAAAATTGAAGATTGCAGTGATGAGAAATTCCCTACCTTACAGATCCAAATATTTCGGCATTTTTTATTTTCTTTTCTTACTTGTTCTAATAGGATGCTTAGAAACTTAATCGTACATTATTTATTCTTATTCTAACGATTATTATAAAAACTTCTACCACTTTTTTTATAGTTTAACAAAAATAAAACATTTCGAGTCCTGTATGCAGTCACAAATACCTAATTATATAATCCAATGTCTTTTGTAGGCTGCAAATCAGGTTAAGAACCTTCACTTTTCATTGTTGTATTTTAATTTGGTAATTAATTGGATATAAGAAGTATTTCACAAACCCTTCGCCCTCAAAGTCCTCGAGAAGTAACTTATGAATCTTTGTACTACATAAAGAGAGCTTCCAATTATTGACATAATACTCACAATGTAGTCATTGTTGGATTGAACACACTGAAGAAGTAAGCAACTTGTTCATGGCCCCAAGCCCAGAATGGCAGTAAACTGACCATACCTACTATTTCTTGGACTATTTACGGAAATTCATTTTAAATATAAATATAGAAGATTAATTGATTATTTGAGTTCATTGAGTTTTAGCCCATAAAGGGTTTAAATATTTTGAAAAAATGTAATTGATATCATTAATTATTGTCAATGTTGCAGATGTTTTTAATTCTATTGACATTAATGCAAAGAATATTTTCATAATCAATTAAAATCAACTTGAGAAGAAAAGACATCGCAAACCCTAAGATTCTTAAATGTTTACTTAATCAAATAAAAATCAACACTTCTTATCTTACTAGGATATTAAATCTGAGCCTTAACTAAGTTGAGTTCTACCACTAGGCTACTGAGCCTCTTCCAGTCTTCAGCATCCGGTCTTATTGCTCAATACAATATACTGTCAAACATTCTGCCACTCATTTTTTTGATAAAAATTCTTTTAATAATATTTTTCAATAAAACTGTTTTTTTATCATCACAACATCTATTGCATAGGTTCTCGCATCTTATTTTGCCCACCGCCCAATTTTTTTTTTACTTACCATCTGTCGCGAATCTGAAACAGCTGTTGCCATATTATATTTAAACGTGTAATTACACTGTAATAGTATATGGTCGTAAGATAGGATATGACTCTCATCATATTTCTGAATTTAAAGAATATTTCAATATGAACAATTAAACGCATCCATAACTATATTGAGAAGTATTTTTATTAACATTCAAAAGACGATTGATTTATAACTTATCTAATGAGAAGGTTGAATTTGATGCATTTTAAGTAGTTTGTTAATATCAGGCTCGATTTTACTCAAAAACAACCGTAAGTCCGCATTCAGTAGTATGGAGCCGATTTCTCTTTTTATTTACCAAGGTTGCTACAGTACTAAATCCACGTTCAGCTAAATAGGACGATGGGAATGCTATCAGAAATCGTTGAACAATCGACCATAATCTTGGGTACAGTTGCGAAATCGGCGATATTTCTTTTGTATAATAGCAGTTTGGATACAAAAGCAGCAATGGTATTTTTTGTCTTAATCAAGTTTAAGTCCTCGCCTTGAAAATGGAGATACATCATTAAACAATCTATACAGGTCTTTCAAGTACGCAATATCGTTCTTTGACGAGATGGGGATGTCGCGCAACTCTGTGTCTTTGTTTCCTAGGAAAACCAGACCCAAACAGATTGTAAAATCGAATCAAACAAGTACTTTTTGACAGCCAGCGCACCTCTTTGTGAAGCAGCAATTGGTTGAAATCTTCATCATTGGCAATGCAAAGCTGACTAATTAATCTGTCATTCGATGAGTTATTTCTGATTTTATAAACTGCTCTGAAAATTAATTAATTATTAATACGTGATTAGCGTGTTTTTAAGCCTTTTTTAGACTATATTTTTTTTACCTGCCCACGCCCTCACTGTGTGGGTATCCACCTAGGATCTATTGCATAATATAAAACTGTATTCCATTTTATCATAAAAAACTTTTCCAAACAATCTATAAAAATAAAAAATATAAAGACTAATTTTAAAAGAGCCGTTTTTGTAATATATATAATACACATGCAATAAAAAATAGAAATGCAAAAAATATGACAATTTTGTCTGTGAACTCTCGGCGACCATATTTCTTGAGAAGTTTCCCAGATTGTGTAATCGTTCCTGCAGTGGTCTGCAGCTCATCTTGGGTGCCCTAGAAATTTAAATAAGATAATTGATTTTATTTAGTTATTGTAATCCATCTTGCATATATACAGGGTCAAGTGTTGTCCTTTTTTGCATTCTGGTAAAATTGATAAACTGGATAGCTTTAAAATTGGAAAAAATACAAACAACTTAAGGAAAATTACAGATTAACATTATTTAAATAATTATTGTGGATTGGAGTGAAATTTTCAATTTGTGGCTAGGCAGGCTAAGGGTTTGAAAGTTAGACAATCTATAAAACCCCCCTTCTTTTAAACCATTTGTGCTCTAGATGAGAAGCGAATTTACTCCTTATGTAGCATTTCAACTGAAAGTGTTGAACGGTTGTAGGTCAGGCACTTAACCAATTGCTTTCAGAGAGGTTAAAAATGCGTATAAATTTATTACATAACTATCAATATCAAGATTACGAAAAAATGTGGTTAATAATAATTAATATCACAAAATGTTAAGAATGTTATTAAAAATGCATTATACAAACTATGTACCTGAACACTTGAACTTGAGGTGACTAAGCTATCTAACGTCTCTGCACTTCGCTGGGTTGTATCTGCTAACTGTCTGCTGATTGACAGAAGTTGGTCCGTTACATCTGTGAATAAAATATTATTTGTAAAAACCATTAATCTAAACCAGTGGTGCCTTCTATTTCATTGGGTGATCTGATTTAATTTGACCATAAAGCAACTGTATTTTATTCAGTTGTAGATACAGTGTCGAATAAATTGATTGTTAAATTGGGAGCAATTTTCATTATTATTTTTGGAAAAATATTTTCGTTAATAAAATCAACCGCTCACAAACTATTGCTCTATTGGAATCATTATAAATTCAATGTTTTCAATTAGTATACATATTTATTTTTACAAAAACCATAAATGGACCACTCACCAGAGGACATTTTAAAAAGACCAGTTTTATCTGTCTTCTTTCGCTGTCTTACTTCATTACCTTCTGAGCCATTCCCTAAAAGTTCATCTTTTTGAGCTTTTTCAATTGCAAACATACTTGAGACGTTGGCATTTTTAAATGCTTTAAGGGAGCTACAACATAATACAATTATTAACTGTGCAAACAGAATTATCGATTTTATTATTCATAGTTTCAATAGACTTTTAAGACTCCTGGGTTAAGTCAACTAAGTTCAATGATAAACTTCATGAATAAAAGTAATACGGATTAGATTTGAGCAGACACCATCCATTAACATAGAACACTTTTGTTGTTATTTGTAAGATCATGTATGGCAGTAATAAATCAATAGAGCAACATAATTAGGAACAAACACAGTAAAACACCAAAATAACACGTTTCATATTATTTTATGCAATATAATTTGCCTCATACATTTTACATTATTATGCTAATCTCTTTCAATTTTATAAATGACTCTGATTGCTTCATATTATACGCCACTTAAAAAGTAATTAAATAGGTCTTTAAGATGAACCTCAATGAAACAGACCGTTAATTCGCAATACGTAAATTATAAACAATGCTATTTTTGTGTTTCACTGTTATTACAATTTTGAAGATTTTAGGCAAATTGGGGAGGAGCATTACATATAGCTATTTTTTTATCACTAAATAAAAATGATATCTCATAGTGGTCGATTAATGTCAAGGTGATGGATTTATAAAATCACAAAGAATATGTTTTTAGAAAGAAAACTGATAAAAGAATTGCATAACCATAGAATTTAAATACCTTGCAAATTGCTGGCGATGTGATTCTAGCTCCGAAATTAATTTAGAATCCAGAGTATCTCTTGTGTATTGATCCAATGAGTCTATGTCATTTCGTAGTTCTGCAAGTTTTGCTCTTCCGTGACTATTCAATTCATTTAATGTATCTAAAGATGTTGTACAAATGATAATATCCTGAAAAAAATATTTTTATGTCAAACCGAAATGAAATAAATACAATCCGGGTCAAATCGTAGCATTAATATGTAATAGAATGATAATTAATAATCATGAAAGTAAACATTTTACGTCTCATATAATATATAAAAATTGCATCAGATAAAAAAGTAAACACATTAAATAAAAACAATAAAAAACACATTTTTTATGGAAAAAAACTATGGGAAATACAAATAAGAAAACAACCACAAATGTATTTCCTACCAGTGTTTAACCCCATTTTTAAGTGTACTTGTCAAGTAGAATCTATTAACCATTTATTATTGGTCGGCATAGTAAAAAAATTGCATATTGTAGGTGTAAATTTAAATTTAAATTTACAACCTACCTTAAAATATCTACTATCTTACTAGTTTAATATTTAGAAACATTTTTAATGGAATTGCCTATTGTTTTAGGTACTCGACCATAGTTTCATAAAATTTTGCTACTTCATTCTTAAATCTACAAACTTGTTCCTTTAGAAGTGTGTCATCATTTTCATATTTATTTAAAATAAATTTGGTTTGTGTAGGTAAAAATTGAACTCTCGATTTTTCGATCGAAATATTTTCAATCGAAAAAATGACATCAAGAACCTCGATGACAGGCTTTTTCTCCATTTTACTCTTAAAATATTGGTGTGAAAAACGCTACTAGAACTGTGGAGAAACCACATGTAAGCTTTACTTAAGGGATTATTGAAAAATCTAATAATGTTTTCGGTGCTTTTTCTTCAGACAAAAAATTGCATCTTCTCCTTTGTTATATCCGATTCATTAATTTGTATTATACCTATAATGTAATTTTTATATTTTGACTTGTAAGAATTGATTCTGGTCTTTTTAATTTTTGTTTTTCAGATATAAAAATTTGTTGGATGCTCTTGGCTGCTCTGCATTCTCCACTTACCATGGCTGTTTATTGTTAATATTAATTACATATTCAATATTTCATTAATTGCTTCTTAAAATTTTCCCAATCTGCTATTTGCTTAATGCATCAGTAATGTCATTAAAAATTTTTGCTCAGTTAATGGACTTTTAATGTAGCTATATTTGTGTTTTCCGATTAGTATTTATTGATCTGTAAGAGGTCCTTAAAATTTTAATTGTAGATTATTTTATTTGGTTTATGTATAATTTGTTTGATGTTCAATAATTTATTATCTTAGTTCATGAACCATCTGTTTTATATACCTTAGTTTTTAACAGTCATTTTTATATAAATATTGTTATGTTTGTATTTTTACCATTTGATAATGGTGAGCGAAACCGGTCCTGATCATTATAAACATCCGGAAGTAGTATAAATGAATTGTTTTATTAAAAAAAAAGTGCTACCGCCGCACGAGTCTTAACACCCGCAGAAGTCATTGGTGAATTCTGGTTATTGAATGGGAAAAAATACTTCTAAAAAAATTAAAACTGAAAAACATGAAAACGGGACATTTGGGTGCCCTGAAATGTTCGTTCAGGACATTGGGACACAAGGTTTAAAAACGTTGAGTGTCGGTTAATTGGGACGCCTGGCAACCCTAAACATGCCACATGTAAAGCAATATTTACCAATTCTTCCAAAGAAGATCATTAACTTCAACAGTATCTAATTTTTATAAATAAACTATATTTTAACGTATTTTCTAATGATTTTTAATTGAATCTTAAGCTTCGTCGCAGGTAACATTAAATGCTTATACAGAACTTAATTTATATTGACCACAGCGAATTATAACCACGAAAATAGTTAATTTCTTACTTGAATCAGAGCTTTTAACTGAAGATCATGTTTTACTAGATTTTGTCGAATCACATCGACAGACATAATCGGGAAGGTCTTCATGGCTTCATATTTTTGGTCACTGAATATGTTTAACAGCTGGGAAAAACAACTTTAGTCATTTCTCAAACGTCAGTAAGTCAGTGTCAAAACAGTTTTATCTAGGGTTACTGCTAAAATCAAAATGTGTTTCCAATAGTAAATAGAGTAATTTGGAAAATTTTCATACTTGAAACCAAAGTATTTTTAAATTTGATCTGAGTTTTTCATTACATTTTTTGGTTTTTAATTTCAAATATTTCATTCTGTTGATTAGGATAACTTTTTTCTAAAAATATTAATAAATTTCGCACATTCGGGCAATACTTAGCTGCGCATGAGGTCGATTAATGCAGCCAATGCAGCTGTCCGATGAATAATAGTGTACTGTTGTTTGTTTATTGCGATTAAATAATGCATGCCCATGCGGAAATTTATACCTATTACTTCGAAAAATGCAAGCTCGCATGAATATCATGCCACTGTGATAATTATACTCTCTTTAATAAACTAAATTTTATATTTTAACAAAGTTTATCTGCTATTGACGATGTCTCCCAACAAAGATAATACAAATAATTCTCCCATGTGGAAAAAGCCTGATGAAGTTATGCAACTTCACAGATTAAAGCGAAAAAAGAAGGCATTACAGGTAAATTTAAATATTTCTATCCGCTTTATCTTTTCTATGTCCTTAAAATATGAAAATTCAGTAACAATCTCACAAGTGAAAAGTTTTCCAACTTTAGGTATTTTTCCACTAGTTAATTTTCCGATAATCTTTTATCATCCGTGTGCAATAATACCATGTCATGCTTTGCACAAAATTATAAACCGTTTTAATTATAAACTTCTTACTATGTTTTGTGGATACTATCATCATGTGGTAGATGGTGGTCATCGCCCCCATTCTCCCACTCTTGAGAATGAAATCTGCAATAGTTTTGGGTCGTTACATTGCATAATACCTAATAACAGTGATAATATATTTTTTTTAATTATACAAAATTCCATAATAATATATTTACTGTCATCATATTGTTACTTATGACTTTGTTCCAGGAACGAATGCGACAACCATCTATTCAAAGTTGTCCAGATTTATCCAAACCTTTTGGAAACGAGAAGCCCTCTTTAAATTTCAGCAGACTGTTAGGTGGAGACAAAAGAAAAAATCCGTTCTCTAAGTAATTATTAATTTTTTTCCACATTTGAATTGAGAAAATTTAAGCAATCACTATATTTTATATTCCATTTGAACGCTATACCCTTCCTTACACTTCATTGCTTCTAGTCCGTTGGCTGAAATCATTAACGGGGATCTCAATCAATCTATGAATTTCTGAAAGCATTGTTGTTTAATATGGTTTGAATCTTCCCATTTGTGGAGCCTTAAGTGATATTTTATTGTCAATATTGTAAAGATCTAACCATAATTAGCAATCTTTAGGTAGTAGACAGTACACCTCTTGCTGATAACACTTTTCAAGTACAGAAATATTACACACATCTCTTATCGCATTTATTATAAAATATACCAAATCTGTAACTGAATTGTTAAAGTTTTATTTTTATGACATACTCAAGTTTTTTTTTTGTCTGTCCTATGATTTCAAGTTAAAAATTTTCCACTATAAATACTTCCACGTCTCAGTTAAATTTCCCTAAAATCAAATTATTTTTAGTGAGTCAGTTCATACAGAATGCTATCTATTGAATACTTATAACATTTTCACTTTTTTCAGGAATTGTATAGACCAAGAAACAAAAAAGTTTAAAGAGTCTGGAGACCTTAATTCTCCTTTGGATGAATCTTCTGACAGTACATTATTTCAATTATTGGGTTTGTCATCTGGTAAAAATGCAAACGCCCCTGACGAAAATAAAACTAACGATCGACTTGCATCATTTACAAATCTTCTTAATAAATTTTCAAAAGAACAAGAATTGCTGACAAAAGTATGTATTTTTATCGTTTCTTTAACATTCCAGTGTGATTACATTGACACTTAAATAATATTATAAATTTTTATTCATTTAATTCAGGTTCCAGAAAATGAAACTTGCAAAGGCTATATCCCTGTAGATTGGGCTCTTAAAACCAAAGTAAGATTTATGTCACCTAAACCTTTTGCGTGGAATCAAAAGTTAAAAGCCAGCGAAGAAGCTTCCGGAATAACTGGGTAATATTATGCTTTCTTTTCAACGAGCATGTTACAAATTACTGACTCCATATCTCTTGGATAATAAACTTAAGTTCCTAGGCAGAGTGGATTCTTATTCATTGAGTACTATACAATTTAGTGAAACCTAAATATCATCAGTCATTCATTTTGCATATCCCGAAATGATTCCATATAAAATCCACAAATTGTCCCATTCATTTTGTTTTGTTTCCAATTCCTTTTTGAAAATTTCATATAATTGAATTTATCTATTTTCACTGGACTGAGTTAAGAAAAATTCCATAAATTACAGTGATCTCTCCAATCTCTCTTGGCTTATATTTTTCAGAAAACCTTATTTTCACCATTTAAGAAGCTTGCAATCCTAGCCATTATGCACCATTTTTTTCCTGCTAAGAAAGTAATCAAAATTTAACATCATGTTTTCATCATAAGTTTTGTATCAAATAAATTTTCATTTCAACCACCAACACGATTTTAAAATGAATAGCAAAACTAAACAACCACGCTTTTTTATGCATAATATATAATGTGTTCGAATTTGAAAAGCATTTAAATTTATTTTATCATTTATGTGACTTATGGAAAAAAATTTAAGGATATGTAAACACTAAGATAAGACTATATTCAGAAAATTTAAGTAAGCTGGAATGAAATATATCCCTCATTTTTCTATGTTCTGATGTAACGAATGACAATCTTATTGTTTTGAAAATAACTTTTCTGTATACTTAATCAAATTGATACAAATGCTGATGCAAAAACCTTGAAAACAGGTGGACTGAAATCCGATTGGCTTGCCCACTTACCTAAATGTTTTAGAATGTGAGTCACATTTCCTATACACAGTTTCTGCAGCATTTAATACTTGAGCGAAACCGGTCCTGATAATTACAAACATGTAGTGGAAGTAATACAAAACAAATTATGTTTTATTTTTAAAATATGGATTTAATTTCTAGCTTTGTCCGATGTCTGGATACATCCGATTTGAGCACATTAGACACATCTCATCACTCGCGTTTTCACCAGCACTGTTTGTACTGGCAGCATCCCAATCTACCGTGGCTTAGTTTATTTCCTAGATCGTCCGGAAAGGTTGCAATGAAAAGCTTTGTTTCAACGAATGAAGAAATCAAAGAAGCCCTCCAAAGAGAATGGACAGAGAGTTTTAGGTCATTATTTCAGGTATGAATTATGAAGCAACTTTCCCGACAAACAGTCCCACTTGATAATAATAATGAATCTTAAACAAACTAGCATTACTTTGTATTACAGTTGGTCCGGGCAAGACAATGCCCATATTTTTATGTATGTGCAAACACATTTACCTGCTTATTTCGTGCAGCTGGAATCGGAGGATTAGTAGAAACTTGTGCACTTTTAACACCAACCACTCGAGGATTAAGACAAACTCTCAAACAAGAAGGTAATGATTTATTATATAACCCTTATGACGTTAAGGTTACCGCTGCCTAGGTTAAGAATGCGATGTGACTTGAAAGGCAAAAAACAACCGCTTTATATATATAGGCATGAAATATTAAGGCTATCGAAAAATTCTGAGCCGTAGTTTGACTTTGCAATACATGTTAATTTTAGAAATTGAATACACCATGCCACTGCGTAAACGGAAATCAGATGAATTTAGCGGTCGGCTTAGTAATGAAGACAAAGGAGGCGGAGATCGGGGACTAAACTCATCACATGACAGCTGCTACAACACAATGGACAACATTCAATCTCCGACATTGAGTGCGGGTGATCAAAACTCCCCAACAATAAATTGCGATAATTTTAATGACGAAAAGGAAGAAGCTTCAGACGATGAGGAGTTTGAAGCAGATAGGTGGCTGGAAAGTTTGGGTGTCGGAGCGGATGAAATACGAAAGATCAATTATTCTCAGGTATCGATTACACCATACGTTAAAAATTGTATGTTTAAAACTGTGTTTACTGCATTAGTTTACTTTTTTATATTTACTTTCCGGTTTTATGCTTCACAATGTGTATTCCAATTCAATTTTAGGTGAAAATAAATCATGCCGCAGAGAGTACAATAGACAGTGGTTTTGAGTCATTGATATGTGTTCAAGGAGTAGATGCTCAGGCACTTTTCAATTTTCTCCTCAATTGTAAATCTTCGATTCCTGCGACAGGGCCTTTTGGGGGTATACCGCCAACCCTTCTAGCTCCGACTGCATTTCAAGGTGGTACACTTCAACCTCTCAAGGTAAACAATTTCTGTAAAATATTTCTCATTTGCAGTACGAACAGTACTGTCAGCTACGATATACATATAAAAGTACAACAAAACTATAAGAGATATGATATATCAAACTGTCTCAAAAATTTAATATTATAACTCATTGAAGGATTTCACTGTGAAGACTCTTTTTGTTAATCAATCTTTCAAAAACTGTATTAAAATTTGTTTTACCTTATTTTTTTTGTATATCTACAGGTGCGCGAAAGTATTGTCCATTCAGAAGGTGGCAAATATTTCTCTGTAGAATTAAGGGGACCTATTTTACCGACTGCAATTCATTCTCTGTGCTCACTGCTGCAATCCACCCCCAATCCATTCAGTGCTACGTTCGCCAACTTGCAACCGACAGTCTCGTTCTCCAAGGCTGCCAAATTGATGGCTACTGGTAATTTATTATCTTATTTATTGAATCCATTAAAATCGAATTTGGTCTCAGCGACAGGCTTGTGTGCATTAATAGTAGTAAGCATGTTAACTTGTCTACCGCTGACAGCAAATAAATTTTATTTTGGTACCCTGGTGGTATAGAGGATAAACACTTTGGAATAAGTACTCGCCCTATGATTATTGAATGTCATTGCATGCAATAATTTCATATAGATGTCGCCAACTAGTTTTAATAATATTATTTAATGTACCACCTTTTTCTCTGTCGTATATTAAAAGGCGCATGTACTGCGTCCTTAAAATTATATATGTTACACCGAATGTGTGAAATTACTTATTTCACGAAAAGTGCAAAATTTTACTTAAATCATGAAATGATCAATGGTGTTTTTCGCACTTATTTGTTATATTTTATAAAATAGTAGTAGCGCTCCGGTGGCGCATTCTGCAACTAAACCAAATGTCAAATAGATACCTAGATATGTATTGATCGATGTATTTTTATTTGATATTTGGTTTGAATCCGTATAGTCATACGGATTCAAACCTCCAAACACCTGATACATCGTCAGATACCTACATCTTCGATCGCTTCAAGAATTAACTGCTACGGTTTAACCCTTTGTCAATTTTTACGATTCCTGTTCTACTGTGTTTACCTACTTTGCTCGAACCTACATGTTAAAACTTAAAGACTACAATAAATGATTTTTTATTTTTTTTAAATTATTGATAATTTTAAAAAATATCAGGCATTACAGCTCACAGCCAATGCGCCAAATATTTTGAAAATTAGAACATCTTACGAGATAAACTCGATAATAATTTTTAGAAGTCATTCATGTCCAAATCACAAATTTAAATTGAAAAAATCTAAATTTCATATTGACCAACAATAGAGACAGACAACTTGATCCTTTGAAAAGACTTCTTATTTTAATTGTGATTTATGTGCTATAATGTTAGTTTTCTCTCAAATCGTATGCCAAGATCTTAAAACCGTGGGAGCGTTTCTTTGCCTCTTCATAATTTTACCTTTGCTTCGAAACTTGAGTAAAATGGTTAAAAGGATTCTTATTTCTCAGCAGAAGAGTCAAAAGAAAACCCTTCTAGTGAAGTGCCGAGTGTCTTTGGAAGAGAAAACTTGTCAGATTGCGGTCTCAACCCGGCATTGCTGCAGAGTTTCTGCTCTTCGAACTCTAAATTTGTTGAAACGATAGACAGTCTGGCATATTCGCATGAACAGAACAGCTACACCTGGTTGTGATACTAAGCTGATGAATTATTTTTTAACTAGACACTACTGTTATATTCAATATTAATCAATTTAGTGAATAATTTATTTTTATAGGACAATTATATTTTAATGTATTTATTTTTAAATTATTTGTGAATCATATTTTTTTATTTTGACTAAAAAATAAAAGTTGGACTGTGTATGATATTTTATTTAACACTTGAACCGATTAAATTTACTCGTAAATCCATATTCTAAGCGATGAAGCAAACTGTTACTTTTCTTTCAGTTATTGGCATCAATGTCGGCAATTAATTAGCAGTGAATATGTCAAGGCTGTTATATTTTAATTAAGTATACGTTCTAGTCAATAAATGGTGTAGAACAGCGGTTCTCTCTAAAATTTTAATGTGACCGCTTTATAAACATTAGCGGTGCTGTAGAAATGTCGTGGCTGCACCAAATTCTTATACCATGATAAAAAAATATTAAGCAACATATTATCGAGTGCAAGATGTAGAAATTTAAGACAATCTATTAATTTATGCTTTCATTTTCAAGTTGTCTCGTCAAATTATCTACGAAATCACAAGATAAAATTGAATAATCGTCATTTAAGCTTCTGTCACAAAGCTTTTCAGTGTTTTTTTAAATTTATCATTTATGAACACGGTATCTTCATTGTTATGTCACCTTCTTGTAGTTTGTTTATTAATAGAACTAATTAATACGCGGCAAAAAAATCCTCAGGCCAGTTGGTGGTCGCAGAAAAATTCTGTGGTCCACATGAGAACCGCTGGTGTAGAGAAGTTCGAAAATCATAGTTTGCCATTAGCGTTAATAATATTTGACAAGAGAAAATCTTTGACTAAACCAGTAATTTTTTTTTCAATAAAACAATTTGTACACAACAAATTTCCACTAAGACTTGACAGTTAACACCTTAAAAGTGAGTAAAAGTTTTATTTAAAGCACACAATTGAAACAAAAATTTTGGAAGTTTACCATCCTTGTTTTCTTTATTTCTTAATAAAATTGGTTAACATCACATCTCAAATCTGCTGGAAAGCTTTTTCAACTACTATCGGCAAATAATACAAACATACAGGTGGTAATAAAAGATAAATGTGATGAATAAATAATGCAAATGTATTTCATGTTTTGTGTTGGTTGACATGTTTCCTCTTACATAATCATCATCAAACAGGGACAAATAATACAGGTTTCTGTAACACAATAAATTAACTTTATAAAACTCATAAAATGGAAAGGAATTTATCTTATAACCAAAATAGTGGTGATACATCGAATTCACACTAATAGTCACAGCTTAAATCTATCACTGTTTGAACCCAAAAGAGTATATTTTAACTAACTTTTTATCCTTATTTATGCTAAGTTCTGGCCGACGTTAAAACACCTCTTGTAGTTTACTGAAAACAGAGAAATGAAATTAACAAAACAATCGATAGGTAATTTACTTCTAATTGTGCTGAAATACAGGTAACATTCTGTCAAATGAGCCATTAAAAACATCACACAGCAAACTAGACCGGTGAAATATTATTTATAGGGAACTTACGCTCTGATTATTGGAAGCGGTAGGTTGTCCAGGAACAGAATACTGCGGCCGGAAGTTACTGAAGTTAGAGGCGGCCGCCGCCGAAGCCGAAAAGCCAGGCAAACTCGACGCTTGGAATCCCCCGGGGAACTGGGACATCTGTTGTGCTGCACAAACAAACAATTTACATTACATTCAGGGCTTATCCATAACATGTCGCAGTACAAGAATTGGTTGGAAATAATCGACTATTATTTGTTTCCAGCCTGCAATTGACTATAAACATAGTTCCTACCCAATACTATCAAAAATTATTTTCAACTTGGAAACCTCTCAAAAGAATAGGGAGTATAACTCATAATACACTCTTTCTGTCTGGTATCCAAATCTGCATCTAACTCATTTCTTAGATTTAAACTAATTCCCACACAAAAACAGAACAAATTACTTACTTATACCGACAGTGGATGCAAATCTAATGTAAAATAACTCTTTTAAATTTGGTAGCATGTCAAACTAAAAGTTTTCAATTTTGGTCATATCTACCGCATAAATTCAGTTTAACCTTTTCCAGTCCGTGCTAAAAAATCACGTTACCAGCCGTGGTCGACACAGGCTGTGTCACTTGGACTTGGTTATGTATTGAGCATTTTTAAAACTAATTGATCGCTTTAAAAGGGTTATTCTGTTATTAATATACTGTTGCTTAATATCATATTGTTATCGTTTTACACTTTATTTTGCAATTTACATATTTTCATGTAATATAATCGAGATATGGACGACATGGAAAAAGCACGGCACATAAGGTGCAGGCATGTCTAGCTTCTGCCTTATACAGTCCGTTTGAAATGTAAACTTGATGAGTTGACTCATATTATAACAAACACAAGCAAGCGAGTGAAGTGCCGTTCTCTATTTCTCGCTCAATCCCATGTAAAGTGAAAGGGAGAGAGTGAGATACAAGGCTTGCGGGAGTACACTCTTGTATCCTACTTGCTCATATACAAGTGAGGTTAGAGATAGTAACTGCACCACATGCCGCCGCATAAAAAATAACTACAAACGAAGATGCATCCAGTCCTTTCTCCCTCTAACTAATACCATTTTTCGCTTTGCCTCAACTTGACAAATAATATCATACGTCACTCTTGGGTATAGAATTTTATATATATCGCTATCACTTTAATTGAGTTCGGAATAATATTGTCATCAGAGTTTTGTAATTTTATTAATTTAATGATGAAAACATTGAATTGAACCACTTATTTATTTTAATTTTATTACATAACTATTTTATTAAATTTATATAAAACCTAATAAGCGAGATATTAATGTTTTCAACTCGTATGGCAATTTTGGTGCACCTATGGTAACGGGAAGGTTAATGTAACTGGAATGTTACACTTTGAGAACTAGCCCACTTCTCAGTTTCCATATACAATTTTAATTACAAACGCTTATCACTTTATGCATGCTGGCAAAATTACAGTGAGAAGTTATCAATTAACGTATTGACAGCAGACCACAAGCATGTTTGTCATATTGACATACAAAATGATTCCATCGGCAGCCGTCGTGTACATATTGATGTGGTTGACATGAATTGGCAAAAACTTAATAAACTGAGTTATGAGCAACATTTGTTAGTAAATGGACAGACCTGCTGTGACCGGATTGCCAGCTGTGGCAGCCAATCGGCTCAGAATGGATCGTTCAGACATTTGAAGTCTCTGAGCCACCGGTGGGATACGAGCGAGGGTCGCCGGCAATCGAGACACGTCTGACTTCATGTCTGAGAGTAACTCTTCCAATTGATTCAGCACCTATAAAAATATACATTAGATAAAAGAAGATAAAGACAATATTGGATACTAGAAGTGTAACTTCAGTATTGAAACCATCAAAATGAGATAGCTTGAAATAAAAATTTCAAAATATGACTTCAGAATTTTTAATTCAGAGCCCAGTGGAGGGTCTATTCACAATTCAGATTTATCTAATAGTATAACCTTACTTTGTGTAAGACTGCATTGGCAGGTTTGTTTCCAGCGAGAGATTCTTTGCTAAGGTGCTGGTGAGATTCAGCAAGACATTCCACTTCAGCTAAACGAGCATTGAGAGACATAGCTGGATGATTAGGATCCTGAGTGAGGTTGAGGTATGCCGCACGCCTCAGCTGCTCTTCTATCACGAGTGCTTGTTCCAAAAGCTGCAATTTAAATTGTCACTTAATTAACAATAGTAAAAAGCGTCAAATAATAATATTCAAAAATAGATTTATCAAGATATGTCGAAATGTTATAAACAACTTACCTTAAATCTTCTAGCTAAGAATTTGTTTTTGATTTCAAGGAAGTTTCCTTTTCCAACATCCATCTTGAACGGTTCATTTATGATGGCAAAACGAATGTCATTTTGAATGTCCTGCCAGCGGCCATAGCCGTGGGTGACTATGCCAGCTAGAAGCCAATAGTCATGGCGACGGTGCCAGATCTCATACTCTCTTCCGGGAGCTGCCGCTCTTTCTTCATTGAGCCAAAGCGTGTGCAGCTCTGTAAATCCGCCGTCGGCGATATTAAACATGAACTTACGTTTCTTGATTTCCAGCTTTAGAGCTTCGTCTGCTTCTCGTTTAGCATCCGCCTTTTTGGCATCCGTCTCGTCATACTTCACAATGACCACATCGTCGTCGTCGCTTACTTCTTTTTTATCATCCTTGGGCGTCTCTTCTTCAGCATTATCAGTCTTTACCTTTGCCCCATCGACTGGAGCAACAATACTCTTGTCGGCCGTCACTTCTAGGGGATCTGTTTCTTCTTTCGGTGCGACCGGTTTGTCTTCTGACAATTTAGGCGCTTCTTCTTTGTCTTTGGGTTTGTCAGTCTCTTCGTTAGGCTCGGAAGCTGTTTCTTGTGTCTCCTCGACTTTTTCAGGCAAAACAATGTTCTCTCCTGTTTCTCCATCAACTGACATCCTCCTCGGGTCTTCCTTTTCCTCTGTAGAGTCTTTTTTATCTTTGCTTTCTTCTTTCACCTCAGTTTTGATATCTTCTAATATCTCAGCATCATCTTTATCGACTTGGGAATTTTTATTATCTGAATCGACTTCATCCTTCACCTTTGGCGGATCATCTGTCTTCTGAGGATCGGGTGCGGCAGGTTCAACGATCTTAGTGGCATCCTCGTCATTTTCTTTCGGCGCTTCTTCGAGAGGGTCTTTCTCTTTATCTTTGGATTCGGATTTTGAATCTTCTTTGTCAGCGGAAACGGAAGGTGGATCAGTGGAACCGGGGACAATCGCGGTTGCCGCGGCAGCAGGGGACGGAGAAGGCGCCGCACTAGTATTCGGCGTAGCAGACGAGGCGGCAGGGCTCGGTGCGGCACTCTCTCCGCCTATAGTAATAGCCCCAGCAACCGGCTTTATAGGCTCACACGGCTTCCGAATGAGCTCAGGCATACTGTAGTAGCCATTGATGTGCTCGAATTCCTGCACTTTTTTGCGTATGAGAGACATTACCCCAATGCGTGTGAGCACATGCTGCCGAGACAGCCCCTCCCTGGGAACTCCGTCAGCGAATGTCTCAGAGTTATCGGCCCCAGGCTCACACAAGTGTCTCATAAACAGAGAAACGTATGCCTTGAAGTTACGTTCGGTCTTACCCCGCAGATCACGAACAAGCCACTGCGAATTAAAAGCATCCTGAGGAGGCATGCCATAGCGCATGATAGCATTGAGGAAAGACTTGCGCTGGCGAGCATTGAACCCGAGGACTTCCATATTGCCACCGACACGGGCGAGTAGAGGAGGGAGAGGGCGATCGCGCTCTTCTTTCCTTTCGAGACGCCGCTTACTTCTGCGGCTGAGATCTCCATTATCATTCTTCTCGTCAAAATCATCATCCTCCTTATCATCGTCAGTACCTTGCGAAAAGTCTGAGTTGTAATCTGAAGCATTCTCCTGCCAAGTGGAGTCCTCACGCGATTCGGTCTGTACCACCCCACCGTCGTTGTAGTTGACTTGCTTACGAACCCTCTTTCCCTTACCGAGGGTGCGAGAGATGTCTTCCTGCTGTTGCTCATAGTGGTGACGCAAAAGTTTTATCCAATATGCGGGGTCCGTGTTCTCCGCCTCTTGTTTAATAATCTCCGTGTCCACCTCCTCTTCGCCGTCACCTTCTTTTGTGGCATACGAAGCTACCTTGAACGAACTCAGGTATTCGTTTGCCCAAGATTCCTTTTGTTCGATACCGAGATTGGAACGGTCCAAGAGTTCACCGACAGCCTTATCATCATAGTGAATGGCTTCCTCTTCTTTTCCCTCGTCTTCCTTGAAGAGCTCTTCAGTTCCGAAACGGAGGATATCATCCAACTCCTGTTTGGTGAAATTCGTGCCCTTACCCCCCATACCCGGCCGCACCACAAGATGGGTGAGCATCATTTTTCGCTTGGCCACCTGAGTAACTCTTTCCTCTACGCTGTTACGTGTCACAAAACGATATATCATCACCTTGTTGGCCTGACCTATACGATGAGCTCTCGAAAAAGCTTGGATGTCGTTGTGCGGATTCCAATCGGAATCAAAGATGATGACGGTGTCAGCTGTGGCCAAATTGATTCCGAGGCCGCCCGGCTCTGGTGGACAGCAGAAAGACGAACTGGGGGGCACCCGGAGCATTGAATCTGTCGATAGCTTCTTGACGGATAGAACCTGTAATTCCACCATCGATTCGCTCATACTTGTAACCCTCTCCCTCCAAATAGTCCTCTAAAATGTCTAACATCTTTGTCATTTGGGAGAATATCAACACCCTGTGACCTTGCTCTTTCAAAATCTTAAGCATCTTCGATAGCAAGACAAGTTTTCCTGAAGCCTTCACTAATGCTTGAGTATCATAATTGCCATGCACAGATAGAGGAGCTTCTTCAGACGCAGCTGGAAACAAATAAGGATGATTGCAACACTTTTTGAGATCCATCATCACATTGAGTAGCGAAACTTGCTGGCCACCGCTCTTGGGATTTAAAGCCTCAAAGTTACGCGTGAGGATGTACTTGTAGAATTTTTTCTGCATTGGAGAGAGCTCCACTCGGACAATAAATTCAGATTTGGATGGCATGTTTTTGAGCACATCGGCCTTAAGCCGCCGCAGCATGTGCGGCCCCAGCATCTCGTGCAGGCGCTTCACCTGCTCCTCTTTGGAAACGTCAGCAAATTCGTTCTGGAAAGCTGAGAGATCATTGAACTTATCTTTGCTCAAGAAATTCAGAAGATGGAAAAGTTCTTCTAGATTGTTCTGCAAGGGTGTCCCAGTCAGCAATAGCTTGTAATTGATATTGTATCCGGCTAACAGTCGGAAGAATTTTGACTGGTTACTTTTCAGTCTATGGGCTTCATCGACCACAAGCACCGCCCATTCAATGGATCCTAGGCAGACGGCATCTATGGATATCAACTCGTAAGAAGTCAGCAACA
Organism: Himalopsyche phryganea; assembly: GCA_022494535.1. NCBI lineage: Eukaryota > Metazoa > Arthropoda > Insecta > Trichoptera > Rhyacophilidae > Himalopsyche > Himalopsyche phryganea. The sequence continues at coordinate 9,034,326 of JAGVSL010000001.1, read as the reverse complement.
CATTAAATTTGATAGAACCTGCTCTGATTTTGGATGGACGTCCACCGCGGTTCGCCCCCTCTTCGAATGACAGTTCATTCTCTCGAATGACAGCGCGGGAATCTTTGTCTCCCACATATGTGATACAATAGAACTCGGGAGCCCAAAGTTCAAACTCCCGTTCCCAATTGATAATGGTCGAGAGAGGAACCGAGACCAGGAAAGGACCTTTACAGTGTCCCTCTTTATAGAGGGAATATAGGAAGGCGACAGTCTGAATTGTTTTCCCCAGACCCATCTCATCCGCCAAAATGGTGTCAGTGCCTTGACCCCACGAGTATCGGAGCCAGTTGATACCTTCCAATTGGTACGGATGAAGCTGCATTCCAGTCTCATTGAGGTAAGGTGGCTGTTCTTCATATTTCTTTTTGAGTTCTGTAGTCGGGCGATCAGGAGGGGCAGTGTAACGTCGAGTGATCCGTTCATCTTCGTCCTGATCTTTACCGCGTCCTTTGCGTCCAGTTTTTCCTTTCTTTCCTTTGCGAGAGGGGCCATCAGCTGAGCAAGCGGCTCGTAAATCCTAAGGATTTCAAAAACAATGTATCAATATTGCCTATTTATTTTTAAGGAATTTAAATATTCATAAAACAAAATACAAAATCATTTGAGAAGTATGTCAATTTGAAGGCAATGAGTAACTATATCAAAATGAATCTTTTTTAAATAGCACAGTTGAAAAATATGTTTAAAGTACTCTTTCCAGTGTAAGTTGACTTACTGTTTGATTAGTTAGTATCTAACATAATGCTGTCTATTATATTTTTAAATAGACAGCATTATATCACTTGTAACACTCCAATGCAGGCCTGAGCACAGCTACACAGCAACTGTAGCCCGTGAACCACATGCGGCCCATTCATCTCATTAAATTGTTGGTTATTTTTGTGAATCACTTATTTATGTGATAGTAACCCACCATTCATTCTGAATTCCTAATGTAGCCCTTAAGCCGAAAAGTTTGCTCAGTTCTAATGCCTTTAGCAATCTTAATTATTAAATATTAAAACTAATATTCATAATGTAGTTTCTCATAAATATATATGAAAGCAATCTCAATAATTCTGGTGAGGATTTTTCACAGCTAAAATAAGGAATAGATAATTTTTTACCATATAATATTCTATAGCGAGTTTGAGACCAGGAATATCATCAGATTCGCTCTCCCATGTTGCTTGATCGTAACCCAATTCACGCCACTTCACAAGATACAGCACTGAACCATCACGCGAAGTGCGATGATTTATGACACGGTGAACAATGAGCCATTCGGGTTTTACACCGTATCTACAAAAAAAAATTAAGAAAATGTTAATAATCCAATATTAGGTGTTGAAAATAAGCTCGGCGCATTATCCACTACATCACGTGCAAGCACATATTGCGCAAGGCGCATTATCTCTCCTGTTGCCATGGCTGCTTCATTGTGAGCCTTGAGAACTCAACTCAGAACTATAATTTTTCTTGATCGATTTCTTAGTGCAATATCAATTATACTCTTAGATTAATTAGAAATAAATGTGTTAAAAAATATGACTTACTTATAGAACTTTTCCTCTAACGCTTTTTCTTCTCTATCGTGTTCGAGCGCTCTGTTATTTTTAATTCTCTTATACCTTGAATCGCTTTCATCCAAAGGTTCTTCCAATTTAGGAGGTTCTTCCATATCATACTTGCGAGTATAAATACGGAACATCAATGGATGAAACACGTCCAGCTGTGAGAAAAAAATCAATTCAGTAAGTGAAAACTTTTTGAAACTTAGTATTATTAAAAAATAATTAAAAATTATATAAGTAAAGTAAGTATAATTAAAAAATACGGCAGACCTGTAGTTCCGATATCCAGTCACAGTGCCAATATGACTGATCAAGCCATTTTATAAAATATTCCCTCTTTCTTTGAATGCTAGCTTTTTTTGTTGTACCGGGCACTGCGGGAACATTGATTTCTTTCCATCTCCACGTCAAGATCTTTGCCACTTTACCTTTCAAAGGTGGACACTGAAAAGTGAAAAAACAAGTCAAACACATGTAAATGAGAGAGTATAACCATCCAATCGATAGAACTGCAGCCACTTGGGATGTATTGAGTCGTTAGCTATCTTTTAATTAGAAGAGTCAGTATCATATTATAGAGTAATTTCCGTCTATGATACAATAGACTACTGTTTTTCTGTAATGGATGTTTTAAAAAAAACACTCATGGTGTTAATATAAGTAATAAAAAAAATCAATTCAAGAAATACAGAGGATTTCTTGACAAATTATGTCTTAATATTTCGTTAACATTTCAAAATGTCCCTTTAGGAGTATATTCATAAATACGAAATTTATTAACGTATCCATTAAATAAATATGACTAATCTTGAGTTAGGAGTTATAATGATGAGGTACGTACACCGCAGCGCGGACATCTCCAGTCTCCATCTGGTATTTCAGTCAGAGGCGGATTGAGACAGAATATGTGATAAGCCGAAGTACAAGAATCACAACAGAGCAGCTCACCGCCATCTTTGCAAACTCTATAGAATAAAACTAATGATTTATAACTGAATTCATGAAAATCAGAGTAGAAAATACAAACAAAAAACATTATTAAAAAGATCAGGTCTATCAGTACAAAATACAGCAGAGAATTAATCATTTTTTTTGAAATGAGAAAGTAATCAACTAAAAAATTGCCCAACCTGCAAAACTCTTGATGCTCATCATCATCTTCTTGCTCATTGTTACCTTCGGCCTCACAGTGAGGACAAGACCAACGTCCTTCAGGGGTGTCTTCTAATTCGGGTTCTAGACAAACGAGATGATAAGCTCGTGGACATGTGTCGCAGAGAATAATTTCTCCTCCTTGTTGACACACCTAAACATGGTTGAAAAATCATATTCATATGTCAGATTTTAAGTGCGAGAGTTAGAAAGCAGTGTCAATCACAGAGTAGGAAAAAAACAAATTATTAATTACCTCACAATAATCTTGATGCTCTTGTTCACCATCGGGTCCTTCGGGGAATTTACTAGTAGTCTTTTTCTTCATCTTTTTTCTGGTCTTGTTGCCAATTTTAGTCTTGGCTTTGCGGCGTGGCGCATCAGGGTCCGGATTTTCAGTAGAAGCAGAGGGTGCAGCAGCTTCGGCGGTCTCATTTTGTGTCGCACGGCTGCTGACAACACTCTTTGGAGGTTCGGGAGGATCTTCGGCTTCAGCCAACATTTGCTCAAATTCAGCATCTGAATCCGAATTGTTGCCGCCGCTGCCTTCTGGATCTTCCTCCTAGATGGAAAAAAAATTGTTGAAAAAACTCGAATGGACATACTAATTGTGAAATTAAAAGTTAATAGTTTGTAACCAAATAAAGATAAAGCGATTGAATTTCATATAATTAAATCTCATCAAGCTAATATAATGATGAACTTGATGAAATTAATATACAATGTCTAAAATATCAATTAATAAACTAGCTTCTCAATAAGTTCATTTAGAATACCAATGAAAACTTAAAGGCAATTTTTATTGAGATTGAAAATATGTTACGGTTATGCTGAGGTTGAGCGAGAGTCGGGACAGAAATACGTTGCTCAATAGTTTAAAAAAACTGGTATTTTTAAACTTACACTACTAGCTCTCTTCCTCTTGCCAAACTTAATTTTGAGTGTGGGAACTTTTGGTTTACGAGATGGCTTTCGGCTAATCGAAGAAATCCCAGTGGTTTTTGGTTTCCTTCCTCTCCGCTTCACACTGTCACTGCCTTCATCATCATCGTCTTCATCCAGATCATCTATTATGTCATCATTCTGAACAGACAACCACATCATGACAAAATATGAAATTTAAAGTTTTTCAACTTATAAAATAAACACCTCCTCTCTTATTGAGCCAAAAATTACAATCTCTAAATTATTATTACATACAGTAATCTCAGAATTATCAGGGCTAATTTCGGGGAAGGATAATCTGAACTATCAATTTTTATTTTGTTTTAAAATACAATTATATATTTCTATACTATTAATAAAGTGTTAAGAGAAGTAAATGCCATGGTGTGACTAATGCGATTGATAATTTTTTCTTCTTCACTTGCATCCTCATTTTATTTCTCTTGTGTTTAAGTTTAGTTTTGTTAATTCTAGATACGTTCCCTCGCTATGCATAATTTTTTTTAAAATACATATTGAATTCATGCACTGATAATCCGCACAAAGATAATTGGGAGTTTACTGTATATTTTTCAGCCCCTTATCGTTACTGAAGTACATCAGAATTTCATTGCATTCAAGCCCTTCATATTTAGCATATGTTATTTAAGAAGTAAGACTTTGAAAACTAGATACTTTATTGATTGAATTGGCATTAACTTGGTAGAACTCCATTATAATAGGATGAAATAAAAAAGGATTTAGTTCTGCAAAATTTTATTAGGTAGTTGATAGCTATTTCGGCTTGACGCCATCGTCTAGAATAGAACTAGAATAGTTCTGGCGATTAACTACCTAGTAAAATTTTGTATTACTACATACTTTGTTATTTCATAGTAATAGATACTTTTTACATAAGAAGCTTTAATAATCGGTCTGTTTACCTTGACAGATTCTTTAGCGTTTCGGCCTCGGGATGTCTTGGGCGTGTATTCAGATGATACAGAAGTGTTCGTGTTCTCTTCAGAGCCTCCGCCGGGAACATTACCTCCGCCCAAATGAGGATTTGTGTCACTGAACAGTCGCCATTTGGCTGCTACTAGCATCATCAACTTTGACATGGGCACCTGTTCACAAAATGAACACAAACATATTATAGAATATCAATATTATTATGGCATAAGATTCACATTGGAAGACGTCCAGATATAAAATACATACCTTAGGGTTCTCTTTGACAAGCATGGGTCGCACATGCTGTTGGAATAATTTGTAGGTAGTGAGGTTTTCAAAATCGGTTTCAGAATACTGAATATCAACATCACTGAGACCGAATGACGAGCAAACTTCTTCTATCGTGGGCATTCCTTAAAGAATGATACATGAATGATTAAAATTTCTGGATTACTTCAAAACCAAATTCACAACACTGTGGAAGCAAAACCATTCCCAGCCATTCTATTCTACTGTGATATTTTAATATTAGGATGAAATACTTTTTTTCAGTCTTCATAAAAGTATTGAAAATCTATCGAGGGGATGTTATTAATTGATTTATAATAATTATTTCTTACCCGATCCAGAATCTGAGGGAACCGGCGTGGGGGGCGCAGGAGTGGAACGAGAATTATTTCTTCCCGGAGTTTGACCTTTGGTGGGACGACCTTTCTTTCCGCTGGAGACAGCGCTTAAAGCATAGTCACTATCGCCGCCCTCCATTCCTTCTTCACCCCCGAACTCACTCTCCTAAAATTATAATAACGCAATACGTCACAACTAGCTAAAATAATATTTTGATGTTTCGAAAATTGAATACTAACAATATTTTGGCGTCATATGTAATAGTCAATAATAAAATGGGGAAAAAAAACTATTTTGATCCAAACTTCAGCCATTCATCTTCTGAAAACTATATTAATGCAGTCGTTTCTAAGACAAAACAAATAATACATTTCCATAAGTTACATTAATCCCTTTCCCGCAAATTTTGTATTATTTTTTGCAAATAATTATATTGAATATGACAGAGGAAGGATGCAAATCGCACTAGAGCTGCATATATAAAAGATGAAAACAGCAAACGATTTTTTTAATTATGTTGCTCAGTAATCTTCAATTAATTAACTATAAATTTAACATTTTCATTTAGTATAAATCCAAATACATAGAAATGAATATGTTTTGTACATATTGATTGGAATACTTGAATGAGATCTGCAAATTTTGGATATATTTAATGAAACTATTATTTACATATGATATCTTAACATAAATATAACAAATCATGTTCCAATATATATGTATTTTTTAAAAACTCTTTTATAACTAGTCAAATGGCTAAGGATACGTTGAAGGGAAGGGGAGAAGAGAAATCAAAAATCTTCCCATGATTGATGACTGGAGAAATGCAGTTGAGAAGGTCACAGGTTGACATGCGTTCTAAGTAGACTATCACTCCATAATTACAAAAGTACACAATTTAACAAATTAGTGTATGGAATATAAAAATATGCCAAATGAGTCTTTTGTGTCATCACAAGTACGATAAAATCTCACCAATTCGGCACGTAAAGTAATCTGAGGCTATCATCGTCATCTATGTCTCATGTCTTTAAAAGCAAAACTCTGTCGCTCTACGAAGACACTATTCTGCTCCAAGCAATAAACGTGACTGATTTTTCTACATTCATATGCAGGAAATACATAAATTAACTAAAATAAAAACACAAATACTTATTTCATGTTTTTATTCTCTAACTTTCTTTACATTCCAGTGACCATTTTCTACGGTCTTAGGAAGTACCAAATCGGTGGGATTATACTGTATAACCTTCATATTTAACACATTCCTTTCATAATATTCCAAATAATATGGAAAAATTTACGAATCATTTCAAGTGGATCAAATACATATAAAAATATATACTAGTAACTGATCATCTCTGTTGATGACGTTCTGAACATGTAAGTATTCAATACAACCTTGTGGCAATATACAAATACTACTGTCATTCAAATGAAAGTTAAAGCTGTCTATCTGCAATATTAAGAGTAATTGTCTATTTCAGGGTGGCATTGCTTCGCAGTAACAAATCAAACCTATGATTCTCACATAATGTAAAACTTTAATTCAATAATTGATGATGACTCAATCCTTGTCACTCTTTAAGCTCGTGATAAAGAAACTAGTATTATTATATTAATTGCATGATTATAATGTAGTACAAGTGGCCAAGAAATAATTGCCATACCTCTTCGCTTTCATTTTTGCGTTTCTTTTTTTTCTTACGTCCCTTTTTATCATCGCTACGAGCTTTCCTTTTCTTTCCTTTCTTTTTTTTACGTGTGTCTTCTGGGGAATAATCATCATCCTCCTAAAAAAAATTAAGAAAACGATACTGTGAGGACATACAAAAAAATACGGAGTCAATGTAGGAGATTGAAAATTTCATGAAAAATAATGACAGACTGTCAGCACTCGTACCTTCGGCGGACCGTCGTCCGAGTCTCCTGAATTATCCGGCTGGCCATCTCCGTCTTCTAATTCATCCTCGCCTAAAATAAAAAAAATTAAAAAAATGTTGAAAAATTCGCACTCAAATCGAAATTGTACACGATTGTATAAAAACATTGGCATTTCGAGGTTAGACCTGTATTTGCTATTACCGGCAAATGAAATTCGCGGTTATCATTGCTAATCTCTTTGTTTGTCGGCGTCCATTTTGTTAAGGAAGTAATGAAGGGTACGAGCATGGTACTATTCTGTCAAAACACTATTTAAAGGTATTTATAGATCATTTAAATTATATCAAAAATAAAAACAAAACATAACGTCATCTTGAGTGACGGGGAATCGTTAGCTCGCAATTGCAGGGTCGTTCAGAGGGTTGTATTGGGGTAAGTGATAATTTGTAATTTTTAATTGCCAATATCGGAAGTAAACACATGATACCGCTATTCGGCTTGGCCTATGACATGCTACTGTGATTTTTTATTTCACACATTACCTGCCAAAGACTCGTCAACTTCTTCATCGGATGCCATTTATGATCACAACCAATCGGAATTCAATAAATATTCTGGGATTTATCTCACTTATTCGTTAAATGGTTACTTTTTGGGGAGAAATTAAATTACAAAAGCGGTACCCGCCGACATGGGTAGCTTCGCGCACGAATGGAGTCACTAGGGCTACCAACAAAATATAATAAAATTCAAAGTTTCTTTCTAAAATACATATTTTTTTAAATATTGTGTATACATAATATACATCTACCGCCGCGTATCAGTCTGGGTATACATGAACATAATATTATTATAACTCAATAAAAAAAATTAAGCCCAATGAGATTTTCATGATTAAAAATAGTTATATCACTTTTTAATTGTAGCTCGCGACATATTGCTATTATCTCTTCCTTTAATATTGTATCGAAAAATGAATTCTCATTAGTAGGTACTTACCTAGTAGGTAATATAATTAAACCAGAAACCTACTTTTTTTAGTAAGCTAATAGTAGGTAGTATTTTTATAAATTTAGCAGTTAGGTAGGTTTTTATTTATTTTCGTTGTTTTTTATCAGGAATTATTATTTGTACTCATTTCCCACAGAAATACATAAAATAGTATGAAGGCATAGTTTGTATTGCGAGGACATTATTGTGTACAATTGTACATAGTAAATAAAGTACCTAGGTGAGTATACCCTACATACTTACTTATATATTTAACACATTTTATCATTTATCGTTATGGACCCAACAATTTTTGAAATTGGTGAATATGACTTCTTTGACAAAGACTGAAATCTTATTAAATAAATCGTGACTCATTTGTGCAAAATATTTTTATGCCTTTTTATATTACTCACCCCGATAAGTAGGAAGCGAAAAAGATAGAGAGAACGATTAGCTTACTAGTCTTCTGGTAACCTCATATTTCTATCATCTCTAAAGATTGAGCTTGGCTGACGGACTTGCAATTATTTCTTTTTGAATAGTTTATAGGTATTGAAGTTTGTTATTATAATTATTATATCTATCAAATTTTGTATTGAAATTCCATTAAGCACCCTCAGCTAACATCTTAAATTATAACATATCTCTATGCTACAATTTGTGAGCAGATATGGAAAAAAATATATCGACTTATTTATATTTAGGTTGTAATAATAAATAATAATCTATCAATTGTGTAGCAATATAAAAGCTATTCCTTGTTCTGGCCAGTTTTTATAACGTTGAGTCTTGGCAACACTGAATTTTTGTCCGTCTGTCATTTTTATCAATGTTACAGCTTCAGTTTTGAGCATAATTTTAGTGTTGTTATGAATTTGCTGTATTATTTTAGTTAATTGTTACGAGCACCAATTATGAAATAATTAGATAAACTATTCATTATATGACATGAACTCTCTCGTTGCGGACTATGGGACGTCTTCAGGAGAGTCTGAAAGCGACAAATCTGATCTAGATGATAGCTCATCAGATGACGCGTTTGTATTTTGTCCTTATTAAAATGCCGTTGCTAAAGAATTATTGAATTAATTTGTGTAGTTTAACAAAGTTTGTACACTTTCAGTCAAGACAATGTCCAAATAGCCAAACTGCCAAAACCTGATTTCGACGGTTCTTCTTCGAAAAAGTCTGTATTCTCCAACCCATTCGTGGAAGCTGAGAATGCCAAGAAAGCAATTTTGGAAAAGCATGTTAAAATGGTACAGGTTGACTTGTTTTCATTTTTGTTTATATTTATATATTAGTGATATGAGGCAAAACTTATTTAACAGTTTGATGCTTCGCCATTTTAGAGTTTTTGATTTATTAGATTATTTCTGCTGTTTTATGAATAAATTGCATGCACCACCATTAATTCAACAAGTAAATCAATATTATTCGATAAAAAACAAAAGGATACAAGAAATCTTTGTGTGATAAATATTATCATTAACACTTCAGCTGCTGACGGAATAATTTTGTATATCTGCCGTCAATGCATCAACATTTAAATCTATGAAAATAAATGGTACGAGCTCAGTTTTATGATCAGAACTTTCAACTTATGGCAAGGTCAATATCAAACGTAGTTGTTAAAACATTAACATTTGAGAACTTTTCTTCTAGAGTTGATCACAAATGACTAGTTTTTGATTTCTGTGTTACAAAAATATTAAGTGTAATGGCAATATTTAAAATTTTTCTTTAGACTGTCTTTTCTTCTTAACTGACTTTAAAATTGCTCTTAAGATTGCCTTGAGTGACTTAAAAATATCAGGCGCATTGGGTAGCTTTTCACAAAAAGGGAAACTAACTAGATACCTTAAAACTGCTGGAACCAAAATATTATTTCTTCTTTTTTAAAAAAAATGAAACAATGCCTCTCCACCAAGAATTGGCAGCTAACACCTAAAAAGTGATTTATTCTTCTCTCGGTGGATGTACTTTGTATAATAGATGGAGTTTGTACTTGTATCTCTTTGATTTTTACCTCTTCGATTTATGTAGTAACTATTCAAGATCTCTAATGCTTCAATTTATTGTATCTTACTATCGTGAAGTACATTGGCTTTGAATATGTAGGTTCCAACCAAAGATAAAGTGGAAATGATCAACGGGAAAAAAATATGCTGGAATTATCGCAAAGGAAGATGCCGATTTGGACACAATTGCACTTTTGCCCATGATTCTGATCTGCACAAGAGCAAAGAAGAAGTTGATCTCGAGAATCAGGCAAGAATTTTCATCACTATTGTAAATATTGCCTATAAGAAAATAGACGAAATAATTGAACACCATAAACCAGTGTTCAATGCTTTGTTGGACATAATTCCCATCAACATCATAGTCACGATGTAATGACAAAACGTCTATCTATACACATCATAGGTATTTCCCTATATTTTGTCACGACTCCTATAGACATTGTTGATTTCCATTGATGTATTATATAGTTTGCATTCTTGTGTCTCAGTGTATGTACATCTTGACGTTGATGAGGGTAAAAATAAAGTTTATTTTGTAAATTCAATATAGACTTAGATCCACATTTTATCGACTAAAAATACATTATATATTGAATGTTTTCCCGCATTTATTGTTATTCATTTATCTTATCTATCGCTTAAGTATTATGGTAATTATAAATTTTACACCAACTGACCATTTTTCTTGAAATTTTAATATCTTGTACAATTCTTAACTTGGGAACACGCCATGCCGTGTTGGTAATCACTTGACAATTCAAAACTGTTGCACAGAGCACACTACTGACTGGTCGCATCATGAATTTGCACCTAAAAAACTTGTAATGAAGAAAATTAAGACTACATGAGAAAGTAAAAATAATTCATAGAGTTGAAAGATTTCCTGGAGAAAAGCATGTTGACATGCAACGAACCTTCAGAGGAGTGTATTTGATCCAATTAAAACAAAAGCTATATTGCCTTATATTATAAAAAACTAGTGAGTACCCGGCATACGTTGCAATGCCATTCAAAGAAAGAAAGGGTTTGTGTTTGAATTCTGTTTATTGAAGTGCTTTTGGATTAGAAGTCTGCACCGGCCGAAATTTCATAAAAATACCCGGTCCGAGCTCCTCTTTAGGCCCGGCCCGAGCCCGAGTCTCAATATCACAGTTGTTACCCGAACCCGACCTGAAACCCAAATTTATTTTTCTCATCCCGAAAAAAGCCCAATTTATTTTTTAATATAGTATTTTATAATATATTAATAAGTATTTATAATTTATAAAATAGTATTTTTTAATATAACTATATATATTATTGTTTCCATATTTCCAACGATATTCATAGCACATGTGAAATTCATTATTTAAGTTATGAAAACTATTGCCTTATGGCTGACTCATTACCTGAACACAGTACGAAATATTTTTCTTAAATTCCTTACCCGGGCCAGGCCCGAGCCCTAATCTGAATTGTCTTTACTCACCCGAGCCCGGGCCCGTGCAGATCTCTATATTGGATAAACAATATTTTTTGTTTTTCCGTCTGGTCCAGAGATGTCGTTAATGGTACGCATTTGATTTTTTTGTGTTCGAAGAGATGGATGTCTGTGATCTCTAAAATTCCTTCCCATCCATCCAATCTTAAAAAACTGTACATAGCTAGAATGATTCGATTTTGAAATTGTTTCTTTCTGTACTGAGCCAAGGTTATTAAATACCTTTATTTATGTTAAGGACACAAATTAATATGAACCAAAACACTCAGTTTGTAATATTCTATATTTTCATCTTCCTATTCTTACTTTCCTTAGGTACAATCTACACTGTTATGCGAAAGTTCGGGCCAAGGTATGCAGCAAATTCAGACCAGTGGATTTCATCAAGGCCAACCGCCAGAAGAATTGGTACCTTTAGATCCAGAAGAAGAATGGGAGGGTCGTCAACAAAACAAGAAAAAGAGACCTGGACTATCTTCCAATATAGTGCCTGGTAAAAAGGTCATGAAATTGTACAAAAAACAGAAATCTAAAGACTTAAAATAGTAATAATTAATGTTATTAAAATTTGTTGTGTTAAAACTAATAGGGAATAAAATTAATTATCATTAGGTAGTTTTTTCTTCTAATACTGTCAATGCTGCGTCACTTATATTGCAGTGCACAGAAAAAAAGGTTTTATCAACCCATCGAGTCTGACAGCGTCGAATTAACTGGAGTGTCAATTTCTACCTTCCTGATTAAAAAAGATTTATATTAATTTATTTTTATACAGTTCAACATGTTTACTCTAATTCTCTATATACAGGACCAATTCAACATTAATATGAAAATTGACTTTTATATTTCAATGATATTAATCTATAATACCAAATATCTAATAATCTATAAGTCCAAATGCGATTAGTTAAATACTAGTCTTTTCCTAGCCCTCTTCTATTCTTCGAGCGAATGACTTACAACAATTTCTGTAAAGATTCCCCATTAAGAGTCCATGTGATCCACATTTGTAGCTGAAATGCTTCAAAAAATTACTTGAATATCACCAAGTCATCAGCACATTGACAGACAATAAATCGCACCAGAGTACATTTCTTAATCAGCTGTGTGTGTCGATGTGTCTTGCGGAAAACTCTGGAAGTCTTCGGCATTAGATTATAGGAAAACTACAAATTTAATAATGCTGGAAAGAGAGGGTCAAATAAAACAAATATATCTCTGAGAAAAGCATGTTTATTTTGTGACGACAATAATTTATCGGTGACATCGATTATTAGTTTTAAATTCATCTATAAAACTAAATTGCTATTGCAACTATTGATGTTCAATTAGGTACTCGACATATTTTTCCCCACTACTTTTTAAACCAAGTATAGATAAGTACTGTTGTTATGCCAGTGCTACGCAATACAACTCCTATGTACAAAATAAAACAGTACACTGAATGATTGATCTACTAGGACACATTTTCATTAAGGGCATATCACATTAATAGCTAGTAAATAATAATTTAAGTTAAATGTGAAAAGTCGACCAATAATAAAGACACGAGTCAAATGAGCTAGAAATATTTCTGTAAAAGAATACTCAACTATGTATGTTAAAAAGAATATTCTTTATTTATATTTGATTACATGCGGCAATAATACAGAAACAACAAAATTCATTGAGGAATGCAATCTTGCATGATTGACTATTGATTTATTATGCTCAGTGATATATTTTTATACTATTTCATAGCAATTTTACATTGACAAAATATTATGCAACGTTTTAAAAAATAAGAGAACTAAACAAGATATACAGATTCATATAATGCATAGTATTATGACAATAATTGTATGTAAATGTTCTTTTTTATGAGATTTTAATATACTCCTAAGACTGCATTTGAGATCTATTATTTTTTTAATCAAAATAATTGATATTCCTGATATTTTTGTCAGTAATAAGTTCAGAAATTTATCAAACAGTAAAACAAATGTCATTTATACAATTGACGATCTATGGTGAGAAACTGAAACCCACCTGACGATTAATTTGAATGTGCACTGTACGAACATTTGAATAATAATTAGCACAGTAGAAAGAAAACAATTTTAAATAAAGAGCATTTTTGCTATGTAAATTTACTACATCTAATTCCAAAAATGTTGGTAACAATCAATAGTCTATACAATTTTTCAAATATAAATATCTTTGTAATAATAAATCACCGCAGGTACCTCTCATCTGATATAGGAAGATTACTTCAATCAGTTACATTTAATATATACACATTATGGAGTGCGAAAGAGAGTCAGAATTAAAAAGATTTATACCCATAAATTTCTTTGCTAAAAAATTGTCGAATGAATAAGGCGAGGCTTATATAACATGCAAAAATACAATCACACAGAAAATTGGTCAAACAAATGAGAAATATCATTGAAAACATTTGATTATTACACTTATAAATCAAATATTTACACTTTGTAATAAGATTAATACAAAATTTACAAATTACATGAGGTGCAGTCAATATTATACAATTTAAATAATTCATTTCAGATGTTCAAAAGAGAAAATAATCTCCAATATTTTTAAATTATATTAAGTACTTCTGCAGGAACAAATAAGCCGTGACATACACCACTTCTCAGAATATTTGTAAATTCATTATGTTCATTAAAAATTACTGTTATATTGGCTGACTAGTGATAAGTAAACAGTATGTGTGTTATATAAAAATAGTTTACCAACGCTCCACAACAAGGCTGCCGTCATGAAAATAGGTACAATTTTTATTATTTGAAATCAAATAGTTGTCCCGGAAAAACACAAAAATTTTCACACGAGAAAAAATCACAATGTCATATTAAATCAACCACTGAAAGCCGGTTTATAATTGGAATGGATTATGCGACTGTAGATCAAGCATCCATCAATTCATAGTGGACGCTTGCCATTGAATTTTGATGCAATATATAGTCTTAATTCATATATAACAATCTTAAATAGCATATCTCTCCGCTCGATCTTTTATAGCATAATGTGGTCCAATTTTAAAACTGTGTGTCAGGGGTCTGGGAACTGGTGTAAATTACCCCAAATGGTGTATAAATGAATATATCGGGGAGGGGGGGACCTGACGACAGGTCAATAAACTTAGTAATTCAAATTCTTTTAGTTTTCTGTTGAGATATTCAAGGTTTTTTTGCTCTGTCCGAGGGGTAATAGAATTGAAAACATATTTATTTTTGAATACTGACAAAGGTTCCCCGACCCCTGGTATAAATAATCAATAAATAGTATAAGAGAATGTAACGAGAATATGTTTAAATTACCTTGATATGTAATAAATAACTCATTATATTTGATGACAGTTATAAGAATTGGTGCAGTATGAATGCAAGTATGAATAAACAGATAATCTGACAAAAAAATGTGTTGAGGTTAATCAATTCCGTCCGTTGCAAACGCTCACTCCGTTTTCTTTTGTGGGTGAGAGTTTGTTGCATAGACTCCCGTTTGTTTTTGTTTCAGCTGAATGACCATTTGAATTCTGCTCTCGGAAATTGCCTGGAGAAGTTGAATTCCCATTGACAAGATTTTCACCGTTAACATTAGGTGTAGATTTCACTGCAAAGAAAGAATGTCATATCATTTTAATAATAGTTTTTAATGCAAGTATTGATTATTTTCAAATAAATTTGATTAACATCCTCACTATGTAACAAGATCTAGAACTAATACTAGCAGACATGTTTTGCAGATTTTACATCCAAAATTGAACGTAACCTCACTTTAAAAATGAATATAACATTGTCTGTTGAGTGAACAAAAACAAAAATAAGTAAAAGGAGTTGTGACATAAGTTTTTGTTCCCTTAATATACGTGCACAAAGCTACAAGCTGGTTTCTTCTTGAATGTGAATTTTAAACAAAAACTCTAATAAAATAAATTTAAAATTATTACAATAAAAATCTTCCTACCACCACTTTTATTTAGCGAGTTGTGTATAATTCCATTCTTTTTAGTCCCATTTTCACCGTTTGTCATCTTGTTAAGTGAAAGATTCAATATATCGCCAAGATTCTTCCCACCGTTAAAACTTGAATTTGATGAGGGTTTGGCATCTTTTTTTTCTGAAAGAATAAATATTAGAATTAAATCAAGCAGGACAATTAAACCGAGAACTAGGATATCACTTATAACTTTAAAGTACATCATAGCAGTTTAACTAACATCAAACGATAATAGACAACAATTGGCGAAATTAGCCAATAAAAACAGATATTGTAATATGAAACAAAAGAAGTATTAAGAGACAAAAAAGTAAGTTAACTATTATTGCACTCAAATGTCAGAAGTCGAATCAGTGGCAGAAGTACAGTAGTTGGTTAACAGGAATAACCAATTTGTGTAATATTAAAATCATATTCCTAAGCCAAATAAACAAACTATGTTTTAGATTGTTTCGAGTCTGTTCACGGGCATTAATTAAACGAAACTTCCAAACAAACACAAATAACGTGTTATGATCAATTTACAAAATGATGACTTAATAAAAATAAAGAGTTAAATTATTTGATCTTGATCGTTAATTGACCGACAACTGCTTTACAAGCTAGTGTTACAATATGGAACAACCTTCAAACATTCCATTGGTGATCCGGTCTTGACCAAATTGATTTTCTTTCCAGTCTGCTTTCAAAGACAGGTTGAACATTGAATACTTGGGTTCTCCTGTAACTTCTTTTTCAATTTTCAAAAAATTTGGCAAAAGTTCAAGAAGTTGTGCCTTCTCGTGAGCGCTATAAGTTTCTAGTAGCATTAGGCCCTCGCATCTGAAAATAAGTACGGTTTCATTCATTTTGCTGTCATACCATTCAGCATCTTTCCTACTTGAGGATAACAAGATATTATTCAAAAGTTACATTGTGTGAATTGTTCCCAATTAGAATGGATTATTTTAACATATTGTCGATAACTTTATTTTGGGTAGTTTTCACTTGGATTATTTAATTACAAAATTCTCATTATATTATATTATCTTGCATGTAATGTATACAAGGATGACGATTATTTTGACAGCGCCGAAATGTCTTAAGATGAAGTATGTTAAACCAATATAACTGTAAACCTATTCTATGAAAAAGCTGATTTAGCTGCAGTGGGAATTAAATATTGGAAACTAATCGAGTCATAAATTGAATTATTCATGGTTTGAGCGTGGTCAGTTCACTTACTCGGATCAATTCATCCCTTTGGTGGTGAACTAACCTATTCCACATTAGTGAAATACTGAGATATGATAAATGTGTTTTTAATGTTAACTTCCTCACGATACTCTATAATCTTTTCACACTACTCATTGAATGGAGGCGAACAGTTCTAAGCTGCATGGATCTCTTTACAAATGTGGGAAGTGTGTTTGATTCTTAAGAGGATTTAGTGACACCTGTTTTTCAGATAAGCTTTTATTTGCTTTACACCGTGACTAAATTAGGATTTATTGTAGGTAACCGAGATTTGATGTCGAAGATAAAATCGTAGAACAAAGTATTTTTAAGAAAGTTATCGATATGGAATTTGCAATTTCAATAAAGTCGAAATTGACAAGTAGTGGAATAACTACGTTATCAACTTTATATTCATTAGTTCATTCTGTAAACCACCTGTTGATGTGGCAACGAGGTAAGCACTTACTAGCAATGTTTAATGAATCAAAATTAGTTATTTCAAGCAGTTAAGTTAAGTGATTAAAAAATTACCTCGAGTGACAAGGTTTTGTGTAAATGTCCAATTGGTAATATTGGTTGTTGATAATGAAACATCTTCGCTTCTTGTAAATAGTAAAGTGGGAGTCATCCTTTTGGGTCTCCATGTTATTGTAATCCCTGTGCGTTAGCTGGGTCTTCACTTCTACGGACTGGCCATACAGCTGCCGTCGTCTGATGGTATGAATATATGACCAGTGATTGTTTTGACCCCTCTTCCGCAGTCGAGCTTGCATCAAATTGGCAGACTGTAGATAGTTATGGACGACATCGAAGTCTTGGAACGGCGGGAATTCAGAATCTGCAGGGAGAGGTCCCGTGACCAGGAACTTGAGTTTCCTGGAGTTACACAGAAGTCTGTCACCGGTGTCTAATCCTACTTTTTGACATACGCAGGCTATCATGCGCTTTATCTTCGATTCGAAATCTGTCGAGTTGTCAATAACATCAAAGTAGGGATGCCCGATCCATGATGCCGCAGCTTTGAGATCTAATTCACGGGCAAGTTCGACACCCTCCGATCGACATGCGTGGTCCTGAAATATAATAATTGATTTTATCAGCATCTTGTTAAAATTGAAATATTCAAAAAAAAAATATTATGAATCACAAAAAAACAAATTAATGAAGTCATGCAGCCAACTGTCACGTACTTTTAAGTTTTCAACCTCTTTATGTCTTTTTTATTGTACATCGATTTTACATTTTTTATTTATTTATGTAATGAATCCTGATGACTAATATGTCCAATGTCATTTCTATTTCAGAAAAGAGATTATAGCCATATGCATTACAATATGATGAGAAACTTTTAAGACGGATAAGAAATAAACAGGGTTACAGGAAAATACGACATTCAGTTATATTAAACAAAATTATGAAAGAGGTTTTGAGTATATTTAATAAAATTAAATTATAAGATAGTGTGATTGTACGAGTGAATTCAGTGAGATATGTGTAATGTGAGATTGTATTTCATAGACGCAATTGTCACTTTAGTAATAATTAAAATCATATTTAAATATTCTTTACCTCAGTTTCATAAAAATTCTCCGCTCCGTTAGCAGCAGACACCATATGAACAATATGGTTGTATCGGGTATCTCGGAGGTCAACGTTATTCCAATTATTGCCTGACATCATACGTTCCCATTGTTCAATTGATATAACTGTAAAAAAATATTAAAAAGATTAAAAATCTTATATATGACAGTCCAGAGAACTCTGTAGACACTTTTTTACTAATCACATAAGGTATCAAATTTTCTCATGACCTAAGTGTCGCGTTCGCGGTTTATGATAAAATAAAATGTTATGCAGTGGACACACAGTTCCAACATACTAGCTACTTTAGACATTCAATATTTCAATTTCAATACCGTCATCTATGACGGGTACTTTTATACTAGTACATAAATGATTATGTATTAAAAGGACACAGAAAAATGTTAAGTATGCACTTACATGCACTTGCGTCCATGGCACCTCGGTCGCATATGATTAGACAGTCTTTCCGACATGATTTACCCAGTTCGAAAAAGGTATTTTCAATCTGAATCATAGTCCTCAGCAGGTTTTCTTGAAAACTGAATGCTGGAAAAATAAAAATGGTTATAAGAACAATTCTTACAAATATATACATTATAAGCCAATTACTATAGATACTATGAGATAACATGAAGTATTACATATAAAAACATTCCTAATATAAATATGGCTCCAGGTATGAAATTTGCAAGGCATGAATAAAATAATTTTTATGGACACTGAACGAGATTTCTACAGGCGGTGAGGGAAATTAATTTTACAATAAAATTACTATGAATTCATGAGAAACTACAATACATACAGGTAAAAATCGATAATACAAAAAAAAAATGCGAACCAACTGATTGATCTGTCGGTAAATATATTTAGTTTATTCAGTAAAAAATAAAATATGTAGGTAAATCTGATACGAAGAATATTAGGATTAATACAATTTCATGCTGGCAACATTTTCTTGATGCATCAGAAAGATTATCATTAAGATAAATATTATTTAAAAAAAAAGAGCAGCACATTGTTGACCGCAATCAAAGCACACTGTAATCTGAAGAAAGCAAACGGCCATACAATTATCATCACTGAAAATATTTATGTTATAGTAACAACTGTATTTATCTGTATCTATGTAAAAACATTATAATTTCACCCTAGAAATATGTGCATCAATTACGCACTTTAATTGAGGGTGGATAGTTACTAATAATGGTGCTGCATAGCGCACACTGACTCATTTACCATGAAATATAAAAGATAAAATTAAAAACATAGCTCTAAATAATATCGAACCAGTTGAGAGTCCTTGTTTGAATGTCAAGACAAGCATTTCCACAATACTGCAGGGGATATGGATATGATTTTTGATCCAAGGTCTTAAGAAACATAATTCGAATTATAATAGAAACAGTTTTTTAATGTAAAATCCCTATATATTCCCAATTTTTAACTTACTGCAAGCAAGGATTAAAGTTAACGTATTATTTGTTTCAAAAAAACATGTAAAAAAACATTTTTCTTAAAATCTATTTAGACAAAGTTTTGGCCCTGTTCATTGACGTAAATAATCTGGGTTCCAATTTATTATTATTTTATTACTTAAAGAATACAACCCTGAGAAATCAACTAAAATAGAATAATAAGAGGAGTTTTATTTTGTAAACAGACAAAAACGTTTTGTTCTTCATGCCAGAAGAAAACAATAATAACAACATGCTAGGGACTGTTTGCTGGGCGAAAACAATTTTCCGCGCCCGCAGATTCCATACAACGCGTAACCAATGAACAGTCATGAAAATAGCTTTACGTCATAGATACAATATTATGGAACTAAGTATCATAGATATACTTAATTGTTTATGCTTCATGTTATAAACAAATAAAACGTTTATTCGTGATTATAACGTCACTTGAATAATGAAAATAATAATACAAGGAGAAGTTTACAAACCGTATGCCGCCCACAGATAATTTAATAACAAAATTATATGAAAAAAATCCAGGTGGCTCTCGAAACTAAATTTAGAAGTATAAAAAAAACAATGAAAAGTTTTCAATTTTTTTTTAAATGGCGAAGATGGATCGATCCAAATATAATGTAGGCGGCGTCGCGATTTTTTAAAAAGGCGATATAAAAAAGTTGCAATAAAAAATAAACTATTCTGGTATCATTTCCGGTTACAAGCTTGCATACTTGAATAAATACATAGAGTACAATTTTTTTTACAGAAGATCAGTGTAATGTAGTAAGGGTCAATAATTTAAATGACAAGTTTCTATTCACAAATCTGTGGGGTTTTCAGTATCTGTGGTCGGTCAAAAATACGAGTGTATTATAATTATATAATATACTCACACTAAATGTTACAAACAATGTATAATTGATGAACAATCTACAAAATAAAAATATTTCATTATATAAATGACTTTAAAGTATGCTTCGCGAACTGCGAGAATTACACGAGAAGCGATATCATTTCTTTTTTTTTATAAGTTACGCAATATATTGAAATCTCGCGTGTTTAATTAACCACGCAGATAAAAATCGAATACAATGATCCATGTATATGGTACTCGATAGTTCAAAATTTAAGTCGAATGGAGTTAATTATTTTGTACTAGAGACCAGTGCAAAATAATAAAAATCTATCGACGGCATGATGAAACCAATATTCATGTATCAAATCATCAGCGGCGAATCGATCTTGTTCCGTATTCTTTGGTATACTCGGTGGGCTATTATATTGTATATATTGATTGATGGGTTTTTTTTATCAAACGAAAACAATGCAACGGTTATTATTTATTAACTGTCACGTGTTCGTAAAACACCGACTATATAAGCGACCGAAAGGAAAAACGATTACTTCATAGAATACCGAAAAGTTATACATGAAAATATTATTCAAAATCATTTGAAGATTTTTCACAAAATGGATAGCGTGGAGATGTAACAATGTTTACAAAAATAATAAAGCTTTGGCACATAATGCAGACCAGGGATGGACAAGTTACCTGTTCGATTTTTTAGTTGTTCAATTATTTGCAAGCCGGTGTAATTACAATAAAATCAATAAATAAAATAATAAATAATTAAAAATTGTTTAAGTTTGAAATATTTTTAAAGTCTTCCATTTCCTAGTCATATTGATGGCGATTTAAGATAGTTTTCATTTTGGGATGAGAATTGGGAATTCGGTCGGCATCGAGCACACGTGGTTCTACAATCTACATGTTGGCCGGCGCGTTGGTATAGATTTTAAAGTTTAAAATTGATTCTTCTATATTATATATGCAGGAATGTCGAGTTAAATAATTGTTTAATGTACTAGGTCACAGTCGATTCACTCTCCGCTTTGGCGAATACTACCAAATTTGACATGCGGCAAAATAGTATTAGATACATTCATGAGTGGAAACTACGGGAAGTGTTTTCTTATTTCTCGTATTATTCTTGGAGATATTCCAAAATCACCACGAGGTGATTTGAAAACGGATAAATTTTAAGTTTTTAGCATTCATATTTCGCGGTTTGATTTCGCTCTGCTATGCTGGTGAGAGGTTTGCTAAATTTTGAATACATTTTGAGAAGCGATCGTTTGAAAGTAAGAATGAATCGGGTCGCGCTCGTTTATGAAACAGAAATACAATTAAAAATATGCCGAAGCTTGCCAAAACAACTGAGTAAAATCCCTATGTCTTTATATCACATCAGAAAGCTTCTTGGCTAACTATCAACTTTCGCAAAACGGTTAGCGTTGAAGCGGTGCAAAAAAAAAAAAAAACTCGACGAGTGCTGGCTAAAGATAACATCGGCGTGATTTTCGAATAATAATCGGTGATAATATTTAGGACAAAATCAAGGACATCTCAATGCTACGAACAGCCTTTTTACGCCGGTAACAGTTTCTGAGTTCATTGTTGCGAACTGTTCACAATATTAAATGTGACGGGTTTGTGCAGGCACGTGAATTGGCAATTCATTAAAATAAACAAGAAATATTGACACGTGACCTTCGTCCGTAATGGAGGAAAGACTGCAAAACAATCACATGAGCTGCTAACGAGCACTTATCAATTTGTCATGTTCAATGAAGACTTTCGATGTATTCAATTCGAACGAATTCATTCACATGGTAATTTTCAAATAAACAAATTGACACTCATCTGTTTTTTCAAAGTTTTTTAGGTCAAAAAGATGTGACTTATCCCTCGATAGAAGCATTGTATAAATAATAGCCATTTCAATTTGCAAATTCCTTAAGAGATTTGGGCGATTTTTAATTCATCTTTATATTACATTTCTAACAATTATGTAAAACTGTTTTATTATATCAAGAAAATTGATGCCCAATTACCAAGAAATTTTTACAATGGATACAATCATTATAATATATTGTCTCACTAAAAAAAAATTAAAACTTTATCAACTCGCCATAGATATATCTTTTTTGCTAACCAAATAAAAGTTTTGGAGTGAGATTCCTAGCATTTAGTATATCTCTCTACACTAAGCTGTCATTTTAAGGTCCATTAAGGAAAATTTTCATATGTAGGTATTTAATTTGATTACGCATATGGTATTTCCGTGTTTAGATAACCTCTTAAAAAGTAAGCATGCAACATTGAGACATATTACGTATCGCTAAATTGACTATCTCAAAATTATTAACGCTTCGATACCTGCTGCGTATCTCGCCGGAATAAGTAACCGACTATTACTTGTTTTCATGAACTAACTTGCAAAATCTAGATTCATTAACACTTTTGTGCACGAGATGGGCAGGTACAAGGTAGGTTAATCAGTACAAAAACAAACTTTACCGAATCATGACAATTCACGAGGAAGTAGTACCTATAATTAATCATTCTTGCAATGAAAAATGTCAATTATTAACGTATATTATACTCACTCAGTCTGTGTACATATTGATTTATTGACCATTTTCAAAAAAACGCTCAGCCTCAAATTTGAAGAACCAAAACTGTACAAAAATGTAATGTCTAGCATAATATCAATATTTATTTCAACATTGCTAATGCTAATTTAAATACTGTCTAAATCAAACCAACCGTTGGGAATACGATCGATAAAGTACTTATAAAATACGACGAGCCTTTAAAACAAGATATAAATTAAAATACTTGCTTTCTACAAACTACCTTGATGTAATAATATTATCTATAAAAAGATTATGGATTAGGATTTCGTACTATGGGATATCTAGGTCGAGTGATTTTTAAAGGGATAGTAATGTTAATAAGTGGCGACGCACACAATTTAGTTACAAAACATACGCAATAATATCGAGATTAAACATCAAACCAAATTTAAAATGGCAGACCGAATCGTGTCGGTAGAAAATAAACAGCGCATGAAAAAAATTTCCACGTGTTTTTCAAAACGGAAAATGGCTGACATGATAATTATGTTGCTATTTTATTGACACTAATCGGCAGTTGTTAGTGAAATACGTTTATAATTTATTAATAATGCAAAAACTGACAGTGGACAAAGTGCTGTTATCACACAAGTAGCTAAGTCTTGGTGGCTACTTCAGTTAACGGGGCAAATGCTTTGCGATACATCCTTACCATTCATGAATCACTGACATCGCAAGGTTTAAAAATAGGTGCATATATATTTTTAAGGAACACCTGTCACAGATGGCATTATGACAAGACCCACAATATTAGAAAAGGTATTCAAATCGGAAAAACAGTTTATGGGATATAAACACGATCTTTAAGCATCGAATGTGTACATTTTAAATGATTATTACCGATTAGTAATGCATTTACTTTGGTTTTTTAGTTGAAATCGCAATACAATGTGGATACAGAAAAAGCAATAAAACAAGGTAGTTTATTGAAGCGTATCGCACCAAATGTACTTTGACTGTAATATTCAGATGAGGAAATAGAATTTTTCGAAAGTATCAATAAATACTCGACATGCGGTTACGCGATAATGAAACGAAAGGAAAATAATCTACAGTAGGGTTTTTGTTGGTGTAATACGCACTTATTTGAAATACGTTTTGATTACGCGTATGCAAAATGAATGACAATCTACGATTTCAACCTCGCCTTTGAGATAGCTACATTCGCGCGGAATAGTTTTAATTTATAAGGCTTGATCTCGAATAATTAAATGAGGTAATAAAACTTGCTGCTCGTCATTCTTTCAACTTTCATCGTTGTCAACTGTTATTGAATCAAGGTGAAGGCTATTGTGATTTTAACTTATACCAGACCTACGTAAACATTTTTATAGACTGTGTGATCAATGATCTGTTTGCGTAACCTGCGATGTCAGTGCTATGAGGGAAGAGTGACGTCAGCATCGCGAATTTCCCGGCGGGGAGCAATCACTCACCCTCGCTGGACCGGGCCGGGCAGACGGCAGAGACGGCGCAGCGCGGACACAGATGGGGCTCTACCCCGGGCTCTCCATTCGACGCCCCTGAAAGACCATACCGGACCGTGTCGCCTTGCAAAAACTGTTGTCATTTCCACACTTTTTATTAAACGATGAAAGAACATCGAAAAGAGGAGTCAAAATCCCATGTTCTCAAAATTTACTTACAACATCACAACAGGCGACGCGAAGAACACATTGAAAACGAAGAACTCGCGATAAAAAAATATGGGAGGGACACTTGTCAAATCATGACTATTGATTCAAAAATAGCATTCAACGTAGAATTTCTGCTCACGTGTTTGTAGAATAAACGTGATTAAACTATCAGAGTTTAAAAGATAAAGCGAGAGAAATATTTTCGTCCTCTCAGCACGAGGAAGAACTTCAATAGATTTTTCCATGCAGCCCAATGCAGGAGTCATTTAAATCTACGGAGGCTGCACACCTGTATCAAATTCTCTACTATTGTTGCCAGGAAAACGTGCTGACCTTTCAGCACACTGAACTGATAAAAATATCGGTCAAGTTCACTTCCCATAAAGAAATACTAATGTACGTGCAATTTTATCAAGTAAGAAAACAGTATTGCCAATAAACTTAACGTTGCGTGCAGGCCGCATAAGATTGTAATAATTTCTGTCGTCAAATTTAATATAGGAATTCGTAAGCTTCGAATGGTCCAAATAGAATTAACGACATAAAAAAAGTAGGCGAATCGAATGAAATTCGACTGAAGTTAACATAGTTTTAACGTTCAAAATTAAATTAATATATATTATGGTTTTCATGTCATATGTACATTATTTATCATTAAAAATAAACAATACTGCATACAATGGGTGTTTAAATCTAATTTAATTCTAACAATGGTTGTTATTTATTACACCGTCATATTATGTATCTTTGTCCATTATGTAAAGATGGAGCCCTAGCGATAGTTAAAAATGTCTTTATCACAAACACATTCTTTCTTGTGGAATACAAATTATCTACATATGACTATAGGTATGAAATTTGTTATATTGCACCGGTGATTTCACAAGCATGTAAGGACGATTCATTATTAAATTAGCGAAGACTTTAAAGATTCAAATACTAAAATTGTAAATAAATAATAGTATAATAAATATTGAAAACAGCTGATCAAGAATACAATAAGAGTCAGAAATGTTTCTGACAAACAAAAAACCAGAACATTTAATGAATTTCAGTTTTATTTACGCTTTCGCGTAAAACGTGAATTTATAAGAAAATTCAACAGATGTTTCCCGAAGTAGCCAACGAATGTGTGAAAGGCAGACCAGAAAATAACAAAAGCGAAAGTCAATTAGAGGCTGGGCAAGTTAAAGTAAAGTCTTCAAGTTTAAAATATTATAATAACAATATCTGAAAAGAATTGATGACATTTTTTTTAATGTTTACAGTCAGTATTTGTTCAGGTATTTCTACACTGTTTTCCCTATACAGGGCTTATAGTTGACGGTATTAGGGTATAATAATAATTGTGAATTGTCGGCGTCCGTGGCGCAGTCGGTAGCGTCGTAGGCTACGGCTACGGATGTCTCAGGTTTAATTCCCGGTGCGGACAGTTTTCATATATTGATATTTCAATCGATTTATGGAATTTCTGTTCGTAGTCTGAGTGTCTGTGTTATCTAAAACTCCCCCCTCACCCACCCATCCGATCCTCACGGGGCGTAGCGAGAGCGATTAGCTAACCACTAGTCCTGTCTTCGAAAAAAGAGGTTGAGCGACAAGCAGTTCTCATAGAAAAATTCTGTTAAGATACGTCCATTAGGAGATCATATGCTCCACATTGGGAGCGGACATGGAAGGAAAAAACAATAATTGTGGATATAAAGACACCCCTAGCAAACAATTAGTCAGGAAAATGATAACTTAACGGACAAAATGATCGGTCAAATTTGTTTCTCATTAAATCCTTCACTTGCTTTTAAACACGTTTTAATCTAATATTCAGCACTCATAAACAATTTTCGAATAATTAATACGTAACGACACAGCTGCGTCAGTTTTGACGAGTGCCGGAAGATGATTAGACTGCACAAAGCCACGCCCAGCCGTGTATTTTGATAGCATAATAAATGCATCTTGTCGCTTATTTTCTCAATAAAAAAAAAGCGTTTAGAAACCTACTTTATTGTATAGCCGACATTCCCTCGCCCGCATTAGTCCGGTATATCGAGATTTCAATGTATTTTTTTTTATATTATGTTACGTTCATAAGTTTAAAGTAACGTTTATTAATGAATGTTGATTGCACTTTGCCGGTGATTAATGATATTTGAGATTGCAAACTACCAAATTACATCACGAGCGATAAGAAGTAATATTACTTCACAATAAAATCACAACTGTGGCATTATTTGGCTCAGCGTACATAATGTTGTGACAAATTTAACAGTGAGAGTGTCATTGGGTCAATTAATCATTTCGTATGAGTAAAGATCTAATAGATTTGTAAAGACGCATATTGAATATAGAGCTGCCATACGGCAATAGAAGTAAATAAAAATGATCCAGCAATGAGTTAGTGGTATTGATAATTGTATCTTACAATATACTGTATGCATTTAGATTTGTTGAATTCAATTTATATATAAATTTGTTATACGAGAAAAGATTATGAGTCGTTACTACATGTTACTATAGAATGGTTTTTTAACCTACGGAGTTTTCTAAACGCAATAAGAAATAGTCCACATATAAGATGGATTGCTATTATAATTTTTATGTAGTGTGCTTGTTGTCAGCCGTGGCCAGTAGTCGGCCTTTTTGAGCTTAAAACTTAAATAATAGTGGATATAATTTAAGACATCGACTGAGGGTGCTTGATGGAATTTCAATATCAATTTTGAATTATTGAGATTTTGTACACTTCCATGTATTTTGTAACTAACGACTCGGGTTTCGCCTTTCGGCATCTTCAGGCATTCGAGCGCACGAATGTCTGAAGATGCCGAAAGGCGAAACCCGGGTCGTTAGTGACAAAATACATGTAAGTGTACAAAATCTCAATAATTCAAAATAGTGGATATATTTAAAAAAAAAACAGATTTTTTCAAATTCGTGTAGGTAGTCTTGCCACTTGCCAATGTATATCTGCACTATACTGACCTATATGATGCAAAACGCAATTAAAAAAAGCACATTTTTATTTCGCAAGTTCGTGTTGTATGGGGATCGCTAACGAAATATGCTTTATATTGACATGCTTTGCATCATTATGTTTTTTATTGTTCTGTCTACTATCAGTAGATTATTTCGCGATATTCATGAAGTTTCATAGTGATGGCCGAACACTGGGAAACGAAAGGCCGACCACTGGGACAATTGGCATTTTTTTGTAAACTTCTATTATTTTATGCTTGGTACAATATCAACTATTTTTTTAAGTTGGTTACATTGCTTAATCCCTGTTTAATGGAATAACAGCGAAAAAATATGTATCTATCAATGATTGACTCAAAATCCCTTTTGAAAGTACACCTGTCGCTTCTGGCTGAGCACTGGCGAAACGACCCTATCTACCCGAAAACAAATAATAATGTGAACAATTAAAACAAAAAATTGTAAAGAGGGTGTGTGAAGCGATAATTACTGTGCAAAGAGCGACAGAGAAATTAATACCACCCTCATAAGCTTATTTGTATATTCAAATACATTGCACGGATTAAATAACGATGATGTTACAATATAGTGGATTTAAACATCATGTCAGTGATATGCCTATAATTACATTAAAAGTCACGAAAGTTGTGGGAAAAATAGACACAACGAAATCTGACATAGGGGTCCGAAATTGCTTCAAGTTTTGCGAACAGTCGATATATTTTAAATTTGCACTGATTTGCGTGGTATCAGGTGTACGGATCGATGTACCTAGCGTGGCCGTTAAGTCGTTAAGAGCGTAACAATATTTCGGTATTTTTTATAAGATAAATAAATATATTGACTTAGTATCCAAATACATATGAGTAAACATAAATCGATGGCGGTTTTTCCATAATCAGAATGATTTAAATGATCCAACGTTATTGATTGAAGTTTAAAATGACATCGTCTACGCCAGCATGATAACTCGTAAAGTAGGCAATGCCGTGAGTTGAAAACTTTGCGTGCCTCTAAATTGTTCGAGACATCGCATCCTTGGATAAAGACTTCTTTGATGATACCAAAAAAAACTACTTTGTAAGTCATAAAACATTGTACGTAGACTGGGTGAAATAAAAAAGGGACGTGAAAAGAATATGTACAGCACCAGCGTGTCATTACGTAACATGACCAAATAAGATTAAACACACAAGATAACGTAGTTTAAGTAAATTGTTCAATTGAAAGAAATGCCTCGGTCAACGTTGTCGGCCATCTTGGTCATTAAAATGTATGTCTTATGTCATTTTCAAAAAAGGAATAGAAAGAGTAAAACAATGATTGAAGTTTTATGTATCTGGTATACACCTATACTATAGAAATTATACTAATGAGTTGATAAATGTTTTTGGAAACAAGCCGACTATAATTATGTCAACATTATATTTGAAGTTGTATCTCGAATTTTAACGCTAGGTACACAATAATACAATGTTTATGAGTGAAAACGATCGATCACATTCGGCAGTTGTAAATTATATATTATTTGAGTGGCTGTAAATCTTTTGGAATGTTCATCAATCATTGTGAATTCTAGAAGACTACGTGTCGAGTCGTCTGCAAGGCAATAAATGAAATCAAATGTCGATTTTACCAATCAGAAAAATTCCCAAACTTAAGTCATTCCGAGATGCATTCGAGTTATTAAAAAGGAACTGGGACTTCATAAACAGGTGGCGGAATGGCATCACACTTCTTCCATAGAAGAACAAAGAGCGAATTTAATTACTTGGAATACAGAATAGGTGCATATAATATATTCTTGACAGTTACAATAGAAAATTATGAAAATATGCGGAATTTAGCTAGACAAAAGGTTGTTTTGTAAAAATAAGTAGATAAATACTATAACGTTGAATAATTATGAGATATGGTTTGTATCAATAATGTGTTATCTGTAAAAAAATATTTAGTAAATTACTTATATCACAATCTTGCTACTGACAACATTTTTCATAATCCATTATGGCAAATTGTTATTAAAATAAATGAAGGAAAACTAAAATTCGACTGCGTAGGAAATTATTTATGTAATTATCTCGCCATCATTGTGCGACGATTGCAGATAATATATGTGATACAATCTTCAAGGATAAATAATAGTTTCATATCATAAATTCAATCATTTTATCAATTTCGATTCAATTGGGCAACTCGGAAAAGCGGCATATTGTGAGTACAGTTTGAGCATGGATGGAAAAATATAAAAACCTTGAACGAAATATCGTCAGTCAATGTCGATATTATTAATTATTTACACACTTCTAATATACTCAACACAAGCACAAAATGTTTATATTTTACGTAGTATTTTGAGTGTATTTAGTATTATTCCGTATCACAAAAGAGTTTATAAAATTGTCAATCCGAGAAAAACATTAATAAGTTCTAAATCAATAATTGTAGCATACTAAATAAATCGTTGAAGTCACTGACATGTTTAGAAATTTTAAGGTATATATAGACATTGATTTGATCGAATGTATTTATCGTTATATACGGTCGTTTATACTTGTAAAGTACATTTTTTCATTTAAAAACAAAACGAAAGAGTCAAAGAAAATTGATGCTACCTAATGCGATTAATTGAATTGTATATGCTAACATTTTAAATTGATGTATTACCTAGACATTACACAATGCGGGGAAGATTGAAGTATAGGAAGGTCGTGTTCATTTATATGTAATCTATGATAAATAGGCCGCATTCAAGAAACTTCAATTAGATATATGAATATTATTCTGTAAACAATGACACGACAAATTCGGATTCAATCGAAAGGCCGCAGTCCTCATTTATAACTGAAACCTTTACCGTGTAAAATTTGTGAAAAAGATATGATATTTCTATTTTTATTTCTCGGGAAGACATTTTTCCCGAACGTAGATACTTAGGCCGATATAGGCCGACGGTATATATATAATTTAAATAAATAAATAATAAAACCCTGGAGTATTCGAAGGAGAATCTAAGCGAAGATAAAAAACGAAATCCAAATTATGATACATCCCTATGGCGTGAAGTTAGGCTGTAACTCACAACCGCACATTATGTCATGAGGTACCTCTGTGTTGCCCGAATGGTTTTCCTCAGTTCCCTGGGGTCCCGAACCGGTAGTAAAGATCGATAAAATAGTACCATCTTCCTATTCCAATATATTTTGATACAGTTTGCCGACAATAATATTCGTAACATGAAAAAACATCCAGATTTCTCCTGAATGTTATGAATTTCGTCCGAACTGAAAATGAATCCTGATAAGTCGTTTTAACTGCACTGCGCCTCTCAAAAAAACGATGATGACGGGAAATTCTCCAAGTCCACGGTAAAAAAAAAAACACGATTTGAAAATATCAATTAATGTTGGAACACAATAGATCGAGTTACCACTGTATTGCAAAACAACGAAAAACAAAACAGATGACACCTGATTAAAAAAAAAGCCCCTGTGTAATCCTGTCAGTAAAAAATAAAAAGAAAACCTATTTATTTTGATGAAAGTTGATAAAAGGTTTAATAAATAATATCCGAGCAACTATTTCATAGTATTGGCTTTTCGCTAACAGTGTAAAACAATACTGACACATTATACGTACTCATGCATAAATTAAGTATCTAGCGATATAATAGTCGTTTTATTAATTCATTTAAACCACGTATGTGTTTTAACTGATACTGGTATTCAGATAAAAGTTGAATAAAATGCTTTTAAATGAAGTTATGATTATGAGCGTTGTATGTATTAAAAAAAATGAAAATTCGTTTACATTTCATGTGTAACATTTCAATCAACCGATACTACAGAGTTGAGTAACGCTTGAATATGTATTCCGATTATATCAATTATTTGCTCTACTCCTGAATATAAAATTTTAGTTTAAAAGTAAGTGTCACGTTTTTTAAAATTATACATTTACAATATCGTTCTCAATTTTGGATGGCCTTTATAACAAAGCGCATAGTTAAAAAAAATATTTATCATAATTGCCTTCTTTGGTATGTGATAAAAAGCAAGGCTATAATTTCAGTATCAGTATCAGCACCCGCTGGACGCATGAAAAACGGTGCATCAGAAATTTAAACGGATCTTTACTAGATAATATTACGACACATTCAAATACCAAAGTATTTACGTGTGAATCCATACGTTTTATTTTTAGTACTGATAAGAAGATAAACTCCAGATAGCACTGAGAACACGATCCAAAAGAATTGTTATATACACTCGAATATGGCTTGATCTTCTCGCAGAGGAACAACTAATATTAACGTTGAAGTTTCTTACACAACCCCTCCCCCATTAATTTAAATTCATATATTTTTCCACGTACATTTCAATGTTAATCGCATCAAGATTCATTAATATAAACTGTAAAAACGTATTTGACGGAAAACCCCGTGAAGTTTTATCTAAAATGCCTCGTTTAATATGTATCACGGTTGGGTAACTGCAACCTTGACACAAAGCGGAATGCGTTTCCTTCACCTTGGGTACGACAGGATGCAATTTAATTTGCAGGCTGAAATGAAACACAATATGGCGAATAGAGAATCGGTAATAGTCCATTGATTTTCCACTTCGTTTAGACTATTCTGAGACATCTTAAAGTTGAATACTGTTTAAATGCCATATTTCATATTTACTTTGATTTTATATTACTAGTGGAAAATCTGTCGCTTGGTTTTACTACTTATTTTACTATCTAATTTAATTATTGCATTAGGAAACCAATGAGCAAAATAATACTGGTTTTTAAAAAACCTAGGAAAGTCATGTACATACTATGTATTTTTAAATTAAAAAGAATAGTCATATTTGGGAACAATCGTACCGGTTTGTTTACGGATACTCATTGGGTACCTTTTCTACTATCGTTTTAAATATATCTGTGTAAAGCCTTGCAATGGCCGTTGATAAAAACTAATCTATTCCACAAAAATTCTAACGTCAAAAGTAACGTTTTTCAAATATTCCGCTGTTAAAAAAAAATGTCATTCACGCTCCGTACAACTGAAGGTTCATCTGACACGATTGGCGTATTGCTATTTATTTTCCTCGTTTCCGTCAAGTTTTCCGCAAACCGATCGACGTTGAAAACCAATGAGTCGCAAAAATGTGACACATTGAAATTTGCATCGCCGATTTTATCGCAAACACAAGCAAAATATAATGTTTCAACACCTCGATAAATAAACAATCCCCAGCTCTTATGATGTCTGGTCGCTGTTATTTTATAATGTACTTTTTTAAATTGCTAAAAATGTAATATATGTACATATTGCACAAGCGAATGATTGTTTGCATATGCACACGTAGACAGCAAATAATTGCCACAATATTCTACTTGCATTCATACTAGCGTTGTCATATTTGTATGTATAATGAATTAGAGACGGCCTTAGGTTTAATCTCATGGGGAGATTTTCCGCTGAAACTATCCATGGTTAGATAATGTTCTAGAAGGAATAAAATGTCTCATTAATTTGTATTGTATTGTTTGTTGATAGCTTAATTATAAAAGAGTCATAAGCGCCGCAGGCAAATTTTGTGTTATTGTCGATATCTAAGAATACTTGAATGTCTGTTAAACTGTATTATTTCTTCAGTACATTCTCTTAACCGGCAACCTAAATCGCGGACTAGAACTCAGTTTCATGTGTAAGTTATGTAATGATTATAGTTTCCCTTTAAGTTTTATTCAACTTATCTGCACAATGTACATATATAATATTATAAAGAAACAAGATTAACAGCACACGTTTTAATTTGACACTCGGAAAACATTTAAAATATAGTCGTTACATATTTTAAGTTTTGATACTACGGGTTGTGTTCTATACCAAAACTGGCTTAATGAGCGACCGGTCGACCACGGTCGATACTGGCCATCCCTGATAAATACTTTCAAAGTTAAATGAATCTCATGAAATTTAATTGTTACAAATTAATGGACGACGGCGCGAGAGGCCGAGGCAGTCTGAATAGTGTTAATATAAATATAAAAGACATAAGCAAAAGATACACTGCTTAATTGTTTGAATAGAATATTTCATAAGATTTGAACTAATTGTTTATATATTTTAGCATACATAATATAAGTGTAGGTATACTTATTTAGTGATATGGAACAGTATGTAATATAATACTATGACGTGGTATTTATCTCGAATGCAATTTCATATACACGATGTAATACTGAACTCCAATTTCCGTGGAATATAAAATTAGTTTGAACTGTCAATCAGCTGACATTACAGCGTGTGCAGAAACCACATTGAGCATATATTTATATAGTATTGCGGGTTCGCCGCAAATAATAGACATCTAATACTTTATAAGTCGGTATAATAATATATAATGGTATATTCTGACGTAAAGGTCTTCCACAGTATGCACGTAATTATGTAAAGCCCATCTATGGTTTCTTTCCTACAAGGTTCGACGCAGAAAATTTTCATTATTTTGCCACGCTTTTGCTAGTTGGATATCGTGGATATGAATTGTTGGCGCCCGTATAATTCGCAAGAAGAAATCTTAATTTTAATATAACACACTTTCAAATGCGATGTTCCTTTCTACATGCAGCTGCAAGATACACTGTTTTTGGTTGCGTCTGGTTTGTTTACAGAATTTAAACTCGCTGAAACACTTTCATTGTGTTTATACGAAATCTAAAAATGATACCGGGTTCGTGTGAAGGTTATTCAAAATGCGTTTTGTCTGAGGAAGAGATAGAAAGAAACGGACTGATCGAATGGTACATGAGAAAAATAATCAATTCAATGTACTAAAAGGTTTTTCAAGTGATTGATACGCCGTCGATGCAAAGCTATTCTTGCGAGTAGCGTTGTTGCTAACACAAAACGTTTTATGAATCTTAGGTCAATTCATAAATTCAATTATAGATTTTACATAATTTCACAAACAATACTGAAGCATCTGTAATAATACAGAAATAATAAATAGACTTATGCAATCAAACACGCCAAGATAAGTCGCAGAATTCTTGAATATTATGTTGCCAAGTGTGTAAATGTGTATTTTTTAATAAAAACTTTCAAAATAAGTGACGTTATAATGAGTGGGAAAGATGATTGTGTATCATTATTTTGTTTCCAGAAATCACTACTCGCCACAATAACTATCTTAATTTCTACACGAAATCTACAAACTCGTGATGCATTATTTAGCATTTTCAAACTTCAAGAAATTCACAACGGTGTCAGAAAAAAAATCAAGTGGACCGCCCACCCAACGGATAGTAGCGAAGCAAATTTTTTTTTTAGAATAATGATAGACAGACTGGCTGGCTTTTGTTGGATAACGCATGGCCAACGGATTAAGTATTATACATACTGAAATTGTGCCTTACGCAACAGAATTTGTTCTCATCTACGTTTTTCGTTTTTTGAGCTCTTGACATTATATCGTCGTTATTGTGGCAGTACGATAGATTTTTGGACGGTCTATCGTCTGAAAGAACAAGCTCAGCCATATTCCATGGATTTCTTACGTTATTTGAAGAAATCAATATGAATTAAGTCAATTTCGTTCACACTTGTGAACAATGTCATTAATTTTACTATAAAAAAGAATTACTAATAAATAAAACTTATTTGTATGTATTAAATTTGGATTATTGAGATTTTGTACACTTCCATGTATTTTGTCACTAACGACCCGGGTTTCGCCTTTCGGCATCTTCAGGCATTCGAGCACACGAATGGACTCGAACTGAGAGACAGTAAACAGTTTCTAACGCTTATATAGAAGATACAAATGCGACAAATATCATTTACGAGGCAATACATTATACGTCTGAGAGCCACACCGATACCTGAGTTAAAATTTCGGAAATCGTCCTAATCCTTATTTTGTAAACACCATATTACCAGAGTGGCAAATTGCCGAAGGCGATTGCCGCTTTTCAACTTCTTTTAGAAATACCAGTGATTTTACAATTATAATAGTATTGTGGGTTTTGACGGGATGTAATTCGACGAATGGGTAAATATATACAATCATTCCACATTTAGTGAAATCTGTTAGGTGTTTCAACGTATCGGATATAATAGCGGAGAATTAGGAAGGTTCAGCTGCTCATTCAAGATTGGTAAGGAGTATAACTGGCCTCTATTAATTTCTAAAATTTCCTGATAAAATAATTTATGATCCCCCATGTTTTTATGCAACAGTTTAACCCCATCATCCGCATTAAACGTATGGTTCTCCATTAGCAAGTGATTTGCGAATGTCGAAGTTTCTTTTTTAATCTAAAGGCAGCTAAATGTTCTGATACCCTTATATCTAATGTACGTGTGGTTTTACCCACATAGAAATGTTGGCAATCATTGCATTGTAATTTATAAATACCAGATTTGTTCTTAAAGTTTACTCTATCTTTATTGTTAATAAGTAATTTGCCTAGAGAGTTTTTGCAATAGAACGCCGGTCTAACACTATCAGCGAGTTGTTTTTTAATTTTAAAGCTTGTGCAACCTAAATAACTTATTCTATGCCAGATTCTAGGGCGGTCTATGTCTTTAGACAAGTTCCCGAAATATAGCATCTTTTCTGCTAATTTACGTTGTTTTTTTGATACAAGACTATCTATAAGAGACGCCTCATAGCCATTATTAATGGCAATTTGTTTAATAATGTTTAGTTCGTTTTCAAACGAACTTAATATATATATTAATAATAAACGAACATAAATTATTTTATCAGGAAATTTTAGAAATTAATAGAGGCCAGTTATACTCCTTACCAATCTTGAATGAGCAGCTGAACCTTCCTAATTCTCCGCTATTATATCCGATACGTTGAAACACCTAACAGATTTCACTAAATGTGGAATGATTGTATATATTTACCCATTCGTCGAATTACATCCCGTCAAAACCCACAATACTATTATAATTGTAAAATCACTGGTATTTCTAAAAGAAGTTGAAAAGCGGCAATCGCCTTCGGCAATTTGCCACTCTGGTAATATGGTGTTTACAAAATAAGGATTAGGACAATTTCCGAAATTTTAACTCAGGTATCGGTGTGGCTCTCAGACGTATAATGTATTGCCTCGTAAATGATATTTGTCGCATTTGTATCTTCTATATAAGCGTTAGAAACTGTTTACTGTCTCTCAGTTCGAGTCCATTCGTGTGCTCGAATGCCTGAAGATGCCGAAAGGCGAAACCCGGGTCGTTAGTGACAAAATACATGGAAGTGTACAAAATCTCAATAATCCAAATTTAATATTGAAATTCCATCAAGCACCCTCAGTCGATGTCTTAAATTATATCTTAAATTATCTTAAATTATATCTTAAATTATTTGTATGTGATTAACGAATCTCATCAAGACGTTAGTTTAATAAATAATGGTTTAAGTATGTAAATTCCAATTTGAAGGAAAAGTCGAAATGTTGCAGAGCACCTCCATATAGGATGACAAAGCATAAATTGTCAATTTACGAAAGAAATTTTCAAAATACTTAATACTACCAACATAATAACGAATAATTATTAATTCACCATCCTAATTTATTTTAAATAATTCAGACTCAGCCGAATGCCTATCCCCATGAAAATATAAATTTGAACTAACGTTATCTCGAAATTGTAAATTTTCCGTCAAATCAATTTTCACGGCGTTGCGCGTATGATTTTACTGGTTTATTCATGAACAATTCGATACAGTTAGAAAAGTGGTCGACGATCCTGGGCTGTGAAGTGAAAGTGGCTGAAACGTGGTCAATCGAGCTGTGGTCATAGTGTATGCATATTTCATAAATTCTTGGTGGAAAGACATTATGTTTAAAAGAAAAAAACACAATTTGTTTGTACTACTTCCACATGTGTCAAATTGGGTTTTATTTTATAAACTATGTGGAGTAGAGTTTGATTTCGAATAAATACTCGTGTTTTGATTGCAAATACGCCCCCACCCAAAACTCCCCTGTCTAGAAAATTTACTATATATTGCATTTGTCTTAAGTAAAACATTTAAGTTGCCCGACTGAGTAAAAAAAAAAACTTTCCAACCACTGAGCTAGAGGAATGGGAGTGAGAATGTGAGTTTATTTGGTCCATGTGAAATGTAGATAGTTCACCAACATCAAAGTGATATTTTATGTTATGCGTTAAGAAAGTACTCTAATGATAAAATGAAATACATATCAACTGTGAAAAGGACGTAACCCACAAACAAAAAGTATTATGTGTAGCCCAAACAAAACGTGTATTATATTGTCTACATTGTAATTATCGAAAATATAATATTTTGGAAAGACAGGGATAAGTCCTTTTGCCTTTCTACAGTCAATATATTATATATCTGTATATACATATAGTGTATTAGCACGTTTTTTGTAAGTTATACGCAATATTTTTCGGTGTGTGTTACGTCCTTTTTCCTTTCCAAAGTCAATATAGTACGATCGCTTGAACGTATCAAAAATGCCGAAAAAATGTTTTTTTTTAAGAGTAGTATTTATTTATTTAACGAATGATAATATAATACATACATTGATAAGAGAAAACATTTATGATAAGGTTTAACTGCATATTGATTTACTATGATTCATAAAAATTGTCGATTGGAAATGAAAGCTATAAATACTTATATTACAGCGGTAAGATATTATCAAGAAATATTTTACACATATAATCTGAATAAAATCAATATAATAATGTTTCATAACCAACAATGGAAGAATAATTCTTCTTTTATTTAACTCAATACTAATATACTACATCCATACACTTTTCACCGTGTATTTACTCGAAAACCAAACTAAATAAAAGTGAGTAAGTATAATGTTTAATCAAAAAATAGTTTTTTAAAAACGATTTAATGACTAATATAATTTTCGTGATAAAATATCTAATTAACACACAACTGTAGAAATAATTCAAAGCCGTAAAAATGTAATATACTGCACTGAAGTGGTTCGAATTCGTAAATGTATATTTTTAAGAACATAATTGATTTTTATGCATTTTCAGAAAGAATGCTCGTGATATTTTCACAGTAGGTAGCTAGCTGGCTAAACGTATATTATTTGTATTCGAAACGTTCTCTATGCACTTAACCTGAGCAGGGTCAATACAAAATTTACCGAACGCAGGACATGCGCGCAATAAATAGCGTCAGATTGCATTTTGTAGAGGAATGACAGGTGGTATCGGCGAAAATCACCTATATTGAACTTGTTGCATTTGTTCTGGGCAAAATAAGGTCACCTACTGACTCTAGAAAGCTTTACCAGCCTGTGTGCGAGGGCCGGGAAGAGGTCACCCAAGGTGTGAGCGACCTTGACCCGTCGCTTGATCAAATAGAACTCCGTTTACATAATACAAGCAGGCGCGGGGAGGTAAAATTGGTAAATATTATGAGAAGATTTTCGTAGAAATCTAGACCGAGCAATACCTTTATCTTTAATGCAAGAAAACAACAATTAATATCGATTTCGACTAACAGCATACACTGCACGCCGTACAGTTTTCAAGAAAATAACGTCAGCAAATTATTTATATTTCAAAAAAATTTGTGCAAATATTACATTCGTTAATAAATTAGAATATTACCTAATCGGCTTATGTTAAATTAGTAAATGCTTACATTAGATTTTCTAAATTTGAAATACAACTGTTCCAATTACGCTGTTTTGTGGACGGCAAGTCATCAAATATTATCAGCTGGATGTTCATGAAAGTCAAAGAAAGATAAAACAATAAGCACGAAAGAAAGGTGGTTTTGAATTTGACAAAAATAAAGGCAGGGTTCTAAGAAATGTCATCATTTTGAAGCAGAATGAGAGAAAACCTTGCTCGATTGCATGTCAATTAATATAATTAATTTAAATTAATTGTTGTTTGCTATTTTTTAATTGCAGATATATAAATAAAACGTTTAGAGTAAAATATTGATATACAAATACAAAAAGTTTATCTCTCTTCGCGTAAACATGAATGAATTGATAATAATGCGTAAAAACCATATTCCGTAAAAAGAAATATAAAGAGGGAATTCACATGCACCCACGTCACGAGGACACTTCGAAATACCTATGCGCAGATAACAAACGTAGAAATCCAATTATATGTTCGAGCCTGACGATTGATGGCACTTCATATTGTCTATGAAATGTGGAAATCACATCTTACACCATATGGATTGATATTATACCCTAATTCATATTTCGAATATACGGTGATACCCATCAATCATAATTATTATAGTATGATTCAAGCAATTCGATCAATATATTTGATTGAAACAAAAGTACTGAGGAAAGGATAATTGACAAAAAGTGACATTCTTTTTATTATTTATTTATTTACTGAGCGACATGATAATACTAAACAGTTACATGCACAATTTCACGAATTCATAATTTGTGCGGGGAAAGACGGTGTCAGATTATTTCTTTAGTTTACACGAGTGAGCAAATATTATTTTTGCTACAATCCAAATAAAAAAATACACTGCATGCTATTTTTGCTACAATCCAAATAAGTGTGTATTCTCCGAAGCCGTATCAATGTCAGAAATAATGTAATAATGCAACTATTACGCGACAACAGTAGAGTCCACGGAAGCCCATAATCGATTTTTAAACAAAGGCATTAAATTTAAATCGCTTCTTTCTTCACCTTGAACTACAGATTGTCTCTATCATAATATGAAGCCTCTCGCGGTGATAAAAAAAAAAGTTTTATAATTGGATCATATTACTGTCAATTTTCCGATAAAAGCAGTAGATTGCTCAAATCACTGCCAACGCATTCCATTTCCGCAGATTTCCACTTAATAATCACACATAAATAATCTTTTGAGTTAGCAAATGAAAACGGATGAAAAATGTCTTCAAAAGAATTTAAAATATCTACATTTAACGACTTCCAGGGATCGCATTCTTGAAATCGGACACCGAAGTCGTAGTTTTCGAGGATCACGTTTTCAGTCGTTCAATTTGCCTGATCGCCAGCTAGCATAATGTCTTTAATAATCCTATCTTCTATGAATTTCATTTTTGTACGTGGAATTGGAACTAAATTAATATTATCCATAGAAAATAATCAAATTCATACGAAACAATTAATACAATCAGATGGATAAATTCTTTGAACCTCGGGGGACCATTGAGTTGAATCAACATTGAAATTTTTCGAAAATGATAATCAATGTGATTCTGCTTACATTCAGGTACTTTAAACACCCCGTAGGTTATCGTAATACTATACTAGTAAGTAAAATAGTACCTATTTTGTGTTTAGTCTACGACTGTACTTATCTTTCAAATGGAATGAAACTAATGGATTTTCAAAACGTAATTGAAAAAATAATTTCCGCTATCGTGATTCACGTCGACCCTAGAAAAAATTCTAAACAATAGGATGATTGATATCCTAAACCAGAAGAATATTTGATGATTACCGAAGACTCGGCTGGTTTAAAAAGTAAACACATTTCCGACAGTTCTAGATTGTCGTTTAACTTAATAAGGTAGATTCATGGCATACAACATTAATTTGTGATAAAGTTTAGTAGATGGAAAAATATTATATAACTTTAAAATTCTAACAATTGTGATTGAATATAAACACGATTCAATATAAACTAGCTGTCAAGTTTCCGATGGAATACAACGGAATACGACGTTCATTTGTTTGGACTATGTATTACTTTAGCGATTTTTCGACGGCATTTTTGTTTGCCGTAACTGCATCGAATTACTATTATTTGCCGTGGCTCCAAAGATGACGATGATCATTTTCTACTATCCGGATTAAAAAAAATCGCGAGCTCAATCTTTTGAGCAAACTAAAACTGAGGAGATTAAAAAGGGGGTGTTACATAAAATGTGAAATATGGATATTAATATATATTTATTGTGTGCGATTTACTTGTTCATAAATAACGAAAAGCTATTTCCATAAAATCATATCTGTCATTGTTATGTCAAATGACAATGCTCTGGTTAAGTGCATAGAATACGAAAAAAAATGTTTTTTTGTTTTACAGATTTGCGACTAGATAGATAGTTTTTGCCGGGAATGCTGCTCTATCTTTTGAGAACGGAAAAGTCTAGAAATAGATGTAGACAAAGTAAGAATGCCGCCGTCTATTTTCGTCAAATAAGCAGTAGCACGCGCCGCCCGTCCAACAATAATTATGAAAAATTTGCCAAACAAAAATATCTCCCATCAATCTACCGATTGAAGTTCATAACTCAATAGACAATAAATTTGATCGTTTTAGTTAATTTTCATTTAGAGATAGGGTTTTTTGGAAACTAGTTCATAAATTTGAATCACAACTGTAGGATTTAAATCAATATACAGCGCGGAATACACAAAATTCTTTCATTCAAAATTTAATTATATATGGGCGAATTCAAATGGCACAGATCGCGTCCGCATGTCATTGAATGAGTTTTCCACATGCCTTGTCTAGAGCTTTAATTCTCCCTTAAATTCATTGTGTCAGATTTAAATTCAAGTAAAATTTGTTGCGAAATACTATCGTGACTCATGTTATTGCGTTTTATGGAAAAAAGCAAATTTTTTAAACATTGCCTAATGAAATGTTATAATTTGGAGTTATCGAAGAGCGATATTTTTATATTAAAATAAATAGTTCTTTGGTAAATTCAGTGTAAAGTAATGTTTTCAACATGCGGATTTACACAGTATAGGCATATTATTTTATTAGAAAGAGAACAAGATTGCTGAATATTTATTTAAAAAATGCAAACTCGTCGAAGACCAGTGCTGACCATGCACATAAAATAAGAGTGATATTCAAAACATTATCTACAATAAAATTAAACAAATCAATAATAAAGGATAAAATATAGAACTGGTGATAAGAGTGCTACCAAAACATTTAAAAGTTTTAATGCAAATCATTCCTTAGATAACGTTAGGTAGAGTGAATAACACTTTAGCTTATTATATCACTTTTATAAATGAAATTGTTACTGAAATTATTCAATGAGTCACAAAACAAAGACGATTTTTTTAGTTGCTAAATCCTGAAACCAATTCTCTCTTTTTGCGATGAACGTCCTGGTTAGGGGTGAGAGAAATTTCTCCGACAGTTGTGATTAATAAGTATTTCTTTTTTTAACAAACATTTGTGTAATTCAAAAAGTCGTAAATGAGAATTTTGAAAGTGTCGGTTGATATGATTATAACACTATTCCACTAACCGTTAACTGTATAGGGAGGCAGTAATCTTTTTTAAATACAAATCTAATATAAAAATAGTTTTCCTCAACTAAAATGCCATATTTTATTTTGAAAATTAAATAAAACTACAATCGCATTTTCAAAATTTTCATGTAAGATTCTATCGAATTACAAGTTTGTAAAAAAATCATTTACGATTCTTCCTCATTGATAAAAATCAGACTAATAAAGTTGAGCATTTCTATAACGCTTAAATTAAAATCTATTGGTACTATGCAAATATAATTGTTTGGCTATAATAATATTATTCACTTCACCTGACATCATAATTTACAAGGGTTGAAAAATTGTTGTAATAAAGGATATGAAACTCACCTTCATCCTTACTAAGGTCTGAAAACTTGATACCGCCACTGTAAATATAAATTCAAACTGAAACCCCATAATTTTGATACTTGAATACCTAATTGAGTTCAATGATTATAATTTCATAAATTAAATATTGAATTAGTCAAAATATCTTATGACAAATTTTAGTAGTTATTTAATGTTAAAGTTACTCATATTTCTTATTATTATATAAGAGGATATTTATTTACATTACAGTAACTACGTAATTAAAATTGATTCAAAATAAAATCCCATCAAAAATCTACCCAATAGTCAAACGATATTTAAATGTTGAATATTTATATCAAAGACAAAAAAGGTAATGTTTGCTTGCGTTGTCAAAGTGTGCGTACCTGAGAAGCACAGTAGCGGTTTCTGGCACACGAAATACCTGCAAATAAACGCATTTTGGAGCCACATACATGCCTACTAAGGCTTTCCAAAAATATATATTCACAGCAAAGTATGCCACAACATAATTAATAACAAAACAAAAATAATCAAATAGTATGTATATAAAAGTATTTCATATTGTGAATAAATGTAGGTAATTCACTCATTATAATGAATATCGGGATTGTGAAAATTTAATGTGTGGCATACATTTAAAATAAGTTATTTCATGGAATAAAACAAA
This sequence comes from Himalopsyche phryganea, assembly GCA_022494535.1. Lineage (NCBI taxonomy): Eukaryota > Metazoa > Arthropoda > Insecta > Trichoptera > Rhyacophilidae > Himalopsyche > Himalopsyche phryganea. The sequence goes on along the minus strand of JAGVSL010000001.1, from coordinate 8,990,065 downwards.
ACAAACTAATAAATAATGCTCACCTTCCATCCTAGGTTCTCAAAAAAGGTAGACAATCGAGATTGTCCAGTTGTTTTTCCTCCGCAGGGACCTGAAAATTGAAAAGAAGTTTAGGTTGCCAAGATACTTAAATTGAAGATTTCATGTAGGATCTCATTGCCACATCAAATGAGATGAAGTTATAAATCTTTTGACAATTGGGAGAATAGCATATTATTTGCAATGGCTGTTACAAATTTAATTCAAACAAAGCAATGAGTGGCACATTAATAGATAGGTTTGAAAAATACTATTAAACCATTTATAATTGAATTCATGCAAATATTAATAATGATTGGTAATAACGAGAACAGTTAAAATGTTATTGTGGAGTTGATGTGCACAAATAATTCAATACAGATACTTTAGATGAGAATAAAAAAAAGGTTTTCAATGAAGGAAGATTCATGTCTGCCGACATGCAACATGTACGACGAAACACAATATATATTAAGCCCTTCTTCTGTGAATAAATTCTTCAGAAACAAACCATTTTATTATAGGTAAGATGGAACTTATTAAACAATCTCGTGTTTGCCGAATACACCTGGTTAACACAGCCACGAGCGTCACCCGTGATTTCAGAGGAAGGTGTTAATACATGAACTATGGATAGATTCAAATCTTATATTAAGTAGGACGCCATGTCTACAATTAGATGTATTCACCCTACGGATACAATAATGAATATTGTATTTATTGTGTCTTCCATGTTTCATGTCTAAAGATTAAATCCTCCTTAAAAAAACAAAAGCATTCTGCAATTGACAATACAACGAAAAGCAACGAGTACAAATTTTCTTCTACATCATAAATATTTATAATTAAATTTCCTTTTAAAATATGACAAATTGTGAACTGATTCAACAATTATTATTAAACAAGCAATGTATATAAAGTTAACACATGAATGCAGTATATATATTATATATAAGAAAAACAAACGATATCACTTCAAAATTCATATTTCAAATGTGTTAGACTTTCTAAAAAATATTATATAGTAATGTTCTCATGAACTACAGTTTTAAATTAGTTAAATTGAACGATGTTCTACGTATGTACGTTGAAATTTAATGTACATCTGGAATATTTCAAACAATGTATTTTTATGAAAATATTAAGCTGATAAAATTTATTAGATATCTAACAAATAGTCATCCAAAAGATGCACTCGTCACTTTTTTCGCTGGTTGAGTGTGACAGTTGGAAGAGCTGAATTATTTTTGTTATTTAGTTATATAAATGTATTATTAGATTTTACAAGACTATACGTTGATTTAATGTCACTGTTATTTTACACGCCACTCACAAGAATAAATTAAGACATTTAAATAACAACTCCACCATGTGCTCCTATAGATATTACTCACCACCAGTCAATACAAGCTTGTGAACGCGTTTTTCCCGTTTAGTATCCATTGTAAATAATAAAATAAAGTGTTGTCGACAGTTTGTTCCTATTTAAATTTGCTGGAGGTGTGATCTTGCTTTATCCATAACAACGACTGAACATCATAAATAACACATAATAATATTCATTGTTCAATATTTACTAAAATACACCCGCTCTGACTGAGACATATTCTGAAGTGGTAAAATAATGTTGCCCTTATTGTTTTGAAAACATTTAGGGCTGCCATAGCGAAATGGAAAATACAATAAAAAATATTTATATTTCATTTGATTTCAATAGATTGATGTCAAATAATGATAATGAAGCCATGTATCAAAATAAGTTAAACCATTTTTTATGAATTAACAATTTAATTTTGAATAAAACAATACGCTTATTTACACTCGACTTAATATAATAGTTTATTGTAATAACAATTAATTGTTATTGCATAAAACTGATACTGTCAACTGGGTTTATTTTGCCTACCAAGTATAATACCGCTTAATATATTTTTTTGTTCATATTTCCTTAATTTACCGTAACACTCGGATAGACAAGATATTAGTTTATAAAATTATTCAAAACCATTAGTTGAGCACACTGAACCTTTTAAACATTTAGAATTTCTCGTAAGTTATTGTAAAATTTTACTTTTGTGTGCATATGCACACACTAATTACAAAAATATTATAATTTAATATAGTTGCAGACAAATGCAAAATAAGAGTGTGGTTTGAACGCGCATTTAGTTCGCTCCGTCGGGAATAACTACTTAAGTTACATCATCTGGTTAGGATACTTCGCCAGCGAAACATGTTTTGGGGAAGTGAAGAAGTAAACTTGTCTAGGGTGATGAAATTATTAATAGTTATTAATTTTTAAAAAATAGATATTCAAAAATTCACATAATTTTGTGCATACTTCTTGTAATGAAATATTTTAAAGAAATAATCGCGTGAAAAAAAGGATCTGTGACATTCAAAAATATCGCGTAAAAGTGAAATTGCGCAAAAACGCAAAGCAACTCAAATACACGCAACCGTTGCGACCTCTGGCGTAACAAATGATGATCAATGAAAACAGAAAACAACGAACGAATTAAATCTGACAATGATAAATAATGAATACAGAGGATTAGACGCCTGCTCTGATAATGAAAACTCTGCAAATTTTACCTACATGCCATTAAAATAATAAGCATGATGTCTATTTTCATAGTTATATCTATTTTTGTCATTATTATTACGTAGTTAGCGAAGTCGGAAGTTGGCCTTGTGAGAAAATTCGTCATGATATTTTACAACAGATTTTATCTTCGCGTATTTTTGCGAATATTATTACAGTCAGTATACTTTCACGAATAGGTCTGTCGCTCATGCTTTCATTCTCATTTTAGTTATCCTAGAGTTACATGCTATTATTTTTAGCATCTTGTGACAGAAAAATATAATTTTAGTTTATAGGGCATCTTTTGAACTAAGTGAAATGGATTTCATATTAGGGGGTGTTGCAGCAATGAGTGCGGTCGTTTTTAGTAATCCATTTGATGTTGTGAAAACTCGTATGCAATTGCAGGGAGAATTACAAAACCGTGGTCAATATCGAGTACATTATAAAAACGTACCTCATGCAATTTACATGATTGCAAAGAACGATGGATTTTTAGCACTTCAAAAGGGGTTGGTTCCCGCGGTTGGATTTCAACTCGTTTGCAATAGTACAAGGTTAGCGATATTTTTATAATTCACCCGCTTCTACAAATTTTCCAGTAAGTTCATTCTCGCTGTAAATAACAGGATTTCTAAATATTAATAAATTTTAACCAATATTTTAAAAAGTCAATGGAATTAAAGAGTTAAATTTCTAATGGTTTTATTTACTGAACACTCTCAATCAAAATTAAATTTTTTACTTGCATATCCCGTTGGTGCCAACTGCCAATAAGATGGAAAGGTTAATGACTTGTGAATAATTTGTTTATTGTTATTATTTTAAGTTAACTCGTTATGAGTAGGTAGGTATACTTTTGTCGTTGTGCTATGATACTCTCAGAGATAAAAAAATATATATGAATATCTTTTATTCTTAAACATTTTTTTAAGCAATTGACTCTTATTTATTTATTTTCATATGTCATTCCTAGTAGTATGCAAATTATTCTGTAAGCAATGAAATAAGTTAAGAGTCGATGATTATTTCATTATAGATATTTCGTTTATTTACAAAGAAAATAATTTTCTTGGTGGCAGTTGGTATTGTATCTAAATTTTGTATGAAATAGATACAATTAATTAATTTACACACATAAAACAAACGAGCCTAGAACTCGTGAATAGCGATCGAACAGTTCATAAAAAAACTGTTTATCCCGAATTTTCAATAATTAACCAGTAATTATATCAGCAAAACTGCTTGCGTTTTTATCTTTGAATTGCGTTTGAGTATAAGTCAAATTAACTGTTTTTTTGTAAGTCAATTTAACTGTTTAAATGGGATTGAATAATGCAATCTACATTGGTAAATGGAATTATACTATGTAGTAGTTACATATAGATAATATTATTACATTCAACTTAAAAATAAGCTTGTCTTTTGGTTTGTTTTTTTTAGGTTGGGGTTATACCAAACAGCAGAGTCAAAATCATTGACTAAAAATGATAATGGAGACACCGATGCATTTAAAAGTTGCTTATACGGTTCAATAGCAGGAATTACAGGTGCTTTTTTAGCAAGTCCCTTTTATCTGGTGAAAACGCAAATTCAATCAAGTGCCCACAATAGTATCGCTGTCGGATTTCAACATAATCATGATAATAGCTGGACTGCTTTTAAGACGATATATATTAAAGATGGAATTACGGGATTGTGGAAAGGAGTACAGAGCTCGATTCCAAGGGCGGGAATTGGAAGCGCAGTTCAATTATCAACATTTGCAAGGTAACAATAAAAAATGTATTATACGTCACATTTCTCTCTTTTAAGTAGTAAGTAATGAATAATATCACTGACGCGTCTCGAACAAAAGAATGTATGGACAAATAGATGTTTCGTTCTTAAATATAAAAGTTAAATAAAACACATCTCAAATACAACGTTCATTTTGTACCGAGGTATAAAAAATATTCAGAATCAAAAAAATACCATCTATTTTTTCGGATATCCCTTCTATTCTGCACGAACCGAATGAATAGATAGTGGCAACGGTGTAGTACATTTTCCCCGTCTATTTCATTCCAAGATAATGCTTATTTGATTTTATCATGGCAGGTGACGTAAAGTGATTCTGCGTTTTACTATTATTTATGTATATTTGATTACGACAAATCTCTATACATATAAACATTTTACGTTTACACGTCTGCTATGACAATATAATTTTCTATTGTAATTTTTCTGATTTTCCAATTGCGTGAAAAGGGGGATTATAAAGTTAATAGGTTAAACTGCACGAGTCGATATTATAGCATGGAAGGATAATTTCATCAAATTGTTAAATAGGTCTAAAGATGCTCTACGAAAAAGAAATATTTTGATCAATTATCCATTAACGGCAGCATTTGTTGCTAGTAACATAAGTGGGATAGCACTTGCCGTATTTATGTGCCCATTTGATGTTATTTCAACTCGATTATACAATCAAGGTAAATATTTCTTAAATATTCTTCTTTTCTAAAATGTAAGTATCATCATAATCTCGTTTAATTAATTAAAGTTTACATTTTTTTATTTAGTAATTTAATAGAGGAAGCCAGGGCCGTATGTAGGGTGGATTAAAAAGGTTTGAATCCCTCTTTTGGCAGCTGATGGAAAAAGTAAATGTATACAAATCATATGCAAAGTGATAAAACACGTAAAAAAGCTTGCCATGCTTAATTTATTTCATGTGAAAGCAAATTTGATGAAAATATAATTCAAATCTCACTAATTATATTTTGTAATATGTTAATACCCCCTTTATCAGGACATATCTACGGCCCTTAGCATGTGCATAAAATAGTATTGCTATAATGTTTATTTGGCAAAAATAACATGAAAAGAATTAATGTTTTTTGTTTTTCTTCAGAAACTGACAGTTTTGGGAAAGGTCGAACATACAAAGGAGTTGTAGATTGCGGAATCAAAATTATTAGAAGCGAAGGCATAAGAGGAGTTTATAAAGGAGTAGGGCCATTCTATTTGAGAATCGCACCCCATACCATTTTAAGTCTTATATTTTGGGATTATTTAAAAGCAGCTTGTAATGAAAATACAGTTTTGTAGCGGAAATACCGAAAAAATCCAAATTTATTTATTTTGAATCTAATTATTGATTTCATTTTCACTATTCTTCCCTGCGATAATTTTTTTTTTGACTTGCATTTTATTAATATTTTTGCAGAGTATTATTAGTATAACATCTATGCAGAGTGTGTATAAACGTGAAACCCGGAAGCAATTAGTTATGTCATGTCAAGATTGTCAGTCTAGGTTATGTTATGTACATGTAGTGTAGCTTAAACTATTTTGTTCCTATTTCCTATTATAAATTTCAATGCCATTACATTTCAAATTTGTCCAAAATGGTACTTTGTCCTAAAATATAACACAGGTTCCAGAAGAAAATTAAAAATTGTGGCGTAATGACGAGCAGAACAATATTAGTGATAAAAGTCATCTCTATTTTTGTTAGTGCATCTTATTGACGAGTCGCATTCTAGGTTTTGTCAATTGATTAATATACTTGTCTGATCTCCAAATAATCAAAGGTGCGTATATTATTATTGCATTATATTATAGCCGCTCTTGTAAACCTGAATAACCCTCTTCAATTATATGACTTCCTTCACTATTTTTTAACGTATTATTAGTGAGGCGTAATAACATCCCACAAAACTAATACCAAAACCAATAAAAATACTAATTTTCATAACCAGAAACAATTAAGTATCGATTTTTATGTGTATACCTATATCTAATTATATTCCTGGTAAAGATAATTCTTTAGTCTGATTTCTCTGTCGGTGTTTGTTTTGTTCTCTTGCTTAGAAATAGAACTTCCTAAATGGTCTTGAGGACATAATTTGTCAAATCAGATGATATTATATTATTTCCATTTTGTCAATCTCATTGTAATAAAAGAATGAAAAAATTATGTTGTGATAATTAGAAGTGATATTTTTCCTGTGGCCTAGTGATACTATTTCCTAGTCGGTTATGATTGTGCAATTTACAGGAAGACTTTCCATACGATTTTGGTAACAAATAAATATTTTTTTTAATATTTTATTATGAATCAATATTTTTACAACTTTAAATAGTCTAGTAAGGATAGAGAATATCAATTAATGTGAAGAATAAAAATGCTATCTCATATTAGTAACAAAATTAACAAAATATTACCACATGTCTGTTGTTTTGATTTAGCCATATTTTCCTACACTTCATTGTGGAACCAAATTTGGTTTATTATGGTTATGTTTGTAATTCTCCTACTAAAATTAAAAACATACCAAGACATAATATGGTAAAAACACATTTTTTATATCAATTTTTCTAAGCATGAACATTAAACACACATTATTATAAGAACTATTGTTCTATAGTACACCCTACAGTGAGTACTTGCTGGAAAATATGATTACTCTAAATACTCATCACTTAATTACTTAATCATTACTTATTATAACTTAATTATATAGTAATAAGTAATAAGCTATCATTTGATTGATCAGCATGCTTATTTAAAAATATCAATTAAATGAACTTCTTCAATAAATTTTGATATCATATTTTAAAAACTCTTATAGATTCTTTTATGTATCCATTGTGCAGTGCAACCTCTATCTATCATTTCTGCCTGTGTCCAAATTTAATATTGTTTAATTGTTTTGGAAACCTTCTATCTCGAACCTTTCAGACGACATTAATGTAGTTCCAAATCCTTTAGTTCTTATCACCAGTGAAGCATTTTTTATTAAAAATGCAGTCTTAGAAGGTTTAAAAAGCAAACGGACAGTTGTGTAAGTAGTACTTCTGTATATATATTTAATATTTAAATTTCCCTTGCATACTGAATATTATGTAGTAATTTTTGTGGTGTTATCAGAATAACCTAATATGGACTACCTGATCGGAGGTTTGGCCGGTGTAGGTGCAGGCTTTTTCACCAACCCATTTGATGTAATCAAAACTCGAATGCAGCTGCAAGGGGAACTGAAAGCTCGAGGTCAGCACGCCATCCATTATAGAAACGTATTCCATGGAGCTTACACTATCGTTAAAGCTGACGGATTGACTGCACTTCAAAAAGGATTGGTTCCAGCATTGTGGTTTCAATTAGTTGTTAATGGCACAAGGTATATCTCAAATTTATTAATATTATAATACCCCGTTGAGTACATCTACAGCTTTTGTCAATTTTAAGTATCTGGATGATTCAAACGTTTTCTAGTGATTAGTAAAAAATAACTAAAATGCAGATATAAAAAAGATACTGGGGTATTAAACCATCAGTGAAAAATATGGACTGTTCGAATTGGCATGTGGACGTTCAAACATTTTGGTTGTCATTTTGTTTAATAATAATTGAATGAAAATATAGGCAGGCCATAACAGAAGGGTGTAGAGACAGAAGAGATGGCAACCGTGTGCCTAAAATTTTAGGTTGCTCAATTTTCAGTTCTGAAATTATAAATCCAATCTGAAAGCGCGTAGTACATGTTTAAATATTTTTTTAAAAGATAATTAATATAGAACATCTAATATATTATTCTTGTGTAGTTTTGGTCTGGCTTAGTGAGGGTGTAAGTCTAAATAATATCATTTGGGATGGGCTCCAATTTATATGTATACTTATTGAGTAAAACATGGGAGACCTTCATAAACGATTTTTATTTATTCTTTTTTCTAACCATATTCGCTTTCAATATGGAGCAAATAGACTTCTAATAGAGTTATCTCAACAGACTTTTTTCTACGAGAATATCTTGTTACTCAGTTGCTCAACCTCCCCTTTTCGAAGACAATACGAATACAAGGATAGGGCTACGACAGAAATAGTGTTTAGTTAATCGCTCTTGCTATGCCCCGTTTTTAAGATCGATTGAAAATTCAATTTATGAAATTCCATATTAGGATAACCCATGAGATTTGCAATGGAAGCTAATGACGTTGACCACTGCACTACGGTTTCGAAATTATTCTATTTCTTTCTTTACTATTTATTGTTGCGTTTTATTTTACAGACTTGGCATTTACCAGACTGCTGATACATATGGTCTTATTAGAGACGAAAAAGGCAAAAGTAATTTATTGAGAAGCATTTTCTTCGGGGCCGTTGCGGGAGCAGCCGGAGCCTTAGTCGGAAGTCCATTTCTTCTGGTCAAAACACAACTGATGTCATATTCTCATATGAGCGTAGCCGTCGGTTACCAGCATGGCCACAATAGCACTTACACAGCCTTAAAGAAAATTTATACTAAATATGGAATAAAAGGATTATGGAGAGGTGCGTTTAGCACTATGTTAAGGAATTCAATAGGATCTTCCTCACAAATTGCGACATTCAGCAGGTATTAATTTTTGGTGTCACAATGTGCAATATTTATTTTCCACGGATCGCTTAGCAACTCTGCTTAATATCTATGTATGACTTTATTCCATCATTACGGTGCTATGCTGTAGTATCTTGAAAATAATTGAGTTAATATACTTGAAGTTTGAAGATCCTTCCTGTAAAACTTCCCCTGGGTCCATTCCCTTGATGAAAATTTTAAATGTTTTCAATTAATTACTTTGAATTCACTACATCTTATTGTCATAAAACTTTTTCTTTATCTCACTGCTAACGTCACAACTGTTGAGACGGCAGATTGCAGTGTGCTGATAGTTGATACTCAAAAATATAAGAGTGTTAACAGTAACAGAATGCAAATCTATAAATCAATTGATAAAATTCTCCTTCATTCGGGCCCGTGAGCACTGCAACCGAAGCTGACGAGGCTTACCACTCGCCTACAGTCATATTATATTGTTCTACCTCTACTATTTTTGCTTTTAATGATAATTATTTGCTTTATTTAATTACCAACATCACACCAGATTAGTCTCCCAGGCATTATTTGTAGCCACTTCATATTTCACTTTTACAAATTCTTTATTTTGTTTCTAAATATAAAGGTATCTTTGATATTGGGGTAAATACTATAATATTTCTCTTTTCTAATCTTCTAACAGATCTAAAGAAATGCTAAAAGAAAATGGCTTATTTTCGGATTCACCTGTAACTCTGGTGTTTGTCGCTAGTATGATAGGTGGATTTGTAAAAGCTGTTATTATGACCCCTATGGATGTAATTGTCACGAGACTTTACAATCAAGGTGCTATATCACATATTTTCTCTGTTGTTTTGTAATTAACCATAATTTTGTGCTGAAATATGTCAGATAAAATCACAATTAGCTTCTTTGCATCCAATGCCTGCTATCAATATAGACTTGTGTGAGCTTGTTTATGCTTGGCTTTTTTAATTAACTCTGAACTTGATTTTTCTTTATATTATGTTAGTAATTTATTTATCAATAGTTATAACAGCGTTCCAATATTTTTTATGACAATTAGATAAAAATATAACCCTTTTTATACTATTATGTATTTAAAAAAGAAACTGTGTTATGATTGGTGTTTAGTGCCCTATGTTTCGGTTTTGTTAATACCATATGTATGGAACCTCCGATGGTTTCGAAACTTTAAATAATTACATTAATCACAACATGGTGTCTTCCCGAAATAATGTGTTTACTATTCCAAACCATGAAAACCTAAAACTCTATAATACTTTTTAAAGTAGTCTAGTATAGTGTTTTGAACGTAGGTGTAAAAAAAACATTTTGTTTGATTAACGTAATTTAATATTATCTGTGTTATCATTAAGTAAATTACGTATATTTTAAGCCAGCAACGTAAAATCATCATCATCAGTAACCTAGTAGTCATTTTTTTATCAGTTTTTAAATCAATTGATAAAGTACAGAGATTCTTCAACAAAATTTTACGAAACTCACAAACATTCTAGATACCTGATTGAAGCAGTCAGCGAATAATTGATGTAATTTCAAACGTTTCATAATATTGTCGTCCTCAAGTGCAAAGTATGCACAAATTTTTTTCATTCAAACTTAACATGATATATAATTTGTACTGCAAAAAATGAGTTGTATTCGATGCCATGTTAACAAAAAATTTTATAACCTATATATTTGTTGGTTTTCCAAGTGAGTCATAAAACCCTTACTTTTCATCCAATAATGTTGTGTGTATTATTAAATTGTAAACAATTAATATGCTAAAACAAATCATAGCAAAGTGATTTTAAAGTAGGGTCACAATTAACCAACTCAACTATTGATTTCAAGGAGAAGACTGAATGTTATTTATGATTCATTATTTGATATGGTATGTATCATCATTGATGATTGTTCCTTTCTATTTATAATATTTTTATACAGAATTAAGTTCGATTGAAGTGGATAGTAATTTGAATGAATGGATACTTACCGCATTTATTGCATCATAACGCCTGCTGGAGAGGCATTCCAAATCACAGCGAAAATACATTATTTCTTTTCAAAATGAATTCTGTCTTCTTAGCAGCAGTACAGCAACACGCATTTGAGACTGCACAAGATGGATGAATTAGTTTTCTTGTTTAAAAACAAAGCTTCCATTTACATTCAATTTCATCACACACTCTTTGGCTGTTTAAAATGTAATTAATGTTTTCTTTTTAATTTTAGGAGTTGACAGTCAAGGCAAAGGACTGTATTATAATGGTCTTATCGACTGTGGATGGAAAATTTCAAAGACTGAAGGCTTGTTAGCCTTTTATAAAGGCTTTGCCCCTTCGTATCTTCGGCAGGGACCACATTCCGTTTTGCTACTGGTATTCTGGGAAGCCTTAAAAGATCTTTTACAATAATATTGTAACATACAATCATTATTATCATATATATTTTAATTGAAATTATTTTTCTGTTATTGTTATTTTAAAAATGTGAACTTTATTTAATTGACGATAATGGTATTGTAAATCTTCAAAAGTATTTAATTTTCGACAAGAAATGTTTATTTTGCTATTATTTTAAAGCTAATGCCGGATGTTACCAAAAAATCTATTTTTCTATTTATCTGTATTAAATACAATGTGTCATAGATGTATCTTGATTGAATTATTTCCCATTGTTCATGATATAAAAAAAAATGATCGACTTCTATTGAAAATATAATATGTTCGTGTTATTTTGTTATGAAGTTTTTATTACATAAAATCATTTTCATTCGATCATCTGACATGACTCATATTATTTTACACTTGCAATAAGTACACTTGCAATTTCAATTGAAATTTATTTATTTATTGTATGTTACCAAAGTTAGAAAAATCTATTTTATTTTTAGTTTAGTTTATATTTTAGCTCAAATTGTTTTATTTTGTTTTTTCTAATGCATTCAGAAAATACATCAACATTAGAAATAGTGATATCGTATTACAAAATATACATTCTACACATCAAATACCGAAGAAAAGTGCTTACTTTCATGTCAGATTGTCTCAGATATCTACTCGAAATTTGACCAAAGAATGCTTTTTTGCTTGAAACTATCTGATAATAGTTTAAATTTTATCAAACAAATTCAAAAAATACTTAAATAATTCACACATAAATTTTACATATTTGTATTGTTAACAGTTTTCTGTAGTATTCTGATGATATTAATTATACTATTTATTTGAAGACACATTCCGAATATTGGAACTCTTCCTTACATAATTATGGTTAGTACAAATTAGAAACTATATTTTCAGTATTACTTGAACCAATTTTGATTCAACCCACTGTTTGATCTGATTGCACCAGTACCGTACCAAAAGATATTCTTAATACGAAATTAACACTAGTGTTTTTTTGAAGATCATGTTGTATTGCTATGAATACGTAATTAGATCTATAAACTGGTGACCTTGTTTAACACGTTGGCTGCTGACGGAATCATTTTGTATGTAAATATGATACGCATGCTTGTGGCCCACAGCCAATGCGTTAATAAAAACAAATCGCTGAACGATGGATATATAGATGAACACGAAATACTCTGTGGAAACCTGATTCATGCTAAGATTTCTTCTAGAAGCATATCTTTTGAATAAACTGCGATGTTATTTTAACCAAGCTTATACCACAATAAACAATAACTTATCAAAAAAAAAACGTCCTCTATTAATTAGTTCCCTTATCAATAAAGCTAAAGTTAATTATTACTGATCATAGTTTAATTCATCAAAAGTACTTATAGGCTACAAGTGCAATAAAAATAGTTCAATAATCTAATAATTGCTAGTGAGCCACATGGTAGAATATAAACTATATTATTCTTTAGAGCAAAGGAAGCCTTATTAGATCTTAACTAACTGTCTGATGTTTTTTAGTCACTAGAATAATATTTAGTTGTAATCGGTTTTGTTACTAATTTTTTGTTGTTGTACTTGTTATAATAAAATCTTGGAACTGCAACCTTGTTTCATTTAAAATAAATTATTGCTTCCCTTCATATATTTTATTTTCATACACCTAAAATTTTCTAATAATTATTAATAAATCAAATCATTTTTACTCTTTTGCATCTGTAATGTATTTTATCTCATGACGATTTACTTATTCCATTCGAAGATTAATTTTATACCAAAAGTGTGTCCTCTCCATATTCAGTTACAATAAATTGCATTAAATAATCTGATTCCATTAATCTATATGAAGAATTTCTTGTGGCTATTACTTCTTCATCATGTTTCATGATATTTGTTTTGCAGAACATATTTGTGTCAGTAAATTTTTAAATAAAACTATTTTGGGTACAATAAATAATTTTTAATACTCTATCAAACATAAAATAACTCAATAACTTTAGTAAAGTTTGAAGCGGTGCATGTACCTCAATAAATCAATGTTTTACCAGGCAGTTTACTTTTATTTAAGGTTTAAACAATGGATTTCGCGATTGGAGGAGTTGCCGCAATGTGTGCGTGTCTTTTTACTAATCCATTAGAAGTTGTAAAGACTAGAATGCAGTTACAAGGGGAGCTAGAGGCGAGAGGAAAATATGCCATTCACTACCGAAATGTACCACACGGACTGTGGGCAATCGCCCGAAATGACGGAATAACTGCACTGCAAAAGGGGCTAGTTCCTGCATTGTGGTTCCAATTATTTTTGAATGGTTTTAGGTAATTTGATAGTTATTTAATGATTGATTTTACAAAAAATCATCACAACTCATTTTATTTAACTCGGTATTACTTTAAATATCATTTAATTGAGAATGCTATTCTAGTCTTAAGAAACAGTCTAGTCACAAAAATAACGATGTTGGTATTTAAGCCATTCAAACATTTAATACTATAAGAATACACTCGTATAATAAAATAAATCATTCATAGATGAATAGAAAATGATGGAAAATTTTTAAACCTATTTCATTATCATAGAAAAAATATGTAAGATTTATGATCATTTGTAATAAAAGCTGTGTTATCAAATTTCAAAGCCGAAGCATCTTTTTTTTTCTAAATCAACATGAAGTAAATAGGTTTTTATACTTCTACAATAAGTAATTTGAATTGTATGTAGAAAGGTTGTTTTGAGGAGAAGCACCATGCAATGATGAAAATGCTATAATATTGTTAACAATGAATTCATTTTCCAGGTTGGGCACATACCAAGTGGCTGATAGCTTTGGTCTTATTCGAAATAGTTCTGGTGAGACACGGCTATTACCAAGCTTATTTTTTGGAGCCTTAGGAGGAACTCTGGGAGCTGCATCAGGCAGTCCATTCTATTTGACAAAAACTCAATTGCAAGCTCAAGCCGCTTCTAATATTGCAGTTGGGTATCAACACAAACACACTGGAATGAGCAAAGCCTTAGTGAAAATTTACAAAACTGACGGAGTCAAAGGTATTCATTTAAAATTCATCATCAGCCTTTAGGTTCTAGTGGTCAGAGCTTTACCAACAATTTAGTAAATATAATATTTTTGAATCCGGCATTCGGCCGACACTCTTTCTTTTAATTTTAAATGCGATCATAATTATATTGGGAACCCATGAGGCCCATGGCAGCTGCTTCTTCTGCCCCCTCTGTAGGGGCCTGCTTAAAAGGCAGTCACTTGACAGCTAATTTTTAAGCCTCCCAAAAAGTATTGAAATTAATATTCTTTTCATTTTAGGACTATACAGGGGTGTCATATCATCAATTCCCCGTGCGGCGGTCGGCTCTGCATCTCAACTAGCCACCTTTAGTACATGTAAGGAATATCTGACTGACAAAAATGTGTTCCCCAATTCTCCTCTCCTGACGACATTCGTGGCTGCTAATTTAGGCGGAGTCGTGATGACTTTATTGATGACACCATTTGATGTTGTAGCTACTAGATTATATAATCAAGGTCAGCAATATATTATAGTAATACTTATTATTTTCCTTATTGACGACAATATCTGAGTATAATTTTTGATTGTTTATGGTAAATTTATATAGATTATTGATCGTTGAAAACTTTTTAATTTGCAGGCGTCGATCAGAAAGGTGGTGGACTTCTTTATAGAGGTGTCACAGATTGTTTTATAAAAATGTCAAAGACGGAAGGATTCCTTGGATTTTATAAAGGATTAGGGCCTTCATATCTACGCCTAGGTCCACACACTGTGCTTGTTTTAGTTTTCTGGGATCAATTGAAAGGGTTGAGAGATTATGTAGTAAAGAATGAAGACTAAAGCAAATGAACCAAATATTTTGAATATAAATTCTTATTCGTTAACTATCAAAGGAGTTGTAAATAAATTACTGGCAATATTAGTTTAGTACATCTTTAGTTTTTAAAAATATTTTGAAGTCGTCTCTAATAATAAATCTTTTAAATATTTAATATAACTTAATATTTTTTTAGTTATCCTTTTTTAAAATCCAAAATCTTGATTCTGTAATAGCAGTCTGTGGCACAAATAATTAACATAATATATCATGTTATTATGATTCAACATTTACTAATATCATCTGTCAAATTTTCCCTAAATTTTTATTGGGCCACTTAAGCACACAAGTTATAATAATTTCTTATTTACCAAATCAAATAAACAAACCTCAATTTCAAAAATAAATGCAGAATAAGGCTATTTATATATTTTAGCTTTGTTTTCAAACTCCCTTTTACTTAAACTTAAAGGCACATTAAGTGTTCTTTTATTGTAACTTAGAGTACGAATTATTAGTTCCTTCCAAAATAATAGAATAAATAGTATTTGTGTGATTTAAGAATTATCATAATTAAAAAATATATATTTCCAACACCTGAGAGGTAAACCCATTGAGTTCTTATTGTGTCAAATTGGCAGGTCTGTGAAATGCGAAATCATCAATAATAATTATCCCTCTTCTATAAATTAATCAAGTGTGTTTTATTTTTTAAAATATAATGTCTTTCCACCAAGAATTGACAGTTAACACCTTAAAAGTAATTAATCAAGTGTTTAACACTTTTTCAAAATTTGTAACTCAATGGACTAAAAGCTAGAACAAAATACCATAACTTGTACATAAGTAATGATTTTTAAATAACGTGCAATAATTCTTAGGCAATTCTTAGTAAATTCATTTTCTTAAAAATGTTACTTTAGTATTTATTATAAGTTTCTAGGCTGTAAAATATATTTATATATAATGGCAATTTAGAGATTTGTTCTAAATGTCTGTATCGTACCTGAATTAAAGCATATTGTTTTGCGATAGGTCGGCGTAGTGGGCAACTATTTTTGTTTTCGATAATTAATGTCTGACAATTGTTACCTGATTTCAGCACAACAAAATGTATTTTTTTAAAAATTTAAAAACAATTTTGCTGCATATTGAATACATCTTATGTAATCTGAGATAGGTTGTTAATAACTAATAATGTAAACTTGGCAACTATCAAAACTCATATAACCATATATAAAAACATATTGCATACTGATAGTGAACATTCCATTTGAAAAGGGTTCAACATCATTGGTATGCGATGGTTGTTTCTCTATCACCATCACACGGCCTCACATGTGTATGAGAAAGCTACCCAAAAAAGCAATCGCCAGCATTTTCTTATATTTTCCTCACCCTCTTCACTTACCATGTGATCAAGCGAAAAAGAAAAAAATTCATAGAACGTGATTGCTTCACATTAATTTCTCAACATTAATCACTTAATTCAGGTTAATTTAACCGCATGAAATTTATTTGAAATTATTTTTATTTTGTCTTGGTATTTTAATATATCAATAACTATTTGTTGTCTACATGTATTACATAATATAAAGAAATATGTTATTTTTGTAAAAAGTATATTTTCTGTTACAGTAAAGTTCTTGTTATCATTATGAATATGTGTTTTTTTTTATTTTTATGTATTCGTATTTTAGACCAATTCTATATTATTATTACTGTATTTCCTCGATTTACATTTTTTTTGTGACTGAATGTAGGGGGCATCTTATAGTCGATGGTGTCTTACAATCACTGTAAAAATTTCAGCAAAAATGACGATCCACAGAAGAAAAAAATGGCTGGAAGAGTGGCAGCTTCCTAGAATAAAGTCTCATAGAAAATAATCGAATACTTTTTTGAGAAATGCTGTATCATTTATGTCCATTATGGTATAGAATATTATATTTTATAAGAAGATACACATAAATACGACTCTGAGTTGGTATATGATAATCAGACACTGATTCTCAAGAAGTTGACTCCGATGGTGGTATATATTTCCCCACCCAAGTTTTTGAAGAATATGAATAGTGAAATGAGATGGAAAATAGTATTTTTTGGTACATTGAAGAAATGGGAAAAGGAAAGAGTACATGAATCAAAAACAGTTTTATGTTTATAAAATGTTTATTATGTCTTAATAAAAATTTATACATATGTATGAAGCTGTCAATGCAAACATAACATTGAAAGCTTCACTGTCACAGGATGAAATTTAATCAGTAAAAATGCTTAAAATCTTCATGTACAATCATATAATTCTATTGTATGATTAATTTTTACAAACATAGGAACTTAACCCTAGTTGAGTCTATATTTTAAGGATCTATAGAAATATATTTGCACTGAGGGTATTACTATATTTTTCAATATTAAATATTACTTAAAATTAGCAGTCTATTCACAAATTAGTTTCTTCTCTTGCTATCACATATAACATTATATAAAAGCCCAGATAGGGCTGGGCATATTTAGTTTATGGCTAGTGGATTTAATTGGGACCGTCCATATATCACATCACACTTGGAGGTCTTGTTGATTATATGACATTATAAAAGGCATTTTATTTTAGAATATTTCGTGAGGGCATAACCACGTCATACTAAAATTGACAAAGTAAAGCTCGTAAAGAGGGAGTAAAAAACGAGACATTATTTAGACTGCATGAAAAAAATTTTATGACGAAAGATGAAGGATGGCTAGTAAACAGATAACCAAAATTTACGTGACATCATTTATGGACCACTCCTAATTAAAAAGAGAATAATATATAATCATATTCTATTATTGGTATTGCTATATTAATTTTCGCCTATAAGAGCTCTTATAGTAAAACTGCTTCCTTTGGGTGGTGGTAGAGGACGGCAGGCAGGCGTAGGTGGAGACGGCGGTGATGGAGGAGTGGGGCAGTGCCAGCAAGATGGTGGCTGAGGTAGAGGAACTGCTGGCATCCATACACTGCCACCATACATGACACAACGTGCCCATTCAGCTAATTGAAGGTATCTCGCTTCTCCAGGGGTGAGGTGTTGATGATATTCAGGGATCGGACTGATGCTGTTCGGTCGGGGAGATTCGCTAGAGAAAGATGAACTGCAGGATGATACTGCTGATGAGGTGATTGATACTGCAGATCTGCCAGAGTCATCGATTTGTGATTCTGAAGCTATTCGCTGATTCGGTGAGGGCGGTGACTGCTTTGACATTTTGTCAAGTGGCATTTCTTTCGATTCATTAGGAAGATTATCAGAACATCTATCTATTGATCGCTCTTCCGCAGTGGATCTTGAACTGTCTGAATTTTTTCCTGGTAGAGGTGAATTCGCCTTCCTCTTACAGCGGCCCTGTCCGTACTCTCTGAATCCTTTGGCAAACGGATTGTTGTCGATTTTCAATTTGGTGATTTGATCATTCTGTGAACAATAAGAAGAAACAAATAAGTTTAATAATTTCAAAATATTTATACCTATTTTAAATATGGTTTACGAAAGTTGTGTTAAGCTACAATTCAATTAGGTGAAGGTAAAGATACAAAATAATATTAAAGTCTAATATATCGGTATATGTTAAAAGTAGGTAAATATAATGCACAATAAAGAATACTCTTATTTAGCTAATCGCTGTATCTTGGAATACGAGAAATATTATCATGAGAATTTTAATTGAAAGCATCCGAGTAAAACCGGTAGACACTTGTTTCATGTCTCGGCACGCGTGTAAAAAAAAGCTTCCGTCGTTGGTAGAAATTAAGGAAGAAGATGGCAATATCAGATTTCACGAGGCGTCGTCGAATTGCAGGCGGCATCTGCTGGCGACGTTTTCAGACGGAAATTTCAAACAAAGAGACGTAGCAATTAAAATTAAAACAGCGAGTAACCTTTCATGTCTACAGTCTGCATCTTTCCCGCCCGAGTAAAAGTGTTTTCGTCACAAGTGCTGGTATTTTTTTTCGCATGCCGTGTAAACGTTTCGGCGCCGGACTCTCCTGTCGCCGGCCCACTAGAGCCTACATTTGCACTGTTATGAAGCTAAAGACTCATCCACTTGTCGCAAGAATTTCATCGCCGATATTTTTGAGATTGCTTATTACGAGCAGTATTTATTTTAAATGTTTTTTTGTACTTAATTTCGTATCTGGACGTAGCTAGAACACGCAATAGTGTTACAATATGATAGGTTATGTCATTAATAGTTTATTTTTTGCATCGCTGACAAAGAATTTATATTTAAGATACAATGAGATATAATAAAAACAACATTCAAGATTGTTTAAGGATCTTATGATACTCTCCATGTGCAAAGTGGCTATAAATTTGATTACATTACAAAATGTAACAATATTTATTTATTAAGATTTATTCGTGGTATGTAAAAAAGTAAAAATTATTTTAAAAAAATACTAAATCCTTTATATATAAGAATTATCAGTAAATTCTGAAAGTCCATATTAAAAGTTGGAGAGACATTTTTTATCTAAAAATCAAAAGAAATCTTATTTCAAATAAATAGATTAATCTTCTGTTGCTATTTTACTTAGATGAAACGTGAAATGGTTTGTTGTGGACACGCCTTTGCTGCTGTGCTTATTGTGGAGTAAATAAATCAAAATTGTAGCCGATGCAGAAGTCATCTCATGCGAAAACTGAATCCCTGTGTAAGGATAACGCGCCGCCCTGGATAATCCCTGATATAATAACACGCGGAGCCTTTGTATGGAATCGTATTTTACAGCCGTCTTTGCGAAATCACCGGCCGAATAATTTATTCGAGTATCTTTGTAAAGACCGACCATGGGAACCCAAAACTAACCAATAATGTTGCAGGTTTGCTTATGGCTAAGTCTGAGCCAAAACGATTGATCAAGCTATAGACAGTACCGCATATTTTTTTTTTGTCCATGTCCGCTCCCAACGTAGATCATATGGTCTCCTAATGGAGGTATTTCAATGAGAGCTGTTTGTTACTCAGTTGCTCAATCTCTTTTTTTCCGAAGAGAGTAGGGATAGAGGGATAGGGCTAGGACAGTACTAGTGGTTGACTTCTCGCTACGCCCGGTGAAGATCGGATAGGTGGGTGAGGAGGGAATTTTAAGCATCACAAACACTCAGACTAGGAACAGAAATTAAAAAATCGATTAAGAGATCAATTTATGAAAACAGTCCGTACTGGGAATTGAACCCGAGACGTCCGTAGCCGTAGCCAACGACGCTACCAACTGCATCACGGACGCCGACCGCGCAGTACTGCATATTGTAATTAAATAATTTATTATTCTAGGTATAAAACATTTTGTATGCTCAGTAGATATTATGAGATTTATGCAATACAACGTTTTTGCTGTATGTATTAATTATAAAGATAAGACATAAGAATGCATTAATTATTAGACTAGTAATAATTTTTAAACACAAATATTGACACTCAAAGAGAACAGAGTTCTCCAAATTATCTTCTAAATTTTAAAGGGTTATAAATAATTGCATTTTGTGTTAGATAGTATTCACTTGGCACACTTGAACTTTCATTTCGATAGTTTGCACTTTGGATTATATAGTATTAACGTAGTATACTCAAACTTTGATTTTATAGCTTCCACTTAGTCACGGATTCTTTTAACCAAGTGAGTTCAATTGTAGTAGCTGGCCTGGTTTGGTTTGTGTAATGTATTCTAATGCGTGGAGCAAAGACAATATAGGTGGCCTAATATAGGGTAGAAGAATAAGTGACACTTCATTATAGCTTCGTGCAACTATCGATTTCAAAGTGTGAGTATTTTTATTGAGTGAAAACTATTTTTTTCATGTGAAAATATTTTTACGTAAGTGTAATATATTTATTCAATGTTAAAATATATTTTATGATGTGGGATCACTTTATTTTTAGTGAATGAATTTTTTTTTTGTGGAATGTATTTGTTATAAATGAAAACTATTTTTATGAAAGTGAATATGATCTAAACAAAAGTGCATTTAATTGTAAGCCAATTTTAAATAGGTTGACTTTTATGATTACACAATATCGGCATTGCATTTGAAATAAATTAACAACAATTATTATATAGCTATGTAATTGTCTAATCTGCAAGTCTATAATAAAATCAAAATCACTTTTTACCATTCAAGCTGTTGTATTAAAAAAATAATTATAAATTCGCATTAAATTAGATTTTCTAGTATAATACATAGTTTCCATACATGGTATAGAAAAAAGTCAAAGGTTGGTCGGTATAGATAATATACAAAGCATTCCTTTCAACATTTAAAATGTAGATGTATCATATTAACATTTGTTTTTTTGCTAGTGTATCGCGTTTTGATTTGTGACACATATTTAACATTAAGATACGTTTGGAATTGACTTAAATTATCTTTATAAATAATATTTACATTACGGCCCTGACAGTTCTGTGTGTTCAATCAAATCGGGTAGGTTTTTATATGCGAAGCAAATCGCCACACTGTCAAGGGTGTATGGTGTATGTATCTTGAAGTTTTTAATAGCCTAACATGTAATGCACTATTTTGTTTGGGTTTACAAGGTAGACTGCACTTGTGCCGAATAAAATAGACACAGGTATGTCCTCGAATTGAGTGCTTTTACATTTTATGACAAGTCATTAAATTTGTTATTAAGAATGAATAGTGAATAGAGTTTAATCATTCAATGCAAAAAGTATTCTATGCACGCAGATATAAAGGGAAGTATATAGTACCTGCATTAAAATAATGAATCATTGCAATTTCAACGCTTTTTATAGCTCAAGCGGAACACTGTAAGTAATCATAGAAAACAAGTATTATCGGATATTCTAAAATGCCAGGAAATGTATTTTGATCAAAGTTGACCATCGAGATTAGATTTCGACGTTTGTATTTAGGCTTGTCAATACATGTTTTGAATCTGATTGGGAAATTCCCATACATAATATATGTAATAGGGTCGTTTTGCCAGTGCTCAGGCAGTTAAGCGACAGGTGTATTTTCAAAAGGGACTTCGAGTTAATGAATGATATATATATATTTTATTCGCTGTTATTCCATCAAACAGGGATTAAGCAATGTAACCAACTTAAAATAAAACAGTTAATATTGTACCAAGCATAAAATAATAGAAGTTTACAAAAAAATGCCAATTGTCCCAGTGGTCGGCCCCCAAACTTCAATGGTTGGCCTTTCGTTGCCCAGTGTTCGGCCATCACTATGAAACTTCATGAATATCGCGAAATAATTTACTGATAGTAGACAGAACAATAAAAAACATAATTATGCAAAGTATGACAATATAAAGTATATTTCGTTAGCGATATCCATACAACATGAATTTGTCGAAACTTGCGAAGTCAAAATGTGATTTTTCATATGTTTTTTTTAAATATATCCGCTATTATTTAAGCTTTACGCTCAAAAGGCCAACTACTGGCGACGGCTGACTTTAGGAACAAGCACCCTATATAAGTTATGTAGTTACTGCTTCAAGAAATACCTTTGAAATTTAATGACTGAAATGATTCGTCAAAATATTCTCTTTTAAAATGGCTACAGCACGAATTGAAAGGTTCGTAATTAAATTAATGTATTACCTGGTAAGCTGTGACCGCGATGAATTCAGTTTCTGGGAAGACGAAACACTTTTCGGCAGGCCACGGACCCCCTACGCGAGTCACGCGAATCCGCGGCTGATACTTGTACATTGACGTCAGGACGATCTAAGGAAGAATAAAAAAGATTACTCATTGATATGCTTTAAGTATTGATAATTGAGTCATTACGAGTATTATCCAGGAGATGTGAAAAGTCTATAACTAGTTTATCTAAATATTACATTTTTATACTTTCATAAAAATGAATATTCGGGCATCGTGACATTCTGGTCTATTTCAATACTATCCGAATCACTTTGAAATATTTATATTTGAAGTTTCAAAGATATAAATGATCAGTGGTCAGAAGAATAATATTAAATTGAATGCTGCTTATTTTTAAACGGAGACATCGATATTAAAAGGTGTACATAATTCTGCTAATTTTCCAGAAGACTGTTTTTATACGATTCAAAAAAATCACCCCATTGCCACTGTGTAAACAAAAAAGGGTATTTTTAATCAGTGAGTATTGGAGTTTTTTTTTATTATCTCAGGTACTTGAGGGCGCCTAAGCGATTTTTTACTGTAATAGTTTTCACAACAGAAAAATAGTGTGGCGCTGGTGACATGGTAGTAAAAATCCAGTGTTTGTCAAATTACAGTACATGGGTAGTATATAAAAAAATAACTTTTTTATAAATTTGCTTTGGTGAAAAATCTAGATTTTTTTCCTATCATTCCTGTTCTCCTTCTGTTGTTTGCCTTCTTCGCTACCAATTTTATTGTAATTGATAATTGCGTCTCTTTACTATTTACATCATATAGGTATAGCCAAAGATACACCAATTAGCAGTATAAAACATTGTTTGATAGGATTTAAAATATTAAGAGCTTAGATAATCTGTGCACGATTCTTTATTTCTTTTGGATGACAGTATGACACCAATATAGTGTTTGTACCATTTAGAACGATGTTTATTGTACATAAGTATATTAAGATACTAGGAAAAATATGATATCTAGTGTTAAAAACTGTTTGCGCTCGACATTTTTCATGACTTTGTACAATATATTATGCGATAAATATATATAAGTAATGTTATAAGCAGTATAGACAATTCAGAATTAGAAATATATTTTATATTTGTCAGCCTCTTTTAATGTTATTTAGCAAAACCCCTGTTTATTATGAGGTATACAAATATCCATTAAGAATGTCAATAAAACGCTTTGTGTTTTGTGTGGCGCAGAAAATTTGCACAAAGTATGTCGAAAATTGCAAGAGTTTTGGAATCTCTGAATCAAGGAAGCGTTTGTAGGAAGTTAGGCTGCGAAGTGAAGGGTCTGGGATTCGGTGGTCGGGGCGCCAAGTGTACACAGCGTGGCTAATTGTAGTTTTACAGCTCGTTGTACATTATTTTGTTTGTTCTACGTCGCAGCCCGCGCTTATCTCTTCGCCAGTGGCGTGTGTGTCTAGCCTACATAAATTCTGTATGGCTTTTATATATTACAACATATGATATTCAAATTTGATGGCTATGATATTATAATACTAGATATTTTAACTTCTATCAGAATTCTTTGTTTAATTATTACTAAATAATTTCCACGTAAACCAAACTGCTTTATGTATATGTCATGGTTTTTGAATTCTTCATAACACTCTTTATATAATATTTAAATGTGGGAATCAAGAAAATAGTTTGAAAGTGCCCATAATTCGGTGCAAAAGACTCTACGCCACTGGAAAGGCCGCCGGGGCGAGCGCTCACACCAGATTAGCCACTTAGCGCCCAAGTCGAGAGGGCGCGACGCGATCCTCGACCTGCTCCTGCACCCGGCGCCTTTGCAATTATGCAAGTCGCCACGTCATATCGGAAACCAGATTGTTACATGACTTTCCAGTATCGTTCTCAATTATTTGGCTACTGTCTACTTTGCGACCTGCAAACACGCCAACACGTAGATATCTCCAACTTAGGTATTTGTACTTTATGGTTTGGCGCCACATTAATCTTTAAAATTTTCTTATTTTTAACACAGACCGATGGTAATTTGAACAGAAACATTCTGGAGCAATCATCTGAGTATACTTTTTAAGTCTTCGTGTGTCTTAATATGCATGGTATAATGACATCAATATATATAACGATACAATGACCTAAATTCATGAAATAGTTTGAGTTTTAAAATTATATTTGGCCATATTAGCGAAGGAAAACTATCTATCTGTCTATGTATGAGAGTGCTTATATTCACACAGAATTATTTTTTATGGTGTTGGTATCAGGACAAGTAACTGATTACAATTTTGAATGAGTGTAATTTTCGCGATAAATATTTTTAGAATTTATATGCTTATCAGCAGTTCTATCCGCTGTTCTTAATGAAAAATAAAGAATCACACATAAACAATAATGTAACCGAATACAGTTACATATACATGAAATCAAAGACTAAATAACAAATAAAAAGTTAAGACTTACATTTCCCGAGTTATCATTCAAATTATTGGTTAGTTTCAGTCTATTGAAGTTGACAGGCTGTTCCCATCTTGCGGCTGGTGCTGGACTATCAGGATGTAGAGCTCCGGATTGAGAGGTGGCGTGAGACGGAGCGTGTAGTCCGTGGGGGGCCGCCGCCCACGTGCCTCCTGCTCTGGTCCACCTTCCTCCGCCTGTGGCCCACATTTCAATAGACACTGCGTATTGCTCGTCGGGTTTCAGTCCTCGTAGCTGAACGCTCAGGGAAGGAAACATTCTCCTGAAAACGAAATGTATTATTAATATTGAGGCACACAATTGCAATAATTAATTATAAACCGAAATTCTGTAGAAATTAAAGATTGAGGCACAGTACGACTAAGAAGAAATCGCTAGCATTAATTTTAGTGATTATGAAACCAGATTACCACTACAGTGACGCTTTGAATTTCAAGTAACTTTCAAATGATTTTCGATAGTTTTGACGATTAAAAATTGTAAGTAAAATATTAAAAATTGTAGAACTAAACTGTTCCCAAAAACAGATCATTTTATTCAAATCAAATAACGATAAAACTTAACACTTTCTTTATATCAAATTTATCGGTGGTCCAATTAGGTAATATTAAGTTTATAACATAATAACACAGGTATTTTTTGAATCGTGTGCCTTTGCGTCGTTATAAAACAAATAAGGTAAGACAAAAACCACCTTCTCAAATTTAAGGGATGATTGATAGCCGAGTAGGTAGATAAAATAATATATGAGCAATTACAGCGATATTCACAAGTGGTTGTGGAATCCTTCTGTAATTATTGTGCTACGACCCTTTTTACTATGTTTGGATTGGAATATATTTCATAACCGCACCTTACCTATAAATAGGATATCCAAACTTTGTAAAATAACATCGTTATACCAGATGTATTGAAAATATCTTTTCTTAACAATCGATTAAAATAATATTTAATGTTATGAGTCTCATTTAAATATTTACACCCCTGAAAGATAAATTTGTAACGAAAATTTTATTATTTTAGGAAGGTAATTTGATTCATTAATAATAATATATTAATTCAATTAGATAATGAATTGACCAGTCGTTTACCTCAATTTTGACCACTGTGGTTTAAAGAAATGCGATTAGTAATTATATTCATATTAATTGAGGTTTAAATAACTACTATAATTTCAAAATCGTGATAATAGGGGCAACGCATTTCAGTAATGAGTTTTTCTCTTTAGGATCGTTTTATAATTCGAATGTTTGAGTGTAGTCGCCATTTTTTCTGAATATGTGTAATTAACTGGTCAACAGAAAAACAATTAATATATCCACTACAATTAATATATCCCAATAAATATCTATGGTTGCCAAGTTGTTAAAATTTAAGATCTAGGAATAACATAATTCTGATTTTGGTTTAGATAAATTTAATTACGAAAGTATAATATTTAGGTACGGTATTTATTGCTTCTATATGCTTCAAATATATTGGTTGACGATTCTATACCTAGCCTAAAACCTATCAATTTAAATGAAAATTTTTTGATTAGCATGTTATATGCATTGCGTATTTTAATGAAAAATACTTGATATGAATCAAAACGATTTTTTCACGGGTAACTATCTTAGTTTATTGATTTCTTGAATTTCTTCTTTTGCTTAAGTGCAGATGGCCACCCTCATAACATATATACCTACACTTTAATAGTGGGTCCATTGAGTGGGCCGCGCGAACAGCTAATCAAACAGACAGACGGAGTTCGCACCAATAAAACTATTACATAAAACTCTCAAAAGCTTTTATGATCTATTCGACGGTGTTGACTTCGACAAAAATGACATCCGGTCACAAAAATGCAACGGATTGCATAGCGGGGCTGCCGCAGACGGCCTAATGCGAATGGCGACTTGTCATAATACTCGCAAGATAAAAAAAATGCGCATTATGAAAATACATGGCTTTGTTAGTTTTGTATCAGGAATTTGTCTTATGTCCAGACAAGGCACTCTTATCCGCATGATATTGCGGTTGTGTGAATATTTTTTGTTTATTGTTTCAAGACCATCTACGTACCCTTTATAATGGTGTAGATTTGGCCCCGGGCCAAACTACTCGAGTGGGTGACCGTCGTTACAATAAGTAGCATTTAAAAACTATTATCAAAGGATTAGGAAGATTTTCATTAACATTCAATTGAGTGATTCATTGAATTTTTACGCTACGATGAAGTTTTAAATATAAATTGATTATTTTTGAAGTACGCGTTTTTTATTCAATTACAATTTTGTCTTGCAGTGGAACGGTATTTCATCAAAGTTGATTACATGACTTATAATGATTACTTAGGTAATGTATCAGTGTTTTTTTTAACAACTCTTTTAAATATTCAGGATTAGCTGATGAAATACTCCTAAAATTATTTCATTATAATACTGCGAGAGTTTTGTTATAAGTACTCAGCTAATATTATTTGTTTTGGTGAGGCAATAAGATTTATTATACTATTACTTACGCATCTGCTTTATAATACGTTTGATAGAGCAATTGTTTCTAGGAACAAAAACTGAAAAACAAACAAGTCCACCGGGTGGTGTGTAAAAACAAAGCGACCATATTTTTCATATTTATTATATCAGAGTCACAACATGGAGTTGTTTGTTAAACAAATGTATAAACACGGATGATGTTGGAATTGACGTGAAGGATAAAAAAGGGCGCAAACAATTATCAGGTCCTTGTGAGCATCAGCAGGCTGTGGAAAGCGAAAGGCAAATACAATGTAAATTACACTGCTTCACAAACTATTACGAGTATATAAACTTTATTATTTTAAACTAAATATGCACCAAGTCATATAATATTTAATCAAGTATCAATCACGCTAATATATTTATATATGTCATAGTTTAAATTTCACGACCTTTGTTACTCCTAGTAACGAATCAATTGAAAAGATTTCTCACAAGAGCTCTCACAAGATTTTGATTTGATGTAATTTGATGGTTTGTAAAATGTTTGAAAAAATACAGGTCATATTATAATGTCTATGTGCAGGTAATCTTGCAACTTCCCAATGTATATCTGCACTATACTGACCTATATGATGCAATACGCTTTTAAAAAAAGCACATTTTTACTTCGCAAGTTTTGACAAATTCATGTTGTATGAAGATCTCTAACAAAATATACTTTATATTGTCACGCTTTGCATAATTATGTTTTTTATTGTTCTGTCTACTATCAGTAAACTATTTCGCGATATTCATGAAGTTTCATAGTGATGGTCGAACACTGGGCAACGAAAGGCCAACCATTTTAGTTTGGGGGCCGACCACTGGGACAATTAGCATTTTTTTTGTAAACTTCTATTATTTTATGCTCGGTACAATATTAACTACATAATTTTAAGTTGGTTACATTGCTTAATCCCTGTTTAATGGAATAACAGCGAAAAAAAAATGTATTTATCATTCATTGACTCAAAATCCCTTTTGAAAGTACACCTGTCGCTTAACTGGCGAAACGACCCTGTTACTAAATATGACAAATTTAAGTATTGTTGAGTTCTTTAAGCAGTATAAACAATAATGTTTGAAGTCCAATATTAGCTTGATTATATACATGCACTAATTTATTCAAACACGGTAGTGAGGGCGTATTGTTTCTGTTAATTAAACTGTAGATAAGTATGAGTTTAAAATTTTTTTAAAAATTTTAATATTGAATGTACATACTTATATTGTATTAAATAAAGATGAAAAAGAGACAAGACAATGAATAAACACTGTATTATACATATCAACACGTTGTATTAAATCTTGAGCATATAAACGTAGTGAAAAAAGTTCCATAGCAAGGTAACAAAATTGAAATTAGTTTGAGAGCCGGTTTGTTAAAGGTATCATCGGTGATTTCAGGGCGTGGACAGCGCCCTTCCACGAGAGCCCACCTGGGAGGTGCGAAAGTAATTCCAACACAGCAGAACATAGTATGGACAGATTTTTTCGATGCTACTCACTTACTATACCGCAATTTCGACACAAATAATATTTGATTACATTTTTTTGTTGATAAGAAGAAACATATTTTTTTTACCAACCGCAGGATATATATTTATTTTTTAAACTAAATGTATTCGTTGATATACGATACAAGGCATAGTTGCTAGCCATACACTCTATATAACTAGGGGAGGAAATATTGAGTTAAACATATCTATACTAATTCGTAAAATATTTGGCAACAGCTAGGAAATACAGCATTATTTATTATATATAATAGTATGTGTCAATATCTCAATCTCACTTTGAATTCGTAAGCAAGCTAACGCTAGTTATTGATTTAATTGGCATTCACTTGGTAGAACTCCATTACAATATGATAATATATCAAAGCATTTAGTTCTACAAAATTTCTAAAATCGAAATTTACTTAAAGAGTGAGAATTAGTGGCAAAATGGAACGTTTCAGAAATTCATTGTTGCTAGCTTTGATCGCATAAATTAAGTACAAATAATATATTTAATAAAACAGAGTTGCTTTGAAGTGTAAGTTCCCATCCTTTTCAGTGAATGACTCAAAAGTTAAAAATAATAATTATGCTCTCAATGAAATTGGTATTCTGAGAAGTGATAATTGCGTCATAAAATAATAACGCGGTCCCGTGCTGTGCGGTTTTAGCTGGCTAAATTTTAGAAAATTATCCACACGAAGGGAACAATTCCCAGCCGAGCTTGGAGCTTTGTTATATTAAAACAGTGGTGTCCTCGCGGAGTAAAAAGACAGTTTCTTTTGTTTCCAGGCGTTCCTAATTTTAACCAATTAAGAACTTAACTATTATTTTATATTCCTTTTTATTATCAAAATAGGCAATAAAAACATTATTGCCAATAATGTTTTTCCCCTTTGATTGGCTATCGAAATTTCTACATATTTACAGTTCATATGTCAGTGTTAAGACAATGATTTTTTCGAAAAAAAAAGGTGCCAGAACTCTTGTCAAGGTTTCTACTAGAGAAAATAATATTTTTTGACATTTCAAATCTAAAGTTAATTTAAAATGAAAAATTATTCAAATATGGATTGAAATTATGTATGCGCAGACATTGATTCGTCTAATTTACAATGAACAGGTGCCGGAACGCCATTCCACCGCGTTACATTGAAAAAAAAAGAGTTTATAACAAAAAAGTGGTAGTTATATAGAAATAATCATATTTGAGAGCTGTAGAATCCTTTCCCTCTGTTGTAATTTTATGTTTTACTGGCGAAAGAAAGAAAACATTTCGACTATTTAGGCAACACTCTGACTTATTGAATTTAATTTTAGGTTCCTATTACGGGGTGTCGTGACAATAATTTTGGTACGCTACTATCTTGGCAATGTTGTGGACTTTTATTGAGGCTTAGGGTTGGGCTGACAGTCTAACGAGATATAATTGTCAAAGCTTCCGCCGTGGAAGCTTATTGAAGGCGTCACATTCTTCTCTTATATAAGCTTATTCCACCTACTGCATTTCAAACGACAAGGGCAATTATTTATTATTTTCACTATCAAAATAAGTTTTAAATGAAATCAATGTTGATCATGATGTGATATCTAGATTTATGATTAACATTAAAAAAATATAATTGAGTTAAACTCACTATAGACTCAATTTTTAGATTACGTAAATTAATTAAATAAATTAATTGAATTATTCACACATACAACTATTATTTCTTTCTAAATATTCCAAGAAATTATTCATATGTAACTAAATATAGTAGGCCTTGAACCAACTATGACAGGGTTTCAAAAATTACAAATTTAATTCATGATGAATTTGTGAGGTCAGTATTAATGGCAAATACATAAAAATCATAGTCAAAGCGTAAAAAGAGTGTTTAAATGACAAATCTATTTTTTAAATTGTCTTGCATCGTTTGAAATCGATGTAATTATTTCGTAACGCGAGTCTGGTTTGTAGTCACATTATGACAACACAATTGACAGTGTAACAAGGTTCGTTCGATTATGATAATTTTACAGCGAAGTAGTAAATCATTTAATTTTCACACGAAGACGTGAAGAGGACAAGACGAAAAAAATGATAAAACAAACCAAACAATCAACCGTGAAAAAGCCGTTCATTAAATCCCGACCGCAGCCGCTGACGCTGGGGGCATTCCTTTGACCATAAACCAGGGGCTTTTTATATAATATCAAATATTTCAATTTAAAATTAACACTGAAAAATATTTCTTAATGAATATTTTTATAACAACAGAATAGATCGATACCATTAAAACTTTCTTAAAACAATAACGATATTAACGTTCCCGTTTTCATGCTAAAAAAAAAATCTTTGGATCTCATGCAGTCACATTGCGTTACCGTGTGGGCTTTGTCATACAAACGCATGTATAAAGCAAAATGACAATTTCAAAGAGTGAAATATGGTTTAATGCATAAACTGTAATGTATTTTTAATTATGTGTATAACTGTTTTATTTACAAATAGCAAAATTTTAAATTTTTTGTATGGCCTACTTCATAGATAATTTAAAGGTTGAAAGACCGATGTAACGAAATGGTACACCATGAGTACGGAAGGGTTAATGAAAATAAATCATCCTGAGAATGAAGTTACAGAGGATTGTAGAGGAAACGATAATTATTTAGTATTGAATGTTATATTTTTGTTTAATTGTGGTTAATAAAAGTTACATCTGAGGATTTTACATTTTGAAATAAACAGATGAATATGAATATTTTGCGTTCAGTAACGTTTACACGAAAATATCGTGGTCTTAAAAAGCTTTATATGTTTAGGTTATAGATTTGAATTATTACTACTCAATGAACACCGTGGCAAATGAAAGAATCATTGGTATCTAGTATCGAAGCTACTGGGAAAGGTTTGTTTTGTCATTAGTTAGTAGCTCTACTTTTAAAAATATATTTTAATGAATCGATTTTACGTTGTTTCCAAATGATATCTTCCACGGTCAAACTGCGGAGCTTTTTGAGCTTCGAGAATTTTTTTGTATGAAAAGCATTCTCAGTGATAATCACTCCCAAATATTGAATCCCTGGTAATCCCTGTTATGATATGTATGAGGTGAACAAAAAATGAAGCATGGTAGTTGAGGTAGATTAATGATGTTTGTTTTATTCGATGGTGGCGCCAGTCTGTGAAGAGGACGAGGCGCGGACAGGGACGGAGGGCGCCTTCCCGCCCGCTGTGATCTCGAACCCGCCTAAAATATTACCCCGTCAAATAAAAATAATCATCAAAAATTTGAACGAAACGGTTCCGTGCGCCCGTCTTGGGGAGGCAAAGCAGTAAGGAATATATTTCCATAAATTAGATAGTTTACATTGTTGATCGCGGTCATAGGTTTCCATTTAGACTTTAAATATCTTCGTTGTGGTTTTCGCCTTCATCGATATCTTGTTAAAGGTATCTCATGAAACCGCATAATTAAAATTTATGCCATGAGAAACTTAAAAATAAAATTAACCCAGAAATCCTTACGTGGTTTGGTCATTTAAAATATCATTTGGTTAGTTATGCAAACATTAAATACACAAATACAAGGTTCTATATTTTGGTAATAGCTATGCCCTAATTGAAATTAATCAATCATATATTTTATTGAACAATATCATAATTTGTTTTCAGTTAAGTGGGTCAGAAGTATGTAACCAAACAAAAATACAATATTTTTAAAATGATATATTTCCGTATTTTACGAAACACTCATTATTGGCTAATTTAAAGACATTATGGAATGAAAATTATGTGCACGGTAGTGTAAAAGAATCACCAATATATCTTCGAATGATCCGGCCGTTTACTTTGTGTCTATTTCCTTTTCACTACTTACTTTTCAATACAAAATTAATTAAAATTGATTACTTTGTTATTACACTGGATGAATAATGAATTTAACTTATGAAACAGCATAGTAGGTAAAATCTTTATTTTATGTGTAGTCATTAAAATATAATAGTGGTTTGTTGTAATAAGTAGTATTATTGCTGATTATTAATTATTAGAACGATAAAAAATATTATTACATTAAAATATATGATTAGGGCCAATTTTGGCAGTTTTCTAAGGTCGGGGAAGAAGCAGCAAGAGGCAGGTGTCTCGTCGCCCTCTACAGGGAGCCTGCACCCTGCAATCACGATAGTTTTGTCCCTTTCACCATATACAAACATTGTTAACGAGTGAAAAGGATCACCACGCCTATTTTGGCAACCCTTTCAACGTGGGTGACATATTTTAAATGAAAACATTGAAGTAGAGTAAAATTGATTGAACCTTCGATGCTTCAAATGTTTTGTATGTGAAGTACAATTCATTTTCCCCAAACTTTTATTAACAAAATATTTAAGTTTTGATTTTGTTACATACATTCTTAGAAATTCTTTGTGTCACCTACTAAAATGGGTTATCCTATAATAAAACTCACAGGCAGCCAAAACATTCATAACAAATTCGTTGCAGTGGAAACCAACAATATGCAGATAGAATTACATCTATGTTTCGGGCATTCATATACATTATTAATTTTGATTGTTTGCTAAAGATCTACGTTGTTAAAATATTTTCCGAAAAAGCGTCCCGCAGCAAAGGGTCAGTCAGACACGAGATAGCGCCATACAGAATATTATTATCTGAAAATTGGAAGGCGACAAACCGTCCATAAAACAAAAGCCTCCCCGTGGAGAATCGGTCAGGAGATGCGCCTTTGAGATACCAACCGCTCTGTTAAAACACCATGTTATTTTTTTGCCTTTTCCAAATTGAATCCTGCGCTTTGACGTGAATAATATGCGTACGATCAGGGGTGGCTTATGGCTATCGCAAACGACGCTATCTATATGGAGTTGACACAATTAAATAGTGGCAATCCAGTTTATTTCTATGATTTTATCAGTAATTTTACATTATCATAATGGCTTTTTAAAAAGCTGCGCATAACTATTTCTAATAAAATATAAAATTTGAAAATGGAAACATAAAATTTTATGTCTTTTAAGTGAGTATATACACTTACTTAATGTTAAATCTTTAACACAATTGTTATCTTTATTTTATGTGAAGCTAGTTTTATAACCTTAATTTTTTTCATGCAATTATTTAATTACATATTTTACATACCTACACAATATTCATTAATTTGTCATGTTATTATAGAAATAATTGCTTCGTCGATTTTAAATAATTGACGTAAGATTTTAAAAAAAGAACAAGTTTTCCAATTGCTTCTCAGACAGTAAAAACAAATGTCACACATGTTACAAAAATACGTCATCAAAATTTATGTAGTTTATAAGGAATGAAAACAATTAATTAAAATGATTAATGGTGTCAAATACGATTTAACTATTTACTTAATTTATAGAACGCAATGTCCTTTAGGTGGCCCTGTGTATATTCGTAGTTATATTTAGTAAGTAGACACACGCAGTGTTAACGGTATACCACTGAACTGCATTTTTGGAATACGGAGCCTAAGGATCTGGCGCCTGCAAGTCCAAGCTATTCCAAAAACTAGAAACAATGTTGAACAAAGAATAGTTAATAATAATAGTATGTTCATTGGAATTTTATTGAGTGTTATTTAGTGATTAAGGATTAAGGCTATAATGTGATTAGCAACACCTGCGGTTGAGTTTATTCCTAAGCAAAGAAACCATTAAACCAATTAGGTATATCTGAATCTTCGAAGTCTGCGCTATTGTTAGAACAATTAATTTTGATTTCGATATGAGGAATTGTAATAAAGAAATATTCTTAACAACAACCATATTATTATAATATTAGATAACAAATTATACTTTGAACTATATTTGAGCAATATTTAAATGATTTTTTTGTTTTTAAGTAGCTGAAAAAAGACACCAATAATATTTTTTTTACATCAGAATTTGCCGACATAACGGACAGATGAGACTTTTTCTAAGCAAAATTAATTACTGTTCCCATTATTCTGACGAAATCTAAAAATGCATATTAAACATTCATCCGTTCTAAAAATAAATTAGTATTCATTGAGTAAAAAATAATTTTCATACATACACGATAGGAATTTAAAAAAATCTATTAAATGTTTTAATATAATCGATTGTATAAAATTTCTTTATTGGAAATAAACGTTTTAATGCATTTTGTTTCCGATAATAAAAATAGGCTTCTGACTACATGGCAGTAATCTAATACAATCAGAACAAACGCAGGTTTAAATACTCGCAAACAAATTCGCTCGTATTATATATAATGGGAAAGAATAACTGACTAAAACGTTTGCCTGAGGCGTCAATGAAGAATGTGTACCTCTACTCGGGTTGTGAAAATTCCAGCTATTTTAGTAACCTTTTGTGATAAATTACTTCGGATATGATGACGGCAAAAGTGTCTTTTTCAAGTACCTAAAACCGTTGCCTACAATGGGTTGAATGCATTGTGTCTATAAACAAACGATTTGAATAGTAAGTAATCCGATAATTTTCAAGTGGCATTTATCTCTTCGACAATGCCTTCTTTATAATAATCCACAATATTCTACCTGTTTTTTTTTCAAATCAATATTAAATGGAGAATACAACAGCGAGTTTCACTTAGAGCGGTTAATAATTGAACCCTTCACCGGAACAAGGATAAAAAGTTTCGCGTAACATTGTTGTATTAATTACAAAACAGTTTGAAAAATTGTATTTCTAAGAAATTTATTCAGTGCTTATTAAGCAGTCTTTGATTATTATTTAAAGTAAGTGCATATTGATTATTTAGAATAAAATTACAAACCAATTAAAAACCGATATATTCGACTGTTGGAGAGACTGATTTTTTCTTAAAAATACATTAACCGCTTAATTGATTTCTATTTAGATATTTTTAATTAATAGTGAAGTACTTTAAAATCGTTGCTATGTAGAAACTCTTAATTCAATAATGAATAATTTTAGATTTAAAAGTCAAATCTTATTTTTTTATAAACTTGTGGTACTTTGTTACATTTGAAAAATGACAATTTTACAATAAA
Organism: Himalopsyche phryganea; assembly: GCA_022494535.1. Taxonomy (NCBI): domain Eukaryota; kingdom Metazoa; phylum Arthropoda; class Insecta; order Trichoptera; family Rhyacophilidae; genus Himalopsyche; species Himalopsyche phryganea. The sequence goes on along the minus strand of JAGVSL010000001.1, from coordinate 8,953,684 downwards.
TATTTTTCTAGTGTATAATTATGTCTTTCTAGAATTCATAGGGCTGATAGCTACGGTTGTTGCGAGACGAAAAGTATGTGTTGATACATATATCAATTATTTTTAAAACCAACCTTAGTTTAAAACTTTATACCATGGGATCCTATATTATGAAAACGCAAAAAACATAAAAAAAAACTGTATTGTCGACTCTACACAAGACATTGTTTCCCTTTATTTTTAGATATATATATAATGATTACTATGTTATATTATTACTAACCGTCCGTTCTTCGTTATGATCATCTCAGTCCCCAAATCATGAAATTGCTTCCAAAGATCTGCATTGAGGAGTTCTGCTTCACATTCCAAAGGAGGCGGAGTCATTGCTACGCGTGGTTCTGGAACTGAAAAAAATATTATTTCATACATCTCGTGTCAAGTAAATTTATATAGTAAGTAAAATAATACATTCCATCTATAGTGGTAAAATGTTGTGTTTTTTTAAATCTTAAATCTCAAAATATAGCTTAAATATTGGGGCCAGAAAAACTCTTCGCAGATTAGTGGTAATTCCTCGGATGTCAAATAAATAATTAATACTATGTGAATAAAAAAAACAATATTTGCGAAAACATAGGCATAGAAATCGTTTACGTTAATTTCAAATCTCTATCTGCTTTGACAGAAATCATTAGGTTTCTGTCTTGTCCGCACGTTCACATATTTTGAGCTTGATGACCCATCGTGAAAAAGCCCGTTTTTATCAAATAGGAATTAATATAGTATTACTAACATTACTTGGCCACCGCCAAATTTGAAACTAGAATTGTCAGCCTAGAATAAATTTCCCCAATTGCAATTTTGTGCAAAATAAATATCTTATCTACTTTTAATAACCGTCGCTAAAATATCAGTTTTGAAATTTATTGAAATTTCAGTTCTGGTAGAGTATGGCAACATTTCTAACGCGACGTTGGGTCTCACTAGCAGCCAAGTTAAATTGGTACATCTATAGTGCTAAATATTTCTATTTATTACGGTGCCGGTGATAAACGTATTAAGTGAACGGGTATAGTAGTGTAGATTATAAATGAGTGGATGTCCATTTCATATAAAATAATTGGATTGGCATTAATGATGATTCCAAATGTATAGTCGAAACGGAATCTTAATACACTATGTCAAAGTAAAACTGCACGAATAAAGTAAAATAACAACATTACGTAAATTTATTTAAACTTATACTTTAGTATATTAATTAATTTCTTTTGCAAATAAATGATAGCATTTTTTAAAAATATATCACGTAATACTTAATATCTGATAAAACATTGATAGAACAGCACGAAGAAAGAAAATTAACATATGAATATTATAATAAATATTAGTTTTTTTGCGGCCATATAAAATATCGTTTGAATATAAAGTTGGCAAAAAACTATTGATAGATTGTATTTTATTTACATAAAAACCGTTGATTTGATTAGAAGAACTTTATCAAGAATCGAATTATATTTGAATTGACTATGTTTATGTAGAAAGAAACCAATCCACAATTAAGAAAAATAGGATTAGATTAGAGTAATATTTAATTTAAGTTTACATATTTAGTTTAGGTTCCGTTATTTTGCAATAAATACATATATTGCATGTATGAAAACTAGGTTGCATGAGATTCTTAAATACCTTGATAATTGCAAAAAGCAGCTGTCATTAGCAAGTGTTGGCGATACTCCTCACTCATTTGCTGAGATTGCAGCATCATGTGGTTACTCAAAGCAAAAGCACTCATCTTTTCATTGGTCAAATTCACTCAAATCACAAAACGATAAAAAATACAGTCCACGGTATTTTTTAAACAAACAAAAAACTATGTTTCACTAAAAAGGATTGATGTTTCGTATTATATAAAAAAAAAACTCTTGCGTAAGTCAATGTTTACATCGAAACCTCGGGACGAACAAACGATCTCTCCGGACTCTCAACTGTGTTTGGCATAAACAAATAATAACATCACCGTAGTAGATTTTGACTGCGGAGGATCCGGGGTCCGCCCCTCAGGGTACCGCCCCGACGGCGCGGGGGCGTCACGTCACGCCGTGGCTCCCCACCCTCAACCCTTATCACGGATCGGCGTCTAGACACGGAGACTTAGATCTTCAACCTTTTATTATTCTCAAAGATAAGATTGTTATGCATTCTTAATGATATATTACCTCGGCAGAAATTGTATTATCTTAGCGATTCATTCATAAATTTTTCTTTTAATTTTTTTTGCGACATTTAATTTTTATTACCCTCAATGTTGAATGTGTTAAAATAATTTACTTATTTTTAAATGGTCAAATTGCAAAGCTTAAAAGAATCACTTACTACAAAGTGTACTTAAATATCAATGGTTGTAAGAACTATTTTTTTTTTAAAGTAAAACTAAACTATAATTTTCTTACGTTTATGTTTTTAGACAACGGTTGTTATTTTATTATTATTTAACATTTGGGCTACCTCCACTTAATAGCTGTTATTTTCATTAAAATATTATTAAATATGTACTTATAATCGTATATTTTTTGGAAATCATTTATATCTATTATAGTAGTAATAATGTGTTTTATTATACCTTGAAGTGCGCTAATCTAATAATTAATAATAGGTTTTGTAATTGAATGTTTGACGCTGTAGTACATTATTGAATTTAACTATGTACTTCATATTAATTTTTAGTTATTGCTAAATACTTTAAAAAAAGATTTAATTTTGATTAGAAAAAACCGAAATACCGATACTTCCTACAACCTTATTGTGTTTAATTAAATTGGGGTTATTTAAAGTTGTAATAATATGGATATGAAAATGTATAGTAGTTATGTTTATGTATAAAATGGACTAAGTATATAATATTATACATAAAAATATAATACTATGTTGAAAAGTACCAAGTCATAGCGTAGGAATTTGAAAATAAACTATATCTCTGGAATGTCAATTCGTTAATTGCTAAGCCAGTGGTCAAATGGTCAACGTTGTTGTCTTCGGTTGCGATTTTCACTTTTTCGAAGCCCAGTACGGACATTTTCTACGGATATACTAAGGAGTCGTATTCGAAAGCGTGGATGTTGTGATGTGAGTGGGAGCGATTACTTCTTAACAAATCTTCTCCTAGCCCTATTCTTGCACTATCCGAAAAAGAGAAATTAAACGACTGAATAAAAAGCAGTACTCGTAGGGTAACTTTTGCTTTGATAAGCTACATTATTTATTTATTTGTAAATTTAAAAAAAAATACATAGCATTACAGCTGACGCCAATAATAATTACAGTACAGTAATAATAATAACAATAATGATAATAAAAACATTTTTAAAATTATAAAATAGAAAGACAAAACATTGTTAAGATACTAGAAAAAATATTTAGGAAATAATACCCACATTTTTATGTTGAAAATAGCCAACTCTGTGGGCAATGCATTGATCAGCCGAACGTCCCTTGCAACTGGTGAAACAATGACCGACTCGAAGAAAAAGTTTTAAGAATAAAAATTGCTTGTTTAAGGTTTCGGCCACGTAGATAAAAATTGGGAGCATGTAAGTTAATAGTCTTGAGAATTTCAGGATTATAAACTCGTCCGCGAAGAAAAATGCTTTAGAATCGAAAACGATCTTTGTACTTCAAGAGAGTAAAATGATAGCATTCCTAAAAGAATTTTGTAGTCCATATACTCCACATTTAGAGCAGATGTGGTTACAAAATGTTAATTCAAACTTATGAAGAGCTAAATTATTATTTACTGTCAAGAAAAAGTAACTGATGAAATATATTTTTACTATGAACTTCACAACTTCAATACAATTTGTATTTATTTTATTGTTAGAAAAATAAGGATGTTCATTTTGTCAATGAAAATTTTTTCCTGTTTTAGTTTGGTCCGTTACCAATGTTCTCCATTGTGTACCTACAATTTAAAAGCTACAAGGTGCCTGATAGGAAGAAAGATAAGTCACTTGTCGTGTTTTCGGTGACGGCAAAGGCAGCTTTCATGCAGTGGTGTTCTTAGAAAGAAAAAAAATACACCATGTTTTTTTACCTCCATTGAGTTTTCAAAAGTAAGATATTCATGAGCATGAATATTACTGTTTTTTTAATTTTAAATATGTATTAATGAATAATAGTAAAGTAATATTCTTGTAGAACTAAATACTTTGATAATTTCACCATATTGAAATTGTTACAAATATTTATTATATCCCATCTCGATATAGGTTTGCGTAATGTGTTATATTATAATATAAACAAAGTGGCATCTTGGTAAAGTTAACTCAACTTTACAAAATGTTTTATTGTCATTGGTGGTGTCCCACTTGCGACTACGATTTGGAGGTACATACCTGAAAAAATTGAGATACCCCACCACCCTGTTGAACTTTTGTACATCCAATATCATGTTGATAAATAATCCTCGATAAAAGATTACATTAAACATCTAAATTAACTGAAAAAAGTATCAATAATTTGGGAGGCAAAGAAAAAAGAGACTAATAATATTTTTTTAAAAGGAAGATGATTATTACGCTTCTACCTGACATAATACTCTACTTAAAATAAATTTTGATTAAAAAGCCGTTGTGTATTATCAATAATTATTATGTTTAAATAACAACAATACTGCAAATGAACCATATTTAATACTGATTATTTTATAACAATCGACACATTTAGATTATATTCAATAATTATGATACTGCCTCAATCATTAATCTATAATTCATAGAAATATAAAGTAAATTTAGATTAATATACACTATATGGCAAAAAGAAATATGTATTTCTCTCTCATTTTACATCAGAAACCTCTTTATGTGTGAAATGACTGTGGATTGATATTTTAACTTTTATTAATTTGACACCTAATGAGGAATCCATTTATTTTTAACATATTATTTATTTGAAATAGAATTTCAAAATCGACCAATACTAATAATTTCAGCTTAAGCTTTGGTAAAACAGAATTAAATTGTTCTTAATAATTAATAAGTAATGCGATTGATAGTTCTATCTCCTCCAGGCCTAAATATGTACGCCACTGTAAAAAAGGTAGATTGAAGTCGAGACGAAAATGCACTTGTTTGTTTCAGAGCATTATTTGCATTAGGCGACGTATTTTAATGGCGTCACCAGACATTACTACGGTTGTGTGAATAAAAACACTTAATACACTTCGTCTAATTGGTTTTCATATTTTATTGCCGGAATCTTGCCCAGCAACTGGACCTTTCCTAAATATGTAATAAATACATAACTATACTTACCTATTCCTGGCGACATAAATAAATTAAAAAAAATTATCATTGTAATATTTGCTTACCTATTTTATTATTATAAGGTAATTGAACAGTGATATATCAAAGAGAAAAGTAATAATATCGTCGGTTCTTTCAGTGATATTTCATTCGTTCGTTTCAATAATCTTTAAATTTTGCCGTCGTTTGCGTTTTGTCGCATTCAGACTAAGACAATAATGTAAACCAAATAATTCTCTTTATTGAAGTACGCATTTAAATTCATCATGATGTTTTATAAATTAAATACTCAAATAAAAAAATAAATGATTCAATAATAGTTCACATAAATCCCGGATTATAAACTATTATATAGTCGCAGGTAATTCTGACGCTGTGATCTATGACCAGGGTTGCCAGATTTCCAAAATCACAGATCAGGACATACACTATTTAGAACGACCAAAAAAAAAATGTTAAGAAATAAGGAAGAAATTAATAAAATATACGTCATTTTAATTAAATTATAATATTTGTAAATAAATACATGTGTACACAGAAGAGGACATATAAAAATAGCCTCTTAATAATCCACAGACAATTGTATAAAAATATTGATTAGATACAATTTCAGGAATTAAATTCAAAAATGTATACGAACATAACACTTTTGTTAAAAGTATTTTTCCTAGCTTTTAGCTTGCTTAAAAATTTAAATATTATAACGTAACGCTTAGTTCAATAAAAGGTTTCTAAGAAATCACAGGAGTATAAAAACATTCCATGAAAACGGATTTTTTTTAATGATACTGCGTTGATAATAATGAATTACAAAAAATCAATTCTGCCAAAGAAGTCAGTTAAAAATGCTTTATATAGTTTATAGATTTCGCATATGATTACTTGTGAATATATTGTATTTACATTATGAAAATGAACATTTTCAAATTGTAGAATTGCAACATATGCTATATTTTTGGATTTTCGTATATATTATCTAATAATAACCATTTATTCTAAATTACTCTTTATACAATTCAGGAAAAGAGCATTTATATGTATACTATCAATCATCGAGCATAAGCTCACTTCTACATTTTATTGTAAACTGATATCTAAAGCATACACAAATCATTGAGAACTTCAATGCAATGCCGTTTAGCTTTACACAAAGAATAGATTTGTAAACAGGGCTGATCACTCGATAATTTTCGTGTTTTAAACATTTATTATTTACTGAATAAATTCAAAATATACAATTATTTTAATTCATTCAGATATAAGGAATTAAGTGTTCAGTTTTGGAAAATGTCTGACTCAAAATATCTTAATCCCACCGGTGGGGTGCAATACATCCATATTGATCTGGGTTGCCCTATAATATCTATTTTAATATTTTAAAGTCTTTAATCTAAATATATAAATACGGAAATAAAAACACAAAATATCTGGCTGTATAAAATATTTTTTTCTTCGCTTGCTGTCGAATATTTTATAAAATAATTACATATAATAAAGATCTAATGTTGTAAAATTAAAATTTTCTGTTTGTGCGACATCGGTTGCTGGTTTTTTGTAATCAAATTTGAAATGGTTTGAAAGCACATTCAATCGATTTCTCTGGTTGGTTTTTATGGCTGGCATTCTTGAAAAAGTCTTTTCACACAACAGTTTGATAGCTTCATAACTCAATAGCGTTGGATATTCTTTATCGAGAGATTGGGATGATATCATTTTATAAGTGACATCCGAAGACAATGCCTTTGGCTTTTCTTTTTCACGACGATCAAGTGCGCATGATTTCATATCTTCCAAAAAAGGATTATTAATCCAGAGGCTACAATAAAAATTATTGTCACCAGTCTAAGTGGGTAGTTTGATAAAAAGTATTTTCATTTTGTGTGGGTAGATTTTTTTCAAATTACCCATTATTACTGGTGACAATAAAAATTATTGTTACAATAGATGAACATGTAGATGTTTTTCATAAATTTCATACGATTATTGTTACCCGTAAAAGTGGGTAGTTTAATAAAAAAATATTTTGATTTTCTGTAGATAGATTTTTTTTCGGATGAAAATAAAAATTATTGTCACCCTTAAAAGTAGGTATGATGAAAAATATTTTGATTTTCTGTGGGTAGATTTGTTTTCGGGTGACAATAAATGAAAATGTAATGCTTTTCAAAAATTTCATATTGTTACAATTTTTATTGTCACCAGTAAAAGTGGGTAGCAGTGGATTCTCCCAAATCGATGACCTAATGTTATAAACCCGTATCTGATGTTTTGACGAAAATGACTTTGTAAACTGTATCTCGTTTACTTAAAATAATACAGAGTACTTAAACTTTTTAGTGATTTACAAGAACCCTTAGATACTATCCATTTAATACTTAGAAGAAGAAAAAGTCTAATATACATATTGACGTAAATATTCAGTTTCTTTTAGCCTGCTGTAAAAGTTGTAAAATGTCACTTACAGGATTATAACATTGAAGTAGTATTTCCAAACAGAATCTTCAATATATATATAGTATTCTTTGACAAAACACTTTCAACATAATGTGATGAAATAAAGAACGATATTTAAAAATGATGGACTCTCTAAGTTTTGGTCTGCAGCAAAAGACTTGTGAATAGATACCATTTTTCTTCCGAAATATGTACCTACGCATTTACTAAGCAGTACATACTTCAGTAGTACGTGGTACTATTTTTCTAATATTTATTTATCTTCCAAAAGTTAGTATTTTTTAATTGCAGGACTATTGCAGCAAGTGAATGTAATAATATACATATTTTATTATCACTACAAGTAATAAATCATGAATATATATGTACTTCAAACCGTAAAAAACTGATGCTGTCGCCTACAACTTTCCCTTCTGTTGCAAAATGCTAATCGCACCCATTCCTATTGAACATTTTCATGCTTCTTGCGGTTTCATAAATTGCGCAAAATGCAGAAAAAATTTACGATTCCCGAAATTCACGGTCGAGAATCTGCAGAACTTTTAAGCAGCATCATTTTACGTCGGCTCATGGAAATAACTGATAATGTATAGAGTGATAGAAGGGAACAAAAACTTCACAGGCGTCCACGCCTTACAAAACAGTATTTAACTGCAGGCATATTTAAAATATATCAATATTACCTATTTGTTTTATTTCTGGAAAGGTAGAAGAGGTAGATGGATTAAAAACAGTAAAAAAATACTTAAATGAAAAGCTACAACATCTTTATTTTTCAAAATACATATATTTAAAGGGATTGAAATAAGTGAAATCGATTAAATCTTCCATTACTTTACCTTTAACACAATGCAGTGTCCAAAAATATATTTTAAGGTGTAGAAAAAAAATCAATAAAATTTATTTTATATTTAGAAATAATTGGGTTCCCAAGGTTTGGTCTATTATTTGTCAAAATAACTTACATTTAACATAATCTGAAATATACAAATGTCCCGAGAAGGAACTTAAACAATGTTTTATATACTTGTTCTCTTGCAGCATATATATAAAATATTTTCTCTTTTACATAATTGCAAAATTCTTATATATTTTAAGTATCGAAAATGGATAAAATCAACTCCACAAGCTTACTAGAATATGTTAGACCAGAAAATTAAAGTTTATTGAGCATAATAAGCTGATCACAACATTCATTTGAAACACTTTTTTTTATAAACTGTCAGAGCAGCGTTTCTTAATTTTTTGCATACATTATGTTTAATTATTGAAATCTCACAATGTCAAAAAAAAACAGCCACAATGCGCTATGGTACTGATTATCTGCAACATGCATGTAATGTATTTTTGAGTGAAAGTTGCAATTTTCTTTTTTGATGATCTGATTCGGAACAGTGAAAATTACGCATTTACCAATGTTGATGTATAAATAAAATTGGTGAAAGAAATTATATCATGAAAAAACGCACAATGCTCCGAAGAGAGGTAGCGGTGAGAAACATGAGACACTAATTATATAAATCTGTTAGACACAGCGTAACGGCAATATCTCAAAAATATTCTTTCTGAATAGTTCCATCAGTGTTTAATACACATCGACTGTAGAAAGTCAAAAGGAAGTATCCCTCAGTTTTTTGAAAATATTCTTTTTTTTTAAATTTAATACACATTTTGTGTGAGCTACACACAATATTTTTTGTGTGCGGGTTAAGTCCTTATGCCCTTCCTGAGTCGATATGTAACTACCAACGGGGTGCGGTGGATGTTTCTCCATCACACAGCCTCACTTGGGTATGAGTAAGTGTAGGATAAAAGAGCAATTGTCAGCTTGCCCTTATATTTCACGCACACTGTTCACTTAACATGTGATTAAGCGAGAAAGAGAAAAATTCATTGGACTCGTTGGGTGTCGTTATTAATGATAAGTATTTTTAAAATGTTCTACGATTTTTTAAAACCCTCGTGGGCGGCTACCCCTCTCCCGTTAAGAATCACTGTGCGAGTGTTTATTATAAATTGAATAAAAGAATTAATCAAAAACCCTGGTTTTAGATAAAGTTTCATAATTAATAATAGTTATACACACATCCAGAGATAGATTCAAATGGCCATTAATTAATTAATTTAAATAACCACTATAACTTATAGAACTTTATAAAATAACATGATGAGGAATAAGGCAGTAAATTTACATTGTGGGAAAATTTTGAACATCCATACAAATATGACAACACTGATTTGAAATGAATACTCGAATCATGTTCTGAACAGTTTTTTTTTTTAAATAAAATTTTAGGTTGAAAAAAATATTTTGGCACTGAGAAAAACCTCAGGGGTTTTTGTGATAATTTTGGAGACAATAGAAATGAATCATCGATAATCGAGCATACAGTGAATGTGTACAACAGTCGAAAGAACACACTGAGATAATACTTTGGTTAGGGTGAGCCATTCATATTTTTTGTGAATAAAATTTTCATTGAAAAGAAAGTATCTGAGGTTAAAAATTAGCCAGATTATGTTTATTTGTAACATAAAAATACTCTGAACTACCGGTTTTATATTGTGGTTTATTGAGCAGGTGATAAAATATTATTATATAGTAGAGAGAAATATTAACCCTTTTAATGTTAAAGCGATAATCTATCAGAACAAAAATCTGTTCTTTACCGTTTCACTGCCACTTAATTTTGTGGATGTCTTCTGTTTGGTCTGTAATGAGATTAATCTGAGAAACATAAAAATATTATTGATATTACCTTATACATACTTAATTTTTGATAAAGAAAACCAGTCATCTTCCTGTTTAAAAAGTTTAAACAAAAATTGTTTTGACTTCTTGAAATATCTGGGTTAACCTGCTAACCGGTCAATTATCGAGTATTAAGATTTGTAAAGATGGGAGAGTTTTACTAATCATCATATGACCGAGGAATTAATTTCTCTGCTGGAAATAAACGAGTCAATAATAGTTGAAATCTTCTATTGTGTACCCCTATCCATTGCCGTTGCTGTTGAAGCATTTTTGGCGAGAGATACTATAAACTCCACGTAAAATATGTTAAAACGTCTTATGTAATTATTTCGTTAATTCAAAATATTTTGTGCCAAATAATAGCACCATCTTTTTTTTTCATTAAATATAAGTATTTAATTTCACATTCAAACGAACCCTTGTCAATTAAATCCACACAACTTACAAATATGAAAACGTTGTGTTAATATTCAGGTTATAGGTAAAAATACACAATAATATAACAACGTAATGCGACGTAGTAGTTTAAGTGTCAAAATTGCAAATTTAATTCTAGAGAATTTGAGGAAAAAATATGAATTTATAATGTCAAAAAAATATTAACCTTTGGATATGAAGAAACAAACTGTAATTTGTTATATTCTATGCTAGTCTTGGTGGTGAATTTTGTTGTATATAAAACTAAGCACAGATTTAAAACTATATTTTAAAGAGTAACTCACTGTATTACGCACAACCTGAATCAGTGAAGTTGTCAACCAGTGATAGTTAACAATTGGTTATTTTGAAAATATACATCCCGGAAAAAATAAATACCAGTATATAGTGATTTGATGACAACTAGTGCAATTTGAGTGTGTATTAATTGAAACAGAACAATTTTGAATTGATATAATCTCTAACACAACGAGCAAGAGTGCTTGTGTTATACAAACGACTTATTTTAACAAATAAGTAATCACTCCATTTGATAGATCAATAATTAGACCAAGTATACTATCTTATTTACCAGTAGGCCGGGGTGTGCTGTCCATTAGTAAAGAAATTGCTGTCATCTGTCGGTTCAATCAAAATGGTACCCCTTCTCTCAATCATTATTTTACTAGTTTTAGATACTCGCATTACTTTTCAAATCTTGCACCACATTTATGGTTGAAATTATTATATTACTGCTAGATTCCATGCTTCAAATACAACATTTTTTTTCTAAGTACAGTTAAAAATCATGACAACTAAAAATATTCAGAAATTATACCCGGTGCCATTTAAAAACCAAAATGTTTTTGAATGGCCCAATTCGACTGAGAGAATGGTAAAATTTATGAAATACATACTATATACATATATGTAAATTTTATATTAATTTATCAAAACAAGTGTCTCAGACAAGCCTGGTTTGGCACACCCCTGCCGGTAGGTATATCATAACCACAGACACATAGGATTGCTCCATTAGATAGAAAAACAGATAAAACACACGTTGTTTCCTTAAATCTATTTGTACAAAAAATATAATCAACATATCGTAGAATATGCACAGAATGCGGATTTGTTTTGGTGAAATGGCCAACAATATTTAAAATGACTCCAACCTACGAAAGTATTATCCGGTGAGGAGACCTTGGAGATGTTCACTGAGTTCAGCGGAGTCGACATTATTGCGAGGCGGAGGGGTGACAACGGCCGGAGCGCTGGCCAAACGAGCGCAGCATTTCTTGTGTATGAACCAGTGGAGTCTCTGACATTCCCTGTCGCAGTATTGAACAGTTTTACACTTGGAGCATTTTTTAGCGGGCTTCTCTTCACTGCAAGTGTTACAGTATGGAACGGAGTTAGCGAACCCGCGCGGTCCATTGATAGCCGAATTGATAACCAACAGAGTACTCGGAGGATCTTTGCCCGCTAATGATGTTATCATTTGATGAAATATGGTACATTCCCGGAAAGGGAACTCTCTAACGGCTTCTTTCAAAAAACTGTCTTGAAAATCGAGGGAAACGCCATCCTTGCCGGGTTTTAACAATTTTCTAGAAAATAATTCCACAAAGTCAAACTTTTTATCCTCTTTCTTTTGTTCTTTGGAAGCTAAGTGTCTTTCTCGGATTTTGTATATTTCACCGACTATGTAAGATAGATAATGAAATTTGAATGCCATTGTTTCATTTATATCACTGGCTTTTTTCATTTCTCTATTGGACATAGCCTCTAAAACATTCTTTACTTTATCCATATTGTCAGACAAGCTAGCGGAACTTTGTAAATTGAGGGCGATCCTTATCGGGTTTAAGTTGACTTCCATGACAAATTTATGCAATTGTTCACTAAGCGCAGGAGGGAAAACGGGCTCAGTTTGTAATCCTTGAACTTTAGTGAAATAATCGATGTCACTCTTAGGAATGAAATTGTTAATCGTGGCTACAATGTGATGATTTCCGACAAACGCTGCCATTTGGGATGCCACTCTGCCGACGGAATTGGTCGCTAGGGGCTTGGCTCCGGCTATCAAAAGCAATTGACATACTTCAGCGCTTCCCGACAACGCTCCAAAATGTAAAGCTGTGTAATTATATTCATGTCTGCCAGAATTTACATCGGCACCCTGTAATATTTAAAAAAGGTCACATTAATAATTTGAAAATATACATCAGATACCGTTTAACACATTTTATTGAATTATTTAAAATTTGTGAAAGTCTTTAATTGGATTAGCATTAGTTTTCTATTTTAAAGTAATTATGTTAAATGCAAATTTATCATATGCCATCAATTTCATAATTCGCATTGACGCATTTTTAAATTAAATGCAACTACGCAAAAACAAACTAATTTATGGATATCCAATATCAATGCATTGTGTTTTTAGACTATCTCATATGAGCACTTAGACTATGCAACATTTCATAATACATTTATGGCTACCGGGCTTTGGGTCGCTTTCGACATAGAATGGTGTCGAATGACTGAGAAATGTTCAATACTTGAAATGCAAGGCGTACTCTTGCCAAAAGGGCATATGCAGTCACAATGTATATTTATCTGTCTGCCAGGAACAGCAGCACAAACACACACAAACACACACAAACACACACATACACACTCTTTCTCTCTCTGTAAATACTCTAGTTATATAGTATGATAATGAACTATAGTAATTATTGGAAAAAAACGCCAAGACCAAAGATACATTTATGCTTCGATTGATTAGGCAATTGTATTCGATTTTTCTTTCGACATTCAATTTTAGCATGGTTTGAGAAGACCCCGGATCGAAGAGAGGCGAGCGGCTGGTTATCCGGAGTCCTGGAAGAGCTGATCTCAGACAAACACCATTCCAGATCCGGTTCAAAACTTATTTATTTTCCATTCGAGATGCAGTGGTTTAACATTACACAAATATATAAATCTTAACACATAAAATTGATTCTACATTTACATTTACTTAGCAACTGAATTTACTTTAAGTTATAATACAAATAACACAACGAATTTAAATTAAATCCAACGCAAATCAAAACACAAAAACAAACAGTTCACATCGTCTCGTCACCTTCGTCGCGACGAGACCTCGCTCGTCCGACTCGGCAGCTCGTAATCGACTGTCTACAAAAAAAACAAATATTCCCTGCACCCTCGGAGCTACCTTTTTTTCGCAAAAATGGACTCGTCCAGCGGCCGAAGCCGGGGGCTATTTTAACGCCTGGCAACAAGAAAAAGCCTATACTGTGAAATATTGCTGTTTGCCGCAGGCCGATTTCAGTTCAGGACACTAATGACACTTATACTTAAGAAAAACCAGGGTGTGTCAGGTTATATGATCTTTCCTTTTTGTAAAATAACCAAATTATCATTATGGTTTGTTAACCATCAATACTTAAAATACATCCAATTATTATTAATAAAAATATGGCCAATATGATAAAAGGCATGTATTTTTTTTAAATTGTTGAGTGTTCCGGTTCATGAAGTTTTTGGTAAATGTCTATTAGCAGAGACAAGGCCTAAAAATGATATTTTTCTCCGAAAACCACACAGAATGAAATCTTTTAGGCTAGAATAATCTTTTATGTAACGATGACATGTCGCATACTCGTCCACAGACGTCAGAATAAGGTTAAGAACCCCTGGTGTAAAGCATATTTATCAATGATAATCTACATTTAGTACTTAAGGAATAGAAATGGGTATTTATCATTTCTAAAGTAATCATTACTGTACTTAACAATTGATCAATAAGGGTATATGTTTTCAGGTTTATAATAGCTCTACAGGAGAAAGGAAAAATTAAATATATATAGTAATACCTGTATGCATCTGATGTGTGAAGGAGAATCATATAAATATACAGATACCAAAAAGTATCTATTAATAGTTGAAGATAAAATATAGGGATTGGAAGTCGAGGTTAAAAAACCAGAACTTGTTTAAGAAGTTTTGAATATGGATTGCTGAAAGGGGTATATTTTATATTGTTTTACGAGATTATATGCATTTCTTAATTAGGTTTTTAATATTAGTGTTAAAAATATTTTTCCACTACACTGCTTTACATTATTTGATAGGTTATAATATGATGGATCAAATGATTCCAAATATGATTTGAGGCGCTGACAGTTCATGTCATTTATTATGTCCGAATATAACCTCGAACACATATTTCAATAGCGGGGATATATATATATATATATATATAAGAATGTGCTAGGCATGGTGACATTCAATTATATGTATTTGTTTAATACAGATACTATATACATGCGAGAAAAGCCAAACGAAATAAAACGTAAATTCAAATGACTATCATAATTTGAAAGCGTCGGGCGTATTTATTAAAGTACAGAGATGTAATCGATGCAAGTTTTGAAATATAGTATCACCAAATTACCTGGTCTAAAAGCGTTTGAACCATTTCTTTGCTACCTTTGTATGCCGCATATTGCAAAGGGGTCATGCCATTTTCATCATAAAAGTCAACACTTTTTTGGATTGATATAAGTGATTTTAATTCGGAGACATTTGCATTAGTTATAGCAGCAAATATTTTAGATTCCATGCCGGGCATTTCAGCATTCATTTCGGTAGCCATGTCGGATTCAATGACAATAGTTCTCTATGCAATGACATTTGCGATAGACAATAATGTTTGCCTTAAATTTTTCGTGGCTAAAAAGTATTTTTGTTAACGGTCTTGCAATATTACTACATTTACCTACCTGAAGACAGTATTCCTTAGTTTTAATTGGCTATTTTTTTTTAATATGAATAAAACCCGAAACCATAATAAACATAAATTTGCAAAAAAGGTAACGATAACGACGATCGCATATTCACGTATTGTTAACAATATTTCTTAAATTGTATTTTTTTATCCAATAAATCTGCTCATATCATTTTTTTGTAGACAAAGTAAGAATTTCATTTCGCTTTTGTATCTTGAATATTTGTAAGGTACACAGTTTGTATCCTGTGTCCCTTACTTATTATATCCCATAATTATTATTTTGCAAGTGACCCCGACCAGTGCAAATGCTATTACCTACATTATTTTTATGTACAGAAATTTAGAATTTGTCAAGCAAATAGATAAAATACCTGAATCAAAGCTATAAGCTTATGGGTATGGAACTAACTTAAAACGAATAAATCACCAAGTCCTAGGTGCCCGTTATTTAAATAGGATTGATGAGAAGAAATTTTCAAAAGCCAGCTAAGGTTAGCTGATGAAACGAGTTGATGTGTAATTCTTTTGGTGATAACCAAATCACCGTTTGCCCGGCAAGTAAATAGTTTAAGATGTAAATACGGCAATTTCACTAAGGATACTGATCGCTATGGAACTTTTGGGAATGTCTATGCATGAAAAAGCAAATGAGACAAATTGCTACAGTAGCTACGCTCCGTTATTAGGATCGGATAATTGGGTGGGAATCTTAAACATCGGAAAAATCTATGCCTTCGAACATAAATCCATACTGGGAATCAAGCAAATGAGTTCCGAACAGAAGCCAGCGACGTTGACCACTTCACCACTGACCCGACAACGTTGAATACCTATACATATAAAAAACGCTTTACAAGGATGTTATTTGGAATTTGAAACCATCTGCACTAATTTTCAGGTTAAAGTAGTTTTATTATGTTCGAATCCAGCCAATGGATCAAACAGCAATAGTAGCATTACTAGCATTCAACACCTATTATTTACCTAAAAATGTGATTAAACTCGTTTAAGAAACTGAAAAGAGGTAATAGATTGGATTTGAGGATTGTTGGAAAAAGGAAAAAATTATAATGAAAGTTAAACTTCGAGGAAGCGTGGAATAAAATCAACCATTTATTTACGAAGGTTGATTATCCTTTAATAATGAAGAGCTGCAGGAAATATATTGCCATATTATTTCTTTAGAGACTAACGTTTCAGAACCTGCCGCCGTATTTAATAATAAAACCAGAGCATTGGAGCGGAGCTCGGGGCAGAAGTTTGGAAGTGTGGGCAATGGTTTCACCCAAAGCAGGAGCGGAGTCGGACATCAAGAATTAACAGTGCACCAGAGCTCCAAATATAGTAAATTAATATTAAAATTTCGTCCTGTTCCAACGAAAATATTAAAAAAAAATCTATTTATCATTAAGGAATGTTATATTTAATTAGCATTCGCAACACTAGAACTAGTTGACAATTTTGACAAAAGCTAGTGCGAGCAACTATTTTCTGAGCTGACATTATCATTATTGAGCGAAAATAGACAATCTTTGACGGATGACATGCTGTTGGACATTTTATTTTATATAAGTTATATATAATGTAATCAATAATGATAACAACAATTAATAAAGTTTATTTAAAAAAAAAACAATTATATACATAATATCTACTATACAGCACAAAACATATATAGAAATCTATATGTTTGTATGTCTGTCGGTCACAACAACTTTTCCCAAACGGCGTACAATAGCGACGTGAAATTTTCACATGTCATTTTAACTGCAATTTTTAGTTCAACTGTGCTATTTTCAACTTTTAACCTTAAACTGAAAAAGTTTTATTTTTGGCGAAAAGAAACAGAAAAAATATTAGCAAATAGTTGCTTAGCAACCGTTCCATACTAAAATAACCCGTCGTGATAACAACTCAATTCGTGCTGAATTTGCTTAGCCACTATTAATTTGTTGTAATATAAATGTCACAAATAATTAATTTTTATGCGAATCGTAAAATTTGTAAAAAATCAAAAGATTGATGGGAAAATTATTCATTTTTTAAAATTATTAAAGAAGTAAGCCCAAAAGGAAAAAAAGTGTTAAATTAATATAAGAGTCTCATATCTTGAGCAAAACCGGGTAAAAATACTAGTTAGAATAGATAAATAAGTCTTATTAAAACTTTTTACTCGGAGTAAGGATCGGAGTATGGAGCGGAGCTGGAGCAAGTACTTTGATACCGGAGCGGAGCAATTCAAAAAATGGTCGGCTCCAATCCTCTGAATAAAACACTTGTTACGGTTAAAATATTTTTTTATTTAAGAACAAAATAACAATCAATTTTCATAATGGCTGTAATAAAAATTGATCTCATACAAATTCACTGTGCCTTATGCATTTTTTTTTAATCTTTTATAAATATTTTTGACGGCACTTAAAATATGTTTACGAAAGTATTAGATTAAATGGACTATTAATATTTCGTTCACATCAATACATCAAATACATCATTGCGGAAAGAATGCACAGTAATTATAAATATTTATGTAATTTTATGTATATATCCTAATAAGTATAGATGCTCTAGCTGTAATATAAATAATATTATTAGTTAGAGACCATAAATGCGACATTTAAAAAGAAGTTTCTGTGATGGCTGCCACAGAAACTTCTTTATTTCAAATCGCCAGCGAAATTATCGCAAATCAATTAAGTCAAAATTATTCGTTGCGAAAAAGGTACGTACGTCGCGAAACTATAATTGCTCTAAGACAAGAAAACACGACTCTTATGAAACTACGTATTTTCATAAAAAGACAAGACTAAAAATGCATTCATTTTATCGCATTGCCCTTTGCGATACGATGAATAAAAAATTAAATGTTTAATTTGAAAATATATTTTTCAATGATTTCATACACAGAACATTCCTATTTTATTACTAGACAATAAGCGATGAACAGTGATCAACATTTACCTAATTTAGTTTCTGCAGGTATATGAACCCTAAAATATAGTTTTATTATATTTGAGAATATACCAATTATTATTTAACTCTACAAATATTCATTTTGTCTAAGAACAAGACTTCAATATTATATTTACTATTATCTATACAGCATTTCTTCACGAGATTTTGTCAAATCTCGATTTTATATATTCGTAATAACAACTTCAAATTATATTTTTAAACATTCTACGAGTACCACTAAGATAATATGATTTATTGATACCAAATATGTATAAATGGGTTTTATGCATTTGGGGATATTTAGACAATGATGATAAATTTTTAGTTGAGTAAAACATTCAAATATTTTTACGCACATTTAAAATTATTACATCGAGCTATTTATTTCTTTAATTATTACAGTATCATATAATATGACAATGTTATACCAAAATACGTTATCCTATGTTCGGTTATCAAGAAACCTGTTATATTATTTCAATACTAAAATGTTTTGGTAGGTACTGTACCTGCCTAATAATATTTCTTTTGAAAATTAATCAAAAATGCATTATGCGTAATTCATAACAATATTTAAAATTAAATTGCATAATACCTAAAGTACTAAGAATTTTTATTATTTAGATGTTTGTTAAAGAAGATGCTACAAGCAAGAAATTTTATTTAATTAGGAAACTCAATTCACGAAATCAACCTTTTGATGTAACAATGTTTCGGGGCTGTAAATGTTAATTAAGAAAAACATTCGATATAAAAAAATAACGAAAGGATTTAAAAACAAATAAAAAAATACATTACAAAACGCGTCTCTCAGCAAATGAATTGGTCGACATTTAATTTGAGGTGCACAGTGTTATGACGACGATGGACAAAATTATTCAAGTAAACGGATTGACATCATATTATGTGTAGATTTTTTAATGGCCGACCGTCGTTTGCGGGGGGATCTTCGCAGACGACAGTCTCATTGAGAATTCACACATAGTACAAATCAAAAGAGAGGCGCGCTGAGCCTCAAACGGCTTCGGGTCCGGTCGGAGTCTTCGGGACTCGCCTTTTCACTTCTTTAGGGGGTTCTCTGTACCTTTCCTGTGCCCCGGACCTGTCGCCGGTAGGAGAGACCGGACTCGTGACTGTTTTCGCTGTTGTGGGGTGTCCGGTCGGTGCTACCGTGACGATTGTCGATTTGGGCGGAGGCTGATGAGGACTCGTCGCCTTTTCTGTCGCTTTCGGTTTTGTTTTGGAAGGCGACGTCGGGGATGACGGATGCGACGCGGCGGTTGTCGGCGGCGCTCCGGTGCCGCCTACCTGTCCTCCGGGAGTGCCTGTCGATCCGTCTCCAGGCGTACCGGCATTGCCGTTTGCGGGGATGGGGTGTGGATCGCACCACGGTGTGGTCAAAATTTTCATCCGCTAGACGTGTATAAAAATAAAGAAAAGGAAATATCGTGAGAAAATAATGAAAACAACTATCAACTTTTTAATGTGAGTTAAAAAAAGTAATCTGAAATTATCAAATCAATTTATTTGTATACTTTTTAACGATAATGAATAAAATAGCAATTCAATAAAAGATTTTTAATTTCACAAAAAAAATAATTTAGAATGGCTGTAGCTATATGCCATAGTGACTAAAATAAAGATTGGCTGTAAGCATTCATGACCAATGTCTTCATTTTAGTTCTTGTTACAATATTTGAGATATCGCATTAGAAAATAATAAATGACGAAACTAAATCTTCATTTACGTTACCTCCATAAATGTTCCCGGAGTAGTAATCAACTTGTATATCGCTACTATGGGTATCATGGCGACGCTGGAACCTGCTATACACCAACCGAAGGCGTTTGCCCACTGAGGGTAGACGTAGTCCTCATAGGTGAGCGGCGTGTAGCCGGAAATGCCGTACACGGTGATGAATATGAGGAAGATCGGCGCCACGTACCGCCAGCAGAGTCGCCAGTAGATACCAGGGTAGAAGCCGATCATGTTTTTGAGATCCTCGCAAAACCTGTCTGTGCCTGCACATCGTCAATCACATACAAACTATTAATACGATATTCAGTAATTGTATTTGCTTTATTAATCTAGGTTTTTATGTTAAAAGCTACAAAATATTGAACACGAGATGTAAATCTGTTAATGTATAAAAATATACTTGCGAAATTTATGTAAATATTATGCATTTTGTTTTTTGTATTTTTTTTTTATATCTATATATTCTATATTTTGCAATATAGATGATCGCAGTCTGGCATATAAAGATGCTTAGTGAGCTTACCATATATCCAGGATATAGCAATCGATTCAAAGAATACAGCTACTAGAATAGAATATCCGGCTGCAAATTTGTCGAGAAGTTGAAAGAAGTAAAATCCACCCTGAGCGCAGCTCCACAGACCAACCAAGTAGTAGATGATAAATAATATTGCGACGAAAATTTCTCGATGTCTGCTTATAACAGGAAACTCGTCGCTCAGAGCCGTTATTATGGCTTCTGATCCACCAAACTAGAAAAAAAATATTGAAATGTTTCCAATTTGATTTATATTTCGATGGCTATATTATTTATGAATGTTTTTTGATAAACTTACTGAGCTGTCAAGTCCAAGCGTCAAAAGCATCATGAAAAACATGAGCGACCAAAAAACACTGCCTGGCATGGTGGCGATAGCAGCCGGGTAAACCATGAACACCAATCCCGGTCCTTCGGTGGCCACATCTTCAATGCTCCGCCCTGACGCATAAGACATGTATCCGAGCACTGAGAAGATGACGAAACCGGCGATGAAACTGGTAAGCGAGTTTATTACGCTCGTCACCAAGGCATCTCTGAAAATTGGTAAAGGTTCAATAACTATTAATTTTTCTGTCTGAATATGGTTTCTATCATATATTTTTAGAAGAGAGTTGACGTCTCAAATATTTTTTTTTAAATAAAAACACCTGCTTTATAATATGTATCAAAAATCTGTTTTACTTACTGATAAACGTTGTTGTGAAATTCATTGTATGACGCGTATGCCAGTAATACTCCAAATCCTGGACCGAGTGAATAAAATACTTGCGTTGCGGCATCCACCCACACCTATATAAACCAAAAAATATTTCAAATAATGCAATATTTTAAATTGTAAATTTTACAATAGTCGTAAATTTAAAAAACAAAATGCGGCCTGGATCTTCTATTCCGAAGCAGCCTAAATACACATGCCCAATTTTACAAACAGCTTGGAGGAAGCATAGGTTAGTGAAGATATATTGATGACTTACTTCTGCTTTAGCAATGACATCAAAGTTAGGATTCAGGTAATAACGGATTCCTTCAGCAGAACCTGGAAGCGTGACTCCTCGAATAAGCAAACAGAGTAGGACACAGTAAGGGAAGAGCGCCGTGAACCAAACCACCTTTCCAGAAGTGCTCACTCCTTTCCACAGGGAGAAGTAACAGATGAGGTAGACCGCCAGAAGACAGAGCGCCAAGTCCCATTTAATTTTTCCAGCGTCGTCGAGTCCTTGACTCATATGCAACTCGAGGACATTACGCCTGGAACGGAACATATTTTTGTTTCTAGCAATTTTCTGTGATTTATTCGACGATAATATTGTTATTTGTGTTAAAAAAGAATCCAGATTGAAACAACTGTCTCCTAAAAGCCTTGCAATATTTGTTTATGTCATGTTTTTAATTTTAAATAACAAAAAGTTACTAATTTAAATACTATGAAAAAATAAGATTGACATTTTATTTGTACACAATAAATTCAGCACAATTCCAAAAATTTTAAGCCTATAAATATGTAAGAAAAACTCAAAATTTATATAGGTTCCCAAATTTCCCACGCCAAATATTAAAATCTATTACCTCTCGCCATGTGGGGCATATGGATTATAAGAAGATATTTTAACATGACTTTTTTAACTAGAGCAGTTGGTAATCAATAGGATTACCTCCATTTCTAATAAGGAAAGGAAAGAGCTAGAATTTAGATCCGTTTTCAGATATATCGGGATATTATCGGATATGAGGGGCTCGATCCCTTGACGCGAAATCTAATAGGACGTATATACTAGAGCTTAAAGACCCTAGATCACTGCCATTCAGCAATTTGAATCCAGCATTTTATTGACTCTTCAGTCGATTTAGAAAACCCCAATATTTATTTCATGTATCTAAGTTTTAAAGAAAGATCAAATAAAAGATTGATGAAAAAATATTTACGTGAAATATTCAGCAGCAGCGGATGTAAATTTTGTTCCCTTGGGAAAATCAGTCGTGTTTGTTGAATTCCCCTCACCAGTAATAGACAAAGCAAACTGAAATCACAAAAAAATAATGAAATTACTGTTATTAAAACCTGACATCGATAAATTGACCGTGCTATTACGTATGTATGTATAAATAAACATTTAGTTCGTTAAATTAGCTAATGAATTTGTGAACACGTAAATTAAATATTTATAATTGATCTCACCGGTTCACAGAGAGGAGTGTTCCAAGGGTTATCGCATGATGTCCAAGGCAAGACGCTGGTGAACGACGAAAAGAAATACCTCAGAGACCATGCGATTATTACATTGTAATAGAAGTCAACGTAAAACGCAATCAACACCACAGAATAACCAATACCTAGGAAATAAAAGTTTTGTAACATAATATATTAACAATTCAGTATAAACGGTATGTTCGTAAAACGATAAGTAAAGAATACAAAATATTTCATCAATGACGTACTGATAGACATTGAGAATTTGATAACGATGTCGTTAATTTAAAAATTATTCAGACATCCATACAGAAACTTTTAAATACAAATATTGTGTTTATTTATCTTGAAATTTTGATTATATAGATATTATAACGAACGACTTTGTAATAAGCCATATTCAATGATTGACTCGTTGGTAAGCAGTGACGTGATTCGGTGCGGGCGTTCAGTTTTATTTTTTTTTAAATGTACAGAAAAAAGTACCTAATAGTATTTAGATATTTTGTTCATAAAGCTGGAAACCAATCTGACATTATTTTCTTTGATGCAGCTTAACCTAACTTTGAGTTATAGTTTTGATGATACAAGTCGTTGAACAATTAATATTATCAATTTATTCAATCAACGAAAAACTTAATATAACACAACATGAAAAAAATATTTAAAAATATGGATTGTTACTAATAACCATCGTACTATTTCTTGAAGATAAGAATACTACCATGAATGTTAAAGCTCGAATTGCACATAATTATAATTGACGTAGTTTAGTATTTATTATGCTTTGCAGCTGATGATTGTCAGATCTACAAAACCAGTGATTCTTTGAAATTATTCCCGAAACGGTTATAACTAAACGGAACGCCAATGGAGAAAGAAAGAAGGGTAGGCAACCTTCGGGCAGTAATGCGATTTTATATGGAGCAGTACTCGACGAAAGAGTTTTCCCGCTTCATCCCGCGCCGCGTCCACCCCACACAGACATAATAATATCCACTAGATTTGGGGATTACAATAAATCAAGTTACGGAGGGTCTACTTTTACACGATTTAACAGGAGTCGACTGGAAGGGTAGCTTTCTCACGTAGAACTTTCGTAGACGTGACAATTGCATTTCTTACTTCTGCGATCCGATACTGGGCCCTATTATATTACAAGAATGTTTAAAGGTTGGACACATTACGCTACACTTTATAGTATATTTATAGGAAACAATGGCAGGTATGAAGGATGTTGCTAACTGAAAGTATGTATTCAATATTCATATATAATGTAGTATCCTATATCATTTACTTTTTCACATATTTTTACTGTACCTTTTTTTAAAATGTATGATTTATTATAAGATAAGATTGCGACCTCTGTAATTCAGTAACTGATTCATCAAGCGATTAGAAAGTTTCGGCTTTCATTACTAGCAATCTAAATATCAATATAATGTTTGGAGTATTATTGAGCATGAGTGTTTTTTTTACCTATGTCCACTCCCAACGTGGAGCATATGGCCTCCTAATGGAGGTATCTCAGCAGAAGTTTTCTATACGAACTCCTTATTACCCAGTTGCTTAACCCCTCTTTTTTTTCGAATATAGTAGGGATAGAAGGATAAGGCTAGGACAGGATTAGTGGTTAGCTAATCGCTCTCGCTGCGCCCCGTTTTTGAGGATCGGATGGGTGGAAGGGAGTTTTAAAAAACACAAACATTCATGACTACGAACAGAAATCCATAAATTGATTGGGAGATTAAGTTATGAAACTGCACAGGGACTTGAACCCGAGACATCCATGACCGTAACCAACTGCGCCATGGAGCCGACTGGTTGCCGACAAACTTGGGTGTTTGCCCTGACTTTTTACTGACGTAGATCTGAAGTGACTCGTGAAATGTGAAAATACTCGCTTAGTTCCTTGAGTGATTTAAAAATATCTCACGGATTGAAAATTAACTGTAATGCAATTTTTTTTTTAATCATAAAATAAATTTATCACATACCTGTTTTAGATTCATTTAGATTTATGAAACCACAAGTGATATTTTAAAATTTATCTCAATAATGTAAACGATGATTTAAAATTAGTGTAATTTTAAAAGTTATTTTATTTCAATTCATGCCAAACAAAAAAAATGAAGAATAAAAATATTATAAAAAATGGCTTTTAATTTATTGTGTTAAAATTTAAAACATAATGCAAAACTACATATTTCATATACAATAGTTATAGAAGATTTGTTATTGTTTGCATATTGGATCAAAGCGATTTATAAAAATCCAAGAGGTAATATGTAATAACAATATATATTTATATATATATTCGCAAATGTAGTAGACCTTTAAATCACTTAGCAACTGACTTTACTTCAACTCGCAAGTTGTAAGTGCGTCTCCCTTTTCCCAGAGATGGATCATTCCGGCAATTCCAGGTCATATCTACGAGTCCCGCGACAATAAGCTTTAGTTTCAGCTTAGCCTCTCAAATGGCACTTGGTTAGAGCCGCAATGCTGGTTAGGTCAGAAGGGGGGTAAAATATGGGGACGGAAGTGACTCCCATCCCATCAAATCTCACCATAAAGTACTTCCACATTTTCTAGCAAGCTGCGAGATAAAAGTCAACTCAGCAATATTTTCAGCTAAGGTGATTACGAGAAAAAAAGAAAGACGTCGTGGAAATGCTTTTAGCTTTATAATATATGTTATGATTTGAATATATTTAGAGATATGCCGGATTAAATTGGGTAGAATTGATAGTGGTAGAGACTTATTTTTTTGAATATTTCCGCTATTTAAGAATGTTTTGAATATCACAGTGAACTTTTGTTGTGGTTTTCGTCAATACGTTTTTTTTAATATACACATTCTAATTTAATAACAATTGATGTTACTCAAATTTTTTTTGCAGAATAACCTTTCCTTTATCGAGCCCATATTGTTATATTTCAAATACATAATCCTACCGTTATTATATTGGGCTCATGGTTGAATTTACCGCTTGAGTCAAAGTTTTATTAGTTTTGTCCGATATTAAATATGTTGAACGTAACATTTACAGCTGACAGCACTTTATTGAATAGTGCCATCCTATATACGCTATGTTCCTGGAATATGTCCACGTATAAAGATTAGGTAAATCATTATCAATATATTTCCAAAAATACTTTGCTTAGATGAATTGATAGAAACTTCAAAGTATACAATAGAATACAACTTACTTCAATACAAATCAAACATACAATGTTCACATGATATCTTCAAAGGCCCTGCTTAGAAATTAATTATCCGCGAAATTCGTTATAGAGTAAAAGTCTAAATCTACTTCGAGTTACTTATCAAACGTCCCAACCTCGGTGGGTACGGACGAATCGTGAATGGAGCGAGGGTGGTGTCTGGTGGCTTAAGGGGGAAATATTGCATTAAGAGAGTGAGCCGCGACCGGAGAGTGCGGCGTAAGTGCTTCGCTCACAATGGAAAATACATTTCTACGTTTCTTTAAAGGGGGCAGCGATGGAATGATTTAGCTGTGACACTTCTCTCGGAGGATAACGCCGCGCCAAAGTACTCGCCGTCGTCTCATTCAGTCCAAAGAGCGGCCACTTACCGCGACACGAACATTCCGGCGGGCTCGGCTCCACAGGTGGAAAGCTCGGTTAACGGCATTTTTATCCCAACGACCGCGGCTTTGTGATTTACTCACGTGTGGCAGACCGTGAAATACAAGAAAACCGACCGTCTTGCCGAGTGGCGCACAAAGGTGACCACATTTAAGGGTCCCAAAGTATATAAGCATACGGCCAGTAATCGTGACAAGACTAACGAGCGATGAAATTTAATATTTTTTGCTTTTCAATGAAGGGTTTTATTAGTATTACTAGTGAGCACTAATAAAAATGAATTGATTAAACGATGTTTCTCATCAATCATTTGAGTTGTGTTACCTGTACATTTTTAGTTTTTGTGTTAACCGGCTTATTAATAAAAACAAAACACAATTCATAGTACATAATTATTCCAAAAATGTTTTTTATCACGACGGGTTGAAAATGCTCCCTGATCATTATATAAAATTGTGAAATAAATACTATACTCTGTATTTTATCTTCTTGTATGAAAAGACTCAAATTATTATTATTTTTGGTCGTTTGATATTCAATTCTTTAGAGAAACTAGCTGCCAAGGAAATGAAATGAAGTGAAATGATTACATTCCCTATTAAAATAAGCGATTCTCGCAATTTAAAAGCGGCCTCGCCGAAATAGCATTCATTATGCACGCGTCGCATTTATCTTTAAATCAGTTCGTCTGAGTGCTTTAGGGGTATGCATTGAAAGACACTAATTTATTATTATTACAAATTATTGGAGGACAGTGACCGCTCTTCGACATCGTTTCAATTATGATTGACAAGCGGACGTTGTTCACAGAAAACCAAATCAATTGCGTTCCTCTCAAACAATAGTGGTACGCAAGTTAAATAAGAATGCAACGAACAATCAACTATGTTTAGTATGTAATGCTGAATGCGTATCTAACAATTTAGGCGTTTTGAGTTTTTATGAATTAAAATCGTCTATATTTTTTCATCAAAGCTGTATCTCTATTATTTGGCTAAAATTTGTTTTTTTTTTGTAGAGATAAAACACATTCTACATTTTTTCTACAAGTCTTTTGAACCGTAAAATAAAAGTAAAATCGATGGAGCGTGTCAAATGAAAACATAATATTATGTTTTGCTCGTGCTTGTACATGACTAATATGTAAGTATGATAACATAATTATAAAGTAAATATAAAAAGATAAAAAGATATTCTGCTTCCCAAGTAACACTTCTATTTTTTGAAATCTACGTGAAACGTATTTAAATCATATTATATGTGAATGGAAATCAAGAATATTCTCACAAAGTAAAATTTTGTTGGAGACATGATTGTAATTTTTTTAATAGCACTATACAAAATTTTTATGTAATGTATACTTTATACCGAATAATAAAAACACACAACTAATTAAAATTTACAGTATATTTTACCTTTTAATAGTGGAACAAGTCTTCCCCAGCAAGTAATGGCACCTCTCCGATGAAATTGTCCAAGAGCCAGTTCCATGTAGAAAAGAGGAATGCCTCCTACTACCAGCATTACTCCATACGGAATGAGGAAGGCGCCTTATTAACAAACATACAAGTTTTATTACTATAAGAAAAAAATTATACACATCTTAGAAAAAAAAGAATGAAAAAATTCACTAAAATTGGACTGAGAAGAGATTGAATATTACTCGATATTGCTTTGATGGTAATGTGTAGTCAGCACAACAAATTATTGTCTTGTACATGATGATGTTAATAATAACATATAAGTTCAAAAGATAATTTAAAAGAGTATAAACTTTTTTATGCTTTATGTTTGAATTATTGATAAAAAATATACTCTCACCAAAATTATTAAAGCCAGATTAGTACTTTAGTAATACAACAGTTAAAGATTTAATTTCATCGTATTGTGGTATATAATCCATCACGTAAAATATTATAATGCCACGTTGGAAACCGATTATTTATGAATGCTCTGAATATTGCACAGGAAATCAATTGTCATTCAATATTATTTACGACTTGGCGACGGTCGGATTCAATATTTCCGTATTAAATATGACAACTATTAATATAATATATAAATCGCTATATCACTGCTAGTTTTGTTATTTTGGTGTATTGGGTACTGACTGATTATTACTTATATCTTAGGCTTTTTAAAAAAGAGTTTGCCAGATTGGTACTCATTGATAAAAAATTGAAGTACTATACAATATTGATTAACGTCATAATAAGAATTGTTTTATTTTATAAAATGTCTCCATATTAGAATTATAATATATTTTTGGTAAGAGTATAAGTATAAAACTGTTTTTTTATCGACACCTCAAGTGCAATAAAAAGTTATCAATATTAATTTAATACTGAAATTTTTTTTCTCTTCCATGTCCACTCCCAATGTATTGTCTCCTGATGGAGGTATCTTAACAGAACTTATTTATGAGAACTGCGTGTTACTCAGTTGCTCAACCTCTCTTTTTTCGAAGAGAGTAGGGATAGAAGGATATTACTAGGACAGGACTAGTGATTGGCTAATCGCTCTCGCTACGCCCTGTGAGGATCAGATGGGTTGGAGGGAGGAGTTTCTAGACATCACAAAAACTCAGAAATCAATCAATCGATTGATAGATCAATTTATGAAACTATCCGCCCTGGGAATTGAGCCTGATACATAGCCAACGACGCTACCAACTGCGCCACGGACGCCGAGAGAGTTTCAATTGTATATAGTGATTTTAAATTAGGTAAAGGTTGTTAATTGTAATGACACTGAAAGGAGTGAATAGATTTCGATTCTACAATAGTCAAATCTATTAATGGACAATAGTTATTTAAATTTTTTTTACAAACATTCGTTTAATTGATAAAATCCGTGTCAGTTGATAAAGGCATTCCTTAATAATATTCTATTATTCCAATAACCGTTTACTCTTACTGTATACTGAAAATGAGTTTCCATAAAGTGACTGCCGAATCCATCGAAAATATTAAGTAATAAGATTATTAAAAATAACGTTCATTACCTCCAAGTTTTTTTACCTATATTCAAACGTCGTTTCAAGTCATTAATTAGTTGAGCAATGTTGGTATTATAAGAGAAAAAAAATACGACGCACAATGTAAAGGAGCTGATCCTATGCTGCCTAGCGACGATCGCGGGAAAGCCCCGCGGGAGCCTTAAGCCGATTTTTCATTATGAAAGATAGATTTGAAAATTGTATTCCATTTACCGTATATTAAAGTATTATGATAACTTCAAATATAGGAATATAATTTATATTGTAGAATCTGAGTTCTACATTGCAGCTCGGTATTATAAAATTTCTACTCAACTAATTGATGTTTGAATACTAAAATTTCAAGTTAGATTTGAGTTTATTTTCTGTATATAAAAGGACGTTTACCACACATCGTCAGCAAACTGATAAACATAAACTCCATATGCTATTGACTGCAGTGCAAATGATTTAAGAGCGTTCCCCGCGTGATGATGATTAATTACATAAAACGTCCCTAGAAAAGCTAGATATTAATAAAGCCGAGTCGGAACAATTTCGCCAAGTGGTAATTTTCATGTTACTTATCGGCTACGATGCTTTAATTAAATCTTATACCTCATTTCAATTCCTGAGAAAATACGTTTTACGTTTTCATTTCAGTATGAAATGATTTGAATCACAACTTATTCAATAGTGATGTTGGACATGGGTGTTTGTTGAGTCATTTCTTCTCTAGTAATATTGAGTGACATTAAAACTCTCATTGAGTTTATCCATATTTATTGGTTTTTTTTTTAAATTTCAAAATATTTGGCAATTATTCGCTGAAATGCCGAATTTTAACAAATGATTTGAATTCAGTAGTCACTTCCGCACAATTTAAGAAAAGACTGGGAACCTAGTCACTAATTTGAACGTCCTGTGTCCAAGAATAATTTTATTCGATGCGTATTTACGGTAAATTTCAAGTCTTAAATTAATACTTTGCAGTGGCTGAGATTGCGAGAGGGGATACGCTTATATTAGATATCGGACAGGGCATTGTTGCTAAGAGTGGTCCTCTCAGTTCGGGAGGAAACTAATTGTAGGGTAATTGGTGGTGCAACCGCATCGGTCTACCCTTTACAAACCGGTCTAGTCTGCCTAATGGAATCATACTAATGCAGTCTTCACATATTGTACTGAGTAGCAGTAAGTATATTTATATTTCTGCATCGTCACTTTTATCTGAATGGAACATTTAACTTTCACGTGCCTAAGATGTGATCGAAATACATGATGTATAAAATACAGATAAAGAGTAATCTTTTATATGTATAATATAATAACAATTTATTTGTTTGTCAGGATGAAGTAAATCTGGCAAAACGAATACCATGATTCTTCACGTTCTAGATGGAATAGAATTATTTTTATTGATGAATTGGTATCATTTTAATTATTTAAAAGAATAAATTGCGTTAGTGATGCTGTGATTTTGAATTTTTTCAATGCTATTTCAAGTTATCCTGCAAATTAATATAAGAAATAAGAACATAGTACTACAGTAGTTAGCGCAGAGAAAGAGAATTCTAAATGAAATATTCAGTAATCACCGCATTTTTCCGGTGACCATTTATTTAACGAATTTCTCAATCAGAAAACTATTTTATATCATGTCCAAACATTTTGTAGTTTTCTGTACACTAATATGCAGGATAATATGTTAACCTTCATATTCGGCAGACAATGTAGGGTTATTGTAAAAGTATAAATTTCTTTAACTATGCCTCTTTGAAAAAGCATTTCTGTTTCGTTCAAAAGGACGTAGGATGGTTTCGGGCTGGATTTATAACAAATACCGAAGCAATCTTGTAAATTTGTGAAAAAAATGTTAATGTCCTATTCCTAAGAGTATGCTATGGGTAGTTAGTTAGCTCAAAGTTTGGTTATGTTAGAATTTAATAAAATTCCAAAATATTAAATTATAGCTACCCGTAATAAGTGAGCCAATGGACTAAGACGCTGTAAATCTTTCATAATAAGCAAGCGTCCACCGTCTTATCCCACTGACAAAATAAATTGCTGACATTTTCTTAAAACAGTTTTATTTTAGCATAGGGCGTGAATACATAATATTATATAACGTTCAACAAACAGCAATATGTAAACCTCCTGGATAATCAATCTCTCATGAAAAGGTTTACTTAATAATTATAGCTCTTAAGATATCTTTCACAAAATAGACAATATCTGATAATCTCGATGAAACAATACACACGACATTAAAATTGTGCACATTATAACGACTTATGTTATTTATTCGTTTCTCGATGTTGACAGGTATAGTGAAAAACAATGTCATAGTGACCGAGGAGGAAAACGGGCGAATCAATCATAAAATGTGGCATGAGGCAAAGCAAGGCTAGAGTGGTAATAGTGAGCAGGGGTGCACAGGGTCACGGGGTAATTAATAACATAGAAAGGACTCGATGACGCGGTGACGACGTGGAAACATGCCGAATGAGTTAATGTGCTAATGTAAGCTTCTGACTTTCGTTCGGTAAGAAGATTTTCCATCGTCCTTGAAAAGGTGATATATGGATGAAACGGTTTCGTAATAAATTATTTCTATGAAAACATATTTAGTATCGGCTATGTGATCACATTTTTTCTAGTAATAAAATCTTCACGCAATTTCTGACTTGTGTTTTGTGCTGATACTGGTGAAGTTTTGAATGTTTTATATGGGTTTTTATATTGCGCAAAATATTTAGATGTAAATTATAGTTTCGTTGGCTTTAATTATTGCTAAATAATGAATGCGCATACTCTAAAACTCTCACATGCCCTAAAAAAATAAATTCAGTTTAACATTTTTATATCTGTTCTTGTAATGGACATACCTAATAAATCTAATTTAAGATATCGACTAAGAGTGTTGTTTACATACGTTTAATGAATAATGAATGCCGAAAGGCGAAACCCGAGTCGTTAGTGACAAAACGTATGGAAGTATAAAAAATTTTATGATTCAAATTTAATAAAATTATGAAATTTTCTTTGGTCGAAATAAATTTTATTTATTCGTGAAATTAGACTGTCGGGAACGTAGTATGTGGAGTATGTTGGCCGTCGGGACTATGACCCACTCCGGTTTTAAAATAATATAGAAGTCTCGGCATTACTATTAAAGAATAATAATCATAAAATTACAAGAAGTACTTAATAAATATAAAATAAAAGTAGTGAAGAAGTTGTGTATCGGCATAAAATATAAGCATAATAAAGTAAAAGTACGATTTTCACAAATAAAAAATATTCTACGTATCTACTAATGTTTTATTTATTAATTTTACTGTTCAATATTAGAAAATGGTTTTTATAACGATATTGTAAAACTATAAATAATATTATTTTAAATTTGAAGCTAATTAGGAGCATTGTGTAAACCTACGAAATCATAATATAATGTAATATTATGCTGAATGCGAAAAAAATGAAAACCCTTTCTGGGTAGATATGAGAAATGGGTTCGCAGCACATTTTGGTTGAGTGAGCACAGGAATTCGCTCGCCATAGTACTGATGGAGCGTACCTAGTTTGCGTAAATGGCCTGACATAACAATGTGCCGACACAAATTAAATTATGCACTTTACGAATACCTTAGCCGATAGGCACAATACCCGCACATGGCAGTTTACATTTGAAATACATAATAATATGGCTAGAATAAGTATAAATAAAACAAAAATCATTGTTTATACAAACGTTCTCCTCCAATATTAACGGAAAGGAATTGTGAATAGTTTGTTAAAAATATAATGCATTTAAAATTTAAAAGCGAAAAGATCATTATTAAAACCAATCAAAAGTTTCGTTGTTTCCACCACGTCATACAAACGACTTTACTGTGTATGCTTACCATTCAAATATTCATGTTAGGAAAATCTTGTCATTTTTACTTATGCAGTCAATCAAATTTGGAATTGAAAATTACAGATTTACTTACGGGACATACATTTTGTTTATCACAGAATTCGCAGGCTCACAAATATTATATTGAGACAAACCATGTCTTCATGATTAAATGAAGTCTATAAGATCTATAAAAAACGTATTTTATAATACATCCTCCGCCTCTCTCTAGAGACAAGTTATTTTATATGACGATTTGAGACATGTACCAATTTTGAGTTGTTATTAAATTCTGTATTAATTCTCTACGTTCTATTACATTTCTCAAAAATAAGTTTTAGTCTGCGGATGAATATTAATAATTAGCCGGGAAAAACACAAGAAGGTAAGGTAAGGTAAGGAAATAACAAAGATAAATAGTATCCATGTATATAATAACTAGAAGTGAATCAAATTTATGAAAACAATTCAATATATGCTATTGAAATAGGAAATAGTAGACGGCCAGCAAGAAAAATGTTTTGGCCTTTATCTCATATATTCTTAAAATGAAGATACAATAGATGTGCTTATCGCTGTAGTATTATTGGCGTGTAGGGAATTACCTATTTTCTATTATAAAAACCAATTATACTCATATAATTGTAGTTGAAGAACAGCGCACAGACTATTTGAATTAATCATTTTTTTTTTATGAAGCTGATCGCGATAAACGAACTACAATAGGTGCCTACTTGTGAAGACGTGTAAGCGCCTCTTACTGGAGCATGAATCGAATTAGGCTGGCAGAGTGTCGAGGGTGCAGCGCGAGAGTGAGGGTCGGAGTTCAGGGCCGGAGCGGCGTCGATGATAGCTCGGAAGCGGCGGAGCAACTCAATTAAGGTAGCTATCGGAAATTTCTATTTCGCCTAATTGATGTTATAATCACATTGCGCTGCTGAGAGTTAATTGCCGTTGTCTCGCTGGAGGAGTGATCCTTCTTTCTCCCCGCGAGCGCCGAGAACGGTCTAATCGTATCAACGACCGTTCAAAATGATACCTTTAAACATCAAAGATGTTCTATAAGCGCACGGCAATATACATACGCTGTAGGTAAATTCCACACTAAGTATATATTACTACTTTCATATCAATTTAAACATTCATTAAAACGTACTACAATCCGATACCAATAACTATTTTCGTAATTTCATTTCACCGAATTTCACCCATCTCGAAAAGAGTAAAATTTTTGATTTCTCAAACAGTTTTATTTCCAATGAAACTTTTTCAATACTTTCATAATGTCAGAAGATACTTTCTTTGGTACAGACGTATTATTTATAAAATAAGTGTCAATCTTTGTATTTGTAAATGTTTTAAACAAAAGTTTCGATCTGGAAACACTGGATAGAAATGTTTTGCATAGTAAGTATTTTTTTATATTAATCAACAGGTCTCATTTCATGTTTAACTTCATATAAAGGAAAAACAAAAGTACTATCGATACTAATAAATAGAGCTAAAATACAAAAGATGATTATATTTTTATTGGAATTGAATCAACAATCCTCTTGTATAAGTAAAAACTAATAAAGAAAGTATATGAGACGACATCACAATAAATTTAAAACTAATGGCTATAATACATGTTTTATATTCCTTTGAATTTTATAAGGTTAAATTGATTATACGATACAGAAAATGTTTCTCTGACAATAGTAATAATTCTCGACAAAATATATTATGATGCCGAAAATACCAATTAAGATTACATATCACACACACACACACATGAAATATAGCGGTGGCGTAATTTGAAATTTCCTGAAGTGTCACATGCCAAAGGAAGGTTCATCAAGGGCAGGCCGGGCCGGACGACTTTGCCCGCAGCGATTCATTTCCTTTCCAGACTGTTTTGCTGGCAAAAGTGCGGAAGTGCCCTGCGATACTCCTCACAGAGATTACTTGCCCGGGATCGGCGTTCGCACAAGCTTTCCACTTAGGCGCGCGCTACGTCTTATATGAAATTATTGCGCTTCGTGCAGATTGTACATTTTTTCTTATTATCAAACAAAGGGGGTATTAAAAATCAAAAAATAGAATGCTCCGTGAGATAAAGATTGTTCCTACCAAGTAAATTAATAGGTTAGATATTTTTAACGGCGATCGTATTCTTTTGAATAAGTGACTTTATAGTAAATGAATAGGATGCAAACAATAGGGTGACTATAGAAAAGGAAAAAATATGGCAACAGATACATATATAGAAAGATATACACATAGCTACGCAGCCTCTGAGAGACTCAACATCATGGGAATTAGCGACATAAACCAATAACTATTGACCCAGGATATGCCGCGATTCGGTTGCCTTCCTTCCCCTAAAAAGCGCTTTCCGTGTCCCTTATACTGTATAGTTATAATTCTTGTATTGCGAAGGTGTGTAATATAAATTAAGCAACTAAAAATATATCATGGTGTAAATGAAGTAAAATAAAAAGCTGTAAAATATAAAGACGAATTAAAGTGGGTCATTTTCTTTGGGAAAATATAGAAATGAAATCGTTCATACTAACCTCCGCCATTCTTGTAGCAGAGATACGGAAACCGCCACACGTTGGCCAGGTCGACCGCAAACCCGATGACCGATAGTAAAAAGTCGACCTTGCCGCCCCATGTTTCCCTCTCGTCAGCTCCTTCACCGCCAGGCACAGGAACCACTGACTTCACCATCTCTTTGTCAGCTGATGTTGCCGCGGCCTCCCCCGCCTCGGCCTTCGCTTGCGCGCCCTCGTCTTTGCCAGCACCACCTGCGCTTCCGCGAGAAAAAAACGTGCAGCGCCTTTCTATGGATTCGAGATATCGATACTGGAAGAAAATGCATCGTACTTTAGTATAAATATACAGCATATTAAGAAGAGATCTCTTGGTGAGAAGCAGCGGGATTTGAAGCCCGACAAGTATTCACCCAAAAGCAGTCAAGTCAATAGATTTGATTATATATATTATAAATATTAATTCCGGCAAAAAAAAACACGAATGAACGAAAAAAGACAGTAACATTTTCGAAAGAAAGCGAAATTCTTGAGAGCTAATTCACAAACCTAAACAGTCAAATTATTCTAATACAGTTTTTTGTATATTACCGATTACCGTCGACGCAGTCTTCACTGAACGTAAGCGATGGCTAGGAATGAAAATGATACCGGAGGTGGGAAATTTTCAGCAGTGCCACATCACAATGCAATTGTGAAAAACGTCCGCCGTAGGTTTTGTCATTCCCATGACACGTCCGCCACCCTCTCCACCCCCTGCCTCTTCAGAATCGACCGCCGTGATTTGAGCACCATCAACCCGCGTTTGATTGATGTGAAGTGCTTCGCGAAGCCTCGCCGGACAAGATAATTGAACGTAAATAGAATCCGTGGCGGATATCACGGCAATAATATTAACAAAGCTAAACTTCTGTCAAAACCTGACTGAAAACACGTTTTAGCCAATACACTGCTAGTTACTCTTAATAGTATCTATCATTTAGTATTTTTTTAAACTTTACGAGTATTACAGGTGATAAGCGGGGGTGGTAACTTAACTATAAATTCAGGAATACACATGTTGAATGTATCGTTTATTCATCAAAAAACAAGATTATTATATTAAGATATTTGGACGCTTTAATATTTTCAGTATTAAAATTTGTATATCGAGAAGCTAATACATTTCGGAAGAAACCCGTGAGATTAGTGGCTGAATATGCAATCATGACGGGTGGTTGAGAGTCAACGAGCTTGTTATTCGATCTATTTTCAAATCTAGTCATATAGTAAATATTTTTTCATCCAAATTTTGTGATTTGCGTCTGTAAAAATTAAGAAAAACATTTTTTTCCCACTTAATGAATTTAACTGCTATTTACAATACGAATTCTTTTTTACATACATTTGTGTTAACTATTGCCAATCACATTGCTCTTGGTCGACTGATTTGGTAAATATATTTTGCCCATTTTATAAAGTGTAATAATACTAGCCGAAAATTAATTAACAAGTATTAAAAAATCGATATTTATGTTTTTACCTTGTGAAGTAAATTTTTCCATTTATTTCTCTTTGATTTAAAAAGCTAACGGTATACGAAGCACTCCCGCTTAAATTATCTCCAACTACATTCGAAATCATTAAAATCTTAGAAAACATATTTGAATTCTTTGATTATAAGATTTTTTTCACTTATAACGTAAATATATAAGGTTAATTATGATTTAACGTATTATTTAAAACAACACTACTTTATATTGATGGTTTAATAGTCCATATGCAGGGAATGGTAAATGTCAGGCATTGTTGGAAAAATCGCGGTAAAAGATATACATTTACAAGATTCTTTGATGTCAACTAAACAAAAAGTTTCTCACAATAGAGTTGAGAAATGTATCGCTTGGAAAATAATGGGTAGCGTTGCTCTAGACAACTTTGAGTCAGAGATTCTTGATTTGATGACTTGTGCCGTTCGCAGGACGCACGCAACTAATTCCGTCGTTAAATCATATCCAGACGAATAATTCCCAAAGAGTTAGGTAAATGAGAGCATCCGCTAACAAGAGACTGCTCTATTGTGAATAGCTCTTTGAGTCATTACTGCCTAAGACGAGCGTCACAAAGAAAACTTTTCATCTCGTATCTTCGAACGCGTTAAAGTCGTTCAGAAACACTGGTAATTATTACTGTTTCATATAATTCTGTGTTTTTGTTGTTTTTTCGTTAAAAAATATGTTAAGATTTACGCAATATTCATTACTATAACAAAAATTATTATTTTAAAATGTAAAAATAGATGAATATGAAATAAGTAATAAATATTTCATAATTAAAATAGCTATAATATTAGTTTAAGTAATTTACTATGGATATCTACTTATTAACTGAGATATTAATAAATAATTTTGAAACAGGCATTTTCAATACATATAACTAAATAATATAACAAAAATGTTATATCTATGATAATAAAATACTGAAATAACGGAAAAGAAAGTTTCTTTACGTGACATGATTAAAAAACTTTCTTCGTACACAAAGGTATTAATTAATTGTCAATAAAATATCAACAACTTCTACAGAGCTCGGAAGAAAAAATATTTCATACGAGTGATCTTTGAATGTGTTATCGCGTCAGATATTGAGTCTTTATTCGTGTTATTTCAGGCGCATAATATTTGCACAAAAAGGGATTCGGTCAATCGTTAATCTACCGCAGGATATTGAAGGAGAGGTACATGCGATAAAAGGTCCGGCGATCGAGCTTTTGTTACATTTTTTTCCGTCAAGTGCTACACTACAAGGACCGCGACCGACAATTGCAAATCCCAAGCACCCTCTCACAAAATCTTTCTGAGCTTTTATGCATTCATGCGAAAGGCGATAAATAAACCGCAATCAAGTTAAGTTTGCTATATAAGATGAAATATTATACACGTTTAAATAGAATATTCATTTTCGAAATATTTACTAATGCATGATACCTAGATCAATAATAAAATACTTACTTAATTATATTCGGCAAAAGCTTCTTGGTTGTGTAAAAAAATATAGAAATTAATATTTTAATTTAATATCGATGAGATTAATTTCTATTAAATTGGTTTACTTACGTAGGGTGAATTGCAATTAAGTTAAATAATTACGACCGCTGACACCGTAATTATACATGAATTTATTCAGGACGATTTTACCATAGGTAATTTTATTATCTGTTTCAAAAAAGAACACGAAACATCGCCAAGACATACCGCTATACTGGATAGATTGGCCGCAATATTACACTGAATTTCTACGCTGCGTAGAGCCCCTACACCGCGTGCATGATTACATGTGCTACGACGCATCACATCGACATAACTAAATAGGTGGGAGGATTTTTGAATATCGATTATAAATAAGTCTAAACGAGTTATAAAATGACATTTAATAAATTTATTTTAAGAACATAACTCGACTCGAATAAGACTCGACTGATAAATAGTCGTAAAATAAAAAAAAGTACTCAAATTCAACTTTTATGAATTTTATGAAATCAACCAACGTATTGAGAAAAAAATGCAACTTCACGTATTAAATTAAGATCAAAATAATAACATACGTCTATATTATAATAGTTGTCAGTTATTATTTTGTTTTAGATGAAATCACATCAAAGTGGAAAATGTTAAAAAATGTGCAGTAAGCAAGCAAGCCCACATATACCGCAAGGATTTTGAAAAATATCAAATAATAATACAAGGAAAATAAAATTATTTTTAAAAAGTCTAAATATGTGATTAAATGGGAATTGAACATTTTTAGAAAATTCTAAAATAATAAATACAGCGTGGCATATATAAATAAATCACAGAATATTACATAAATACGACAGTTATTTTGTACAAAAAACTTTATATCATACCTGAGAAAGCGAAGCGGGCGGCAGGCCCTCCACATGTCCCTGGGAGGCCTGCAGCAGGCCGCAAGCCCGCGCGAAGAGTGACCGTCCCCTCGGTTTGATTCCCCGCTTTCGCCAAAGGAGCCTTTGAGTAGGCGTGGAAAATCGCGGTACGCCTACCCGTCGAGCGAACACGCCCTCTTTTACTATGAACCCGAGTTATTCGTCACTCCACGTTTTTATTTATTTATAAGTATAACTAACTCCAATATATGAACAGCATTTAAATTAAAAAGTCCCATACAAATAATTTATACTGTGAGGTTAATACTTGAAAAATGTTAAAATATTGCCTGAATCGTATCAAAAAGTAAGTGATTCCTATCTCTAAACTATTTCAGCTTTATACAATAATAGGTATTAGCTATAATTATTGCTCCCTACTATATGTATTTATTCTTTACTTTTGTTTCAAAATATTCGTAATAATTTCCATTAAAGCATTGCATATATCTAATAAATAGCAGCTAATGTTTTCGTACTTCAAATCAAATATTTGTTTGAAATAGCAAGCAGGAAGATATTCACAAAACCTTGAAAACTAACAATTAATATTATCTATGGATTCGGCGGTAACTTTGTGGAAGTTCATTTTTAATATAAAATTAAATTAAAAATTGATAACTTAGTTATTCCACTTGGTTGAACCAAGTGGAATAACTAAGTTATCAATTCTTTATTTTAATTTTATATTACTAACAATTAACCTTAATATATAACGCTATATGACTCTTTTGCAACGCAGTATATTTTCAAATCAATTGTTAGGAATTTAAATAAGATTGAAAACTTATTATTTCAATAAAGGATTATATTATTTTTATAGGCAACGGTGTAAATAAATAGCAAATACTGTATTACGATTATACTAAATTACTCCATGAAAAAATGCTCATTGAGTTAAATATAATATGTAATATTTCGAAATATTATGTTTCTTTTATTGCTTTCTAAGAGTTTCAATAATTAGCTTTCCCGTTCTTGGTCTAATTTCCATGTAAGAAAATGTGTAAGTATTAATTTATCCATATAATATTATTTGGTTTTCTTTAAGAAAATTACAGATTACGAAACCTTTATATTACTGAAAATTTACATAAAAACGATATTTCCATATACTCAACAAACCTATTAGAAATACATCGTATTTTATAAATTAGTTTTTTCCTGCGTTTACTAAAAAACGACTGTCCATAACGAACCGTCCGCACCGTCAATTAACAATGTTTTGTCAAAAACTGTTATTATAATCATGTACAATCAACTCAACCATTTTGGAATAAAATGTCATTTGCAAGTCATGCTATAACAAAACACTATAGGTAATGAGAATGCCAGATATAATTTAATTATAGTGACTTCAAAGAATTTTTACTAAATAATTATGTTTTGAAAAATTCCACTGCTACCTGATGTGTACGTTTTCTGTTCATTTATAAATATTTATTTTGAGCAAATGTTAAGTGAAAAAAAAATAATAAGCAATAAAAAAAAGTAATATAAGAAATATACTTATAATCGACAGAATATAGAAACTAGCAAAAATAATATATTTACAATTAATTTTATTGTAGGTTATTATTTCTATGGCGATATGGCAAAAGTTGATATGTCCGTTTTTGTCATATTGGGTTTATGCTGACAATAAAATATTTGTCAGCATGTGGTGGCAAAATTCGGTATACTTGTCATAATCCATGAAGAAGGTGCATTGAATAAGTGTATCATCCATTTAATTTGAATTTTTGATAACTTACCAATGTTCATATTTTTTCTCCTGTAAGCTAATGTAAACCTGGCATATCAACTTCTGCCACACCGCCACATATTTATAAATACTTCATACCATTTTGTCAGGTTTTCAGTCGCTTCGGAAAACTTTCAAGTACCTCTTGCACAATGATTAAACGAGTGAAAAGGTAGTGACTACCGTACACGTTGTTATTAAGAATCGATCTATGAAAAAATAAAAGCATTAAAACAGTCAATACTGCATCACTAATCTGTTTTTTTTTCAATTGTATCTTCAATATTATCTATGTAGGTAAGTACAGTAGTATAAAAAGGGTAACTATAATTTTATGTATCGTTTAAATTTTTCAGTAGATCCGTAACTACCACATTTTCGTTCCTAAATAATGTTCTCTCAATTTCATTGACATTAAACATAATTAATCAACCACAAAACTAAAACTAAAAACCTTTTTTGGCCATCTGATTTATAAATAAATGCCATTCATTCTGTTGACTCAACAAACCACAGTGTACCGCATAATACCGTTTAAGAATGATTTTAGTTTTAAATTACTAACAGAATTTATTAAAAATAGTAATGATCAACTGTTTGTATGATGTATTGAATACACTCAATTGATTTACCATAATCATGCTCTAAAAGCGGCAGAAGAAAAAACAATGAATCTAGTCAATGTTGGGAAGACCTTCATGCAACAATGCTTAGCGACTATATAACAATGTTTTATATTGAACTAGTTGATATTCATTTTTACCCATTATTTATTATTAACATGAATGTAATTTTATTTATTAAAGTAGAAATTTTAAAATGTTTATAAAAGGTTAATAAGTATTTCACCGTCAGATCAATTAGTCTGAAAGCTATTATTGACATTTTTGTAAAATTCATATAGATTTTTTCCTATAACTGAGTATACACAATAAATTTGAATGTAATAATATTTGTATGATAATGTCATCGTTATTTTAAAGTTTATTGTTTGATTCCTGACCAAGCAGGTGATGAATTTCCAATTGAAATAAATAGAAAAAAAACCGCAACCGGTATGTAAAACAACTATTTGTTAGATATTGTTATGTATGTAAGAATGTCTATTTCAAAAATCCTTACCTAAGAATATACGTTTTTGAGAATGTATTATGAAAAATTATCACACGGGGAATACAGATTTATTTTAACATTGCAGTAACTCACCATTCATAGCAGTTGCTTTATTGCAAGATTATAAAAAGAAAGTATGCATTTATATAAATATAATAATAAATTGTTGACAACTTCGCTTCGTTAGTTTTGTCTGTCGAGGCATTTGTTTCTGGCGAATGCGTATCAATAATTTGAAATGGATTCAAAAAAAGAATATCAGATTTTCTTTTTAACAGCAACAAAATACATTATAATAATACAAGAAAACAGGATGAAAACGATTTTTTAATACAGTGATTGAAACATGTGATTTTAAGGCAGGTTAAATAAAATTCATTTTGGGCAAGGCGTATACGAAATTATTATTAAGAAAATGATAAAAAAGCTATGAATCGTACTGTTTATCTTTTTGACTTTTTTATGTTTATTATATTGA
Organism: Himalopsyche phryganea; assembly: GCA_022494535.1. Lineage (NCBI taxonomy): Eukaryota > Metazoa > Arthropoda > Insecta > Trichoptera > Rhyacophilidae > Himalopsyche > Himalopsyche phryganea. The sequence goes on along the minus strand of JAGVSL010000001.1, from coordinate 8,910,245 downwards.
TAAAAGTTTTAATATCTATATTAAAATGTTGTTTTAAATCAAAAATATTATTTAATTAATACATTGGCTTTCAATATATCATAGCCAAAATCGTAGCGTCGGAAATATGACAACAGTTTTCCATAAATTGATGTTCAATATTTGTGTGCAAATCAAATACAATTAAGCAATGCAAAAACATTGGTATTCCAGTTGGGTCACACCTAATAGTACAGCAACTGGAATAAAAACGTTATTTGATATTCGATGAAAAACGTGACGAAAAAATCTTATATTATCGATTTCGGAATCGTTTTGAAGTTGTGTGTAGTTGAACAATTAATAGGATTTTTTTTTATTTGGATTTCTTATTGTGATCATTTCATTAGTTGGAACTTTTGGAATGAAAATATTTCCCTTCTAGCAATTGGAATACCGTGTCACGGCCTGATATACGATTCTAGAAAATCTTCAACGCATGATTTATTATAATATGTTTTATTGTTCTTTGTTGTGAACCATAAAGTTAATATTTAAAATGAATTATACATCGCAGGTCTTCATAGATCCTATATTTTTCATATGCAATTGTCATTGTAAACTGTAAACCTCCATAAGGAATGAATACACAGTATTTGATTACTCGACATAATATTATATTAAATTGTAAACAAAATTTCAATTTATTATACTAATTTGGACTCTTGTTTTCAAACTATCACTTCAGTAGCGAATGTAGTAATATATATTTTTAAATACCCCGTTAGATGCCATATAGATGTAAACACTGTACTGCGGGAATATTTATAAATGTACAAAAAATAGTTTTTATTGAAGTGAATGTAGGGACATCTATAAAATGATAGATAATTTTTATAATTTCAGTATTCTTAATTATTCCGTTTTTATTTTATCGATAATCTAGCAAACGGGTGTCACAATAACTAGTACAGCATTATCGCAAATGTTGCTCGACTTGTATGATGATTCAGACTGACAAGAATGCTGTACACCAGTCAGTACAAGTATACTTATATAGCGTAATTATCATACGTTATGAAACATCATATACACAATAATATAGTGTATGTTTATTGTTCATAATATATAAATTATACTAGGTCGTATTTTTTTGAGCGACAGCCCAATAAATTTCTTAAATTTTGAATTAAAAGTCATGTTAAATGATTTTTGGGCTATATAAAGTAAAATTGTCATAAAAAATATAAGCTTTGGAAATGGTAGCGTTTGAAGGGATACAGCTATGCAATCAACTACGGTACATGCACCCGCAATATACGTTGAGGGGAGTTGAAAGTCATAAGGCCCCCGATAACAAATAACATATAAAGAGTGTTCCTCTCATTGTAACTTAAAAATTGTTCTGCATATTTAAGTCTATAATGTATGAATAGAATAATCAGTTAATAACCATCAATGTAAATTGATGGAGCAAATCAATATTCACATGATAAATATTATATGTTATGCGGGAATGAGCCTATTGGTAAGTTTATAGAGAACGTCTTTAATTATTGGTTTTACGCCACTGTGTGCAACGAATCCTGACCACCCTCATTCGTAGATTTTAAAGGTAGAGGAGAAATAATAAATTCGCTGGATTTGATGGTTTTGATATAAAATTCAAATTAACTTTTCTTCTAAATGTATAACTACGTTCAGTCTGAATTCTGAAGGTGCTTTTAAAGAAAGTGAAACATGTATTTTCCCCTAGTTAAACAATACACAACAAATTAACGCTATCACCTAAATAAATAATCCTAAAAATTTGAGTATTTCTTAATTTCTCTTAAGAGAGTATTTTTTTTATCATTTTTCGCAATTTCAGTAACGTGTACAATTTCACAATTTCAGTAATTATAACGCAAAACATAAAATGAATTTTAAAAATTTGCCTATGGTTCTACACCTCGTATTGAATACAATACAAAAACATACATAATATTATGGTTTGAATATACATATCAAATCTTTGATAAGCGAGGAACTAAGCATTCCGTCGGTGTTAATTGCAATAACATATTTAAAGCGTCGAAACATAAATATCACTAGAAGAAATTGCAAGCCCATCAAAGGTGGATCCACAATAGTAGTAATTTTGACGGCTTTAAATAAATAATCAGCAAAAACGTAATTTCGTCTGCGGCCTATACACGCCTCTCCACTAAAGTTTGTCATTTTTATAAAAGGTATCTCGTAATACTTGATTTTTTCCTACCTATTGGTCGTAGTTTGTTAATAAATCAATAGTTAATCAATAGTTAAATCAGTAGTTAATCAAAAAGTATTTATTTTTAAATATAATTTATTTTTAGCATTTACACTGATCACTTTTAAGGTGTTAACAGTCAATTCTTGGTGGAAAGACATTATATTTTAAAAAATAAAACAAAATTTATTTGTACTACTTCCACATATTTATAATGATCAGGACCGGTTTTGCTCATCACGAGCTTTATCAACTGGAAAAAAAAATTTACACTGAATCCTGAAATCCCGGGATTAATATTTAGACAATTCCGGGATTAGAAGCTTTAGAACTCACAGTTTTAAAAACATTAACATATATAAATATTTTTTTAGATATTTCTTTATTAAAAAAATGTACTAGAGCCATGTTTTGCAAATAAGTGCACACGACACTATAGGATTGCATAAGCACACGTCAGTGTTATTCGTTTACACCGAGGAATACAAGCACATATTGTTTTATTCCGACACTGCCGTACTTTGGGAATAAATACTCCAATCGAGATTTTATTCTAATAAATTCCAATGTATTTTTTGCTGAGCAACTCTTTTTATAATATATCACATCGTATTATGTTTTGTAAGTAATATATAACTCCACGTAAACTTTGAAAGCTATATCCATCTAATGTGGTATACGATCTTACATTGAACGTCTTTGTATTCAAAGATTAATTATTTTCATTTATTATCTCAGTTGCAGTTCTGTATGGAAGAAATACATTTTTGCAAACTTTATTCATATTTGCCAAAAATCTCTCAGTGACTTTTTACTAGCCATACATTATCAAAAACATCGATTTTATATAAAAGTTATGAAATATGTACGATATATTTTTTAAATATGTTGACAAGGAAAAGTTATTTTAGATACTGGCAATTAAAAATTTTCCGACCAATCATAAACATACAAGCAACCTTTTGCTTTGCTGAACCTATATTGCAACAATGCAACGTTGCCATATACTCTGAATTTACAAGTTGGTGGATTATGGCGAGGTGATTGCTGATAAGTGATTCCATAAATAATATTTTCAATTTGTTCGTATTCTAAATTGTCTCTCTTTCATTGACACTTATTGGATACGAAAGACACTTCACGTAAGTTATGCTTTATCAGTAGCATATTAGTAAGCTGCAAAATGTTGTAGTGATGGTTATTTGACATTGTTTATATTTTGTAAGTTTGACGTTTACATGTTATTTTCTTACGAAACAAATAACATACTAGCGTTTATATTACTAAACAAGTTTTACAGCTGGTAATGAAAACCAATGCCACGATAAAGATGCCAGATAACGATAAATTATTTAGCCGTGATATTTAGTGAAATACGTCATTTTACACAAGTTTTTTTTTCATCTGTTAGAAGTAGCTATTGTCAAATTATTGAAACTGACACGTTTGATATTTTTTTCTTTGCTCTTGTTACAATTTAGCGACAATTAATAATATCCTTTTTGTTTGCCATGGTGGCATACAAATGACGTGCGTTTGGTAAATATTATGTTTAGTTTATAATTATTTTTTGTTCCCTACCATCCTATACAATCATGTAGGCGCGTGTACTATATTTATAAAAGTCAATAAATCATGTTTTTTGATTTGTTTACAGTTGATAAAATGTAATTACATGAAATGCATGTTTGGTGTACGTAATGCCGATATAAGCTATAAAGCATTCAATAGCAGACGTCATATTATTAGTAACGAAACTTTGTCTTGGTTAACAATGATTTAAAAAATAACATTAATTAAACAATTTAACTTTTGTCTTCTGCATGTTCTTGCCAAAAGCTGATGTTTCTATTTGACGGCAGTTTGCTATTTTTTAAAAATTTAACCATTGTCCATACTGTTTGTTTAGATTTTAAGGATCTATCAACCATGGCTGATGAAAGCATGGACCCCTGTGAGTGCATCTGGAATCATGAACTCGCGATGCGCCGACTGTTGTCCTTGGTAAATAAGACATTAATGTGAATTAGTTGGAAGCTCTTGTTTGTTTGGTATATTCTTATTTTATTATAAATATCTTTGAAAAGATTAACTATGATTTTAAAATTTTGCATATCACTACACTAAACCATTTTCGAATCTTATTGGAAGGTAAAGTGAAGACAGTGCATTAGAATGTATTGTTTTCATGCAATGGTCGCTCGTTTTCTTTTACTCAAGTTTCAAATGAAATAGTGACTAGATAGATTGCTTTCTCCGATTTGATCCTACATTATAATATTTTTATTCAATCCATCTTAGAATCCAAATCATAGACAATACAGACTTCTATTACTGCTTCAACACCTAGGATTTTAATTATATTTTTTATACCTACTAAGCTAACGCAGTTTATCCATGTCTTATTTGTAATATTTATGGATTACATACTTTCATAAATCATTTTTTATAGTAAAACTTCATAATACTTGCATACGGCGAAGTAAGAATAAGATAAAAGTTGAATAATTTATGCAAAAAAACCTTAAACCTTTGAATAGTAATAATTTTATACTAACATATTTTTGTTTTTTTGGTATAGCTGCGACATGGACAAGCGTATTGCACAGATAGCGAATGCCTGGAAGAGTTGCCAGGAACGAGGGGAAATGGATCTTTTGACAATATTTTGTTAATGGGCTTTTTGGTGGTGTTTGGTTTGATTCTGTATGTGATGCGCCCTAGATCTACTCAACGGGTGAACGACCAGAAAGTGTTGTTCAATAGCCAAGTAAGTTTCACGATTCAATTAACAAGGGATGAATTGTAATAATTTCTTTCGAAATGTGAAAAATAAATAAATAATCTGTTTTTCTTGAGTTTGAAATATTTTCACCGACAACTCTTCAATGATATTCTATCATTAATCCTTAAAGGAAAGGAAAAGCGACCGATGATCTGGCAGATGGTTTATTTATTCTGCAGAATATGGGTGTTGGTCAGTATTCAACCTCATATGTCAAAAATTGGCAGGTCACCGTAAGTAAACTTTTTTGAGTTTATGGTTTTTTAAAATTTGTGAGAAAAATCTAATTCCACCAACGTCAATTTCAAAATTTATTTCCATCAAGCTGTTGAAAATTATTAATTATACCTGTATCGATGTGTACATTATTTTTTCTTTTCCAGGGTCCCAGTGGAAATTCTCCACCGCCACCTCCGCCAGCTGCCCCTTCCAATTAACTAAATAATGAACATTCAAAGGGTCAACTAAGCGCATCTCTCGAGAGTCATAATAGATCATCCGCATCTGCATGCGTATCTTCACCAGTTTCCTGCTCAACTATCGAGAGCTTGCGATATTAAAAAAAAATATATATATTCATTAACGAATCTATACATATTTCCATAAAATTTTCTATTGTAATATATATTCAATAATATCATGCCAAGTTTCAAGATACACTTATATATTGTATAGAAATTTAAGTGTGCTTCTACAAGAATAATAATTAATGTACGTATTAGTAGGATTTCCTGAAAAATATAGTAATATTACCATTCCTGCAAACCACTCAGGCGACATCTGCGCATACAATTTTTTTCAATGAAATCTTATTTACATTGCCAGGTTGGTTGTTCCTTGTGATTTTTATTTATTATTGGTTCAACTTTTAAAGTATTATTTCAATATCATGCTTCAAAGAAATATAGTTGATATATAATATTAATATCTATAATGTCCAAAAATAGCGAAATTGGGTTATAAATGTCACATTATTTGAAATTTTAAGATCTATGGATGGGTAAATAAAACTTTGGCATATGTGGGTTGGTTACCGAAAAACCCTATCCAAAATCAGTCCTATGTCTCAGCACAGTTACGGGGTAAACAATTCTATGCTCATTAAATACTAAAACAAAATCACAATTTCACCTGTAAATGAAACTCTCCAAGCCCATTATCTATCCAACTGCAAAATAATGAAAACAATAAATGGACAACTATGCTAATTTATATAATATAAAAACCGTTTCAGAAGCACGTTTTTGCTCCTATAATGTAGATAAAATGGACATAGGACTATTAGTGTCTCAGGTACAGATTGTGTTTAATTATGCCACCCTCAACTCTATGATAGTGAATAAGTTCTGTCTGTGCACGTCACATTATATATTTTATATATACAAGAAAATATCTCTAGATATTTATGAAAGGATATTATTTTTCATATTGTATTATATTGAATCACTTGGTAGTTTTGTATCTTTGGGAAAGTTTTTGTTTTATTTGGAAGTTTTTTTGCACCCCTGATAATGAATAGGTTTTATATAAAATAATTCAGTGTGTAAATTTTTTTGTGACAGATATAGTTAAAAATAATGTTTGCTTCTAAATTTGTTTTGCACTTTTGTGATGATTATAGAATCTTTGCTTTGCATTCGCATGAATTTGATTAGTTAATTTTATTAATGTAAATCGTAGCTATAACTTTGTATCGTTGTTTAAAATCAGATAATTTATTGAGTAACAAAAAAAGCTTTTATTTCTTTAGGAGTTTAGTTATTAATAAAAGAAAATTGATTACTGTACATAACTTATATTACTGCTTTATTGGGTGCTATTTTATCTTTTAATAAATCACATTGAGTTTAAATGTGTTTTTGTTTCATTGATTATGTAGTCATAAGTATCGATTATCTCCGTCTTCGGGCTTGACCTCATACTGACACTTCATATATAATTTATTCATTTAAAAATGTTTGTTTGATTGACAATGGAAATTCCATATTAAATATAATATTGAATCAATGATGCTGAACTTTCAACATTGAAAATTCGTAGAAAAAAAAATGGGTTACTAGAAGAAGCAGATTGCAGTAAATAAGCATTAAGTTGTGAAATATACATACAGCATATAGTTGTCAATTTGAGATAAGAGGCTGTCCACATATGACGTCTCTCTCTCTAAGGGCGGGGGGGGGGGTGAAAGGTTTGATATAATGTGATGATTTGTGATGAAGTGGGGAGGTCAGAGCAAGTATGTTGCCACAAAGTAAACAAAAAATATAAATGTAGATTATAATGTTTTCATAAAATTATATGCTGAAGAATGTACAGTGAAACTCCCAATTTCATCTTTTTTCGCAAGGCGTTCAGACTTGCCTCGCATTTCGTATCGAAAACACAAACTCTAGCTGAGATGTTGGAATGAAACGAATTGACATAGTAAAACGTCTGGGACCATCAACTTTGAATACGATTTTTGTTAGAGTGACATTCACAAATCAATCAAAAAGTGCGGCAAGTCAGCGAAGAAAAGAGCTCGAGGAGATTATTCACATATTTCAAAATCATTCCATGTGAAAGTGTGTTAAATATCCGATATAATCTTAAAAATCAAATCAAATATAGAGTAGAGCGAGTTAACACATTTATTTTGAATGGCCAGTCTGGTATGCTCTGAAATACAGAGCGGGTAATGCCCTTGTGGCACATAAAATGTTAACATTTGCAATAAATTATAAAATATGGTTTATTCATCTTTATTCATTGCATTATTTTTAACATTTTAAATATAAAATCGAGTGATGTAGATGCATATATTAATTATTATGATGGCAACGGGTCAAAAAATTGTATAAAAATCAGATAGTGAAATATCTTTGAGCAATATTACATAAACTAAAATATTTGGTCAGACGAAATACGTATAGGTCGTAAAATATATATGCAATTTAATATTCTTTTTTTTCAATTTTTACAGTCGAAACCTTAAGATTTGTTTAATGGAAATAAATATATAATATATTTATGGCTCTTGTTGTATTTTTGAAACTACACTTCTAACTTTCTTTATAATACCACTCATTTGTAAATATTTGCCAGTTGAATCGGGTAAATTCTCAAAATTAATAATGTCACATATATTTTTGGCAAAGCTAACATCGTCTGGCAATTTGCTATAGGGCGTCGTCGAGGACATCATTGGAGTTCCTAAGCTGCTTTCTCGAACGCCTCCGACTCTTGGCGTTGTCGGCGTAATCGGACAAGGAATCTCTGTCTCGGGAGATTCATTTTTGTTTTGAGGAGTCTGAGTAGAATCTTTCAAATCATCGTCGACTGTAATGGGGGATGAGGGAGAAATCTTAACTGATGAATCACGAGAGCCCTCATCGAGTGCGGCAAGAAGCAACATTTTTCGAGACTCAAGATCATCTAAGGACGGCGAAATTCTTGTGCATGGGGATTCCTCTCCCTGGAAAATGTGATCACACAGAAATTTATAGGATTCCATACCACAAAGCTTAAAAGATAAGGTAGTCATTAAATCCAGCCTATATCAATATATGATACTTTCACGAGAAGTTGGAGGTTGGTGGTGTTTAAAATTGAATAATAATTTATTTCAGCCTTCTAAGCTTTTAAATTATTTCTTTTACCGATTCCATAAGTAGCCGGAGGACTTTAATTCTTTTTAACCACAATGTGGAGCATATTGATTGCTTAATCAAAAACCAGCTGACTCCACATGGAAAAATTGTCTGGGTATTGAAACAATAATTTAACCAAGTGGAATTTAAAGATTCCAACAATACAGTTCTTTACTAATACAAGTAAAAAAGTGTATTTTGGATTCCAATCGCGTATGAGATTAATAAAATGAAAAAAGTTATATTTACCGGAAGTAATGTGGGAGGTGGCGGCGGTGGTGAAGGAACCGGAAGCGCAGGCAACGGAGGAACGAAAGGTGAATTTTCGTTGGATCCATTGGCGTATGCTGCCTCTGTTTCACTCTCTCTTTCACCTTCTGTTGAAGTATTCGGGATATTATTGTGGTGAAAACTTTTATAAGACGTGCAGGTAACAAAAATATGTGTTACAACATTTTCAATAGAAAAAGTTCATAAATGATATTTTTTTGACCAAATTATCAATTTAAATGCAATTCATTTGTACTACTTCCACATGTCTAAAATGATCAGAACCGGTTTCGCTTATCACGAGCATTATCAGTTGATAATGCTTGTGATGAGCGAAGTAGTACAAATGAATTGTGTTTTATTTTTTAAAATAATTCCATTGACGAGATTTAACTGTAGGTATAGGATGATTGATCTTTCAATCGATTTATGGATTTCTGTTCGTAGTCTGAGTCCTCCTTCCCACCCATCCAATCCTCACATGGCGTAGCAAGAGCAATTAGCTAACCACTAGTCCTGTCCTAGCCCTATCCTTCTATCCCTACTCTCTTCGAAAAAAAGAGAGGTTGAGCAACTGAGTAACAAGCAGTTCTCATAGAAAAAATCTGTTAAGATACCACCATAAGGAGACCATATGCTCCACATTGCGAGCGGACATGGAAAAAAAAGAATAGGATGAAAATTTACATTATTCGTACAGGCTACTTTGGTATTATGCCCATTACCATTGAGTTGTTTAATATACAGAAAATTATTTAAAATTTACATACCATCAAAACTGAATTGAATGAGTTCTGTAAGAAATATTATCATCTATGTAATATATTATGATGATTTATGAAAATTTTAACACACATGATTTCTAATTCAATAATAAAATTTATCTAGATCTTCGATTATCTATATAAAAACATAAGAAAACAGGTTGACAGATATTTCAGCGTAGATAGATAGATTCAGAATGTTGATAGATATTTCAGTGTCACTAAGTGTAATCACTTCTATATTAAATGGTTTAACTGACCATCATCCAAGTCCATATCAATGTCTGTGTTCACATCGCCAGGCAATTTATCTGCGGCAGACTGTTGTAAGCGAATCATCTTTTTACGGCGATAGGCCTTTGCCATTTTCGGTGCCAGCCTTTCCAACATTATTATCTTGCTATCGTTTTCTGACAACGGAGGGCATCTGTAGAATTCGCTTTCCTGAAATAGAGAAAAAATCACAACTGTTTAATATGTCCAGTATGATATGAAGTAAATAAATTGATGATGTGAACATAGAATAAAATCATTTTGATTGAATTTCATACAGCAGCGAGTCCAATATAATAATGCAAGGGAAATATTATAATTTTAACTATTAATAAATTACTATTATATAGCATGTAATGTTAATAAATTTATTAGTGTTTTTAATAATGGTATTTGTATTTCAAATGGATTTAAATTATGAAAGGTAGTGCAGATCTAGTTGGATTCGGAACTCAAATCACTGAAATAGAACGTCGGCAAAAAATGGATTTTTCCAGATTGATGAATAATTTTTGATGAATGACTGTTTATCAAATAAGATTGCAATAAACTTTGTAACAATACATTGGAATGAATACTCAATTTATTCAAAGATTGGCATATAAGCTGTCTCATACAGGTAAAAAGATGCATAGAAAGTTGTTCACATAACATATGAGAAAAGATTATATCTTGCATTATTAATATTCGGACTTATTTTTTAAATATGGTGATATATTTAAAACTAATTATTACTGTTTAATTCAAATGACGGATTTATAAGTCTGAAAAGAGGATAGCAAAATTTCTACAAATTCCCAATTAAAAGAGAAATAATCTTAAATATAACACAGCTACTCACATCAGTGTACCTGGAACTAGGGGGAACATTAAATCCGGGAAAATCCAATATTTTTTTGCAATCATATTTGTCTTTAGATCCTTGGTGAACAATCTCACCATCTTCATCGTCAGGATCGGCTACTTCTTTACCCTGTGAAAACATGATTTAAAATAATCTAATATTTAAGAGATGCTTTTTTTGTTTTAATTAGTTGTGTTTTAAATAAATATGTAATATATGTGTGCATAATTTTTGTAATTATTGTGTAAATTAATAATGACTGTTGGCAGGACTGAATTTAAGAAACAAAATCATCAAATTTGGTATGTAAATATTATCATGATAAAATGTTAGTTAGGAAGATAGTTAAAATGATTTGTTACATCAGAATCAAAAATAGTAATCCCTGAATGCGTAATTTTTGCATTCATTAACCACCCAGGGGGATAGCCGAGCATGCGCATACGATAAATGTGGAGGGGCAATTGGTTTTTTTGCAGCCCTAGAGCACTCCTCAAAGCCCCTGAAATACGACCGGCAATCACACCGTCATTGTCCACAGCATTGTTTTGTTCCTCCACATGATACCGCCTGAAAATTAAAAACAAATGTATACGATCAGAATAGTGCCATCTATATACAGTTGATTCCTCTTAATTGGGACACTTTGGAACTAATCGTTTTGGCCCAAATAAGCGGCTACCTCTAATCAGTAAAGTTTAATTTTTTTTATACTTTATGTAGGTATTAAATTATTGAAAAAATATATAAATTACAGCAAAATAACACGTAATTGGTAATTGTGAAACAAAATAATCAATGACATGTACTAATAAAACAAATGAATTCTTAAGCAAACAAAATAATTTATTCATTCAGAAATTTATTATGTGTACAAGATCAGCAAAGATATTCAGGGCTGACGTTAGGCACCCGTTATCGCATTCTTGCATAAAATAATGCAGTAACCGGGCTATAAATATTTCCTCCCGGTTAATTAAATGAATAAGCGAATAATCATTATCACTGTCGTCGCCTTTGTTTAATGTTCGATGCTTTGATTTAATTACTTAAGAAACTGCATCTACAGTCTCCAATTTCATTGTAACATACTAAATTCTTATCTATCGTCATAGTAAAATATTTTGTCCCATTTAAACAGAACGGTGTCCCAGAAAATAAATTAATATTAAAGTAAATTACTATTAGTTTCTAATTAAGCGGAATCGACTGTATTTACAAGAACTTTAGGAAAATAACAATAAATAATTATCTAATATAAAATTGAAAGTGAGAATATAATAGAGATGCCTACGATTCCATTGAATTGGGGCAGCCGCTTATTACCAATAAATTATACGAAATATTTACTATTGATTATGTGTTGCACTGTATTGTGATTTTAAATTTACTGTCCCAATTGACCTTAGTAAATTACTGTTAATTCCTTAATTTGCTTTCCGTTCCGCTGAGATTTGTCCCTAATAAGTGGCTGCCCCAATCAACAAAAATAATAAACATCTACACTTAACTTGTTAAAAAGGAAAGTTTGCAACTATATGAACTGTTACTATTGTAAACCAAAGCAAGGAGTAGAATTGAATAAAAAAAATTACTGTGGTTGCAATTAATTTATGCTTAATTTATCAGTATATAGAATGTGCCGTTTAACGGTAATGCATGAATCAAATCATCTCACAAAAATAAATATTTTATCAAAATACTACAAAGCACTGAAAAAAATTGCCTGTGATTGTGTTTTTTTGTCAACCTCGCCTGCAATCGCTTGAAATCGCATTACCTTCATATGTAGATATAAAATTAAAATGGAATGAATTTATTTAACTGACCCTGGTCGAGTCATCATTGCTTTTCTATTTTGATTAATTTTTTGATAGTTTTTGGGCTCCCGACAATCTCTTAAAGAATGTGCTCCATCACAGTTAAAGCATTTATTACTCCTTCCAAAGGTTTGAGGATTAGCTGGTTTTTCATTCACATCAGAGTTATCTAGTACCTCAAATTTCTAAAATAAAAAAAACAAACATACTTGTAAATTTGCTCAGATGCTTTTTCCTGTAAGAAGAATATTTGATTTTTTTATTTGAAATCTCTTTCTCTTCAAGTCTTACAGTGCACAATTAATAGTTGTGACGATTTGATATGATTAACGGATAAAATGGTATCTAAAGAATAGTATCTTGGTCAAACTTGGTAATACAATTTGAGAATCATGATCTCTGCTGTGAAGCAAATTGCATGGAAATGAATGCATTCAGCAGTAAAGTGAGATTATATTACCATTCCATATAGGCTTATGAAGCAAACACAAGATTTAAATAACATCATAATGGGTAATTATCACAATGCACCACTTAGAAATCAGAAATCATTTTCGGTGCAATCAAATTTTTCATATTTTGTTTGATTACCGTTTTGGACTGAGCAAAATAATCAATACAGTGGAGCAATGGAGTCGAAATACAGTAGACTCATCAGCTTCATCAGAAATCGTATTTAATCTATTTCGCAATGAAGTCAAACATTAATATATGAATGAATTGAATTGAATTGATATATTAATAAAATTTATAATTATCAAAACTAAATAAAAAGTCTTCTAGACTAAGAATAGTGAAATAGAAATTTTGTAATATTTTTTTAATATCTAAAGGAAAAGGAGTGCTGTGCCACTTTTTAAGGAAAACACTATCACATTGTTGTTCAAGGTAATCAAACAATATAAAAGGTTTCTTGAAACATCCCGGTAATGTGGTAGTCTTTAATTTTGCCATTCCGATTATACGGTGCTTGCAAAATTCAATGTTCTCAGCCAATTGGTTTATTTCTCTCGAATCATCTCAGCATCCCGTAGCTCAGCCTAGTGCATCTTATAAATTGGCAGTCTTTCGGGGTGACGCGATCCAACTGTTTGGAAGAAGCGACAGGCACGATCCATTCTCCATGGGGCATCCATAGCACATGGTCAAACCAGGTCCATCGCCGATTTTTAATTTGAAATGTTATAAATCTAATTTTTATAAATCAATTCGCCCATTGAATAAAATAGTTGTAAAAAAAAATATACATTACCTTCCTATAGACAGGAGCTACACTGTGATCATTGTTTTTTGCCGGTTCCGTATCCAAAACAAACAGGTTTGATTCACGATCATTCTCCCTACTGTCGTCTTCGTCAATTGTCGATGGCCTCGAATTTGACGAGACCATGTTAGAGTCAAATGCGTCCGTCGTATCTTCAGTCTTGAATGTTGTTTTGCAATCATCATCGCTTGACCAAATTTTCAATTCATCATCAGAATCACTGTTATAAGTTATTGCAGTTGATGATTTATGTAACACCAAACTAGTGATATACTTTTTTATTTTTGATTTATACGCTTTAGCTGTTTTTTTATCTTTAAATTTAACGATAATAATAGGAATTTTCCGAATTGCATTAACAGCGGTATGCACTGAGTGGCTGCTGTCACCGTCGATAGATGGCAAAACAGAAGGGCTGTCTAGTATTTCATTGTTATCTAAAATATGTGCGCCATTCATGAGGTTCGAAGAAGTTTCACGAGCGGAATTACTGTCCACTTTCTGTAAGCCGTCCTCATCTGCTGATGAGCAACTAGACTCAATTTCACCATTCTCTAATTCGAAAATCATACTGTTGATAGCAGATTTCTTTAATCTTGACATTTTTTACTGATTACCAAATATAATGATTGTTCAATATGTATGAGATGTATTTATTATTTTGGACACAAATGAATTACTACCATGTCTTTATCCACAAGTACCGATTTGACATTTCATCTGGGCTTTTTTTAAATTTAAAGGGTAAGGATTTATATAAATTTACGGCCAATTGAAGAACAAAGAATACTTGAACACCGTACTCATGTTATTTGTTTGAATTGATAGCTCGTCACAAGAAAATTGGGTGTTCAAAAAAGTTTCGCAATTATTTAAGCCATTTATGGCTACAATTTTACGCAGTAAAGATGTTAGCAAACAAAGGTAAGGTACCTACTATTAACATGTGAACTAGGCTATTGTATATTATATTTTATACCACAGTAAATATACTCGTCACGCTCGTGGTTAACGTTGCTGGGTACGGTTACGACATTCATGGGTTCAAATCCCAGTAAGGACATATTCTGAAGACACTAAGAAAAAAAAAATGTAGTCGAATTAATTAAATGTTTTCTATACCTATGGGAAAATATCATAAACAATGTCAAACAGACATCCTTGACAACGTAATCACATGCGTTTTTGGTGTGAATTATGATGCTGCATTGTGAATAGGTGGAGGTATTCAAATTTTCAAAAACCCAAAATATATCATAACAAATACAATATCACCAATTCGAATACACAACACCACCAAATTACTTACCGCAGGCGCGTCTCGTCCATACGCCTTGCGGAACTGCAGCACCCCCAAAATGTAATATTAAAATATACATCGATTTATATATATTATATGAAAATATCAATATAATTTAAGCGCGTATCGCCCACGCACTGATACAGCCAATAATTATTAAACACCGATATCAGAAAGTGACGCATCTTTATGAATCTTAGCAGTACGGTTTTCGATGGAATATCACGGTGTCGGTGAGTGAAGGGCGCGGGGATAGAGGCTCGCACTATAGGCTTGATCTGGTACTGCCTCTCTGACAGTGTTCTTCGTGCGGTTGTAGCGGTTTATTATTAAAATTATTCCTGCAAGCAATTTATGCAAAGTTCTTGAGGAAATAAAACTTATTCAAATTCTGCTCAAAACTCCAATGACTACAACGCCAGAACGGTGTTTTTCACCAATAAAAAGTATTAAAACATATATAAGAAACACAATGGTTCAGGAAAGATTGACGGCTTTGTCTATGCTATCAATTGAAAAAAAATGATAATGAATAATGAAAAATTTAACAAAAACGTGATAGACCGTTTTTCAAGGAAGAAAGACAGAAGAATCAATTTTATAATGAAATAAAAAAATATAACATTATATTAAATCTGAATAATTTTGTTAACAGTAAAATATAATCCAAATAAACATTTTTAATCAACCGCAGCACCCCCAGATATTTTACCCACAAGCTGCCACTGCTTAGAAGTAAAAAAAGTTAAAAATCTGGTATTTAAATTACTGAAGTGTAATATGGAATCATTGTAAATATTCCGTGATATATTGTCCAGATATTTTGATACCTCTTATTTTTCAATAAAAAAAACATGGTCATCACCAAATAACCTTACTTCACCGTACATATATTATTTTAATCTGAGCATGCACAATACTTGCTAAGCGATCTGTCATTTATAAATTATGTGCAACATAGATATATGTTTCAAAGTTCAAATAATTCATTATTTAATCGAAATAACAAAGTAGGCATAGAAAAATAACTTGTCTATAATCATAGGCGTTCCTGTATTATGATGTACATTGTTTAGATGCTCTGCAACATTTTCTCACTCACGACACACCTAAGCACTCATTAATATTATGCAGCACACATGTCAAAATGTGTAAATTTCACAAAAAAACCATTTGTTAATTAGCGGCACACCTAGGATCATCTCGCGGTGCACTGTATGATTACAGCAAGTAAAAATTCGACAGCTTGATCATCAGGAACCTAAGACCTTATACTGAGACTAAATAAATTGAAAATATTTAAAAATCAATTCAGGCTCAACAGGCTAAAAACATATTTTTTTATAAAATTGCCAGCGGTGATATTCTGAGCCTTGCTTTGCTAACAGTAGTCTTTAGTCCCTACTAGTGGTGGGATTTAGTATTTTCCTAAGAACCCGTCCATAATTCCAGAGTGAACCCATCCTTAATACATTTACCTGGATGATGCATTTATTAGAACTTACTCGCTCACGGGTCCTTTATCCTTTTCACACCAAAATTGGTTTTCACAGATGGGTTTACATAAGCACCACAGTGAAAGAATTAATGACAGTCAGATAAATTTTAGCTATTAAAAATGAATCCCCACAATGTTATCGCTGAGTTCATCAGAAATACATCAATATCAAGCAGAGAATTCTTAAACATAAGCCCAACGTTGTTTATTATTCTGCAGAAAAATGTTTCATTGAAAACAAAAAAGTGATTTCTGAACTCATTACCTGCACATCTACAGCATTAAAGTGCAGTATGACAATGAGACTATATTTAATATCTAGAAAAAAAAGTAGTGCCTATTAATGCATTTTCATCTCTTTCACCCAACATAAATATTGGTATAATTAAACATTTTTCATATCTAAATGGTTTAACTACATGATCTAAGCAGTACTTCCCAAACTCACTCCCAAAAATTACTTATAAGTAAATTTTAATTTTTTGGGATAACATATACGCATGTATGTTAATAATAATAATTAATACCAAATAAAGCTTTTGACAACTAAAATAACATATTTTAAAAAATAAAACACAATTCATTTGTACTACTTCCACATATTTATAATGATCAGGACCGGTTTCGCTCATCACGAGCATCACGTTTTATTTTTTAAAATATAATGTCTTTCCACCAAGAATTGACAGTCAACACCTTAAAACTGATAAAATAGAATATTTTTCAGGGGGCTGGGGATTATTTTTTTCAGATTTAGGAGGCCGTGGCATGAAAAAGTTTCGGAAGCACTGACAGATCAGTGCTTTTTTTTCTATTACCATACCTTAGAAGGTGTGGTAATAGGAAAAATGGTGATTTAGCATATTTTAAACCTTACATCAGATGTATATGGTTCCAAAATATTTTGAAGCTCTAATTTGAGAACATTTCCAACTGCCAATTTTTGAGTTTGTCTTCCTTACATATTGGCGTAAGCGCATTGTCTTCCAGAACAGAGACGATATATAGTTTCCAACAAGCTATATCGTTTATATTACCATAAAAAACAGATTTTAATCTGCTGAATTTCAAAATACTAGGTATGTGTAACAATTAAGTTAACAATATATGTAAAAAAGTTAATGATATAGAATTATGTTTTATTAACATAATTATATTAGGAAATAATCTTCACATAACTCCAACTGTCTCCACTGTCTGTAAAGAATATGTTTCGTCTATTTTGTTCACTTGTCTTGGTGCTGATATCACATTTGCTTAGTACACACATTACCGCCATACAATTTGTCTGGCCTCTATAACACAATATTTACTTTCCAATCATGTTGACATCTGATAGAGATGAAATACATATCTTATCAGATGAGTAAACTTTTCGAAAATGAAACAAGAAATTTCTATACATAAAATCAATATTTATACCTGAACGATTTCAATCATAGAAAGTCTGGAAAGTATATGAATGTATCATACATGGAGAGCTTGTCTGAATCATAAAGCTTTTGAAGAATTATTGATAGATGAAGCTAGAAGTTTCAAGATTGATTTATTTTTTGGAATTTTACGAAAAGCTGTTACTTACATAACCGAAATTACAATAAAATGTGTTTTACATGAATTTACAAGAGTGGGAGAATCCATTTTCAAGAACGCGTAGTGGAATTTAGAGTTCAAAATAAATTATTATTTAAATGTAGTCCTGTTTTAAAATTAACATCCAAGTTCCATGAGAAATATAGCAAGCTTGATAAGAAACACTTGCTTAAAATTACTTTCGACAGTTTTCTGGGTGTGATCATATTTTTATCTGTTATCACTTCATTATCAGATAGAGGCTAGAGATATTGTAAAGAATTTCATGTACATTGTTAAACAAGTACAAGCAAGGAATTGCAAACATTTTTTTTTGCTTTATTTATTTATTGTTTTGTAACAGACTTTTGACATATTTACAGCATGGAATGGAATTAAATGTGTACAAAAATTAACAGGAAAACAATTCGTGTATTAATTTCTTAGAAATTATTATAAATAATTATTATATAGTGAGGTCAAGTTAATATAAATGTAAAATAAGACACTAGCTGAAAGCTTGTTTTAGCAGCCAATGTAAACTAATATAAGTTTTAGAAATTATGTTAATAACTTTTATATTTATATTTTTAAAAAATAAAATATCTTACATGTCAATGCGCCAAATATTTAAAAAAAATGGAAAATAATACGAGATAAACTCGATAAGATGTTTTATAAGTCACTCATGTCCAAAGATCACAAATTTCAATTTTAAAAAATTTGCATTTGATATACATTGCTGGGACTTGAACAAAGCTCTTACCACTAGAGTACAGATGCTGACATAACATAATATAATAGAAAACCTTCATGTAATTTTCTGTGTCAATGAAAAACTATTACATTTACAACTGGATCACATCTGAAGGGAAGCCCATTCTCATTTTATTATTACCATATTGACAAGCATACAAACCTCACAACAAATTTTGCACATCGAAAAAGTTACATTTTATAAGTTTATACTTCCAATTCTGGCCTAGATTTTTATTGGGTCGATTTGTGGGCATGTGGTACCATTAACATTAATTCCAAGAAGAGAATCGAATGAAGTATTTCAACCTAATTTTTATTAATTTGAAACAAATAATAAAAATACTGCGACTGGCAAAAATCACTGATGGTTATGTATAGTATCTACACGGAGAAATGATATTTAAATAAAAATTATGAGCCTAGCACGACAATAAAAAAATACAACACATGGCCGTACCAGTACAGCCATAACGATCAAAGGGTTAAGTCACTAAACTAGTGTGTACTTTTTATTTGCGTGACTTTTGGCAAGTTTCTAATTCATATACATTGACAAATAATATTTCAACCTGAGTAGTGATAATAAGATAACAATTTTGTAGAAACATAAATTTTGTTGGTGCAGATGAAATGTGGCTATCTCCATTGAATATGAATTATAGATAATTGCAAATGAAACTATTTCAGTATTGAGCGAACAGATTTGTCAAATTTTATACTGCATGTGCTCACTGATTGATTGTATAAGACTTCACCAACTTTGATTTGAATTCATATAAAGAAAGAATTGCCTCTAGATAGTAATGACAATACCATTATTCATTTCAGAGATGGTCACATTTGATCGATCAACTTCATTAGAGGATCCTTATTCATGACAAAAAATCAACATAGTCATTGTTGTTACATTGGTGTTGAGATTTAAGTTATAAAACATATTTTACAAATTGCTAAAATTTGCATTAAATATAAAATAGAATATTAACAAAACGATTGTAATGGCTTTCAGATATTATTTTCTGTCCTTCAGGAGTCTCGTAATTTGTATTCAAGCCCAACAAATAGACATACTAGGGTTGTTTGCCAAGTTTGGAAAATTACAATTCGTTTGACAGCTGCAATGGAAGGATTTTACGGGGACTCCACGAACACAAGTATTGAAGGCTTTATTTTGAATGAATGAATTTAAGCGTAGCAGTACATGCTGAACTGAATGGAACTGAAGAATCGCATTCACCCAAAGAATAATCATTGAAAAAACTCACAGGAAGATTTCTGTGATCGCCGCGACTGTGGGCATTTTGGCGAACAAATGAACATCATATTACAGGATTGACTGAATAAGAAAAACTTTTCTGTGCAATGAGTGCCATATTTCAATGAACTTTTTGGTGATGCTTAATCACAACCCGAAGAATTTTTTCTCCCAATTTAAGTCATTGTGGACAAAACTTTTATCTATGGCTGCATACCAGATTTCGAAAAATGGACAATGGCCGCACTGACAAGTGTTGTTGAAAAACATCATACGTCTACAGTATTATACTTTTCTCAAACTTTTCAAACTACCCTTGTATAACTCTTTATAATTAACACATAAATGGTATACCTTAAATGAGCTATTTTATAATATAAAATTGATAACTTAGTTACTCCACTCGGTTTATCACTGACGTGAAGCATTTTGCAGACTAGTCTGAAGATTCTTCTTAAAGAGGCGAAACGCGTCACATTAGTGATAAACCAAGTGGAATAATTAAGTTATCAATTTTAATTTTATATTAATAATTAACTTCAACAAAGTTACCGCCGAATCCAGAGCTATTTTATTCTCAAAATGATTTATCACTAAGTAATCTTTGTGAAAGTGTATGATGTTGCAATCTAGTTAAAATAAGTGCAGTCTATACGTGGGCCAAAGTTGTATATTTATATATAAATCAGCATTGCACTTATCAATATTTTAAATGCAACTGTATAACAATCTATCTCTGTATTAACTGTAGACTGAGAAATAAGTAGACTCAGAAAAGTAATAAAGAGGGATCACATAAATCACAAACTTATAAAAGTAATTTAATACAGGTGCAAAAATCTCAATTCTTATTTTTACATGGCGAAGAAGTCAAGCATCGATAAATTCAATAAAGGCCTATATTTGACCCCCTCATGTATCGACTACACGGAATCCGTTTCAAAATAATGGAATCTGCAGCTTATATATATCATCATCGAGGTATCGTCGGGCAGAGAAGTGACATATCTGCGGTAACAGATTCATTCATAACATATCTTCACTACTATAGTAAGGCATGGTTATTAAAAATTAAATATAAAAATGCATAATAAAAAATTCTGTATAGGTACACATATCAAAAGAGATTCATACCTATCAACTATTTTCAGCTGAAATACAGTAAATAAATGGCGATGTACTACAAGAAACAAGTAGCTATGATGAGAACATGGTACTCAAATAACTATTGACTATATCTGACAATCTGCGTAGGACTAAATATGTCACTATTTTAATCCTATAATAATAGATTTTTACCAAGTACTGCCAATTTAATCAATAAACATTCAGCTGTGTTTTTGAGTTAAAAGCTGTGTAGGTGGTCATTAAAAATTTGATGGGGTGTAAAAAAAAAGAATAAGAATATATCGATATTTCAAATAGAGCAGCTCAAAGCCACACTCAAGAATTCTTCAAAACCGATCGTAATTATTCCTTGTTGCTGCGAATCCCTAGAACGAAAAGCTTCCGTGAATCGTTGAATTTGGACACATAATACGATAAACTGGTCTACCGAAACTTCTTTTTTGTTGACTACGTCGCTCTTTGTTATAAGAAACTTTACGAAGTCTGGAGAAAACCTGAAGCCCATCTGACCCAGAGCTGAAAAAAGAATGAAAAGAGATTAAATCTACAAAATTAGAGACAGAGTTTAGGTAATAGATAAAAATAATTCTCAATGTAAGTGGTATTCTAAATATGAGAGATGTCAACCTTGAGAGAGCTCAGCTTCCTCAATATGTCCCGACTGGTCTCGGTCATATGTATGGAAGACACCTAGCCATTGATTGATGTAGCCGTAGAGTTTCCCAAACTCCTCCATGTTAATTGTACCGGAGCGGTCGCCATCAAACATTCCTGAAAATATTGACAAGGAATCAATTAATGATCCTTTTTACACGATACATTGGTTTCAGAAATTGACGTATAAAAGAAATACTTCTATATAATTTGATTTGTTGGTTCCAAAAAGTATCAAAAATGTATAGAAATCTAAAATTGGTTCTATAAATAATTCATGTAAACAGTATTGAATGTTGAAATCATTTTTCAAGTAATAATGTAGTAATGTGGGAAGAAATGATAAAATAACAAATTAAACATATAAATACCTATCATTAGGCGACATGCCGTATCAGAGAAGTTCTTTCCTTGAGAGTTAACGAGGGCAGCTTGCAGTTCATGTGCAGAAATATGTCCCGAGCGGTCCTTGTCGACGGCGGTGAACCACTGCTGCACCTCCGGAGCCACACCTGCCTGGCCGTACCCCGGCTGATCGTCCATATCACAATTATTTTTCATATTAATATTAGTCAGGAACTAAGGCAACTAGTCGAAATATAATACATAAATAAATTCGCATCTCCTGTACAAAAATACAGATTACTCTAACACATCGCCGCAGGCACGGTTCACTTATGACACTATTCAGTCTCGAGAGCAGATCTAATTTAAAAATAAATAACAGCGCGACACGATTTAAACTCACGGCCGAGACATCCATCGCTACGAATAGGGATCATTTTGATCAGGACGGTTCCCCACGTGGACGTCTGTCGGAAAGCAAATTGTCTGATGCGAGGCATCCCCTCCAAAGTAACGGGCAGTACCGCCCGCTTGCTCCAGCAGACATCGCCCTTCGTCGAGTGGAATGGCAGGGGCGGTGTCATATGGAGATGCACTGTCTATTTCGCGAAGACCATTAAAGTCATCTGTCACTACACCCTCCAGACTGCTCCTCTTCGCAGAGTCACCCGTTCCGCTGTCTTTACACGATGACCTTTCCGATGCGTCATCACTAAAGATTCCAGGAGCTAGGCGTTCGCGGTCTACAGGAGGGGGAATATGTCGTGCGGGATCGGGAGCGTAACGTGGCAGCGCACCGTTCATGCGCTTTCTGGTTTGATAGATGATCACCACCCACACAATTGAAGTTCCGACGGCACAACACACCACCGTGATGATGATAATACCTGTCATGTCGTCATCGTTAACAGTTGATGTCACCGGAGGGAGGACGCGGAGTTCTGTCGAACCCTTCGCTGACCCGAGAGAGTTTGCAATCTGACATTCGTAAAGACCTCCGTCGGCCTGCGTGGCCCCGACAACAACGAGAAGCTGATCTTCGGCAGTGAGGAAGTGCCTCTCAGTGGACGCAATGGGCGCACCGTCTTTCAGCCATCTCAGCGAGGGTCTGGGGGATCCCGAGACTCTGCACTGAAGCACCGCCGATTCTCCCGCAGCAATTTCTTTGTTCTCCATTTCGGTAACAAAGGAGGGCGGCTCCAGGACGGTCAAAGTCGCGTTGGCCATGACGGATCCGGCCAAGTTCTTCGCTGTACAGCTGTAGATGCCTGCGTCCGCAATTTTTGAATCCACTATAAAGAAAGCGTGGTCTGATGGCATCACGTGCATTCGTCGGTCACTGGCAGCGGGGAAGTCATTTCCGCCGTCTTTTTGCCAAGCTATTTGAGGAGCGGGCTCACCCCCTGCCGCACACTCCAGCTTCGCTGTTTCTCCCGCTCTAACGGTGATGTCAGAGGGAGACTTTGTAAATTCAGGAAATATCACAATGGTTATGCGCGATTTCTTAGAATATGTCGTTCCGTATCCATTAGAAACTACGCACTGATATTTACCAGAATCCGAGTTGGTGATGTTACGTATGAGGAGTTCTGAAGTGGCCAGAGTGGTCTTCGGATCAGGTGAGGACGCATACTCGACCACGATGGGGTTGGTGACATTGGCGTTGTTTCGCCTCCAGAGGAAGAGCATACTGGCACCGCCGCCTGACACAGCTTTGCACTTGAGTCGAGCCGTGTCGCCCTTGATGGCCATCTGCGTCTTGGGATGTTCCAGTATTTTTGGCATAGGCGAATCGTTACAGGTGAAGTTGTCACGGTTGAGATCGGCAACCGGTTTACCTCGTAGAGCAGCCGGATAGGCGCACACCGCTTTGACAGTGCCCGCCTGGGGTGATTGCTTCAACCACAGCCACAGCCAACGAAGCTGACAATCACACAGCAGACTCGACGAGTTCAAGTAGAGTTCTTTGAGACTAGGAAGAGGTTTGAAAGAATGCTCCTGCAGGGAAGTTATATTATTGTCATTCAAATTGAGCTTAGTGAGGGAACCGAGACCTATGAAGGCTCGATCGCTAATGGATTTGATATGATTGCCGGCTAAAGAAAAATTTATAAGTCCATTTAGTCTGGCGAAAGGTCCGTTCATGTCTTCTACAGTCCAAGATATTCGGTTATGGGCCAGGAGTAATACTTCCAATTGCGGTGTGTGACTGAACGCATTCTCGGCAATGGCAGATATTTGGTTGTTGTCCAGTTTTAATTTCTTTAAATTAGCCAGATGTTCGAACGTGGACCCGTTCAGACCTTCCAAGTTATTATTAGAAAGATCGAGATCTTCAAGTTTACCGTTGAACTCCCAGCACCCGGGTTCGATTCCGGACAGCTTATTCGCAGACATGGAGAGAGTGGACAGTGAGTTCAATCCGTACATCCAACCTTTCGAAATACTAGATATGCTGTTGTGGTCCAATTGCAGTACGTTAATTGAATTCAATCCATAAAATGCTGCATCCATAAAAGTTTCTATTTTATTGTGCCGCAGTCGCAGCGTTCCCAAATGCTCCATCCCCTGAAATACAAAACTGTCTATTTTCAGAATTTGATTCTTATTCAGTTCTAAGATTTTTAAAAATCTGAGTCCGTGGAACGAATGCCTAGCCAAATGGGACAGTCTATTTCTGTTAATCTTCAGTTCAATAAGACTCTTTAAATTGTCAAAAACTTCTATTGTTATATTCTTTAAACGATTGTTGCTCAAATGGAGAATTTTTAATGAACTGTTCGATGGAAAATCTTCCGGATGAAGTGCGTCGATGAAATTATTATTCAAATTGAGCTCTTCCAGCAGCGGCAGCGAAGAGATCCTCTCTGGTGAAATCGTTTTTATCTCATTATTATGCAAACTTAATTTTCGCAAAGATTTCAGCCATCCAATGTTCGGAATATATGAAAATACATTCTTATTAAGTTGTAGATCGGTGAGATTGTCGAGATTCGACAGATCGCAATTCCAGTTCTCTCTCAATTTGCAAGTACTCAAGTCTAACGATTCTACCCATGACGGAAAACTGTCAGGTAACGACAGGACGTTGTCTTGGCAGCAATCCACGTACGTTCCTAAACAAGAACAGCTACTAGGACACACATTTAATTCAGCAGCAAAATTATGGCCCCAGAGCGGTAATGCCATAAGCCACAATAGGAAACAACGGTACCCCATCTTTAACACTTGTTAATACAAATGTAAACTTTCTCGCGTTTTAACAATGTTCTACGAGGCATTTTGAAATATTCATATGCATTTAATGATAAACGTACGATTAACACTAAGAAACTCGCAACTTTCATAAAACGATCACAGCAAAACAGACTTAAGGGCTCAGATGTAAAGCAGCTTTCGTAACATACCGACCGCCATTTTGACAGAAATACATAAATAAAACGAAGCTTGTCTAGCTAGTGCGGAGACAATCTCAAATCGATTTTAAGGTGACAAAATAATATTTGAGCAATACAAAAAATTTATGTGCTTTTCGGGGAGCAATACGTAATTAAAAAAAGTCAAATATTATAATCCGTACATTCAAAATTCTAAATCTAATTTAGATAATAATATAATGTCTTTCCTAAAATAATTGACAGTTAACACATTGAAAGTGATTAGATAACAAAGATTGTTTCTCAAAATCACTTTTGTAAATGCGTTATCAAAATAATCTTATCACACTATCGTTTTGTCAACATAATGTTCGCTCATTTTAATTTCATTTATATAATTTTAAAAGAGGAAATTCAAAAATTGTAAGCAGCACGATGCTATATTTACATGAGTGGTATCATTTCTTGTATTAAAAATTTATTGTCGTCGATTTCAGTTATAAATACATCACTACTATCACAAGATAGCCAAAAGTTGCCAGTAGATTTTTTAGCAGGGATACTTAAAACCAAAGAGAGAAAAATAAGTCACGGCGCATTATTATCATGCACACACCACACTGTTGTCACTTAATTATTCAGTATTAATTGGTATGTGTGTACCTACTGATTCTTTTCGAATTTGAAAATCAAAAATATCTGGCTTATTGGTATTTTCCTCTTTCTTACTAAAAATATGTTTTGTTCATATTTAATATTAAATGAAAATAATGCACGTGAACAAAATAGAATCTACTTTGTAAAGACGTTTTGGCTCACTATGAATATTTTTTTTTCTTCAATTTATATACACCTGACAAGCCTTAACTAAATTTAATTTTACATTTTTAACTGACAAATTTTGAGGGTAAAGGAAAAACTTATGTTTTTGTGACTGATATCTATTGATAAGAAAAATGACATATATAATGAAGATTTATTTATTTATTAATATGATATAATTAATACAATGTAGCTGAGTTAGAATTCGTTATAAAACTATTCCGTTAACCGTCTGCTGTAGGGCTTCTGTCAAAGAATCCTAAGCACATGCATTCAAATAGACTTATTGATAACTGTGACACAACAGTCATACTGAATCTATAGTGAAAAATAGATTGCACGGCGAAAATATCAAATCTACAAATTTCCTGCATGAGTTTGTTAAGCAATCTCAGATGCCGCAATGCGTTTTTTATGGTAGCACCCATAAACAAATAGAACAAAGCAACGCGTCAGTCAGTACGCACCATATAATTTAGCAACTTTACAAACATGAACAAAAAACCTTTTCATTTCAAAATTTTAAGTCATGCTTCGTATATACCCCACTTATGGAGGGCACGCCACTTGTGAATACATGTGTTGAGCATTTGATTTATTTCACCTCTATTGTCCAGTTTTTAGCACAAATGGTATCTAGATTTTATTGGAGTTGATAATTTACATAATTATATAACATTGTGTATTTTTTCTATTCTCTGTATTATTACTTTTTTTGATTTATTCTTGTAAATGACAATATTACATTATATACATGTGTCTTGATTTATCTACCTGTAACGCATTTATATTTTTAGCATAAAACCATAAAATATTAATATCTTATTTATTGAAATATTGTAAAAACTTTTAGTTAGTTTACTTATGCGGTTTTATATTTCCTAGTGTAAAGTTGTGAGCCAACGTACACATGTATTATAAATACAATGGTAATAACAGAAATATTATAAATTTTTTAACGGAACACTGCAATATGAACATCTTTATTGAAATAATTTTTAGTTAGTTTACTTACACGGTTTTACATTTCTGAATGTAATCAATTAATTATCTTTGAATCTGTTATCATTACATCTCTAGGTCTCAGCTAATAAAAACACATATGATCAGTGTCATAGACTTTCAAATAAATATTAGGTATACCTATATTGTTCAATAAAATTTAAAAATTGAATGACAACATATAAATGTGACTTTAACCCAAATAATTTTCGCTGCAGAACCAAGCACCACCCAAGAATTTTTACAGGTGACACTGTCATCTGGTAATTTCTGGTAGTTAAATATATTTAAATGTGTATATCTCAATCATCTTCTTCACTATTCACAACCTGCATGATCAATTACAAATAAAGATGGCTTTGATACTACGCATCTGGTATCATTAGGGAGAAAACTCTGAATACCCTAGTTAACAACACCTAGCAAAATAATCATCTGCTTATTCGATTTCCAACTTGATCCAAACACAATAAAACGTCACTAAAAACAAAAGTTATTTGAAGAAATATGTATAAAAAGAGGTGAGTTTCATCTTTGAGCTTTTGTTTGCTGTAATGTGTAAGGAATATTCCTCAAAATAATTTATTTCTAGAATAAACTATTGCATAAGTGATGTTCAAGATATTTTTAAAATAAAACACAATTTGTTTTGTACGACTTCCACATGTTTATAATGATCAGAACCGGCTTTGCTCATCGTGAGCATTATCAATTGATAAAATACAAATTATAACAAGTCCATTTATATAAAATTGAATGTTAATAATTACACAATATATCAAGCAATTAGTCCAAGAACTATGAAAAGAATTTACAGGTTATGAAACAAATTGTATATAAATGAAATTAAGTAGTTTACAATTAAAGACGTCCTTAACATTTTAATTGTAGGCTATTGAATTTTGATATACCTTGTAATTATTAACATTCAATCTTATATAATGTCGCTGCAACGGAAAAACCACTAATGAGAAAAAAATGCGAAACTGAGTTTTGAATGCCATTGTATGAAAAACAATATTCTACATCACCTGGCAATAACATGTAAATGGGGGACCGATAGGAAGGCTCTAATTTGAATATTTCAAAACACTTATTAGTTTTTCTCTTTCCATTATGTTATATTCCAGGAATTCTAGAATTTTTAAAGTGATGGTAATATAAGTAATGACTTCTCTTCCCTTGTTTCACGGAAACTGGTAATAAAAGTATGTATTATTACGAAAGATATAACATCTTGATTGTTTAAGTTAAATGATGTTCTATGTTTCTCCTGAACAAAACTGTATTATGTTTCTCTCTGGCAAATATTCTGATTAGTGGTTTTGCCGTGGAAGTGACGATAAGTACCCTTGTTATGATTTTTATTTTATAAGTTGCTAATGCTCACGATGAGCGACCCCGGTCCTGATCATTATAAGCATATGGAAGTAGTACAAAAAAATTGTGTTTCATTTTTACAATATAATGCATTTCTGCCAAGAATTGACAGTTAAAACCTTAAAAGTGACTGTTCAAGATGTTCAAAGAGTGTAAAAAATCTATACTTGCAATTGTTGGGTAGAAACAGAGAAGTATGTTGTTAAGCATATTTATCAATGCTTTTAATAATACTTACTGTATTCTAAGCTTTTATAATGAAATTACCACACACAATATTTTTATTTCAAATATGTAAATCTTAAAGAGCTCAAAAATAACATACGATTTAAGATTTTAATTACCTAAACATGATTTATATTTTAAAAAATATAGCACTACATCCATAATAATGAAGTATGCATGTTAGACATCAGGTTATGACATCTAAGTTCTTGGTAACTTAATAGTTGTCGATAATCATAAACCGATGAAATCTTTTTTCAATTAATTTATCGTCAAATCATGTAAATGCAACGTGAATATTGATGGATTGAAGTAGAAAAAATCTTCATTTTTCAATAAAGTTTGAATACTTGTACATCTAATAAATTTTTATACCTCACTTTGACAGACGTCAAACTTTTGACAGCGGGAAAATTAAAGTTTTTTCTAGAATATAACGACAGAGTGAAATAAGTAATAGTTTGCGGTACCATCAAACAGCATTCAACATATTCAAAAAGTGATATAATTCAGTAGCACAAAGTAGTATTCATTTTAAAACCACAGAATAAAGGTGTTATCACTTAATATATTTTGTACTCACGTTATATGCCATTCCTAAGTATCTTCACACGACAACGTAGCTTATAAGATTGGTTGACCGTACAGTAGCTAGGTTAGAAATTGATCTACAATAAACCATATACGTATTTCAATTGAATTCACTAATTGGGAATATTGAAAAAATGGAATAAAAATACAACTGTAAAGGCACTTCTATGGAGAAGTCATGTAGATGTAATTGTATACCACAAACAATCCGCTTCTTACCTAGGTTCATTGACAGTTATTTCGATTGGAAATGTCTAAAACAGTTATGATTATAAATTAATTCAAGTAACTATTCAAAGAAGTTTATTTGATTACTTAATTCATTTTATTTCACGAGAATTTATGTTTTCAAAGTAATATCGTATTTTTTTAATTGGTATAAATAATTGCTAAAAATATATCAACACTGGAAAGAAAAAAGGACGGAACCCTCAGTTTTTTCAAATAGCTTTTTTTCGATAATCACAATGTATGCAACTTAATACAAGTTATATCAAAAGGATGCAAGCTGTAAATGTTTAATTAAGATCAAAATTTGGATTGTAAGTTTGAAAAAAAGTGGGACTTTGAAATTTGCGGTGAGGAAAAACGACTTACACCACATCAATAATACTATTAGTCGCTCAGGTAAGATTTTCGTAATCGTAAATTACAATTATATCGTTATAACACAACCCTGTTACAACAATACTATATCTTAAATCATAGATCAATGATCTCTTGTTTATATTAGACGAGAAAGTTATCACAATTTTTGCTATATTTACTAAATCAATCAATTTTGTCAATCTAAATAGATTGATAAAATTGATAATTTCAGGTAAATACCTGAAATTATTATTAATACGTTTATATTTATGAGGGAAATCATTTTTATACACGAATATTATTAGTATTTACTGCTTTTTATATAATAGTTTTAATATTATACGATGCATAATATTAGATTATCTTGTAAATTAGTTATTTCAGATTATACTGCTCGTAAAATGGAATAAATATGACGTATTGATATATTCTCTCATCTATTTTTTCATGCATAATGTATGATCAACTATATCTTAACTTAACTTGCAATAAATAAATAGTAGAATAGTAATAGGTACTATCATGCATTGTTTTTAAAAAAAATGTTGAAGCGTGCTATAAAGCTTGTATTGATATAATTATAACTAACAGTTTCGCTATGTTACATACTCTATGTGATTTATTATATATAGTAATCAAATTGCCAGTTAATTAATTATGATGCATTCCTAAGAAAGCTATTTTAACTATATGCAGAAGTGTACTAGCTGCCATAATTCTATACGAGTATTCAAAAGTCATTTAAAATTGGTGAGGAAAAAGGATATAAGCTGCTTAACTATATTGGTGTTGACAATTTTTGTCGGAGAAAAAAGACGTAAACATCAATTTTATTGGTCTTAAATAACTTATTAAATTAATATCAGATTGGGTAAATAAAAGCCAGATTATTAGTCAAGCTTCCAAG
Source organism: Himalopsyche phryganea (assembly GCA_022494535.1). Taxonomy (NCBI): domain Eukaryota; kingdom Metazoa; phylum Arthropoda; class Insecta; order Trichoptera; family Rhyacophilidae; genus Himalopsyche; species Himalopsyche phryganea. The sequence continues at coordinate 8,878,984 of JAGVSL010000001.1, read as the reverse complement.
CTCAAGCTTGTGTATATTTAATATTTTGATTTTGGCCGAAAATCATTAAAAAAAACGTTTTTCGTGGCTCCTGTAAAATTTGTACGTCCTTTTTCCTTTCCAAAGTCGATATGTAAGTAGCAAGCGCGTGCGATGGCTTTATCTCTTTTTCGCTCAATCACATGAAAAGTGAAGGTGCAAGCGAAATGCGAGAGCGTGTGGCGCATGCTCATGTATCCTTCTTACTCATACCCAAATTAGGTTGTGCTATAAATATAGTGATAAGTCCACCGCACCTATAGTGTCAACCTTTCTTTTACTATATAAAATAAATCCGCGCGCTACGGTAGAGTGTATTCAATACACATCATGCATTTATGACTGATTATAAGTGATTGATAGCCATACAAATAAGAATATTCAGAGACATCGCTTAAATTTATTAAAGTTGAAGACGACATAGTCGACATGAAGTAATAGTTAAAATTTTATCCCTGAAAACATGAAAAAAACATCGGCTGACGACAAACAGCTAAGTAGACTACCTCAAACGGAGGCTCGAAAGCTACTGGCTTGCGTTCGACACTCTTCATCGAGCGCAATCTTGAAAGAAACGATGCGACTGGGCCTCTCTCTTGACATTCATATATAAGCTAATGTGAAAAATGTTCGGTGTTCCCCGCTGGCTGTTGTATCCACATGCGCAGCTCAGAATATGTACATAACACACTCGCACATATATGATTGTATTGGAAAATTTATCCCAGATTTTCGACAAAATATCCCCGTTGCGTCCAATGGCATGTTATTCTTACTATTATTATGTTATTGAATGTGCAAATGTACAACGGAGGAATACCTAAAATCTAAATGCAGTATTTATTATATGTATAGAGATATTTTAATTATTACAAGCTATGTGCACTAGATACACATTACAGAAAAGGAAAAGTTTATGTATCTAGTGTGACAATAATAAAAACAAAATTTTCCAATACAATATTGAAGGAAACTTGCTTGTGGTTAAAGCATAGTATGGCAATTCCAAGCGCCATTACGTTTATTTATCTTTTTTTTAGTGTCAAATCGAATTCAATAATTAGTGACGCACGGTAGGGTGACTTCTATCTGAGTTGTTGTCCAGTGTTTATTTTGAGAAGTCATCTCCAAGTGTTAATAGTCAGTCTTAGTGAAAGCAGCAGAAAGCTTGGAGTAAGTGAGTATATGCATTATTATTGTTTTCGAACGGAGTCAGTTTACTTCTAAACAATAGTTTTTATTTCGCAATATAGCGCAACATGATATTCTGTTATCTGTGTAATGTGACTAATACGTACACTAATTAGGTTGCACTTACGCGAAGGAAGATAATATTTCATGCAGAATCTAAATTATTTCACCATCCCATAGATGCATTAATTTTATCGACGTGTTTATTTTCGTATAAAAGCTATTTTATCATTATTGTAATTAGTAAAGAAACATGATTACATTTGTAAAGAGAGCTTCTATAACATTGCTTTGCACGATTATGTTAAAAAGCTGTTATTGTTTTGACAATTATGATGTAATTTAAAATTCTCTCAATGCGTGAGACTGTTTGTTGAACATACATGTGGTATGTAATGCCTGTCTATTTGAAATAAGGTAAATGTCTATTAGTAGGTACAAGGCCTAAAAATGATATGTTTTTCGAAAACTAAATAAAACCATAAGTTTTAGGGTAGAATAATCTTTTATGTACCTAATTATATGGAGAATATTCGTGAATCACGAAAGGAAACGTTGGAATATAGGTTTTACGATGGCATGTCGCATATTCATCCACAAACGTCAGAATCATGGCGATTTTCATATTGAACAGAAAAACCAACCTGATCGGATCGGAAGCCCTACACAAGAAGAAGATAAGGGATGCAAGTAGTAAAAATGATCGATTGTATTTGTTATAAGGAGGGACCAAATTTAGTTGACATTTCATAGCAGTATGTTGCCAGGCCTTTAGCAGAGTGGTCAGCGCCGTCGGCTTCGGTTATGGTGCTTAGGGATAGGATCCCATTACGGACAGTCTCATAGATTGGTTTTTCAATCGATTCATAAATTTATTTTTGATGGAATGGATGTCTGTAATGGCTAAAATTCCTTCAAAGATGTTATGGATGTCTGTGATCTTAAAAACAGGGCGTAGCGGAATCGATTAGCTAACCATCAATCCTGTTCTAGCTCTATCTTTCTATCCTTACTTTCTTCATAAAAAAAGAGAGGTTGAGCAACTGTGTAGCAAGCCAGTCTTGTAGAAAATTTTCTGTTGAGATAAGCTCCATTAGGAGTTCATTTGCTCTACATTGAGAGCGGACATGGTTAAAAATATATATATATATATGGACCAATGGTCACTTATAAGTTCTTACAAAAAATCTTACTGGTTTTATAAAATCATTTAAAGATTCTCAATAACTAAATACATAGTAAACTTGCCAAATAATGCACTGGCTTATAAACATGTCACTGTATTGACAGTTTGAATTGTTCAATTTTGATATTGAGATTCCATCAAGCAACTTCAGTCGACATCTTAAAGTCTTGATAATTTATTTGTATTAGCTGTGCTTCCTATCCCCATCATTAGCTCGGATAATCTGTACTTTACTATATCTAGATATGGTATATTCTTAATAGCAAAATATTAACCTTTTCCCCGCGCGAAGATTTTATCGTAAAATAACAACTTTTACTTGACATATTTATAATCAGTTATTTATTATCATTTGTTGATATGTTGAACTATTTTTTAAAGCAAGAAACATCACTTGACTCGCTCTTGTTAAGTTAGAAGTAAAAGATGAAGTGGTGGGTATCGACAGATGCTCAATACGGTACAGACTATTTGTTTGGGCATCATTTTATGATGTCCATCGCGGCAAAAGGATTGAAAAAAGCAAAAAATAAATATTCATTGCTTTGTCATCAATCCCTACTCCACTTGAATTTATCCCTACTCTTCAAAAAAGAGAGCTTGAGCAGCTGAGTAGTAAGCAGTTATCTTAGAAAAACCTCTATTGGGATAAGCTCTATTAGGAGTCCGTATGCTTGACATTGGGATTGGACATGGTTTAAATTAAAAAATGTTGATAAAGGATAAAGAATATGATGAAGTGGTGCTGTAAGTCAAGTTGTTTGAATTTCTTATCATACTGTATCAGATACTTATGCTTGTAGACAGTGAGAAATCATACAACAAGAATCTTTTATTGATTATTTCTATATAATGAAAGAAGTTCATTACACATTGTTTTCATATTTAAAATGTTGACCAAAGACAGGAAATGGTGTAATAAGTCATATTGTATATTTACAACACTTGCTTATAACATAAGTAGGCAGTTTCAAGTTTTACTAATTTTCCCTTTCATGTAAGCTTAGTTAAACTGTAGAATACATATATTGACTGAAATTATTTTGGTAGTGGGGGACATCATTATCAATATTGAATATTTGTCGGGTGAAATTTCATCTGTATATTTAAATTTTTGATGAAAAAATCACATGCTTTGAGTAGGTAAGCAATTGCTCTTATTTCATTGCTTACTTATGATTAGTGGTCAATGTGGGTTTGGAGTTGCCTATCCGAAATTTCTTGTACAAACTAACCTACTTGTTTGGGTGCACCTATGCGATCAAGGATAAATTATATCTTAAGATATTTGCCAATTATCCACAGCAGGTATTTAGTTTTCTTCATTTTTTTTACCTATGTGCAATAGTCGTGATGTGAAATATATCTATGTTTTTTGATAAATATGTTTTTGTTTTCATTATAACATAAATATATAATATATTTTATTGCCGTGTCATTTTTAAAAAAAACAATTTGTAAAACAAAGAGCGTTTGGTAAATTATTATGACTGGATGACCTTTACAATACTCCAAGTCACTCAGCCGCCACAATCTGCTATTTTTAGTAATCTCAGCTATTGAATATGAGCGATACTTGATTCATTTGAATATGATAATAATGTTATAGATATTATTTACAATTTGACATCCATATCTCTTGCAAATCCCCTTACAATCTATTCAAAATTAGGCGAAAGAATAGCAAGATAAGGGTCACCAGAATGTAAAATATAATTCGTTAAAAACATCTAATGTGTTGGTTTTCATGTAAGCTGAATGCAGTTTATGAAATTCTTAATCTTATCCAACATTTTCTTGGCACAGAATGGCGCTCTATCCATCATTGGAAGATATGAAGGTTGATCATATGGCCAGAGCTCAAATGGAGGTCGGCGTAGCTGCCCAAGCGGTGAGCAGGCTCGGTACTGGTCCGTCGAATCAAACCACTGTGTATCCGGCTCTCGGTACTTTTATGGGATTAGAGCTCACTCCAGATTTGATTGCCATAAACATGCCAGAGTATATGCAAATTTCTGAATCAACAGCTGTATCTCAGGTACCGACATGAATCATTATTTTATTATTGTGAAGCTACTACATAAATTGCCACTCACTTTTAAGGTGTTAACTATCAATTCTTGGTGGAATGGCGTTATATACTACTTCCACATGTTTATAATGCTCAGGACCGGTTTCGCTCATCACGAGCATTACCAACCGATGAACAAGGGAACCGGTTCTGATCATATAAAGATGTGGAAGTAGTGCAAATGAATTGTTTTTTATTTTTTTAAATAAATTGCCACCTTATATTTCATGTCATGTTGAATTTAAAATTGATACCAATTAATACTTTTTACAATACTGAATTCTCCATAGTGTATGTTCTATAGAAGTTTTTATAATCAATAGCTATTTTAGCATTAAATCATCTTCAACACTGTTTATAGACAAACTTACAAAAGTTGTATATATCTAGTTTAAAAGAGTTTGATAAAATTAATGGTGTTTTACGATAAAGTTTTTTAACTTGTTATTTTACAAATTAAATGTGAAATCAAGTATAGCAGTGTAGATTATACTGCATTGGCTAAATATTTTCATAGAATCATTTTGACATTTCAGTACAACAGAACACCCAATTCAAATTTGGCATCTGGAATGATTGCACCACTATCTGGCAATTCTTTAGCGTTGCAGAAGTCATTTGTGACTCAGGGCATTCGACAGATTGTGCTCTGCAAAGACGGCAAAGGAAAAATTGGTCTCAGGCTCCGAGAAGTCAGCAATGGATTGTTTGTATGTCTGGTAATGAAAGACAGCCCCGCCGCTTTGGCCGGCTTACGTTTCGGTGATCAGATTTTGGAAATAAATAATCAAGCCACTGCCGGAATGTCCATGGACCAAGGTCACAAACTTTTGAAAGCCGCTCCTGTTAATGGGATCGGACTGGCTATCAGAGACAGGTATTTATATTCTGACCCAATAATTTTGATGAGTGAATAATTTACACTTTCGACTTATTTTGTGCCTTGTATACGGTGAGCAATTATTATATTAAATGTTTAAGGTGAATCACTTTGTAAAGTTACTCTTATGAATTGGCATTTATCAATTTGTAATAAACATGATTCCTTCCTGTTGTAAATTCACATCTTTTTAATACATCACAAAATAATGTGCGCGTGATTGGAACTGAATTAACTATATATCATTATACGATTTCGATGTAAAATTTTTTTAATGAAGTGTTTGTAATCGTAAACAGCATTATTATCAATTAATATTTACGTTTCAGACCATTCGAAAGAACCCTGACTCTTCACAAGGATTCTGTTGGCCACATTGGATTTCATTTTAAAGACGGAAAAATTATCGGTTTAGTTAAGGATTCATCAGCTGCAAGAAACGGTCTACTGGTTGATCACCAACTCGTCGAAGTGAACGGCCAGAATGTGGTCGGTCTGAAGGATAAAGAGATTACGAAGGTTATTGAAGCCAGTGATGGTGTTATTACGATCACCATTTTGCCGTACAGTATCTACAAACATATGATAAGCAAGTAAGTATAAGCTCAAGGTTTTTATAAAGAAGGAAAAATATCTATAAATTATATTGCATCCTCGTTGACTCATAGGTTTTTATTAACGGTTGGACTCTATCCTGTATTACTCATTCTAATCATTAAAAGTCATACATTCTAGTTAATTCTATACAACATTGGTTATATTGATTATCACCTGAGGAATACTTGATTTTTTACACCAGGTAGAAACAAATCAACAAGCTTGCAACATTATCCAATATCACACGATAATAAATTTCAAACATGTTATATTTTAGTCATTTAAACTACTGTTTTGAAATTGGGTATTTTATTTAGCCAGCGATTAATAAAATTCTGTTGTATGTAAATAAAATTCCTAAATATATAGATTTTTAAATGATATTCATAACAGAACTGTTGAAATAATAATATTTTATTACCAGACTTATAATGGTATTTTTTATTCAGTGGACTCATTATTGGTTTGTGACATTCTGCACAAGTCTAGGTGTACCAGTAGATCAGTGCTCAGCGGCTAAGAGGTCTGGCTATAGATGTGTTATCATATATTCTTATGTCTGTTCATAGTATCGATGTGTTTTTTATTGTTGTTTTAAATATCGTCAGGTTATTACTGGACTCTTTCAGACTGTCTTCCTTCTAAGTTAATATTTTTTCTTTTATTTCAGAATGTCCGGCAGTCTCTTGAAAGGATCCATGGATCATACTCCGGCTGTTTAAAGAAAACGGAGATGACTTGGCTACAATCCATATTATACCCATAAATGTATGCACAAAGAATATGATTATTTCACAATGATTTCGATGAATTTTGATTACAATATCTTCGTAGCACAGATTTTTCTGATCCTCTCTCGAAAGCCTATGTTTATAATTAAATGGTTAAAAATAATTATTTGATAGAAAATTCTCTTTTGTTTTAATGATATATAAATATTTCTCATCTACTTACTTGATTAGGTATTTGTTTGTAGAATTGTTATTGAAATTGTTGGTGTGTGTATTATTTTTCGAAGATATTTTATAAGAAATCTATTGACTTACATAATATGACAGGCATATAAAATAAACCCATATTTTTCTTTGATGACATGTTTAGTTAATTACATTGAATGTTCTTTTTTTTTATATCTGGTATACACTAGATCGTAAGCAGTGAACTTCTATTTTACCATAAATTCTTATATTTGGAAATAAAATATTCTTTTAAGACTCCTTTCAATTGTATTTACGTTTCTTTCAATAGCATTTGAATACTTTTTTCATAATCATAACTGCAATATTGTCAGTATTAGCGAACTGTTTGTAATACTAAGTTTCCATTATGTGTCAAATTTATTTCATAATATTATTAAAAAATTCAATTATCAGGTAAGCATAGGATGTTTTTTTCAATTATAACTAATATTTAAGGATTTTTTTATTATAATGAAATCAAAGTATACCAATTGTGTTTAAGTTTTTTTTTTAATTAGACGGATGCTCAAACCGGATATTACACATGATCAAACTGTCTTTGGATTTCAATAGAGCAATTTGGTTTACAAAGTCATTATTTTTATTTACCCAATTACTTTCTATTCCATAGATATAGAACAGTAGAAGATTTTGATGTCTTCTTTGGAAAGGTGCTAATCTAATGGTCCAGGGTAAATTTTCAAATATAATGGCATACGTTACTTTTCAAGCAGTGCATATTGAATTGACGAATTACATTATGAAGCTTAAATAAAAATCCTCTACAGAAATACAGATGCTTAAAATATAAAAATAGAAATAGTCACCGATAGGAATGGAAAAATTACGAGATTTTATGTTTATTAATAATTCCATTATGTTATAAACATTATCCATCAAAATGTAATTATAATAGTACCAATTAATTTTGTTGTTCTGATTTAATATGGACGCAACAAGTGCGAAACTAGTCTCAAGATAATGAACGTGATATGCCAAAAGGCTGACTATTATCTTAAAAATTCTAAACAGGTCTCTAATACAACATATTGATAAACTTCCTGAGACCAAAAAAAATTACTATCCGTGGTTTTTCAATAGATTTTATGTAGCAGTAGATTATATTTGTGATTTTTGTTATGAAATCAAATCAGGCTTTATTTGATGTCTGATTAATATGATTAATTATTAAGATGGCACTTTACAATTAATATTCTATAATTTTAAGATATGTTTATATGTGACGGGCTGTATCTTGTAAGTTTAAATTTACTATCTACGATTAAAGCTATTGATAATAGGAGATTATTAAACAGCAAATATTGAAGCTGTATTTTACCTGTAAGTAAATTTGTGGTTAAGCATCAAAAAATTATTTGCATCTTTCGTTTTACCGATAGTTTAATTGAGTCATTTAAAAATATACATTTATGTAAAAACAACTCGGTGTGTCGCATGCTTTTTTTTTCTACAGTGACATCAATATGACAAACTTCATTCCTACAATAATTTCAGATTTATATGAATAGTCAAATTCGAATCCTGGATATTTGGCTTTTCTATAAGATTCACAAAATATTTTATCCAAGGAAAGGACTGATTTCATTAAACATTGTTGATTCTGATATACTGCTATTTTATAAAACTGTCCTACTGTTACATCTTGGTGCCAATAACTTCACTATTATGTTTTATGGAGATATAATATCAGCCATAAGTTATGAAACTCATTTTAACAATAATCGGCAATCTACATTACTTTTTACTGGTAAATTAGTTACTAGGCAAATATTGAGCGTTGAAGAAAAATGTGTTTACCAAAATATTGTCGTTTTCGAAGATATTTTTCACAATCTTTTATCCACCTATGTATAACGCTTTGGTCAGTCACACTTTGTCTTATATGAGTCGCCTTTGTGTTATAAGTATGCCTAGTAACAAGGCTGTTTTTCTATAGAATTTCGAATTTTATGATTACCATATTTTGAAATATTGTACCCATGTCCATAATCCATTTTCATAAGAATACTACTTTTTATTATTTCGTGAAGGCATAATTATTACTGTTAGAAGTAGCAAAACGTGTAATGCCTTGATTTATTTCAAGACATTATTAAAATACAGACAAGGTTATGGCTTAGCTGGTGTTACTGTTTTTTTAATATTTAATAAATCTTTTAATGGATTATGAGACCCATTCCAAAATAATAAAGCATTTATTTTTTAATCAGAACAATTTGAAGAGACTGATGCAAAAGTCAGCATCGGTTGATTAATTTTAGTTTTGTGTATTAGGTGTTGAACAAAATATACCACGATTTGTCTATAGTCTTAATTCTGGTTTCACAATTAATTATATCGTCTACTCTTTCAATGTTAAAATTTATGCATATTTCATTACCTATATTATAACTTTTATAAATAATGTTAGATTCATTATATTTAAATATATAAATAATTGAAAAGAACATACAACTATTTATTTTTTAATTGTTTATTACAGATCTATAAGCATCTTATGTTTCGTATACATAATGTGAGGCAGGATAGTGAGGTGTTCTTGCCATTCATGCGGTGTTAAATGCATATTGATTTTACTGAGGACACTGAACAAATACACAATGAGACAGCTGAGCGCATGCTATCACTGGCAATATATAAACCAGACATTGTGAATATATCAATATTTTTCAAATTACAATTTGTTTAAATCTATCTACTACATTCAGCAGTTAAGTTTATTAAAATAATGCAATGTACTGGATATAAATAACCAATTTTAATATTTCCCCATTATAAAATATAATTGAATAAACTATTGAAATCAATTTTAAGATTTATTAAGGTTTACCTCTATTTTATGACATTATTACTCACATATTTTATGGTAATCCTTTCGTTGCGATGCGCAGAATCTATAGAAATCATAATTTTACGGCACTGTATAGGGAAAAGCTAAAAGCTTGGCGATTTGAATGTAGTGGAAATATTATGATTGCAAAATTTCTTCTTACTTAATAGAATTCAATCAACAAAATAACGAAATGACTATTTCCGTTATTCTTCTTAACAAACAGTTTTAAATCTGGTATTATCGAAAGCCAAGCATTTTGGATCATCTTTGTATTTTCAATAACACTTTGTATGTACAATAAAGATAGACCAATGCTTTCGTTCCAACTTAATTAGGAAGTTTGTTCATTCAGTATAGGAGTGAAGGAGGGCATGTTATCCACCACACTCGTTGATGCAATTTGTGGTTCCATAGCTAAATGATTAACCCCGTCCGATATATTCCTCAGATGAGTGAGGATTGGTTGACTGAATGAAAAATGATTCTCATCGTTTGATTCTGGTTCACGCAAATTTTCAATCTCTTTCGGTAACTGAACTTGAAAATTAAAACAAAAATTGTCTTGTATCATGTTAGGAACACTGCTTCTAAACATTAATAAGTTATCTTGCGAGTGGCTCTTAGTTAATCGTGGAACGACATTCACCATTCTCTCTTGACTTGAATTCAGCGTATCAAATGACACTGCGCTTAAATTTGATGGAGTCGATGCCATTCTGTTTGATGTGGTCGTCAGCCATTGTAGATCTTGAAATTTTGAAATACCTAAGTTGGAAAATGAAGACGAATTATGTTGGTTTGACACAGAGAACTTTTTTGCATTAATTTGGTAAGTATTTTACTAACCCATCAAAGTCTAACACTCATTAGATGCTTTCGATAATACTTTAAATATATTATATAGTGGAATTGAGAAACTGTATTTTTAGTAAAGGAATATAACTAAAAAAATTACAATTATAACTGTAGCTTTCAATTAACGTTTCAATTATTATTAAAATTCAAAATTTAAATAAATGCAAGGCTGAAAAGTTGGTTATGATTTATGATTGCCATGAGACAGAATATGTATCGTGCTACCTTTTTGTGAAGATGTGGACATTGTAAGAGATAGCTCAAGATCTTGCTCATCATAGCCAGTCGTCTCGAGAGATGCTGGCGGAGAGCTGTCTGAAATTCTTCTCAATATACTATTTGAAAGGAAGTCTTGATTCATGACTGGATGCTTTTTTGTTTCTGTGCACTGAAAACGGACCAGAAGATCATTATGTAAGAAATGAAAATTAAACTATTTGTAAATAAAAAGCAAATGCAAGACAATGGCTCACCATGGAGCTGCTCGGGAGTATTGTGTCATCTTCACATATCTGTTGTGAAGGCGAGTCGCTCTCAATAAGCCTGAAAATTATATACCAGTGTCAATAATTTTTATAAAAAGTTTTGCTTTTATTACGTTTTGTTTCCTTAACACATGGTCATTATTTAAAACTCAATTATATTTCAGTCATGTAAACTGATTTAATATTTAAACAATAAATTGAGAAAGTTCGTTTATAAAGACATAATAATTAAACATTTATTTACAATGCTGTAGTCTCGAAGGCGAGATTAAGTAGGAATAAGTTTTGTTTATTAAAATTAAGTGATTGGACAGTATTTAATTACCTCTGCGCTGAATGCTTCCGTCGGGGGCGAATCGGTTTCACAACTTGACTGTATTCAGGCGGCGGTTCGTATATTGGCGGGCTATCTTGATCTTCCAAATCTGCTATATCTTAAATGAGAGGTTTCACATTTCAAGCAGTCAAATAAATTAAAACCTCTAAGTCATTCTTAATATTCAAAGTCTTTTTCATTTACAATAATTAAATACCAAAGTATGGTAGTAGAATCTAGTTACTTAATAAATGCGCGATGGTCCGTGCGTGATCAGTGTGGTGCGGAGTGAGTGGAGGCGTCGGCGGGCGGCTGCGCAGCGCAAGCCGACAGAGAGCAGCGGCGAGCATCAGCGCCACGCCGGCCAGAGCTGCTCCTCCTGCTAATAGAGCGCCTCCTAAAACGCTTCCGCCGCCTGTCGTTCCGCCTTTTATCGGCCACCAGTATTGCCCGCTAATTTCAGTAGGTCCTGTTTCTATGTTTGTACAGAGATAAGTGATCAGTAGATAGTTTATAAATTTACAAATAAGTAGAGCTAATATTTTATAGATTTAGGACTGGAATGTTCATTTAATCCAAAGTTTTGAATTGTATTTGAAATAGTTCAACGTGAGAACATTGGTAAAATTCATTGGTTGAATCTTTTAGATGAAAAGCTTTACCTGATTCACATTCCCCAATTTCATCACTATTATCTCCACAATTATCAACGGAATCACACATCAATTGAATTGATATGCACCTTTTGTTTCCGCATAGGAGGTCAATTCCTGACAGGCAATCTAAAATCACACAAAAAAAAATAGTGATTTCCAATTTCAAGAATGGATTAAAAAATATTTACTAATATTTGTCGACATACCCATGTATGCAAAGGTAGCATAAGCGATGATTAGTTTGGATGATGGCAAAAGGGTACCCTTGAAAGATATGTAAAATCCTTTAGAAATAGGGGCAACATGCTCAATTGGAATTCTGTGATCACTCGTAAAAGTTTCTATCAGTCGATCTTGGGAAGTTTGTCCAAGATGAATTGCTAATTCTCCTGTGGAAAAAATCAAAATGTATCGATTAATAACGATAATAAAATATGCTTGTAATATGCAAATCAATTGACAAAACATTAGCCTTGAATATGATTTGAATGATGGAATTTATCATTGATGTATCATAGTTTAATTTAAAAAAATACATTAGAATTTAACAATTCAATGGATTTAGTGTTAGCAGAGTTGATTGGTTTATCATTACACAAAAATAAAAAGTGCGTATGTATACTATTTTCTTGCATTCATCATTTTCCCAAATATTCACCTCTATTAGAACGATTATATGTTATTTGGTTACTAATATAGTTCGTAATAATATCTGTTAATCAAGGTTGTGTCATTTACCTTCATCAGCATATTCAAGGACTTTAAGATAGATATGAGTTTTAAAATGGGATATTATTTGAGCAGGTTGTACTGTCCAAATACAATCGTAATATCCTGTCAGACCAGTCATGTATATAGTTCCGCCGATGTTGTCTACTTCACCACCGCACTCTATAAACATCAACATATTATTATAAAGTATTAATTAATTATTATTAAGTATACACATCATGCACAAGAAGGGTATCAAACCCATTATGGCGACGTGTACGGAAGGAGTATTTTTATCGTTTTTGTAGTGTGCTTGTTAATCAGGGTAAAATATTAATACCCGCATGTTTTTGTTTCGTTTAATATATTGCTTTAACTATCTTATTATGACGATCGATTAAAAATATTTCCATAACTACTGAAGATAGTTAGAAACAGAATCAAAATTTTTGATAAAAAATCAAGTATAGAATAATTGAAGACCAATCGACCACAAACTAGCGCTACTTTAATAATAGCTTAACTCTCCAGATGAGTAATTGGCTTTATTTTTAAAACTCTAAAAAAATGGTTACTGAGAGGCTTACCTAGCCCTTTTGAATCAATGGGTATTTGTCACCTCATTAATGTCACTTAGTTTTCATTTACATTACATACATAATAATTATAGTAATGAAAAATATATAAATAAATTCTTTATTGTCATAGAATAGTAGCTAATGTAGTGGAATATTTTTTACAATTAGTAGTAAATAATTATTGGCTTTATGTCTCCAGTAATGGGCAAGATACCCCTCCCCAATTCATTAAGTGTAAATAATATGATTGTTTGTCTTATAAAATAAGAAGTAAACATACCTGTGTGAGGTCTAGTTTGATCTTTTGTTGAATTCATTCTAAATTGGTAGCTTGCTTTATAGCCCAGAGAAGTTCCGCCGTTACCAAAAAATCTAATTGTCAGTGATGCGCCAGTCGAATAAATTGGAGGAGGTCTCGCTATAATTCCAGAAACTAGCTGTAGCGGCCTGCCATCCCAGTCGTAAAACTGAAAACAACACCGCAGTTGAGGATAGTAAATACATATTTAAAATACATTATATTTACAGTTATTTATTTAATCTTTTGCAAAAGTTTTTGATTTAATATACCTATGTCTTACCTCCATAATAGAGGAGGGCGAGATGAGGAAATCTGTAAACAGGAGCTCAATGGTACAGTTCTCACTTGTACAAGACAGCACATGTTCAATACCGAAGTCTCGGGGGTAAAGAGATGGAAAATTTGGTGAACTGATGTAACCGTTTTGACCTACCATGCCATTGACAATAATTTGGTTTCCTGATTAAAAAATATGTTATGGATCATTTAGATAAATACAATGTTAATAATATATCCACTACAAGCTACCAGAAAATTAATTTCTTATAAAGATGATATCATAAGTATTTACTGTTGTTTTTTTAACAAATAAATTGTATATTTATATTAAAACTCACGCTGGGCTATAAATGATAATGTAAATGACCCTGTCCAATTCTTTCCGACAGATTCAAATGATATTCCAACTGATCTAGTAAAACTTGTGAATATATTTTCAGTTGACAGCTTGCACAGATGGGTAGGACCTGTGTGTCCTGACGGTTCCCATATTGCCAAACTTCCACAAGGGCAATTATTGTCTGTAGAATCATTTGCTGAAATTAACAATATGTAGCGCTCATTTAAAATCTTTTATTTTTACGGAAAGAAAATTGATAAAATGTTACAATTTATTTACCTGTTTTATTTTCAGGGCATATTTGAGGTAATTGGAGATGATTTACTGTTATTTGAATTGAGCACGACGGACAAGTGACGAGTTCAACTCCGCAATGGGCTGTGTGATATTCCAGAGAAGTCTAAAAAAGAAAGATGCATGGTTGAAGCCATTTCCATATTCTCAAAATGTGATAGTTAGTAGACAAACTATAATAAATCCCTGATGTCAAGAAGGAATGCATAATAAAGAAATTTTATACAAATACTGCACTTATTTTCTAGGTTAAATGAATTTCTAATATAATTTTCTAGCTAGTATTTTTAATCAGTGAAGGAATATTATTTAGCTTGTATGCCTAACTGGAAGACCTAAACCCAAGACCAGAAGGCGTGGCTTTTTGCTCTGGCAAGATCAATATCAATGTTTATTAATCAATTGAAATCTAGCAGACAGTTATCTATGATTTCTAGATATTATAAGTACTATTGTAGGGTACAATTGCAATTGAATAATGCCAAAAACATAATCTTTTTCAGATGTAACAATAATTATTGTCATTAAACTGTACTTTCGAAAATTTTTAGAATTACCTATTGGAATTAATATTCCTACCTTCATTTTTCGACTACCTGTCAGACAAATTATTTGATATCAAAATTAGATTAATGATGAACTATTGGAATTTTAAAAACATTTTAACACTGTGTAGCGTTCAGAAAAAATGTGTCAAAATCTACTTGTAATGAAAGTGCCAATGAAGTTGTCAGCATACCTGGTTACGATGCAGAATTTTTCCGTGCTCTCCAAGTTGAAGATATATTGTGCGTCCGTTTAGTGATCCACATAATTCTTGTTGATTAGAGTGTGTTAGTATTGTTAACCACCATAATGCACCAACTGGCAAACAAATAATTTTTCAAAGATTTGCATTTAAGATTATTGTTGTCACCATGTTATGCAGTGGTTTTTTGAGCAGTATTCAGTGATAACTACCCTATATGTTATATTTCAATTATGGAGATGGCACTATATACTCTATATACTCTTTTCTTTCATATTGACAGTCCAATAAATAAACGTACTAGGTACCTCTCTTATTTTTTCAGGAAAAACCCCCAGCATCTATGACGTTTTTTTACTTTAAATGTTTGAAATGATTCAAAATCATTAGTCAAGAAAACCAATTATTTATAAGACTGGGCTCTGAGCATATTGCTTTAAAAGACCCTCTGGACCACGAAAAGGGCGAGAACCTTAAGTTACACATATATTATATTTAATATCGTCATTATTCCTATTTTCTTTGTAAATATGTAATTATGCTTTGTAATAATAAAACGTTTGCTAGAAATCAAATTCAAGTGAGAGTGAACATCCTGAATGATACCATTTTGTGCACTGCACAAACAGAATGAAAAATGTTTTAAAAACCTGTTTATCACACATTTAAAAACATTGTTGCTAATATTTTATTGAAATTCAGCCGTTTTACAAGCCGTATCTAGGGCCCTGTTAACATGAAAATATTTCTATAACATGATAACAGAAACCGGCAAAACTACATATTGGAAAACTGAAAAATTTCTACAAAAAATTCTTTATTTAGCGTTGATTATGAAGATAAAGTTCTTGTGCATTATTCATTACCGACCAGTTTTGTGATTTATTTTGAATATAAAGAAAGCAATTATTCCAATAAAACTATCCAAAAAATCTATACACTGTTTTCGTGAATATTTTTATCATGTTCATGAAAACTGGTCATATGTAATTTACAGAAAATTAGACAATTAGTCTTCATTATATTTTATTAATCAGAATAATAACTATACACTACAGAAGATCCAAAAAATTAATGCAACATCACAAGATATTGATTTGAATAATCAATAATTGCCACCCACTTTTTGTTAGTCTACTTGGAGTATATATTTATTTTATAATTATGTAATATTTCACAGTGAGAATTATATTTTTAAGGTATTCCTGTTATAGTTAAAAAATAGATGGTTAACACATTATTCTATCCACCAATGTTACATATTTAAATTAATACAACATAGTATAGGCCACGTACTGTGATAATTGAAGTGCATGGTAGCTTTTGTAAAAGATGACTGAGGTTATTTTCATGCTGAGGTTTCGAGTGGCTAAGCCAATTATGGTATTACAAACACTTTTACTACTTGTATGGTTTCTGTGCAAAAACATATTCGGATGTGAATCATCTGACAAATTCAATCAGTTAGTTACGTAAATAAACTGACACAACAGAAATAAAAGAGATGCTGAAAAATACTTAAGTTTATTGAGAGTTAAATAGACAGTATAATTTTACACGTTCATGAATTAAAACTCTTCATAATATACTGGGTGTAGTTAATATAAAAATATTTAGAATCATTTGTATTAATCCAGACGTTGAGATGATCCATCAAAATTCAATGCTCTCTTCGGCTGCAAATAAGAAAATAAATATTATAGTTAGAAAAATACAAATAATATCACAGCTCAACAAGTTGAACGCTAAGCCTATACAAAGCCTATATTTCTCTAGACGTGCTCACTGTATACGGTAAAGACGCATCTTGTAATAATTATTATTAGACGAAATAACCAATGGTTGGTAATCCACAAAAACAATGCTAGCACATCACATCGAACTGAACTTGAAGAGCCAATTATTTAACATATTTAAGCACTTTTAAGAAATCAAAATTTCATAGCGTGGCATCAATGACAATGATTTAACACTGAGCTCACCAAAAAGCGTAAATCATGAAAAAACCTACAAAATGCTGCTAGAAAAATTAAGTACTCAGTCACTGTAAATGCTGAAATATATTGAGTGTTGAGTAAATGAGTTTAATTGGCGTTAGATGTCATAATCGGAAAATAATAAAATTGAGGTATGATATTTTTCAAGGTTTTTTATCTTTACTAATTGGATTAAATGCTTTCTTTTCAAATGCCGGCCAAACATGTGATTTGGTTAAATTATATACGAGATTTGTCTGTCAGCTAATATACGGGCTAATCCCAAAAATTTGGATTGCAAATGAAAGACTCGGAAATTAAACTATTACCATATGCAATAATATTAAAACTACATTAAAATAAGCATAGGGTAGATAATCTTGAATGACTAGTGCAATAATGTTTACCGTTAGCTCGCCTTCTCTTCGCCTCTTCCTTTTCAAGAGCCCAGACATGATCCTGAAATGCAGAGACTGAATCCTGCATAAGAGTTTTCGCTCGCTCGTGATTAGGTAACTGCTCATCGAGTAGATCATCCAAGTTAGGAACGCTGTGAGGTTTCAAAGATGCCACTTGCGACGGTCGAAACACCACACAGACTTTTCCAGTTTTGGGGTGTATGCTAAAGGGAGCCTTGAGTAAATGGTTTGAGCCCTTGGTAACGTTTATGTCGAGCCTCGGGTAGCACCACTGTAGTTGTATTTCTTCAACTAAGTGTTTCAACTTACGGTTACTGCTGTGCTGCAATAAATAGAAAATAAAGCTATAATGGCAAATAAATTATTCAAAAAATTCGATACACAAGTCAACTGCTACAAACTGAAACCGAGATCTAAATCCAGGATTTGAAATCTTGACTGGATCAAGTATGAAACATTGATTATTTCTATTTATAAGGTAAAGCAGTAATGCAGTATTTTCGAACAGGAAATTTCTTTTTTGACCATCATAGAAGAATGGAGAGCGTCAATAATGACAGCATGTTATAGGACTCTTTATCAAGGAAATAAAAAGAAGCGTGGTTTTCAACTATCTTTGACGACTTTATAAACAAAGATCGTGAGTGCTAGTAGAATTTATTATACCCATGGTTCCACATTGTTCTGCTTTCGGACTCGTTTTCAGGATCCAATTACGTAACTCCTTTATAGCGAATATAATAATATTCTACAATTTGAATATAAACTGCGAGTAATTTTTATGTACATTTTATATACAAAATGAGCTTACTTCATTCAAATATGTTTTGTAAAGTTGAACGAATGTAGCCCATCTCACAGCGGAATCAGGTGCCAGATCGCCAAGACATTTGAGTACATTTGCTGACAGAGTTTCATCAGGAATGAGTTTTACAAATTTGGCCATGCCTTCTGGGGTTGATATAAATTGCTGATCACTGAGAATACTTTCGAAATGTGTGTTTACTATCTTATGAGCTCGCCTGAAATAGAAAAGGTTATTGAGCGTATTAGTTTGTTAAAGCCACTTATTTCATTCAGTCACCTTGGTGGGGTCTGCACGGGCCGAAATTTTGTAAAATTATCCGGTACAAGTCCGATATCTTCAAGCCCAAGCCGGCCTGAGTCTCAATATCACACTTGTTACCTGAACCCGACCCGGAGCCCAGATTTATTTTTCTCAGCCCAATTTTTTTTACAATGCATTCATGTCTAATGAATCAATTTTATTTATTAATAATGAATTTTCTGGCACAACAAACTGTTGATCATCTTAAAGCAATGGAAAGCAGATGCTGAATAATCACACTTTATTT
The DNA here is from genome assembly GCA_022494535.1 of Himalopsyche phryganea. NCBI lineage: Eukaryota > Metazoa > Arthropoda > Insecta > Trichoptera > Rhyacophilidae > Himalopsyche > Himalopsyche phryganea. Next base: position 8,859,915 of record JAGVSL010000001.1, on the reverse strand, counting down.
ATTAACAAATGAGTAATATGAGTATTGGACATTCGTAGATAAAGAGATATAAAGACATTGTTTCAGATTTAGCTTCAGTTAGCTCATACAATAAAATCTTCTATCAAGATGCTCTATTAGTAGTGCATATGCTCAACACTGGAACCGGATATGGTTGAATGATGATAATTAGGTACTTTTGTTATTTATCAACAGATAATATCTCAGATTACTCATTAATCATAATTTGATCTACTGTATAAATGGTTTTTTCTAAACATTGGTAAGAATAATAAACTTGACGATAAATGGTAATATTGTGTATTTTTTTGCGTAAAGCTTTCGCTTTATATTTGTTACGAAGAATCTAACAATAATCCGAGTCAGATTTCATTCGTTAACATCATTATATGAGTAAATTGGTATCAAAGACGGACATAAGCCATCCATGGAAATGTACAACAGAGGTGATTTTTCATTTCATATATATTCCACACTTCATCAAGCCTGGCAGCCATGACACTTTAAAGTAAATTCTAGGTATGTGATTGGTCAATGTGTGGACGATGTGTCAATGTGAGGATCGAAATCGAGTTTTTTGAAAAGATCATCACTTGCACTACCACAAACAATAAAAACATGACTTTCGTGGAATGTGGTGTTTGCCCGACTTTGATAACAAGGTACTCATATACACTTAGAGGCAGGGACGGCTCTTGTAAAGGAGCAAAGGGTGCAATGCACTCCAATAAGTCCCATCAAAATATTCCATTAATAAACGATATTCAAATATAATAATTATACCAATTCACTAATTTTAAATTTTCCTCGTGTTTCCCATAGGAAAATATTGCAGGAAACGATGATCAATAAACACGACTAGCAAACGTATTCTGCGTCGATTCAGAATACGCATGAAAGTCAGTCGACGACGCGGTAGGAGCATAAATTCTTTTGCACTCCTTAGACGTCAGAAATGTTCTATGTATTTTGACATATTTGTGACGTTGCACTAGTATGAAGTACGCTTCAGTTGCATTTTGTATGGACTGTTTTTGAGCATTGATCCCCCTGGCGGAAATTCCCGAACGTACCCGAAAGCGATTTGACGTTTGAGTTTACAAACCTGTAACAGTCATTTGTAAGAATGTAAAAGAGCAGTGGAACAAGCTTAGTAAGCCATCTAATTTCGATATGATTCTTTAACTACACGCTCTTCAATAAGAATAATATTTACCTACAATTATAACTTTTGGAGTGATGAATACAATTTATAAAATTATAACTATGATCGTGTATAATACCGAGTAGATATAATTGAATATTTAAAATAGGATAGTTTCGAGTTTTTTACCTGGCTGGCCTTACCTATTCCATAATATTCAACTGTGTATCTGGTTCAGTTTCGTAATACACCTTCCTCTAATATTTTTATATTCTTCAATATTGAATTCTACAAATTACTTTCCCCAAAAAATACTTATGCGAACAATTTCCGGTTTAATACTGAATTATTCCAATTGCAGACATTAATATGGTAACCTTAACATACGATTTCATGGAGGAATTTAAACTTAAATTGAACTAACTGGTTTATACAGCAGAGAAGATTTTTACGATGTCGTTGGAGCCCTGTCTATACTTCAACTCTTCACGAATAAAAATACATATAGTATTTAGATAAATCGTTAAGCCATTACAAATAATTTATACAATATCGATGACTTCCGTCGAAAGTGAGTGTTACTTCTAAAATTTAAAAATGATCAATTCATTTTGAGAAATACCACGGCTAAAGACAGACAAGGTTTCCCAAACTATCATCCGCGACAACCTGGAATGGTTGTATATGCTGCTAGGGCTGCAACAAATTTAGACGTACTCAAATTCATATTGATATTACCTACCAAAAAAAAAGAAGAAAGGTGGTCCGTCGAAATTAATCCGCAGGGAAGGTTTGGGAAACCCTGGTGAAGAGAAACAGTTGATATCGCCAATATCAGATTTTTATTTTCGTATATGTCTAATAGTACTTTCAAAATCCAATATGTGGAGGATGGATTTATTACATAAATATGTGAATCTTTTTTTGCACTCCCTAATATTCCTGTCACCGGCCGCCACTGCTTAGAGGTGTCAATTGTTATTAAGTTCAGACAGATTTAATAGATACTAGTGTACAATATGTTAGTTCTGAGTGTTGTATATTAGGATTACTTACTTTACACTGGAATGTATGTTATCACTTGAGAAATGGACTTTTTTTGATTGCAAATCACCGCCCACTATAACTGACAAATAGTCTCCGAGAGCTGCACGCCCGGCAGACGTCAGAGATCTTGCTTCAGCACTCGACACCCAACAATGCACTCCACGCCGTCCAGAATATACCCACAGCACACTGCTGAATGCAAAATCTTCTGTTGAAGAGTATGAAAGAGAATCATGAATATACTGTTTGAAACACGGAATGAAAAAATTCAATTTGAAAAAAATTGATCTATGGATTTGTATCGCTTGATTTGTCTTGTGGTGCTCACGGGTTTGAGTCCCAGTGTGGACAGTTTAATAAATTAATTTTTCAATATAGATTCTTGTCCACAGCGGTGTATGCGTATGCGGTGTAAAAAAAATCTCTTCACCCTACAATCCTAAAGAATGGGCATGTTGTGAGAAATTAGTTAACCACTAGTCTTGTTCTAGTCCCATCATTCTATCCCTACTCTCTTCGAAGAAGAGAGGTTGAGCAACTAAGTAACAAGCAGTTCTAGAAAAACATAAGTTGAGATAAACTACATTACGACACTCCATATTGGGAGTGGACATGGTTAAAAAATAAATCAAGAAGCACATATGTGATGTTTTTAATTCTCCCCACCCACCCCCTATACAATCCTAAAAACAGGATGTTGAGATCGCGATTATACTAGTCTTTTCCTTCACATCAATACATCCTTACCCTAAACAAAAGAAGGTTCATACTGACCTACAGTCAGTTCTCGAAAAATAACTTCTTTTGTTATGCTCCATTAGGAGTCTATATGCTCAATGTTGACACCACATTGTTTTCAAAAATAAAAAATATTTTACCGTTTTTTCAACAAGCAAGAGACTGCTTTTCTTCTTCTGAATGTTGGATTTATATTTTATTGATTTTAGTTATGATTTGCGTAATGTTTAATTAGGTACGATTATATTTTCAATCTGTTATAATAATCAATTAAGTAAGATGTGGGCAATAGGTTAAAAGTATTCATTAGATAATTGTAGATATTAAGTTCTAATTGATTAATGGTTTCCTTACCTTTGAGTGCTGCATCGAGTATCTGACATGCGACTACCATAAACTTCCAACATTTATCACAGACATCCGCTCCTTGGCAACAAGTTCTGACTTCATCATAGTCAGTTAAATCTATGTCAAACACCAGTTCTCTCGCAATAACAACAAGGTCTTGTTTTGCCACTGCAGGCCTGAAATGGATTTAAATGATATAATAAATTCCATGTAAATTAAACTACACAAATCAAATCAACAATATGGAAAGAACTGGCCTTACTTGGTGTTGTATACGGCACCGATGTCTATCTTGTAAGGACATTTCTTCTGGAGTAATTCGACAAGGTCCTTCTGATTTAAAATTGATTGATATCTTACGTAAACATCGTCTGCTAAGGTAAATGATAATTCACGGTTTGAAAGTGGCTGAGGTGAACATCCACAACTGAGCCAGCGGCAAAATAACTTTGTTGGAAAGAAGTGATTGTAATAAACAGGAAGTAGGTCCGGAAGCAATCCACTATCAAATGACATTATAAAATTTTAGTTTTGCAGGCACAATTCATTAAAATTACAGCTTTAAATATACACTGTTTCTGACAGCTAATTTCTGTTTCCCGCTAGTTGGTAATAGCATAGACTGTTATACTAATATGCCATAGACAACTTGTCATTGTGTTGTCATGAAACATCCCGATTGTTATAATAATGCTTTATAAAATTAGTCATATATTATTTACATGCTAACAGATTTAATCCTTGAATTTACTCAGATTTGTGACTGTTTTCTTGATAATCACAATTTATTGACAGGTCAACGTGAATTGAGAAGGTCTAAACAAAAGTGCCGTAATGCACAAAAAACTGTTGTTAATATGTCGTCATTGTTCTGGAAGAAGACGCTAACTGAAAAATTAAGTTTGTTTGTACAAAACTGTTTTTGTGTGTTCTTCTATACGGCAAAGTTTGAAGTAAGTAACATTTTGGTATAACTAACTCAATATGTAATTTTTTCGATTTAGTGTTTTCTTCCAGAAAAGCGACGATGTGTTCTATGAAAAGACTATTTTGGGCTCATCGAAAAAAAATCAAAAACATCTTTACCATAGATAACTGGATAAATGTAATAGATTCCGCAAAATTAATAAATCCATTTCAAGTAGTGGCAATGAAAAAAGAAGTCTTCATTAGTAAATACTAAGTTGCTGGAAAATGAAGTCATTAACAGAAAATTGGCAACTGAGAAAGAAAAAGTTTAATGGCTGGAGATTCAGAAGGTTCAATAAAGGGTAGAACACCCCTTAATTTTATAATATAAATGCATCTTCAATATTCTAATGATGAAGATGCACTGTTTTATGAAGTTTATTTCCGCATAAAGAATTTACAGCTCAAAATATTTTTATCCAGATGAGGTAAAATTGCAAGATTTGATGGAACTTATCCATTTCATTCCACCAGTATTCCGCAAATTCAAACAGATCTCAGAATACCACACAATACTGTATTTATTGTTGATGAAAATGAAGAGAAGACACGAAAAAGATACATTTTTATGATCTAAATCAGAGATTAGCAACTTTTTTACTGGACAGACAATTGCGGACACTTGGGTGCTCTCGAGCTGCGGGTTACCCACCACTGTCTAAATAGTTATATTAATAAATGTTACATACGTATTTCATTATTTTTTTTTATAATTTTCATATTAATAAAAATATTAACTTGTTTAACGTATTTTTAAAAATCTTAAATTAAAAAAAAACAACCCTTGGCAATAAATTAATTAACCTGTGTTTCTTTCTTTCCATGGACCCTGAGAATTTTGTTTACTGTTAATATCTTATGCTATTGGTTAAAGATTATAACAACATTTTCATTCCCATTTCTTTTTTTAACAATTAAAGTCTATTTTATATTTGTATACTTTTAGCCAATTAACACTATTTCATCGTGACATATTTTATTCGGTTCTGAATATCCTACAACCACGTGGCTAAACTTTAGCTTCGGTTCTAGCTACTTATAGGTTACACCACTTCTGTTCTGACCGCTTCAATTATAAAGTATATGCATAATGTAACGAGTGGACCTGGAAGATGCAAACCCGCGACTAAGTTTTGTTTGATTGTTTGAACGATACTAAAAAAAAGCGACAAGATAGAAATCGGTACAGTGACTTTAACGAAAAATTAAATTTATGTACAGATTAAATGATTGATACTTTGTATTATATAATTAAAATTTAAGTTTTTCTTCATTTTTCAAGACTACAATAATCATTCTTCTCCCAATATTTTACCACCGAGAATGTTTATCCTTTCAATAAAAACATTTATTATTTGATTTGGTAATAGCATTGCTAAGCCTAATAATTTCAATACTATTACCTGCGGCTACTATTTTTGATTATTTGAAATGATGTTTTCATTAAAAATGAATACGTTTTTAAGCATCTAACATCTATATATATATATAAATGAACATTGTTTGTTAGTTTATTTGGCCTCTATGCGTTCCTTTACCATTCATCCGATTTCTATGACACTTTGGTGAGTTGTTGTGCGCACACCCGTGAAGGTTTCTGAAGAAAAAAAAATTAAATCTAAAATCTAAAAAATAGAATCAAATACGTACAAGCAGCGACATCTCAGAAAAATCTTCTGATTTATTCGTGTACCCACCAGATGGAAAACAATAAATATTGTGTATCCAAAAGCACAGGATTTTAAGTCTAAAACCAATGTAAAATGATGTTTCCCTTCCAAAAAGTGGTCAGTTTATTTTTCTAATTTACACAATTTGGCCGAGACCTGTTCTGTAGTCTTTAAAATGAGATCCAATCATTAACTTATTTTCGTATTTTTGGAGGGATACATCAATTGGCCGTATACGTAGGGAGTGTCGTTATGATAATCTCGATAAATTGAGGGGCCCCTTTAGAGTGCACTTCTTTCATTTCTCGATCTCTTTTACCGGTTACCATAATTATTTTTTTCATATTTGTGCATGATTTTGATATACTGACCAGTTATATGAACGCTTGTAAACATTTTGATACCTATCTATATTTAGAAAAAAGTGATGAGAATAATTGAGATAATAACACTGTCGAAATGCATAATTTAAAAAAGTAACCAAATTGTTAATAGATCGATGATAGAAACAAATTAACAATATTTACATTCGAAGTCTATATGTGTTTTCTACCCCCCCCCCCCCACAATAAACGTCTGGAATCACTAGGTATGCCGTAAATTGATCTTTAATCCATGTAAGGTATAGTGTTAATTCAATAGGATTCACGGAAGAACGGGGAAATGAATAAAACACAAGCTTAACATACAATGAAGTACTATATATATATATATTTTTGATATATATTTCATATCATAGTACTATTAGAAAAAAATGATTGTTCTCTTTATCTGAAAATAATCACCTCCACGATAACACATTTTGAAATAATATATCATCGCTTAACAAATGTCTGTCTTCAGGAGGTTTCTTTCGAGGCACTACACTTTTAAACATCACATTGATATGCTTTCATCGACCAGCGACAAGATCTTGTGAATAAAATCAATATTATCGAAAATAATTGATATCTTTATTCACATTTCATTTCTTTACATAATATACATTTAGAAGGTTAGCTTATTGTACTTAGATAATTCCCTAAAATTTCCATAAACAATTCATTTTCTTATTCTCTGCCTGTCGGGCGAACACATTAACACTGCTTTATTATTAATTTATTGATGTAATATTTACATAACATTTTAAATTTAAACAACACCAAAAAGAAAACTATAATAATATACAACCATATGTCTGAAAATTTCAATAGAAACAATGAAAATGTCATTTTTAATTAAAAATTTAACTGATTAAAATTGACTGGGAAAAGCTACCTAGTAACTTATTCAACTTTCAGAGGGGTGAAATTTCAAACTACGGGTGGCAGGAATGGTAGCAGTATCCGGGAGTAACTTCTCGGATTCTCCATCTAAATCTCCCGCTGAGTATCGATGTTTCCGAAGGGTGGCGCTTTTCTTTTCACGTGAATTTTCCCTTCTGAAATCACCGGTTTTCTTTTTTGTATCCGTATCTAATTTTTCATAACTTAATTTCATAACAGGATTAAAACTACTAGATATATCTTCAGATGATGCCTGTTGGCTTGAAGTTTCTTGAATTGTGCTAAGCGGTTGAATATCGTTATTCTCCATTTCAATTATGCTGCAGAGTGTACGCCTGGTGTCATCCAGCATGGGCGAAGAAAACTCCGAAGGGTCGAGACCGAGAAGTAGCATGACCGTTGTAGGGTTCTCAGCTATGTATTGTGTGACAGAGGGTATCAAAAACAGGTCGTCACTTTCCGTTTGCGTTGATCTGTTGACTCGAATACCGTGGACTTCGTGTGCACCGGCACGTTCATCTTCCCAGCAAAACATTTCTGGAGGATGAGAAGAACTTCGGGCGAGAGGTGCACCAATTGCACCGACTACACCGTGTGTCCACTGAAGATTGGGATTGGAATGTGCTGCATGCCAGTGCATTGGAGTCGTCATTTCCTGAAGTGCTTGAATGGCATTCCTTACCTGTTGAGTTATGTAACATAATAAAATCTTTAGAACTGTAACCAAACCATATAAATATATACAATATATGATACAGATCAAGGTATGGAATTTTCAATGAGATAAGAAGAGGTACAAGTTTCTGAAAAAATCAATATTATGTTGAACATATATATATATATTGATAACGTAATGCTTATTTCAGACTGCCATGTTAGGCAAGGTTATCGTATTTACGTTTCAGGAATGTATCCTTAAACCTCATGTTAACGACATACGCAAATTACTAAGTCTTTCAATAATTTTAAGCAGCAGTGATTGATTGCGTCATTTCTTTATTTTTCGGCAATCCAAATCGCTTTTAGTGAAATATGAAAGACACAGCTTTTTTACCAATCGTAACAAAAATAATATATAGAATTCAGATTCACCAAAAACTAAAATTGCCAGATTCATTGTTTTACATGGAAGTATAAGTAGGAATTTCTGATTCAAAAATACGATTATATTTTAGTTGATAATAATATGTATTGGTATCAATTAAAACTATATATATTATTATTATGTGGATTACCTCCATGCTCAAGGTGGCTACATCATGATGAAGACTAGAAACCTGAGTGTCCAGTCTTTCTACAGATGATCTCGTATTGTGTACTTCAAGATTCAGCCCCTCAAGTGAATCAGCTCTTTGAGGAAGTGAAACTACGACAGACCTTTGCCGTTCAACTCTTTCTCGTATTTCTCTATGGCTTGCCGCACTCGGCCCAGATGTCGATCTAGAGCGGCCTCGTAATTCTTCAATTCTGTAAACAAGGCGTGTTAATATAAACACAATAAGATTATAATACTGATGCTATGCATATGCAAGGAAGTTATGTTTTATATTAATACTACCATAACGTGACATAAATTTTACCTTGCACCAAGTTTAGGATGTCTAGGGCTGCCGGAGGTCTGATGTAAAGGAGATTTCTTGGCCGGCGATAGCGGTGTGTTTTCATCAGGTGCATTTTCATCGTCTTCTGATATAGATGGCAGTGTTAATGTCGGTATGCCGTTACCTTCCGATTCAGCCTTGGAATAATTGGCAAAACATTCTTCATTATATTTGTTCAGTGTCAAATATGATTACAATAATATATTCGTAAAGCTAATAACATATGCTTGGCGTTATTTTTTGTGTAATAGATAATTGATCCACTTAAAGAGGAATACTTTTTCTCATTTTATCAATATTATCGTTGGTTAGGACATTTGAAAGTTTGTTAATATTTATTTACCTCTGCTTCGTAGCCTTCTCGTAAATTATAGGTTAGGTCGTGTTGTATATCATTTAAAAATTCTTGTTGATATTCAGGATACAATCGTAAAACATCTGCCAATCCTCCCATGTGGATACATTTAAGATCACAATAGGTGAGAGCCTGTAATTATAATCAATCCTAATACAGAAGAAAAAATGAGATATCCTAATATAGACTAATAGACTACTTTATGTATTACGAGCATAATAAATATGAACAGTATGGTGGTGATATAAGTCTTAATTATATTTTACGAAATTAGTTTTCATTTTTCCTACAATTATTACCATTTTAAAAAGCAGAATTGATTTCAATAAATATGAAAATACTGTTAAAACAAGAAATATTTTTTTAAAATTAAACATGACAAACTATAATTTAAGACATCGACTGAGGGTGCTTGATGGAATTTCAATATCAAATTTGGATTATTGAGATTTTGTACACTTACATGTATTTTGTCACTAACGACCCGGGTTTCGCCTTTCGGCATCTTCAGGCATTCGAGCTCACGAATGGACTCGAACTGACGAGTTCTTGTCACTTGTAACTGACTTGTCAGTTCGAGTCCATTCGTGAGCTCGAATGCCTGAAGATACCGAAAGGCGAAGCCCAGGTCGTTAGTGACAAAATACATGGAAGTGTACAAAATCTCAATAAACCAAATTTGATGACAAACTATATTTATCGTTTGAAGGATTTTAAGTAAAAATTTCGATGACATTAGTTAAAACAGCTGAAAATTTTATAAATAAACGATCAAGGAAAATATAATTTATATGATGGCGTAAAGCCGAAATAGCTATCAACTACCTGTTTAAAAAAAAAATTCGGAACAAAATACTTTGTTATTTAAACCTATTATAATGGAGTTCTACCAAGTAAATGCCAATTCAATCAATCTATGTAAGGTGTTTGTATGCTGAGAATGATAGTCAGAAGAATTAAAGATTGATTAAACATAATGTAAAATGACGCTGAAATATTCAATAATTAATTCATTTTATATTCACAAACATCCACATTTAATACGGCCATTTTGAAATTCTTTCAAAGTGAGAGTAAATATTGCATACAATTTTGATACTAATGAAGATAAATTTTATTTACAAAAATAGCACAAGTCGCGTATTGTGATAATATGCTTTCAAAATAAAAATGCTTTGCGTTTTTATAAACTACTTCCTGATATTCCAGTGTTGAATACATATTAATTAGTCGCGAATGTAGATTTTATAGTTTTGACATAATTATCACTGTTAGTGTTTGTTGTGGGCGGTATTTTTAAATTAATGGCGTTTTTTCAGTTGTGAAAGCGATACGAAAATATTTTTGAAATGGTTTAATAGTCTAGTTATGTTTAGTTTCAAAGATCATGTACCTTGACATCGCTGCTTGACTTAACAATAACGTCTGAAGTATTTTGAGCACCGCCCGATCCACCTCCTAATTGACCATTGTTAGTATTGTGGGAGCCACTGAATTGGATATGCGCGTTTATGTCACTTCCTACCAAGTCTCCTTTCCCTAAAAACAAAATATTCATATGTTGTATTGTCCCATTTTTAATATGTCCTAATAAAAAAAACATTATCATAATAAGGAAGAACTATACATCGATAAAGCTGAATTATAGAAATCTTCATTTAGGAACTGATCACATGCATAATGACTATACGACCCTGATACATACAAACCTTAAAAATGTGTAAAAAGAACTACGAATTACGTTTAAATTTAAAAATAGTATGTCTTTCCAAAAAGAATTGATAGATAAAATGAATTTTAGAATCATTTCAAAATTAAAATGTTCGTTAAAAAATCCATGAAAGAGAAATGAAAAAGACATCTTCTATTATTTATATGATTTATTATTTGAATTCTGTTATCTATAACTATGAGTTCGTACGTTTTTCAAGTGCTATAAATATGCAACAAGATGTTTTGTAAGTTATCCGAAACGCCACGAAGCTTGCTAATTCTCAAATAGTATCGCTGCGGCATCGGAAAGAGATTCTACAAATGAAGTTTTCAAGTGAGTGTGGTTTCTGGAGATAATCAAATGCAAATAGACGAGGTTTCCAAGGCAATAGTATTGCTTGCTCAAACTGTTGGGTTTGTAAATATATTATGACTTCACATGTTTCAATCCTAAAGCTATTCATGAACTACTTGGGACCAGTTTATTGGATATGTCAAACAAAGAAGTAATAGTTTGGTAAATGTTTAATTTCAGTGGTAATTTTGAAAAAAAAAACATATGAAGACGATAAAAGATTTATAATAATAGGCGTGTTAGTTAAAGATAATATGTTGCTTTCCCACCACCTATCATTGTTTATCAGCTTCTGTCATTCATTATCAAGACTATTACTATTTACGAGACGGGATTAACACTTTCAATAAATTGATGTTTTATTTTAAGGTGTTAACTGTAAATTCTTGGTGGAAAATCATTATATTTGAAAAATGAAACACAATTTGTTATTTTTTTTTTTTTTTTTTTTTCACATTCGTGTGCTCGAATGCCTGAAGATGCCGAAAGGCGAAACCCGGGTCGTTAGTGACAAAATACATGGAAGTGTACAAAATCTCAATAATCCAAAATGTACAAAATCTCAATAATACAATTTGTTATGTACCACTTCCACATATTTATAATAATCAAGATGGGCTTTGCTAATCGCGATCATTACCAACTGATACAATATAAATATTAAAAAAACCATTATCATAATACGGGAGAACTATTTATATGAAATTGAGAGTTAATAATTACAAGGTATATCAAACAATTGGTTCAAGAGCTATGACAAAAATTTACAGGTCATCAAACAAATTAAATAGTCTATGCGTTTTTTATGTGTCGTCGTTCATATGAGACGCCACTTGCAAGGGTTATTAGGATAATTAATGCGTTATCTAGAGAAGTAGACATGTTCAGCAACGAATCTCATATATAATTTTTTTCTTATTTTAATGTTTAATTTTTTCCATTCTGTCTTCCTCAATTCTGTAAACTTGTTTAATGAACTCTCTACTGTCAACTTGTAATAATAATTCCATGTAATGTACTTTTTATAATAAATTAATAAAATAAAAATCTTACGTTTTGACAATAATGTATTCATTTTAGAAAATAATAAATGTCCTTCCGTCAGACACGATTCTTTCGTTAGAAGATTTTTGTATTAAAATGATACAATTAATACGAAATTGAACCTAAAATAATATGAGAAGGATTTCTAGGCGGAAATTTATCGTATTCAAAAACATTTATGTATTGGAAATAAACTTACCTAAGATGGCCACAACCATATCATTTTGCATAACCTCCATAGAACCGTTGCAAATATAATAGATATAGGACAAAGCATCCCCCTTGTGAACCATGTACTCTCCAGGCGCACAAAAGTTGGCCCGGATGTGCAGTGAAAGAAGTTTCAGACATCCTTGAGACGCCGCTTCGAAGATGGGTAGCTGCAGAATTTCACGGTGTAAGTGCATCGAAACATCCCCTCGCAACTCCTCCGGGAACTCTTTCAGAGTCTGTAATGATAGAAAAGCAATATACTACCTTCATCTACAGCAGTTAAATTGTGATCGTAAAATAGATATGCTGTACAATGATGACTTACTTCAAGATCGTTCGGGACGTTAGTTTGCTCTAATATTGTAATTTATTCGGACAAAATATACGACTAAAATGTCGTAAAAAAAAGAGTCCAAAATTAATTTTATATGTTTTAAATCTTTTTATTTGAATATAAGATATTATTTAGAATTCAAGCTTCAGTTTTTTATAGGATAAAGGTTTATTGATGTACATTTATGAGGTTTGGAAAAATTACATAATTATTTTTATAAAACATATAAATGGAAGCGTAAAAATTTTGTAAATTAAAATGTGATATTGAAATTTCATCCACCACTCTCATAGTGTTAATTTATATAGTAAGATAGTATTAATACGACACGAAATAATTTGAGCACAGTTTAAACATGTCGTTAGTGCTCGCAGTAATTAATTATGGAAACTAATTATTTTGGTCAGTATCTAATTCCATTAACGGTGAGTAAATATTAAAGAAACGGTTAGTCAATATTAATGGAAGGTTAGGTTAGGTTAACTAAGTAAAAAAGATAAAATAATAAATAAGTTTAATTTAATAACTGACCACGTTTATACTGACCATTTATCGAATTAATTTCTGACCCAATAAATACGCTAATTTCCGTTTTTCACATTTTCCCGTAGACTAAGGACACCCCATTTTTGAGGGAAAAATAACAATATATCAGTCGCAAGACACACTTACATAGAGTTTTATTTTAATAGAAAATCAAACATACTAAAAATGCTCGGTTTCATTATTGTTATTGACATGACGTAGCTAATTGTAAATAAAAAAGGACACAAACACATCTATAAATAAGTATGCTCATTATGTATAATCAAGTTTCGTTATATTTACCTCGTGCATGTCGATTCCGTGGTTAAGGGACCACATCGTCTGAAAGTAATCCTGCATACGTTGCTTTAACTCTTTGGGGATTTGATGAAGGATGAGAAAATCCTTCAGATCTCTCCATTTGCTTTGGTATTGAGACCTTCTCGAATACATGCGTTGTATTATTGCTGTCACATTACCGAAGACGACAGCATGCATCAGAGCTACAGAGCGAGAAAAATACACAATAATTATAATAAACCAAATATTGACAATTGTAGTCGTCTGAAATGATCAAGAAAAACATTATATAGAGCAGTATTTCTTAACCTTATTGAATCCATCTCCCTCTTTACCACAATCAAATTATTCAAGTAAAAAATACATTATGAAATTAGACTATTCTTTATGTCTATTTCTTGAAATGAGTGCCACTTTACATTAAACTGACGAAAACGAAAAGAAATTACTGATTTCATCGTCGCAATATGTGATGAGACTCGTTCCCTCGAACAAAAAATATAAAAAACAACCCCCGTTTAAAACGCTATTGTAAACCCTTCAATGTATTTGTAATAAGGCATAATATAATAGTGCAGAAAAAAGTATAGTATTTTTGAATATACAGACAAATCCAAATAAAAAAAGAAAAAGCATTCTAACTAAATTAATATATAAATATTTATAATTATGTCCGTATTATAGATAATACGTATTTATCTTTAAATTACACACAATTGAGAAGGTACTGAGATTATTAAACGTAATCCTTGATTAATCGCTATGTCTAGCTACTTAAGCTAAGTTATAATAGGTCTAACCGCGGTATTATATTCGTGTCTATAATTTCGGAAACTGAAACCAATTAGTAAGCAATTCAGGATTAATTATCGCATTCATATTTTAACACAATCGTGTTGATATTCGATCCAATGACGATTGATTTTAAATTGCGTGAATAGAAGTACTAAAATAAAATATTATACTTTTTATATATATAACCAGTAGTTCCCAAACTTATTATGCTCTTGGACCTCTTTTTGAAGCAAAAACCTGAACCACCAAGTAAAATAACTCTACATAACTAACTACATAATAGAAAAAATACAAATTTAATTTTGATGCCTTGAATGGTAAATGGTGATGTACACACAAAATATTTTGATATTTAAAGTATGGTGAGGTTCACAACTGCACTAAATAAAAGACGGGAAAGCAATCAATAGCCTTAAGTGACCCATAATTCAGGATATAAAATTGGTATCTGTTTTTGAAACCAGAATTTGTAGTATCCTTCTTTTAACATTGGTTTCCGCTCTTCATTTGTGGATAATTCAATAAATTGCTCCTGTATTAGTATGGATTCATCTGAGTTTGTGGGTCTGCATACACAAGAGTCCAACACGCAACAAATCGCTACGAATTTATTTCAACTTTGATAATAATGAAAATGTGTAATGGATAATTTTTATATTTAACCTTTGGCGGACCCCCTGACACTGTCCACGCACCCCCAAATTATTTTGTAGTTGCCACAGATCTCCTCAGCGGTCACAAGAACCCCTGGGAGTCCACAGGAACCACTTTGGAAAACACTGATTTAAACGTTGATATATTTCTTTCTTATTTTAGTGTAGGGTTTTTTTTAATTAGTGCATACATTAAATATATTTAAATTCCTTCAAAGCTGTCGACCTACTTATTGCCCGGTCAATGGTTTGAATCTCCAAAACGACAAATTTATAAATTGATTTTTTAATCAATGTTTTCATTCCTTCCCACTAGGGATTCCAACTATTCGAATATCGAATAGTAAAACTGAAAGTATTCGAATATTTGATTAGTTTTTTGAAGTATGAAAATATTATTAAAATTCGATTCGAATAGTTAGAAATATAACATTATATAAATAAACATTCCTACACCGTTCCATTGAATAACAATATTTAAAATTTGCAACTGCGTCAGCTACCACGGTATTTTTTTAATTACTGAAATTACGGCATGTTTAAAGGGTTGTTTAGCTCCGAGTCATTCATCAAACTCAAGTATTATGATAATATATTGAAAGCGCCTGAGTTGGGTGAAGGCAAAAATACCATTAGCTGGGGTATTCATTATTTTTATTGAAATCTGGAGAAATTGTGATGTGATCTTTCGTTGATTTTGTAAAATATTTCATTAAAAATACTATTCGACTATTGGATAGTTAAAAAAAAGCCAAATATATTCGAATATTCGAGTTGTAATTCCTAACTAATACGAAAATGCACATATTAAATAAAACGAAATTATATTATTATCTTCTCTGAAAAAAAGGCTATTTAGGCGACTGACTAGCAACATGTTGTTATAAACACCTTCTGTTGAAATTGGATTTAATGCAAGAGCTCATGCGATTGAAGATTGGCCCGGAAATGGTTAAAAAATAGTTAAAATAAAACTTACTTTTATTTATGAGAAAGTAAAAACATTGCTTGGTGAATCTTTGGGGTTTTAAACTAATCTGAATTAAACGAAAAGCCTTTCTTGTATGCCTACGACTCATTACCATAACTTGTAACTTCTCAGCAAAGAGCTTACTATCGACGAATGATATTTTATTATGGATAATTTTTTAAGTAATTATGATTTATACCGTGAATATATTAAATGTTTTTGTTGTATTGAAAATGTGAATTATGAATTACTCTTGAATATAACAGTACCAATATTATCGTATGTATCTCGCTTACCTCCAATGAGCATGGTGCAAATGCTGAAAACCTTTTCACTGGACGTGTTCGCTGACACGTTTCCAAATCCCACACTGGTGAGACTCGAACAAGTAAAGTAGAGTGCCGTGATATAACTTTCACTATGTGACACGTTGTAGACAGACACTTTTAGCCTCTCAGCAAGATTGTGCAACCAACCTGAAAGACAAAAAAAGTGTGAGCATACCTTTAAGTTTTTTCGTCGCCATATCTATCTTTAAATGTCACTGGGCACAGAAAGCCGATAATATATAATATATTTACCGAAAAACTACTTAAAGATATATTTGTTTTTTTGTTGTGCATAAATAAAAACATTTTTTTTCTGGCGATACTTAAGAAGACATCATGTCCTAATTAAACTATGAATATTGTTATTATTTTCATTAGTAAGACAAAAACATTTAAACTAAGTACATTTTAGAGTTTATGAAAGTTGTATCAATGAATAAATAATTACAAAAAATACAGAGTTTGATATGCGAGTAATATGGAAGGAATATACACTCATTGTAAAAATGGTTTCGATAAATATTAAATTAACGAAATGAAATCTCAACCGTAATTATGAACCCTTCCAAGATGGTAACATAATATTGAGGAAAAAACAAAAAGCATATCATGAAATCAATGATTAGAAATGATTCAGCCAAAAAAGTAACGTCCAGCTATGTCGAAGGGCGTAGAATTCACAGGAGTTGACGATGACTGTTGTCAGTACTAAGCTCAGAGCGCCAAACTGAAAAAAAATAGGATGGGTGGTGGGAGATGTCTCTTGAAGCCATGATCCCATTCATCTTATTGTTCACATGATTATGATAATGAAGGAATATAAACAATGCTTTAAAAGGAATAATTGTATTTTTTACTACTGCAATAAAACAGTTTTCCCGTGAAACTTCTGCTTGATCGCTTGTGGATATCTTACAATTTAATCACTTAAATAAAAATAATCATATATAAATTTCAGAGTTAGTGAGTGGTTAAAGAGCTGTTAAGATTTAGCCATCGTTATAGCCTAGTTTTATGGATAATACTTTATTTATGGTAAGGAAAGAATCATGAATATACTTGCAACATTCTATCGGTGGGTGTAAAGGTACGTTATCAAACGTGAATAACTTCATAAAATGAAAGGGTGATAGTTTAGTTGCTATAGAATAAACACAAAAGTATAAACAAATAATCATTACAAAAAAATCGAACTTACAGAAATAATTTTTTTCAAAACCCACCTTCTTCATGTAACAGTACAAATCAAAGTTGGCCGAATCCATTGCAACCAATCAGAGAGCACACGCAGCGTGAAAATGATAATAGTTTCGTTTAAAACCGACATCGTTTCATGAAAATGCCCACAACCGTATAACTGCTATTTCTTATTCGCGATTAGCCCGTGTTGGCATTCTGTGTAGATATGCACGTTTGGATTGCACCGAAAAGTAAAGAACAATACTTTATCGCACACAATTATTTTGTACTGTTATATAAATGATACTGATCGTCAGGTGTTACGTCATACATCCGTTTATTCTATTATTTTCATCACTCAAAGTTATTTGTCATTTAAATGCGTTAACTATTAATTTTTGTTGTGAAGATATTATATTTGAAGGTATAAACCCAATTTATGTTATTTATAAAACATTTTTTCAAGCAATGTGAGTGTTTTCACCCAATCAAAACTTCAATTGAAAATACTCCTCGATCAGCGAAACGCGAAGTAGTGATTATAGTATAATATTGTGTTTTATTTTTTATAAAAGCGATAGATAGAGTTTTAAGTTTTATTCAAATTGGATAAATGGGATTCTACTAAATACATTGCCAATGAGATTCTTACTGATAACCCAAGGTAACATGTCGGTCTTAAAGCCAAGTTTTTATTGTCAATTGTTCAACTGTCTGTTTATTTATAACGGTATTGTAACTTTGTATTATAATGAACCTTTTTTGCTAGTTATATTTTTTATTGAGCCAAAATAAAAGATTTCAATTAGTACAGAGATTTACATGTAGAAAAAGGGACACACTTTTTTATCAGATAGAAATTAATGCGACAATTCTATCGGACACCCAGATCTAGTTTTGTCTGCGAAACAATTGCAACCTCTTTTGAAGAAAACGTTAACCTTTTCTACCACTGCCCATTCAACCCGTTTTTTTTGCGTATTTAGACTAACCGTAACTTATTGATAACGTTATTACTGTGCCAAATGTTCTTAATTGTTACTGTTGTAATAATATAAACGTTATCTACGTTAAGATAGTCAAAAAAATAATTTTTTCAAAGTAGTGTATGAAAAAAAGTTTGAGAGCATTTATTATGTATACATATATCTCAGTTGGTGATGAATGACTTTTATTCGAGGTTTTTTTTATTTCAATGTATACACACTTCTTTGTTTGATATTGTGTGCTCTTTATTATAATAATAATGAACCGAAAAAACCACAAGGTTCAAAATTTCACTGGGAAACGAATAACAAATACTTTGCCTCTGTTAATCTCCTACCCGCTTTATCTTTTGTTCACCCCCTGTGCGCTGTAAAAACATTTTCAGGCTAAGCTGTAGACACAAAAAGATTTTCAGGTGCTACGATAAACACTTTGCGGTCGTATTAGGGATTGCTCTACCGGTTAAATAAGGCGTCACCGATATTTTGGTATTAATTATTTAATACCAATTGCAAATATGTATAACAAAAAAGATACAAATGAGAAAAATGCGGCAAGAGATCGCAATGATTGCGAATTCGATAATATGTGATACTTTTGCAAGCAACAGCGCCTGACTGAACGCAATGCATAAAAAACAATGCACCTGTATAATAAATGGTATGTGGATCAACACACTTCAAGAAAAATATCGACCCCTTATGTCAATGACGTTTAGTACAAGAAGTGGCCAAAAAACTGTTCCGAATAAAATTTTATGGTTAATCAAAAATCAATTATATTTCCATTTCGATAAAATTTTAAATTCCAAAATACAGTAGACCCTCCCGATGACACAACTGCGGAAAACTCGTTTTACATTCAAATTTGCAACTGCTTTTTGATTACAGGTTAAAATACCCCCATGAGTGTGCTCTGATTTTGTATGAATATGGTAGCCCCAATAGCCCGCTATGAGATAGTTCACACCCTATCTACCGTGTTATCGGGGAGTCTACAAGCCAGTATTTTACATTTTCAAAACAATTTTGAAAAAAACAGCCGATACACCGAGATTTCGGTTTCGGTAATACCGGTATTGGAGTCCCTAGGCCGTATTAAAAAAATGGCGGACGGCAAAAAGACATTCTTCTCTTCGGAAGTGTGATTATAAGCACGAAAAAATATTAGCGATAGGTTTGATTCTTATAATAAAAACATCTTTTAAAAGAATTATCACTCACTCGTAATAAAACAAAGAAACTAAACGAAGAACTCTGAGACGTATAAATACACGGAACATAGTATAGAAGATGTCATTAGTAGATTTTTTGAATTCGAGTATTATTCTTTCTTTGAATAATATTTACCAGACGTTAGACTCTACGTCTGCCATAGTATTTCTCTCAAGTTGGTTGAGAAAATTTCCTTCATCAAATAATTTGGAAAACTAATGGTATCTCACTAGGTCGGTGAAAAAAGAAAATTAGGACAAGCTTCCGTATGTGAACTGACCATTTTAAAATACAAGTTGTTTTCTGGAGAACCTACTGTAATTCAGTTTTTTAGTCACTCTCTTCTGAGGGGGTACTGATATAAGGGTGTGCTATGAAAGGAAAATATGTCAGATACTCGGTTTTTTATGCTCCGTTTTAAGAATTAAATAAAATGGATTATGTGTTTAAAAATAAAAACATTGAAAGGTTGTTTGAAATATTAATGTACGAATGTATCGACTCGGGGATTTAAACCTATGCCCCTGTAACCGATTGAGACAGTAGTTACCACTCAGCTAGTAATGATAACGGCAATACCAGATACTATTCGTGCATGCTGTGATACTCAACCACGGAATAGAATGGTATTTAGTATTTCATAATCTGTATTAAACTTTAAAACCATATATAGCTATTTCAATTATTTATTTATACCGAAATGAAATAATTACTTTATATAAATTTAAAAAAAAAAACATTTAACTTGTTATTGTGCACAGCCAGTCAAAGGTGTTTGAATTTTTTGAAAGTTTCTATTGCTTCGTATGCGATCATAATTTTAAATACATTCGAAAAACAAAAGAAAGGCTGAATTTAAAAGTTGGAAAAAACAGTTGGGTGTTATCATTTAGAATTTTTCCTTTCTTCAATTCATGATTTATTAAAATATTTGAGTGAAGCTTTTCTTCATTCTATTTTGTTGCCTTATATCGAATTAGCGATACTGCAGCAGTCGGTATACTTATCTCTCACTCGTTTTTTAATGGTATTTATATGACATCAGTTTTTTTTAATTTCACATAAAAATTATGTCTAAATTGTTACTTTCAATGATAGTATAGAATGCGTAATATTTTCATTTGTGAATTGTAGCATTTAACTAATAAATTTACAAAATTATAATTACTAAATTTGATGCTAAATGAAGCAGTTATAATGCAATCTGGGGAATTTATAGCGAAAGGTTATTAGAATAATGATAGTTTAATAACAATATGGTTGCCACTAGTCTTTAGGTTGGTAAAAGATAATTATTGTCTACAAACAATGGCTTGAAAACAGTCGACAGAGACGCGCACCCTTGCGTCTCCAACATCGTGGAGGATTAACATTTAATCGCTTCGATACTATAAACTAGATTATGAGAGGCTAGACTGGTGATATTGCCTGAGGTAGCGTACAGTAAGACTTTCGTGTCATCAGGTTTGCCATTATATAAACGTACGGTAAGAGATTTTATAGAATGAAATTTCAATTATAAATCAATTATAAATATGTGGAAGTAGTACAAATGAATTATGTTTAAAAAAAAAAAAAAAATGAAATTTCAAATGTTTGCTTTCATATTATGCAAAACGTAGCAAGAAATTTATGTAAAGATAATTAATTTAAAAAAAAATGTAACATATAATACATTTACAATTTTAAAGAACAGAGAATATGAAAATATTGCTTTTTTTATCTATAAACATAAATTAAAATATAGCACACTCGCGTAAGTTTTATGTTAGAGCAATATGTGTTTTGAGGAACAACATTGCTTTATCAGGTGTCTGAAACTTAAATGTAGATCCAACTATTAAGATATATTAAAAGATCAACTATATATGTGTCACTTAGAATAGTAATGGTGTAACTCCAAAATTACGAAAAATAAGTTTATACCTCAAACACGTTCAAAAGATGTTATTTTATTAGTTTTATAATGGTTCACTTCCATATATACTCCTAATTTCTTTAAAAAACTGTTTTTTGTGTTTATATTACCATATTTAACTATATTTTTGAGAATAATAGTGAAGTACCTGCAATATCAGAATAAGAGGGAAGTGTCCGGACAGACTTCATTACTATACTAACGTTTAAGTTCTTTAGTTGATTGACAAACAGTTATTCATGGTTGTTATTTGATCCTAAGAACATTTTACAAAACCTTGATTTTATCAAAACTTCAAAACTGGAGTTACACCACATATATAAAAAGATTTGTTTGTTTGTTGGTTTGTTTGTCTTCTATGTTTTCCTTTATCATTCATCCGATTTCAATGAAACTTTGATGATTTGTTGTGCGCACACCCGTTACGGTTTCTGAATAAAAAAATTTAAAATCTGAAATCTAAAAAAAAGAAAAAAATACGTACAAACAACGAAATCTCGAAAAACCCTTGTGATTTATTCGTGTACGCACAAAACAGGAAATATTGTGTATACAAAAGCACTTCAATAAACAGAATTAAAACACAAACTCTTTCTTTCTTTGAGTGGCATTGCAACGCATGCCGGGTACTCACTAGTAAGATATATAAATTAAATTTTTGTTAACGCCAATACAACGTGGAATGAGTAGTTGTATAAAAAAAAATATTGATTTTTTGTGCGAGAAGAACATTGAAATATTAAGAATAAATTTGATGATTATTGTAATTATAGCTGTCATCTATAAAAAAATGCCTAACAAACAAAAGGCGGGACATGTAATTTAAGACAACGAATAAAAAATTCCATTTTAGTTATCGTTCTTTTGAGCTTGTAAATATATCGCAAAACTACACAACCTTCATTTGTTGATATAAAAAGATGTGGCAGCCATAGCAATACAACAAAGTTACCCTGACGTTGGAAATACAATTGCTTTTAGAAAAATAATCCCCAAAAGGAAACAAAACCCTTACATCGTTGTTCGTTGTAAACATTCCAATGAATAGTATGTCTTTGTATAACAAAGAAAAATATATATTCGATGGATAAAATGATCATGTTCTTTACTATGGATCATAAATATTGCACTGAGAAGAAGAATATTTTTATATTATACCCCACATACTATTGACATAGTTATATATATTATATATAATATTGTATTTTTCTACGCTATTTAATGTTTAAATTAAACGAATATTTTCATATCGTAAATAATAAATATTGAATATAAGTTTGAACTATAATACTGCTCGTCTTAAGTGAAATGACAAACTGTGTTATGATAGCCACCTGAAAGATAATCTTGTGAGCTAGCTATCAAATCTCCAAAAAGCAGTTTAATTACAAAATATCATCTAAAATTATTAATGTAAAGGCAGTGAATGTTATATTCTTTAATGTGTATTTTAAACTATTTTTTTAATATTACGTCTAAGCTACAAAAAATAGATAACATAGAATTTGAAAAAAACATATATTTACATTTTTTCCGAAACTATGCCACCACTTACTAGTTACTGCTTTCTTTCTAAGACAGGCAGAAGAGTAGTATAATTTTTAGAAAACTATCTTATTTTTTGCGTGCTGATTTTTTGAAAACAGCAATTGAAATTGCAGCGTTGATCTTAAAATTAGATATCGTTCCTGGAACAAAATAAAGCTTGGCATGTGTTTATACCTAAATCCCAATCTTTGTCGTTTCTCATCCTCTCTTTCTCAGCGATGACGAACCAGATGCAGGCGAGCCAGTGAGCAACCAAGGTAAAGGACAGCATCAGGAGTGTAAGTATCATGGCGCTGTACTGTGAATAGCGATCCATTTTTTGAAGAAGTCTTGCTAGTCGAAGAAGTCTCGTGAGCTTCACCAGATGAATGTGGCCGTGACCTGATTCCTGATCAAATAATAATTATCATTAATTCGAATGAAATACAGAATGTTCATGATTATTAGTTTTCAAAATATAGTAAAACAAAAAGTATTAAAAACTTTACTATGTTGTATTATACATTGAAGAAGAATCTTCAGAAAAATAATTACCGTAACAATTATATATATATAACTAGTATTTATTAGGCAGATTTACTCGGGATAGAAGGCGCTGACATTTAGACGTAGTCGTCATTATGGTGTATTTTTGATGCGAGCTAATGTTGAATATTTATAATATTAAAATTTGAAAGCTGAAAATATCACAGTTGATCTATAAAAGGCAGCCAAAAGGACATGTGCAAATTTCATGTCGCTACTGTTCACCGTGTGGGAGGAATTCGTGAGACAGAAAGACAAACATATTTATAAATGTAAGGTTGAAATCAGCAATTTTTTATTTCTCAGAATATGTCGATTGCTGTTATTTTACTTTTAATGGTGGCATATGTTAAACTAGGTGATTACCTGTGTTAATAAATGTGACACGTTTTTTTAATAAACATCTTCAGACTGGTGTTAATATGATAATTTTATTTAGAGTTTTTGTACTTCGCTGGCGTCTTAAAAACTTGTCCAAAAATGTACTCGCAATAACTACCGTAATAGGTAACAACTGAAATATTCTGAGCAAAGAAATATGTATTGCGATGTCAACATTATTTAAAACAAAATCATTACTTTTTTAACTAACGATAATGGTAAATAATCTTTATTCCAATGCCATAGTGTCAAGATAAGTATTGAAAGATCGGCTTAAATCCATACTGTAGGATAATATATAGTTTATAAATACAAATTTTATTTTAAGAAGGTAAGAATGTAGTAAAAACCAAAAACCTTTCTGCAGGTGATTTGCTGCTTACTTTAAGAAAAAGGAGAATGTTAAAAACGAATCTGCTGTGTTTATTTAAAACGTCAACCGTACAAAAATAATATGAACTGCTTTTTTCTAAGACTTTTAACAGTATTCCATTTTATTTAATTTCTCAGTTCCAAAAATTAGTTTAGCGGTAAAGTATCTCAAAATAGATATTATTTTACTTAAATAACTTAATTTAATGATATAACTTTTGCATAGTAATATTTAGTAGGAGGATGTTTTTAGTAACTGAAATTATCCAAACCGTTTTTTTATGCATAGTGGTTCCTGAAAAGTATCCTTCAACCATAAAGAGAATAGAATTTATATATACATATATATTGTCTTCAAAAATGAAAGATTTTTGCAAGAAAAAGAATAAAATATTAAACCATTATTAATTTTGAGAAAATTAAATAAAACCTGTTGACGTGTAGCGTGAAGGGTTTTAAGAAATTTTAACAGTTAGATAACAATATATATTTATATATATAGTGATCAGAAGCATGATGATTATTATTAAGGGTAAATCAAAACTAATTAATAATTTGAATGGACGTGTTATTAAGGTAACCAATATGTGAGAGTTGTTTGTAAAATGCGCACTAGTCACTTTGTATGTAATGTGGCAAATGCTATATCAATATGAGAATATTAATTTGATTAAATTAACTCACCTCTCCGCTGTAAAGATCGGAAGCATACAGATGGTCGAAGGGTAGTGCAGCCAATAGGTCCACCACAAACCAGCTCT
Organism: Himalopsyche phryganea; assembly: GCA_022494535.1. NCBI lineage: Eukaryota > Metazoa > Arthropoda > Insecta > Trichoptera > Rhyacophilidae > Himalopsyche > Himalopsyche phryganea. The sequence goes on along the minus strand of JAGVSL010000001.1, from coordinate 8,834,662 downwards.
TCAAGTAATTAAGAGCAATGGACTTAGAGTTTGAGACAACTTCACCTTTTCTACTCACGTACGTTGTGCGAAAGTTCAATATTATATCTGAAAGCAGGATTATTATACGAAAGCAATGTAGAATATTATGTATTTTCGATGAATTCTACGGTGCATTTGCTTGAATGCTGAATTAAAACTGATATAATTGTTATTCCATTGGGCGTGTAACTAATAATCGATATAATGCTTCTTTTAAAAACAGGTAAGCTCGCAAACTCATTCAGAATACAAAATGACAAATGAAGACAGTCATGTTTTGACTTCTCACTTTTGAACTAGCCAATACAAAACTGAACACTTCACTGCCAAGCTCTTCCAGCTTGGCCTGTTAGTAGATTTTTCATAAGGTAGACAATATGATTCAGGATTCTGATCACATTCTTTGGGAATATCCAGATGTGAACAATGAAAGGGGAAAATACTCAAGATTATATATGCCAAATTAATTGCATCTAGGTATAATTACAACATATTCATAAAGTGCAAGGAATCCTGTAGGAATGGAAAGCGAGTAGACATTAATTTATAAAAAAAATCTTTCAGTATCCAAATCATATTTTACTATTTTTAAGTATTAAAGAATTTTCTTCGGACATTCCTGGCAAACAAATAAATTGTAACGTTTCGGAATACACAATATAAGGTGTGGAGAAAATTTGGAATAACGTATATTAATTTCATAAAAGTATATGTTGTTACAAACGCAACAATGTGAAATGAAACGTATTACAAAAATATATACAGTTATTAATCTTTGGAACGTAAATCTTCTTAATTTCGTATGTCTAAGTAATAAGTCTTCACATAGAATTAAGATGACGCAAATACGTGGTATTTCTTTGTTATTAAACATTCATTTCCAGACACCCAGATGTTTATTTTTGACAGCGTACCATTTGTAACGTCGAGCCTGTCTGGTAGATTAACGCGATCTGAAACGGGGAGTGATAAGAAAAGAATGATTGATATCTTACCTACTATAAAAAGAGCCTCGACAACAACGTCGCTGATCATCGAAGGCCTGTCTACGTTGACAAAGCTGGCATTGTAGGGGACCACGACCGCCACATAGAACGTAGCAGTGAGGATGAGCCAATCCCAGAATGTCTTGAAAACCCCGTAATGAGATATTATGAAGCGGGATTTTTTTATAGCGGACGTCTTGTATTCTGGTAATGGCGGGTCCGTGGAATGCAGGAGGTTCTGAATATGACATAAATCAAATCCATTATTTCGTATTTGCACATTATTAATACAATATGCACTCATATTATCTCTTTACATCCGAATATGGTTTTCACTAGTCACAAGCTAATCAAAATATATATATATATATTGTAAATACAATACATATAAACTTCTACCTCTAAGCGTAATGTCGTTCACGATAACCCAGTAGTAAAGCTTCTGACTTCCGTCACGCAATCAATCAATCAAATTGTATGTATTATGTACATTAATTGTTTATCATATTTTTGATTTTTTCTCAACGCGCATGCATTAATGTCTGTAATATTTAACCTCCCATTCACTCTATTCAATCCTTAAAGCTGTATTGTGATAGACTGAGCGAACGGCTAATTTCTAACTATTCTCTCTCTTAAAGACATCTTTTATTTGAATGAATTTCGATCTGTTCTTGTGTATTAACCATCTTGAAAATTATCGACGATTACGATTCTATTTATTTCAAATTGAAAATAAAAATACATCTATAGATGTACCAATTTAACTTGGCCGCTAGCGATGGCGCCACCGTTGCGTTAGGAATGTTGCCATACTCAACCAGAAAGAAAATTTCAATAAGTTCCAAAACTGATATTTTAACGACGGTTATTAAAAGTAGACATGGATTTTCGAAAGACAGTTAATGGCCACTTGGGAAATTTATTCGAGACTGATAATAATTCTATTTCCAAATTCGGCAGCGGCCAAGTAACGTTGGTAATACTATAGTGATGATATTTCTTTATTTAATATTCGTAGAAAACGTAGTCCGTGTATTTATTTATATGATATTTTTAAACTTCTATTTTGCTATCCCATATTTGATATGTAAAATAACAATATATCTGTTAAAATATGCAATATGTAACCAAAATACACATGCAAGAAAAATACGAAAGAGGACAGTATAAACCGTGGCTTTAATGTATTTGAAAAGTATGCGGAAACACGTTTTTAAAGTTGGTAATGATATATCGAATATTCATCATATTTCAGACTCAACCCTGTGAATGTTACGAGAACCACGATTGTATTTTTTATTGAAAAGAAAAAATAAACTTTCCATATAATTCGTCGGCGTAGTGGCAGAAGCCAATAAGTCGAAAATCGGGTGATTTGAGATTTGAATGCAGAACGATAGATTTTAGGACGGTATATTGTCTGACAAAACAAGCTTCCGTGTCTTATTCTATGTATATTTTACGTAATTTGAAGAAATCAATATGAATTAAGCCATTTTTGTTCACATTCATTAGTGGAAAAATACTATAATTCATATTACTTAAGAAAAAAATTACCAATAAATAGATCGAATTTGTAAATGATTAACGAATCTCATAAAGTGGTTAGTTTAATAAATAATGGCTTTAGTATGTAAATAGAAATACGTAAATTTCACGATTTTCTTGAGTTTTGGGCCGTATTCTGTTAAAGTTTGCAGACTAAATAGTTGCAGGCTTTACAATCATAGGTCATGTAAGACGGATTGTGCATATCCAAAAGAATTTATTTCTACCTACGTCTATATTACCCCCTGTTTTTGAGTTTCGGTAATTTTTATTTCTCATTGTAGATAGTATGACCAAATAACGCAGCTTTTCTAAATTTCATGTCGCTTTAAGACCTTTTAGTTAATTGGTTAGCCGACACAAGGGCATTTCCAAAGTTTTCCATAATCAAGTAAGGTCTCTTTCGTTAGGTCTGTAAGGCTGAAGTCCCTCTAGTATCAAAAATGATTGTTCCTGTTTTATTATCGATTGATTCTTATTTCATATTAAAAAAAAGTGAAGTAAACTTTCATTGTTGTGTTGATTATTGCATTTTTTCAATAATTCTGATTACCTTTCGTCATAATTTTTACGATAGTTTTAGGTACATTTTATATTCAGCGAAACCAATATTCACTTAAGAATTTATTTTTAAAATATAGAAACATATCTTGACATTTACGAAGAAATGAACTGAAGTAATGACATATAAAAGATTTTGAAGATTGATTGAGAAGAAATAATCGTAAAAGTTTGATAGCTGCAAACAGACGGAGGGTGATATCATCTTGACCTCAATCGGCCTTTCTCAATCATTTTTCCGTCGAAATATCACAGTTGAAGTATGAAAACCACTTGAGATATACGAAACTTGAAAAAATAGAAATTTGGTTTATGTAATCTTTACATTGAAAAAAATCACGTTGTTTTGACTGTTGAGTCCAAAAATGACGACTAAATTTAGTATTATGCTTGTTTATCAGTGGTAATAGTTATAATTATCAGTGATAAAACAAAGATATACATAATTGAAATGTGGAGATGACCAGTCAATAAAGTGACCATCTACGATATAAAGAGCGAAGATCGAATAAAATACAACATTCAAATCCAAACCAAATGTATTTATTACAACAGAATACATAATTATACTGTCATGTTTAGCACAAAAACAGCTTCTAATTATAAATGAAGTGATGAAAAGATAAAGAAATTTTATTTATTGGATAAAAAAAATTCCAAAAATTGTCATTTTTAATACTATAACCGTGCTTGACAGGGTAGTAAAGGTAAAGGTAGTATTTGTCGTTATTTATTCTTATAACCTTGACGCAAGAGTAAGTTGGGGTTAAAACTTAAAGTTAGACCTAACTTGTGTTTTGTGATCGAAAGGAAAAATAGACTTGTAAAAAACTTTTACAAGCTACGGATATTTTCAAAAAAAAAATTTAAACGAAAACCCTTGACTACAGATTAAAACGTCTATCTGCCGAAAATAGTGAAGTTAAAAAGTAATATACGTAGCAAGAGGAAGGTGTTTAGATATAATTCGTTTCGGAATAAATATATCACTCTCCATCTGGCAAAGAAACGTTAAGTTGAAAAAGTCATATTTTGAGTTATTTATTCCAAAATATTCAAAACAAGCTATATCGGTCCACCAATACACAAATTAACTGTAATTAAAATATTTTTTTCTTAATCTATACGTATAAAAATGAATGTTTGTTTGTTTTTTTGTCCTCTATGCATTCTTTTATCATTCATCCGATTTCAATGAAACTTTGGTGAGTTATTGTGGACACACCCGTGAAGGTTTCTGGATAAAAAAATAAAATCTAAAATCTAAAAACAAGAATCTTATACGTACAGACAGCGACATCTCGGAAAAATCTTCTGATTTATACGTGTAACAATAACATTTAGGGTGGAGAAAAATAAATCTAAGCCTCGGTCGGGTTCGAGTATCAAGTGTGATATTGAGACTCGGGCTTGGGCCAGACCGGGCCTGAAGATGACGGGTTCGGACGGGGGATTTTATGAAATTTCTGCCCGTGCAGACCTCTAAGATCCAAAAGCACTTCAATAAATAGAATTAAAACACAAACCCTTTCTTTCTTCGAGAGGCATTGCAACGCATACCGGGTACTCACTAGTAATTATATAAATGTAAATGCAGAGATGAAAAACGTTGTTCATTTCGAATCTGATGATTATATTAACGGATTATATCGTACAAATAACTATTTGTACAATATTTGATTTTTTTTTTAATTTAAGGTATCGACTGAAGGTGGTTGATGAAATTTCAATATCAAATTAAAATCATACAAATCGTTTGAACTGGCACTTAGAGTACATCCGTGTACCGGCGAAACCCAATAGATGAAACAAAACGTATGCAAATGTACAAAATTTGAAAAACGTATAGTTTAATTGTATATATTGTCTATAGGCTTGCAAATATTCACAATCAAAATCCAAAACAAATATGTCCGGCTACCATACCGACAGTAAATGTTTTAACAGTTTCTTTTGAATTCCTGAGTTTTAATTCAGATAGGTGCAGTTAAGGTGATTGTTTATTGACTAATCATTTTATGTATGAAAAGTGCAGAAAGAATTGAAGGTTTTTTGTTTATCGTGATTAATTAATTGAAAATAAATACATACGAAGATTAATTGCTTGTCACTCGAATCCCGGAAACCTTTGTAATCAAATCATTGAAAATGTTAATCGGATAATAACTTTAATATGTGTAAAAGATGTCTGTATAAATAAAGAAAGATTGTAAAAGAGCTCTCAAATCAAATATTAGGTAAATTAGAAAAAAATGTATTGATATTTGACGTCAGCACAAATTAAACCTGCATCCTAAGTGCAGCCCGGATTCAATAAAAAGATTTAAAAAATGTATACGTTGTGATAATGGCGTAGCGCGTATAGTCAGTTACTCTACGTACATTCTACGCCATACGCTTGGTTTAGTTATACTACGTTAGCATAAGTTATTTAAAGTAAAAACAGTAATTATTCGCAAATTATTTTTTGGAAGCCTATTTTGTCACCGTACCTAAGTTAAAAGGATCGTTTACAATTTGCGTGATTTAGGTTTATCTTACATCTTTTGTAAAACTTTCTCTTAGATTTAACCTCGACAAAGAAAAGTTTTCGACTGTTTTTGAGCAGTATGAATTGTTTTCTAGTTATGGTGTACACAGAGAACAAAGAATGAGACTTCTCTATATAGGTATCAACTTAAATTATCTACAGTTGATGTTGTAACTTTATAACAAATCTTCTTGGAGATTACTTACTTTAAACTATTCTTTTTTCTTTTATCGTATAATTGGTTATTTTAAATGAAAGATAACAGTTATGAAGCTGATAGCAGTTACGAAGTGATAACTTTTTGTCCAAAGGCTACAACAAGCATAGAATATACTGCTGAACATTTAAATTAGAAATGATTTTGCACGTAAGAAAATGATTCTCTGTTATTTTCGCAATCACCCAAACAAACTCTAAAGTCTAAAACACAGCCTTAAATACAGATCAGTTAAAATGGCGAAAAATGGGATCTGTTAAATATACTATGGTTGAGATAAATATAAATTTAGGAATTTAAAATCAATGAAAAAATAATTGCCTCTGTAGTACCCACTAGGGCTTCCAAATCCAGGATTTCAAGATTCACTGTAAATAATAAAAAATAATTCATAGTTCAAATTAAAACTTCCAAATTAAGTGTATCTTGGTTTTCTCATTGTACTATTTTTTATAATACTTTAGTTAAATAATTAATATAAATGTATTGTCCCCGTTGTCGTATTTCGTAACAGCCGTTATTAACCAATTTAAAATGGAGGACAAATTAGGACTGCTTCTTAAATGAATAAAGGAGAATATTTTAAAGTCGAATTGAAGGACATATCCTGTTTTTGGATACCATCTGGTAAAACCTTCCATAATAATGCTATACGTAAAATGAAACATAGATTTATCTTTTTGTATGATTTTAAATATAAAAAAACATTCCAATGCCATTCCAAAATATTTATTCATATGTACATTCCATTTGAAACAGTAATGGACAGAAATTAAATTTTAAGTGTACAATTTAACACACGAAATTACACATATGACCAACCCCGGGATTACGAATCACGAAATCCTCCGATCATATTAAGGTCCGGGATTCGATGTCCTAGTTAGAAGTCATCTTTTTGATATGGATTTATGTATATAATATATCATTGAAGATATTGTCTGATTTTATTGTATTTTAAAAATATGTGAATGTTAAGAACGTTTGCCACTAATTTCTTGAAATAAAAAGTCATCCGCAACAGCTTACGAGTTGGCCAGCCTCCGTTTAAATTGATTGGTTGACTAGTCTTAACGATCGCTTTCAATTTTGCTTACCCTCAATAAAACGTAGGCTTAGTTAGCTATTACAATACAACCCTTCGCTATTTATCTGTCATTGAAGTATTTCATTATTATCCATACGCTTCAACATTGGGAACGGCCACAAAGAGTAAAAGGTGATTAAATAAAAGTGTTTTTAACAGTTTTTTAATAAGAAAATTATGAAAACTGAATGAAAATGCATAAATCGTACCTTTTGAACTTAGCTAATCAATACAATGTGGAATATAAAATATTGTGTGTGTTTTCAGTGAAAAAAATATAAAACTAACTTATATATATAGTTGAAGAGTAAATTACTCGGAAATATTATTATGGTTTGATATTGGCGTAAAATATTTGACTAAAAATCTTTCGACAAAACTTTATCTCATATAATTATTCTTAAATATATAGTATTTTTTGAAGATTATAGATTAAAATAAATTGAAAGAAACGATATACTTAAACATTTTCTTCAAAGTTACTTCTTTGTGCGGGTACGACTGCACGTATTTTTACAAAAAAGTGCTCAATAATCGCAATCCTTAACTTACTTAACCCGATGAACGCGATAGATATGTTGATATGTTCAAGAATTTACTTCGTATTTCCGGCCAAATTAGAAAGAAATACTTGTGGATGTACTTTAAAAAATAATTCAAACCTTTAGGTAGAGAAATTAGGCAACAGATCATGAAAATGTCAAGTAGAACAGAACACGAGGAAATATATTTTTGAAAAGAGCTCTCGATATTCAGTCTTTCGAATTTCAGCTTTGAACTGCCTATATGCAGCGTTAATCGTCAGCAGTATGAAGACTGGCCGCAGCCATTTTGCTTAAATATTTTTCTGCTTCTTCATTTCATTCGATTTACTTTAGCGAGAATGCGACGATTTTAGTTTACCTCTTGGTATATTTGGGATAACTAATATATATTTCACATAATTCTCCATTTTTTAATGTTGAAATTGATCTATTTTTAGCCATAGTGAGGGTTTTAGTAGATCAATTGACTGAAAATAAATACGTGCGAAAACGGTTCGCGCTGTGAGGGTTAATTTGTATAGGTAGCGATGTATTTGTTTCAGAATAGAATTTAAAGTATTTTTTTGCTACATTGTAATTTATTCTGGTTTATACAAATTTGTAAATAACTTAAAATGAAAATACACTTATATAAAGAGGCGTAGATAGAGGTTCACTTAAAATTGTCAGTGTCATGTGCAGTGTGTGAAAATCTAAGGGTTTTTTTATATTAGGGTAGTGAATATTTTATTCCCTCTATTTTTGAAGCTATGTTTTCTAAAATATATTCACGCTATCAAAAATAAATAAATTCTTAGTTTTATTTGCTTTAGTATTTTTTTAATATACTAGTAAGGAAGAATTCTATGTATCTTGATCAGCGTAAGGAGGAAGATGAAGAGATAGTAGATGTAGAAGTATAAAACTGTCCTCTCAATGATGATGCCGGTTAGAAGACTTTTAATATTCTTCAACGATATTATTTAAGATTTAGACATATTTTCCTTGGACGTGAGTGAGTTTAGGCAAATATTGATCTGTGGGGGAAACGAATAAATACGATTGACAGCATCGACGAGCTACCAACACCGGAGAAAGGAGAGATAATAATAGAACGCGCCATACCATACACCGAGACGGGCGATAGACAGAACGCGATCGAACGTCATAGAAACCGGACTACCTCACACACCGATATAATTTCTCACTAGCTGTTGACCTCAAAGGTTGGCGGCAGATCTATTCCAAAATGTTAAAATATCTGTAATTAGACTAGATGAATAAAAGTTTCCAAAATATCTGTGGGAATTTTATAGTATTGTAGATGGTCATCCCAATCTTAATATAGATGTTTGACCCAAAAGACACAACCAAAAACTAACCAATTATTTAAAAATATAAAAAATAAAAACGATGAATATCTAAGAGAAAATAAGAAATAACATGCGTGACGTTACGCTTTCAATGCATATGATTAGTGTTATAAAACAGAAAAAACCATTAATCGAAGTATTAATACTATTTTGCTAATTGTGACCTGGTAATACTAGATAATTAGTTGTACATTTTTGAAATTACATGAAACACTACTTACATTATTGAGCTTTAGCTTAGTTTTCATTTTGTCTGGCTTGTAGTGGCCGGAGAGTTGGTATAGCACCGCCCTCGACCGTCGTCGGCCCATATTAGCTGGCGAGGGGGCCTCCGAGTCCAGGGATCCGTTGAGGTCTGGAAGGAGGCAACTAGAGTCAGCTCGAAAACGGGCGCCCAACAACGCCGCTGCGGGGACAAAGGGAGATAAAGCTAGAGTCACAACCCCCGCCGACGGTCTCGCGGCCTCTGTCAGAAACAAGGACAAACAAAGTGTGCCAGACGGATTTGACAAGTATGTGTACCGAAAAAGTGTATGGACGAAAAGACTCTGAAAAATAATTTAAATGTAGCTGTAACTAATGACGAAACGTAAAATGAGTGTATAAGTAACAGCATTTTCGGAAATAAATATTTTATTTAGCTTAACACGACACGAAACTACTACGAAACATGAAATACGAACATTGGTTTGGCAAAAATAAAAAATAAAATGCTTTTCAAAACAGTCTCATTTCAGGTCGAACGCCATCCACCTATTTTATGAAATGATAATTCCAAATACAAACGACATTTAAAGTCAGAGAAGTCTCTGATCAACTGATTTCATCTAAATAAAATTATTACTGACTATAAATATAACATTTACGGAGAATTAAAAACATAATCACCAAACTGTGATAAATATTTAATCAAGTACAAATCACAAGATAAAAATATGCGATCAAATTATAAAGAAATTTGCTATTCGCTGTATTAATCAAAGTCAAGATATGTTCGTGGATTAATTTTAGACATGCTTATATTCCGGTTTGAGACGATGGCTATTTATAAATATCACTAACCGTCAAACGGAACTATTTTCATACCTGACTATTGGAAATAAGTTGTAGTTGAGAGGTTTTGAGCTAGGGGTAGTAAAGATGTATCTAATAGGAACAATATTATGGTAAAGTCTATTATGATTTCTATTGTTTCTAATGGTAATTATGTCTGGCAACACTGGTTTGATGTATAGGGCCTTATGAGTCATTCATAATATATAATACCCCGTACCAAAGCATTTTCGGATACGGCGAAGGCACATCACAGGTGTTATGTAAATAGAACGACGTTGAATTTACACACAATATGCATAAGATGTTGGATTTTAATATTAAAAATGTACAGATAAACTATGATACCAATAATAAGGCAGAGAAAATAAACACATTAATGATGCTATTTACATATCATTTAATTAATATTTAAAGAAAACAAATAGTCGAAAATAACTAATTTATATTTTACAATATACACTGACAGTTTTGTGTGATTTTTTAATAAGGTAAAACATTAAAATCCAATATCTCATAATCATCAAATTTTTGGTTGACTTATTATCATGATTTTATAGTATATAAGACATAAAAGAGAATGTATAATAAATATGTATAATACACGGCGAGAGACCAAACATAAAGCGTGCGGGTACGGGTGACTCATGCTTTAACTTGCGATTTTGAAATTGGGGAAATTTTCAAAAATCATGGATAACTCCAACCTTGCAGATAGATGTACGTTTTCAAAATGGTAGGGTTGGGTGAAATTCGTCAAATGCAGATAACTTTCTTGGGAATAAAAACATGTTATATTATTAAAATTAACTACTTCAATTGCACAGATAAAATTTTGTTAGATTAATTAAAAAGATGAATAAGAAAAATAGTGTCAGATTTTTGTTTATAACGGAAGAGATGTAGTTGTTTAATATTTTATTTATTTTGAATGCAGAGTGTTTGAAATATCTTTACAAAATACTGAATCTAAAAGACGAATTAACTACATAAGTGATTTAAATAAAAACATATATCAATAGTGGCAAATAATGTGAATATGATTTTGTGATTGAAATGATAGTTGATAAATTAGTGAAAAACGGCTTACTTTAACATTTTACTAAATTGAATAATATGGAACAGGTATATGGAAATTTTTGAAGAAAAAACAATAATTTTAAGCAACATAATAAATAGCCTTTAAAGTATATTGTTGTGAAAACATTGAGGAGATTTTAAATGAATACAAGGATATATTTAATGAAATTGTATTGAAAAGAATGCTTGCAAAAATACTGCTATTTAAATCGAAACAAACACGTTGTCTGCTGACAGTCATAGTTCTAACTTTGTATTGTTTCCTTCGGAACACAGTGATTAAATAAAAATGTACGCGATAAAAGTAGAATGGCGAAAGAAATATAGAAAAGTGGTTGTTATTTATATCAAACGGGCCACAAATATTTCCATGAAAGCTACAGGGTATATTTGCAATTTTAGATAGAAAAATATAATTTCCGCAAATTTCCACGTGATGAGGCTTACTAATACGGCTGCTGAACACAGTTATTGCGTGAAATTAAATTTTATCCTTAAAAGAGAATAATTTTTATATTTCCACGATTTAAAAATTAATCTTGATCACAAGTGAAACTTAAAATACACTCTGTTAATGAATTTCAACAGATTAAAAAAAATGTTATCATTAAAATAATTAACTATGGTAATGTTTTAATATGACTGGTGAAGGTATATGATGGCTCAAAAATATGGCGCTATACAAAATAATGGAATAATAATATTGGCTATTCACAGTAATACATGTAATGTATTAACATGAAAACATTATAATGAAGCAAAAGCATTTTTCAAGCTTGAACTGAATGTGCTTAATGAAACCTCGATCAAATATTCGAATGATATAAATGTGGTATTGCTGAATATTTTAAATAATTGAAATACAATTTATCAATAAAATATTTATAAATCAAGGTTTTAGAGTAATGGTTGTGTTAATTTGTACAAAAAAATTCTATACGTAATCTTAATATACAAGCGATCAATAATATACAAAATTAATAATGGTCCAAAATTTTTATAAAAAAAAATTCTTATGTATAATGAAAGATAACATTATTTAGTAATTATAACATTCACTCACGTCCCGTGGAGGTAGGAAAATAAGGAACGCATGCGAGTCGAAAATTCTAAGGTTCGGCAAAAATATGGCAATATATGTATAGTGTATAAGTACTATAAGTTATTAAAAAATATGAATATTTAAAAATACAGTGAAAGTCAGATTTTACAATTGTATAAAGATGAAAAATAATTGCGAAATCTCGTATATTGGCTCAGTGCAGATTTTTGAATTGTTAATGTAAATCTCTTTCACACAATAAATTGATTTTTGTGCAATGGATTTCAAATTTTTGCAGAATTGCTGAAAAAACGAGGTACTTTGTACATTTTTAAGAATGGCAGATACAGTATTTTAAACCTTACCTAAGACTGCTAAGAGACTTAGACTAGGGACGCTTCTGGATATTTTATTTTCAATCAGATTATCATTTGACCTTATTATTGTTTGTGTACTGTTATTGATACTTGTAGGTTGGAAATTATGCAAATGACATGCATTTTATTTACATGCGACAATTTTGGCAACTGTAAGATTTTTCAATACTATTTTTTTAAGATCATTTGATAGGTTTGTGTTTTGTAGTGAAAATAATGATCAAAATATATCCTTTTATAAATGTAAATTTTAATGAGTATTTTTTGCTGTCGTGAATTGGCGATAGCTTCAAAGAAGACAGTATAACAGGCGTCAACTTGATTACTGTATCGTTAATACACAGTCACTTTTTTAATTTTATTATTTTTGGAATATACGAAATAACTCTAATTGAATGTGTGTATACACATTGTAATTATATAAAGTGTAATTGAAATATTACATCTTCGGAAATAGAGAAATATGAACTGCTTTTAAAATAAAGTGTTGTGTTAAGTAATAGTTCGTGATGATTTTTGTACAGACACTTTTGCAATTATTTATAAAAATAAATAAATTGTGATTTTAGATAATATTTGTATATTGATTTAATTATTCATTGAATTATGGTTATTATTTCAAAGTACTTTAAGTGTATCTTTATAAAATTTATATATATTTTGTTTTATAGGAAATAAAAAGCTAAAAATGAGTTGTTTATTTGAAGTCGGTTTATGAATTAAATTTGAAGAATATCCAATAAAATTCCTGCACTTAAGACTTGTTGACATTCAAAGCAAAACAAAACACTCACAGTGTAGTATTGAACAAACTTAAGGTTGTTTCCACAAGTAATCTCATACAGCGGATAAAAAAAAAACACTCAAAAATCACTCAAGCTCAGGCTCAATAAATACGAAAGCTTTGATGGAATATGAGAACTTACCACTGTCGAAGTCTTCGGTAGTCGACATTTCCGCCATCTTCGTATTGGTGATGTCCTTGTGGGAGGCCAGAAAGAGCACCACCTCCCTCTTTTCATTCTTGATGGGGACGATGTCCAACAAACACCAAAAAGGAGTGCCTATTCAAAACGGGAACAAGCAGTTCTGCATTAATTTAAGTATAGCATAGCTTCCCTTTAAATAACATGATTCGATCTTTGAATTAAAAAATAAGATTATTTGAATACATATCTTATTATCTTGAGATAATTTACATCACACAAATATTGTTTAATTATCAATCTGAATTAATTATTGACTAATATCTTTCGACGACGATCAAATATGTAGGTTCAATTTTAAAGTATAGTTATTATAGTATTACCAACATTATTTGGCCGCCGCCGAATTTGGAACTAGAATTGTCAGTATAGAATAAATTTCTCCAATTGCCATTTTACGTAAAATAAATATCTTGTCTACTTTAAATAACAGTTTTGGAATTTATTGAAATTTCAGTTCTAGTTGAGTATGGCAACATTCTTAACGCTACGGTGGCACCCTCACTAACGGCAAAATTAAATTGCTACATTTTTAGTATTAATATGTTAAATAAAATAATAATACTTTTACGGTCATCGTTCTGGAAAGTTGGAAATCTAATTGCTGTTCAATTACATTCGACTTAAAAATACATTATCGTAATAATAATTTTTGTTTTTATCAAAGATTTTTTACTATACGGAGTTTTATGTTTTTAAATGGTGGCTTATTATCAAAATCAGAAGGTTAATTTTTTTACGTATTTAAAATCATTTCAGACGAATTAATTGTGGTGATTTAGATTTCCTGGCCGTAATTTATAGATGCCTGTTTAAACTATTACTAATTGACAGATTATCAAGGTGCGACACATTCAATTACTTTAGCGGATATATTCACATTTATATCTCATGTAACCTAGTCTATAAACAATCTGCACATTTTAAATACTAGTGGATGAACCATTATTAACGCATCCAAAACAGCACGGTGAAATAAACCTGCCAAAGAAATTAAAGCGGGTTACCCTCTGCTGAAATTAATTCCGACCAACTCGTTAATGCTGCTATTGAGCTTAATCAGATGTGTCGTCAAATGCTAGCTTTCAGAGAGCTTTGCAAAAAGCTCTATTCCACGAAAGCTTTTCGGGTTACAAACTTTACTTCAATTTCTGTTTATCTAGTTTGAAATCGGGAATAAAAATATACCGTATACAAAATGTCGACATGTACTTTTTCACGCGATTCGGAATTTTTTTCACTCGGTCTATTGTTCGAGGAGCCATTGTTAATGTTCTGAATATGTAAAATTTTGTACAACGCAAATTTTTGTTTTATTTATAAAAAAAGGCAAACACGCTTTCCAATAATTCTGGTGAAGGCTTAAATTAAATTTGATAACTCTGTTATTCCACTGGTGAAATAACAGGGAATAAAAAAGTATCAAATGCAAAATTTTACTCAGTTAAACACTTTTCGAAATTAATTTGTAAATACTAGAAAAAAATAACAGGAATCAAAACAAAACGTTTCAACAAGTTTCAATGAATTATGGATTACTAGACAAAACTTTTTTATATTTTTCTGATTTGTCTTATTATTTATATCAACATTATATTCATAAAGAGTATTTTGCTTCATGCGTTTATGTTATGTAACCTGTTATAGGACGTTGCATTTTAAAAAAAAATCTCAGTGAGGTTTTGCACTTTTTCTATTATTAAGAATTGTAACTATAGAAAAGTAGATCGTGCAAATGAATGGAGTGCACCACTTGACTGCTCCAGAGAGATAAATAATATGTCGATCTATGTAATGATCAGATTTGTGATTATTATTGTGAGACATTTTGGACACATGGCACATGACGTTAACCACAAATTGCTGACGAGTTCACGTTTCTACTTCAGTCAATTTAAACTTCGTAATCGAATAAACCGACTCGGGCGCAATAATTAATACAGAAAATGCTTGAAACGGGAAATGCACCAACCAGACATTGAAAACTTTTCATTTAGTTGTGTAACTTTGTGATTCCATTGCTGGCCTGAGATTAATGAATGGAAGCTTGATCTAATTCCAACAGATTGATAACTGAATTAGAAACGTTGAATAAGTAAGTCAAACATTCTGTGTGATTTACTCGTTATTGTATCAATGATATATTTAATGTTGACTTGATGCGTGACTTTTAGTTCGATAGTTCATGTATTTGTATTATAGTTCAATTAAAACTACTCAATAAGTAAGATAGTGTATGTTATGTGTCTGTATTCACTATCACAGCATACAAAAATTCATTTTGACTAGACACAAATACTGATTTCAAATAACTTAGTTTATTTACAATTCAAAATTGTCATAAAATTTTCAGAGTGTGTTTATAAAACGAATGATTATAAATCTAGCCTAAAATGACAACGGTGGGTTGTCCTACCGTTTCAGAGGATGGTAACTTTAGATAAGATTGAAAAAAACATATACATTTTGTCACTAATACATTATATCGGATGACAAAACAGATCAGGCTACTATTCAATTAAGAATTGGAGCCACGGGTCACGAACGGAAAACTTACAGCATTGTGTACTTACTTCAATTAGCTACTTAAAAATTGTTTATTTTCTATGAAATTTCATAAATATATTCATATTTAATCGATTTAATCGGTGAAATTCTTCATGTGTCAATTAACACATTATTTAAGGAAGGAATATATGTCTTGGTTGATACTTCCGTTGATACGTTGGAGTAAGGCTTAAGAAGCACCAGCACAAAATTTTGTATAAAGAGTGTCAGTTATGAACTTCTACTGAGAACAGTAGTAACCTTTGATAGCACAGATGAACATATTTACTAAATAATTTATAGACTGCCCATTTGTTTTGAAAAAATCAGGCGCTCCATCTAAATAACTTTTAGACACTAAAAGTGATGCTACAGAAAAATAACATAAATATGTAACTATAATAGAATGCATTTCGATTCATTTGATTGAAGTAAAAATGTTTGCTTGACTTATTATTATTATTATTGATATTTAAATGCTATAGTGTGTCTTATAACTAAAGCATCGCGTAATTGAAGAAAACGGTAATTTTAAAATTCAACTCTTAAAAGATAAAGCTAAATTAATTTATTGCTTTGTAGGATTAAGTACATTATTTTTATAAAACATCAAAGCATTATGCAGTTCGATTTTAATTGAATAATAATTCAAATTAAAACTTGTAGCGATATTTCATTTTAATGAGCTTATAGAGAGGGAAAGAAAGTGGGAAAATATGTCTATTAATGAGCCTATTAATATTCCCTAATAAACAAAGGCTTTGCTAGGTTCATTACGGAATACATAAAAGGCGGGAGCTTTATTACTTCATTAACCATTTATCCATCCTACTTATTTAAATACCAATGGCCTTGCAAAGAGGAAACCCACTCGTTTAAGACAGATTGGCCAATGAAGCGATGACGTATTGACCGACTTCACAATTACCTGTCGTCATTTAGACGCGATCAATATAAACGGTGTACATTTCAATCGTTATGGCAGTAACCTTATTCTCAGCGCCACTAAAACCCCTGAGTGGTATATTTATACCCGATAATGTTATTAACCTTGAGAATAAGGTCACAAAAATAATGCATAAATAAAGTTTGCGGGTTTGGTAGGGACGGTGGGACACCTCCACCAGGGACCGCAGATCCTGTTCATTTTTCCGAATACAAAATGCCGAATGAAGAGTACCGAAGCCTTGACTCCAAATATCTGGATGAGACAATGGCAACGGTGGTTTCACTGCCAAACTGAGAGAGCTTGTAAGGTTAATGAATAGTCCAACATGAAAATGTGATGTTAAAAAGCTGGGTGTTGAACACATCCTATGGGAGTATCATCTAATGCACGAAGAAAGGGAAGAGCTGAGAGAATCGTCCAATTTGCCAATGTACGGTGATTTGGTGGCAAATAGACTAAATTAACAGCATATAAATTTTACGGTTTTCATTTATTTAGAGAGATTAATTTTCTACACATTTAAGTGGACACCACCAAGCTTTGGGCAGTCGTTCCTAAGACACTCCCAGCTAAGAAAAAAAATGTGAATACGCTTAACGTTTTCCACGGCACTGGATACTGCGGTATAAAATTAACAAATGAGAAAGCAGTGGTGGATGGAGAAGGGCAAGTAAGTAAGTTTGCGCAACTTACTTTACTCTTCGACTACGTCATTAGATAATGGTGAAAAATAAAGTAGCAAGGTATTTATTATTAGTTTATTTGACATTTATCAAATATAAAATACCAGTAGCATTTTTTGAAATAAACATCTAAATACTACGTGTCATCACTTATTAAATTAATACATATTGTTTATGTTTGAATGTCAATTTTTAAATAATATTTTTTTCTATTATCTATTACATATGTTTAAATTTATTATTCATCGATATTTTGCATACGTTCCTCTGTCTAAGTGTCCGAATTGAGAATTATAGTACAAATCTACAACTTTACTTGAAAAAACTGACGTATTGAGTGCTGCATTTCATAAGTAAATTTTTGATTGTATTTTTTAGTTATATCATTATTAACACATTCGTGGACACATCTGCGATTGAAGACGCTTATTTATTGTTGATAAAAGGAAACAATGAAAATGCTTGAGAGCTACGGTTTGTTTTTTAAATGATAATAATAATAATGAAATAATTTATGTAAAAAGATTAAGTTTAAAAAAAATTTGTACATTATTTACAATTTTAATTACCATTTTAAGTGCCCGCGAAAGTCAAAGTAATTATTAAGACATGGTGCTAATTGCGTATGTTAAGACAGGTTTCAAAAACTAGTTCAACAAAATTACAGTCAAAAGTTTAACTTTACTTACAAAAGTTATTTGTGATATAAAACAATACGTTGATATTTTCCCGTGCGTGTGTTAGATAACACTTCGAAATAATATCAAATAAAATATCGCTTTCGTACCAAATATTTACATAAAAACAGTCTTGGAGATTATAATAATGAAGTGTAGTCATTTGTTTATTGAAGTAGACGTTCTTAGTTTTTAATTTTTTGGGGCAAAAACAAGTAAATAGATGTAAATTTTTGAATTTTTTAAAAAACAGCAAAACAACCAGAGATAATAAAATGGAACAGTTCACAATATTTATGCACATGGAAGTGTGGTCGCTTTGTAGTCACATTGTAGCCGACAGCTCATTTTTTCATACAGAATGGTTGTATTATATCGTTTCGCTTAGCAATGCATTTTCATTTGTTCAGAAATACTTCAGTTGATTATAGCTGCAGTGTATGCCAAGCAATATTTAAATATACACCATAAGACAGTGCCGGAATTACTTTACTTTCAACAGAATAAACTAAAAATAATGTAGATTACAATGGCTAAAATTTACATTTATATGTACGGAAGAAATTTTTTACTTGCTGAGAAATATCAAAACAACTTTCTAAATTATAATGTATACGGTATCTCAATTGCCGTTACCACTACACCATTAGAACTTTTATGTCTTCTGTCGTGTTAATCATATTTATTGTGTCACGTTTATAGCAATTGTGAAAAAAAGATTGCACTAAAACATTTTCATCCCTGATTACACACCTGCATTTTTTTATTTTTATAATCATTAAAATTAGTTGTTTAAGTTATCTGGTTGTTTTTGCTTTAATATAACAATTGTTTTAGTATATAAACAGAAACGTTTTGAATGCGAACAAATGCTTGTTTCATCTGTAAAGCCTCACATTTTGAAAAAATATTATACAAAGATTTCATACATGAAAATAAATATATCTATCAATTACTGTAGCTGTGATTAGCGTAGCCAGATTTGATAGTATTTTTCCGAATAAATCATTCGTACTTTGTTGCGGCGAAAGCTCTACGATGTGAACATTAATATTTATCACCTGAATTACAGTAACCGTTAAGGTTTGGTAGAAACACATACATATGAAAATAAACAATTTTTTTTGTTCTTATTCTACAACTTGATAAATCGATCAACAATTAAGCATAAACGCTTTCAAGTATCTATTTCAAATTTCGTTTTATTTATACGTATTTAAAAAATTCCCTATATTCATGATTGTTTATGGTTAATTTGAAAAAGTACATTAGCATATGGTTGGTTAATAAATTTACTCAAAAAAAAATAAAAGTATGAAAAACAGTTTTCCCCATTTAAAAGTATTTTGAAAATAATATAAAACAAACAAATGGTTCTCCTTGTTCGGTTTCAAGACATCTATATTATGATAATGTGAAAAGTGTATAATATATTTTGATGTTTTCTGAAATGTGTGACTTTCCTTGAAAACTTTCTGTCACCTACCAATTTGAGAAGAAAACTGACACGCTAGCTTTTCCCGCGTACAGTATATATTTTGCTTTTGTCTTTTCATCTTCTTTCACAATGACATTTTCTCTTGAATTTTTTTTGTAATGCCAACTTGGATTTATTATTTAAGTAAACTGAAAAATTAAGTAAATTTTATGCAATTCATTTTTTATTAATTAAATTAACAAATTGTGGTCGAGAACATCAATGAAAATATTTTTTGGATTCTACAGAAAAAAACGGAATAAAAAATCGTCTTTTTTTAATACACCTATTTTAAATAATGTTGTATTAAAAATTTGTATGAATAAATCAAATACAACAGAATGTGTATACAATATTGCTAGAAACACTAGGTTAAAATTCCAGGAAGATTTTTCAGACTATTGATTTGTTTTGGTAAAGAATATCGTAAATTAAATATTCTTGAGATATTCAAAGCCAAATCAAAGGTGGGTAATCAAAATACATGTTAAAGATTGAACAAAAAGTTAGTGAAACAAAGATGATACGCTACTGCAAATATGCAAGTTCATTTGAGAACATAATCGTCGACATAAATGTCGGCAGTTCAGAAAATAAAATAAAAATTGGTTCAGGGCATACTGCAGTATTTAAATTGTATGTGGTAGAGGTGTAGCTAAACTGAATATTATTCTCTTATATATTTACAGAAAAGTAATTTTATATAACGGATTCGGATTATGCAGAAAATTTTTTCCTTATTAATATTAATTTACACGAACGGGAAAAACATGATGAATAATGACATTTACCTGCTATACATTTTAAGTGTTCGATTTATTGTATTTCATTTTTAAACAATGAAGAATTTATTAATTATTTAACGTTTTTTTATGAAATTGATAAATAAATTTAAAGAAAAAGTAGACATGTTAACAGGCAAGTTTCTAAAGGAATAATTTAATATAAAATGAAATTTGTATCTACGGAAAATTAAGAGATCGTCTTAATGAAATGATCCCTGTAATGCAATGTACTGAAAAGTGAGCCGTTCAGAGATCCTTATAAATAGGTTATCTACTCTCGGACGTATCACTAATGCTATCCGAAGCATCCGAGTGACTTCCGGTTCATTTTTCGCAAATAAACTCCATTTTGGAGTTATTTAGCGATAACAAAATACGTCGACCCGGATTTGGCGTTTGACCAGACGATTTTTTATTCTGTCTGATTTAATTCAAAGTTTAATATTCCTTTATGATATATTCTGTGAAAGAAAAAAAGCAATATTTGAAATAGATTCATTAAATGAACGTGCATTATTAATTCATTTATTTATGCTTGTTAAATAATGAAAAAAGTGCCTATTCCATTTTTAATGGTCACACGCTACCGACTTTTCTATTCCATAAGTATATATCTTACTGGCCAATATCTTTGTATTTTGTTTGATTGTTTTCAATATTCGTTTTTTACGTTTCAACGACGTACCCAGTTGGAATTAATTCAAATAAGAGAGTGTAAGATGGTGTATATCTAACACTGAATGTTTGAAAATGTTTATTACATGAAATGAGCAAAATTTTACCTAATTCATGAAATAAGTTTAGGAATTGATATGTATATTGTTTCCTGGTTTGTATTTTGCTTGACGTGATTAGGACGAACGACGGATGATGCCGGCATAGGAATCGGTCCGTCCAGATCAAAAGTTGACTTCAGACTGACGATCCCCTTCTTCATCTTTTACTCGTTGGTTTTCACTTTCCATATATGGTCTGTGGTGACTCCCACGCACGTTGCAGGCTGAATCCCACTGTTCTCATTTTACATTGGCATTTGTTTCTCTTCCATTTTGTGAAACGACACGTCTAGACGAATGACGAATCGGTAAGATATCGCATTTCATCGATAAGGCGCGTCGTGTTCCCACATTAGTAAGCGCTTTCGGTAAAATTCTGTCCATTTCATGAAATAAGCAATTTCACACATTCGATAACATATATAATAAACAGCATCATATCATTTCAACAGATTGCTGATGGATGTCGCTTATGTGAAGTCCAGTTAAAGAGGTGACAGTTTGATTTTAATAAGCCATAAATGTTAAGAAGGCAGAAAGTTATACCTGAATAAAGATTAACATGAGCCTGCGGGCTTATGTGTTCACAAATGTGAAGTTGTAAGTGGTCATGCTAAGTGATGCCGTAGGGAGCAGTAAACAAGCAGTTAGTTGTTTATTATACACATAAAGCACAATAAAAAACAATAGGTACCAACACGCAATGAACAAATTGTTTCTGCGAATAAGTTAACATTTTTTCTTCTTTACTTTATAATACAACAATTTTAATGTATCTTGGGATAGTAATATATCGCTGCTACCCTTTCCTTAAGGTACGCTAATTACGAATTTAAAAGCTGTTACAAAGGTTAAACATGTTTTATTTAAACATGCATTATCTATTTAAAAACTCTTTAATGCTGCATACATTGTAAAAACACAAGCCAGACGGCAAGCTAAAAACAGCAGATATGGCACGAAAAGCGCTTAAATGGCAACACCGCTCTTAAATTTGCGATAATCCTTTAAGAAATATAATAAATAAAAATATGGTAAGTATTGTCGTAAAAAAAGCCCTAGCATAAACCCTTATTCAGCAGTTTGTTAGAATGCAGCTCATTTGTAGACGGAGATTGCACAAAGCATCTTAATTATTTGTCTAATTGAAGCCATTCTTTAATACTGACAAGACTTTCTATTCCATCTTAGTCTGCGACCGAGCTAAGCCGTGAGAGAAAATTGCTGAGCGAACGCATGCATCAGCAGTTTATCATTTGAAATTTGAGCCAATTCAAACTGAAGAACTGCGAGTAACAAATCATTAACGCCTTACTTTATACTCGGACTGACGGAAAATAGATTAATCATATATTACGTTTGTTTAAGGGTAGTTGTAATGACTAATAACAAAATCGAGAAGGAGGCGATGCAAAAAGACAACTCAGTTATGCATTTCCAGTTTTTATAAAAAAGTTTTAAATTACAAACACAAAGTTTAGTGGCATCGCAACTGCAGTAAAAATTCAAGTGACCATAGTCGACATTACAAAAATTTTCGCTGCAATGTACGAAAGCAATGTTCGCCTCGTTGGAAGTGGCTGAATTATAGTGTATATATACCATTTGATTTTTTTTTGTATGATGATATTTTTCAATACCACACGATATTTTTAGAAGGTACTTACCCGGTATATCCATAGCGTGACAACGTCAAGCTCGTGTAGAAAAACTGCCAGATATTGATTACTAAGGAAGAATTCTCAAAACTTTGTTTCATGCAGTGTAGTGTGCAGAAAATAAGGACATGGATAATGGAAGAGTCATTGTGATCGACTTGTGTTCCATATGAAGCTGTTAACTTTTTTAATGTCTTGTAATTTGTTGTAGATGCAAGGAAGTCACAATGACCAGCTGATAATTGTGTTGCTTTGAGCAATTTTTGCCTTTTGTTATATATTATCTGGACATTCCTAAAGGGTTTGATCAGTATCCTGAATCATATTGCTGCATATAGTATAAAAATCACGATATAGATTAATTCAAAATATACGAAAGTAGCCAATATAATGTGTCCCTGATAATTTTGTTATGGAGGCCAAGGACGCTCACCTTAGCAAATATGCCTGTAGGCACTTATTGTGCTTATTATGTATATCGATATTTACGTATACACTTTGCTAATCACGTAGCGAAACGTTAAATTAAGTTAAAGATACCCAGTGAACCGTTAACAGGTTGCCGAAATTCCCGATCCTGCATACTTGAACGCGTCGAGTGAATAATATTATTCATGTAACTGGACGAAATTTACGAGAGGTGAATTAAAGCGATATGATATGTATTTTTCAATTTTATTATTTTAGATATTTGTGTTAAAATACATAAATAAATTTGTGATACGTTTTCATATTGGCCTCGAAAGTCTAATTGTATAAGCTTTACCCTACTGATCACATTTAGAGGGAACAGATGAAAGCACCAAAAACATCCATACCGTTGAACTAATGTTTATCAATGATAAATATTTAATTTATTTCGATACTTATAATTAATTATAGTTTTTTAGGCGAAAACGTAAATTCTTGGCGGAAAGGCATTATAATAATCATCAGTTGAAAATGCTCATGATGAGCAAAACCAGTCCTGATAAATATATACATTTTTTGTAGAATTAATACAACAAATTGTTTTGTTTAATTGGGTTATGAATCTTTGAAATGCTTCCTGTAAATCCTCATGTATGCAGATACAGGATTATATGTAGGGAGTGTCGATATAATAGTGGCTTACATCAAGTGACCGGGTCAGAATTTTTAAACTTAAAACCAATGTAAAATGATGTTTCCGTTCCAAAATGTGGTCAATTCATTTTTCTAATTTTCATAATTTGGCCGAGACCTCCTCTGTCGTCTTTAAAATGAGATCCAAACATTAACTGATTTTCGCATTTTTTTAGGGTGACATCAATTGGCAAAAACACAGTCGATAAAATTTAACATTTCCCAAGTATTTTTTTATTAATATTGCAACACTTTAGAATGAATAAAATCTATCCGTCATTGAAAAAATATTTAAAATTTGAACGTTTATTGGAATAGACAAAATTTTCAATACATATAGAGAATGATATATATAATAGCCCAGACCGGCCTTTAGGCGTTTTATTATTATTAGATATCACATGTATTTAGGTATGTTCTGCAATGCACACACACATCCAACAATACACACAGTTCAGACGTGACGCAAATTCCGACGCAAACAAACAAAAATAACAATAACAGTCAGTCGAAGATTAAAGTTGCAAACGTTTTTTCAACTAAATGATTCCATTCAAAGATTTACTCCAATTTACAACAATATATACCCCTATTTCATAAAAATGTTCTTAACATGTAGTTCTTTAAGCATTTCGATTAAAGGCACACACAAATACATTTATTTATTACTAGCTATTTTAACCATTCAGTATTTCTATTTCAATACCGTTAAATATGACGGTCATTTCATTAGTTTCTGATACTTGACGAAACAATAAGAGATATATTTAATATAAATATATATTTAAAAGCAAAAGTCGTAAGCAAAAAAATTAAGGTGACACTTGTAGGTGCTTTATATTATTTATTGATTTTATTTTCAAGTAAAAGTTACTGAATTAAAATACTCGAAAAGAAGAAACTCCGTAAGAATCGTTGAGAATATTTGCAAAGATACATAATCCACAGCATCTAAAGAGAGTTGCAAAAGATTTCATTCCCTGTTGTACTTGAAAGTATCAAGAGCTCGACGAGAGATCGAAAAAATACCCCTGAGATATTCCGACTCCGGATGTTCTTGAGATATATCATGGGATATATCAATAGGGATTGCAATCACGGAATTCCGACTTTCATTCTACCCGGGATTCAACACATATTGAAAAACATAACGGACCAGAATAACACATCATAAAAATTGCGCAAAATTAGATATTTAACGAATTTCTCTTCTACACCTTCATAAATCCGCCAGTTTTAGATGAATTTTGCACCAGGATATATTTAGGTATTTTATGGAGATTTACTTTGTAATTTTTATGAAAGATACCATATCCTTTCTTAGTTTTGTACAAGAATGATATTTTAAGTAGTTCTGACAATTCTTGGAGTAAAGCCATTATTTTTATTCTTATTTCGCAATTTTATACAATGGTTAGGACCGGTTTCAATAATCGCAGATATTTTCAACTCAATATCAGTAAACTCGTATTTTATTTTTATAGACATGTAGTCGTTTTAATAATTCAGCATATAATAGCCCAAACGGTCTGTAGGCGTTTAATTATTATTACATATCACATTTAGGTATGTTATGTTATGCAACGCAATGCACACACACAACAATACATTTATTTATTACTAGCTACTTTAGACATTCAGTATTTCAATTTCAATACCGTCATCTATGACGGGCGTCTCACTAGTATAAAATAATACCAGTGGCTTTATATTAATTTTTTTAAAATTAATTAATACCTATTGAGTTATGTTTGAAGTTTTAGCAAAAGTTTCCTTGACATAAATAAAATATAATAACAACGTTTTAAATTTATGACCGTGTGTAAATCAATAACGGCTCAGTATATAAATTTGATTTCCAACTGATAAAAATATCAATATTCCAAACTGTAAATTTATACTTATTTATAGTTAGAGATTTACATTATTGAACATTTTAAGCAAGGTATGTAACCGAGTACTCAATGCTCTTGGAAATTCATCCTATTTCGTTGCGGTTTCCACGGGTTTGAATGCAGGTAAGGACACTTTCTTCAGTTTTTTGTTCAAAGGCATGGATATATGGCAAGTTGAAGTAACTCTTTCTCCCACCTATCCGATTCTAAAAGTGGAAAGGTAGCGAGAACGATTAGCTATCTCCTTGTTCTTCCTGGCACCATCCTTCTCCGAAAAATGAAACCTGACCGAGTGCATAAAATCACATCTCGTAAAACAGCTTTTGTTGAGATGCTCCACATTGTGCGTGGTCATGAGTAATTATTTTTTAATTTCAATCCTCATTCAATACGTAAATGAATTAACAAAAAAATAATTAGCGTAACAAATTGTTAAAAATTGTGTAGGTAAAATTTCCTCTCTCTCTAGGTTGTACAGTTTTCGTTAATAATTTTAATTGTATTGAAAAAGTTTTATTATATGAACAGATTTTTAATACTACATATTATTTTTATTATATACTAATGTTATATTTTGTATTTCCGGGATCCTGTGATTGCAATAATAAAGTAACGGAATAGAAGCACACAAACCGGGATTGTTATCCCTAGCCATGAAACATTTTCAATGGAGTAATTTATTATTCACTAGAGACGATTAAAAAGAAAACTCGATATTACTTGGAATTCAACATCTACCGTGTATTATCAATATTAAAAACTACCTTTAGGTACGGATAATTATATAATACGATTAATCTAAGTATGAGCAGTTGAAATTATAATTTTTATTTCTCTTATAGATTCTGCCACTTTGTGTCATTTTTAAAGTATACTAGATTTATCAATGTAATACTGAGTTGAAAACTATATCATACTTAAGATGAGTACAAACATCTTCTATGATTTACATCTGAAACAGATAGAATTCGCTCTTTTGAGATATAATACTGGTTGACCAGAGCGAAAAAAAAATCGAAAAAAGTCCGCAAAATGACGCAGAGATGCAAGAAACTAAGTGATCAAAATGGGGGTGGTGTATGCGATATCATAATATACAGATGCTAGTGATGTTGTAATAAGTTTAAATGTAGAAACATCTCTTGTATATTAGATTATAATATTAATATACGATATAAAACACTGGATATTTTACATCACCTTAAACTAATTGGGCGAGCAAGTCATGATATTATTTATTTACTAAATTTTTAAAAAACAAAAAGTGTATTGACATCTAAACCTTGCAGTTCTGAAAAAAGCTAAGAGTGTGAAGGGTAAATTCATTTGTTTTTATTAATCGTTATAGTTTTAATTAACAATGTCTGCCAGAAACAATTTTAAGACAGTTATTAATTCAATGCAAAACATAGTGAAAATAGTGCACAGTGTAATTTTTTACTACTATACAGGGGTTAAAATATAAAATATGATGAAATTTTTTAGCGTTTTTCATGTTGGGTGTTAATATTTCATGTCAGCTGGCTGTGGCTGGTTCAGTTCTTTTAGCATTTTTTTTTAAATAATGATAGAAAAAAGACATATTTTTAGTCATGTCACATAGTAGTTCAACGCAATTATGACAAAGTATGAAGAAAAATCCACCCAATAAGAATAGATAAATGAAACATGTTTAGAAAATTGTCGAATATTAAAATCAAATATATTTTATTACTTTGAATCTGAAATATAAGTTGTATTTATGAAGAAACATATGTAATATTACTGTATTAAAGACGACCTTTAGTGTGTATACATAAAAATTCTTAAATTATATAAAAATTCATGTTTTAAAATAAACACAATTATGATGGGTATTACGATATAACCTAAAAAGATTTATTTCCACCGAAATATTTTTGTCCTTGGTCACTTAATTCGTAACAAAACGCCCGTTGGCCACATGGGCATTATAATATAATCAAAATATTAAATTTCAATTATCTCTTGCGGTATTGCAAATTACATTACAAAACCAATACGAAGATAACCGACATAATGTTGACACAGGCACTGGCCAGGTGGGGAGTGTCCAGCCAATGAAGGCTTTACGTAATCCAATTTCCTTTTACCAAAAATCACGTTACCGAATAATCCTCATCAAACAACTGAACTTGCTTTAAATAAACTACTTGACAGTGTCCAAAGTTATAAGAGACAGGCAAATGTCTTATTTAAATAAGTTGTTAATTGAAAAATCCTGGTTAAAAATAGTTCATATTAATTTAATATCCGTGAATAAAGAAAACTATCCTTGACTCCATCAATATTTTCAATGTGAGATTCAGAATAAAGGATATCCGTTGTTTCCTACAGCAATAATTTTCAGGAAGTGATTGATTTGATTTTATTTTCATTATATTAGTCAAAAAAGCTTACACACTTTTCAAGAACGGTCCTTATTTTTAAATAATAGTCATTTCGGAAGAAAAAGGTAATGTTGTAAATATTCGTTTCTAGTAAACAGACGTTGAACATATGTGTGCACAATGAAATTAAACATAACTACAATTTTTTGTTTAATTATAAAAAAGAATTTGTGTGTGAAAACGAATATTTTGTTTTAAATTCAAAACACCAACAAAATTGTGAAATCTTTCAATAAACAACTGTTACAAAGACTTTCCAGACGGAAAGAAACTATTGTATTATAATTTTGCTATGCAGCTAACACCAGATAATATATATATATATTTTTGACCATAATATCTTGCTTTTCTTTGCGTATACAAATATGCTGTCCGTATAACTAAACAGTTTCAAAATATTTCTGAAACAGATTCATTATAAACGCTTATATGATATGCCACTGACTTAGATTGTAAAGCTGCTAACTGAGAATATGACATTTTACACTGCTAATATATAAGTATTCAAGACTCTACTAACTAAAAGACGTAACTAGAAGCATTGTTAATATAAAATTAACGAATATTTTGTTAATAATATCATCTTACACTTTAAGACAGCGCTAAATCATTGAAATATCTTAAACTAAGTTATTCAGTCATACTGATCTCTTATTATATTATTTAAAATTTATTTATTTATAAATTATGTATAAGTAAATAATACTTATTAATTGTATTAGGCTGAAACTGTACTGTGTGAAATAAAACACGGATGCAACTATTAGACCGTGCAAAAGAGGGTAAATCAAGGGAGAGTGATATACAGCAGTGCTCCGAAACCAGTGTGCCGCGGCACACCGGTGCGCCGTGAGACGATCTCAGGTGTGCCGCTTCGCAGTGCGTCCAAAATGAAAAAAAATCTGTTATTTTTACATGTATCAGAAAAAAATTAAAACTCTCGGTTTCTAAAGTCTCAGTTTAAACTATTTTCGTTTTTATGTACTGTACACTGTACATAAATAATTTTGTGTTTCTATATTAATATTAAATAATAAATTTGTCAGGATTGTAAAAATATAGTACATATTTTTCAAGAAATTATTTATATACAAAACATTTTTCAGCGCAATCTTTTGCTTCGTTATGGCTAAAAAAAATTTTTGGAGGAAAAGTGGGGGTAGCCGCAAACTCAAGGACTGCCCCGGGCGACAAAACAGAAAGGTTATTTTGGCTTTGGTCATACAAATATACATTAAAAAATATGTTACCCACTATTTCAAATTCTTCAAATAAAAACAAATTAATAAATTGTTGGTTTTGTTTATGAAATTTACATATTTTGGCTTGTAATGTGCCACGAAATATTTATGAGTACTTTGGTGTGCCGTGGGTGAGAAAAGGTTGCAGAGCACTGGTATACAGCATGCTAATAATTACGTGGATGTTGTTATGATATTAAATCGGTCCCTTGATTAATTATTTTGTGAAATAGGTCAAACGAATATTCAATGCAATATTTGAAATAGAAATTGCACGCCATTGTACGTGATAGCTTAAACCCTTTGCCGGGTAAAACTTGTTACACAGTTTCACTATTTAGCCATAAGAGCTTAACGAAGTACGTCCGCACTCTTTCGAATGGTCTAACTTTCTGTAAGACGTTATCTCTATTAATTTTCATTGCATTATTGGCAATTGTATAATGTAGTTGAAGTATTTTGAGCCGTTATTGTTAAAATTTGCTGAAAGTCATATCGTGGTTGTATTTTATTCGTGATAAATTTAATTTAAATATTTTATCTCGGCACATATTTTTATGGAAATATTTATAACGCGGCTTAAAAAGTTTGTCAAAAATCTTAGATGGTAAGGCGCTGATTACATTAGTAGTTTAACTGCCGTCATTAAGTGGGACATAGAAGTAAAAAAAGCCCTTGGCTTGAAATATCGAATGTTAATATATTATTTAAAAAAATACGTAGCATCATAAAACATAGAATTAAAAATTTACGACAGATTGACGGTATCACAAGATCCTTTCCATACGCTTTAAATTGGATGAGTATATAAGATACATTACTAACGTTGACTGTAAAAGTGGTAAGACCGTTTTAATCAAAATTGAGACGTTATATTATATTACTTGGTTTCCCTGCCTGAGAGCAGCTGGAAGTAGTACAAATAAATTATGATTTGTTTTTAACATATCCATGGCCTAGTTTCATAGTGAAACAACTAGAAATTGGGAGTTTTGAGATATGGCCAATCAAAGTTTTGACTCATCTAACAGACTCGTAAAAAGTGATGGCCTATTATTTGTATTCCTTTTTTTATTCAAATAGGTGGTAAATAATTTATAGTTTTAGGATTAAAGGTTATTTATGGAAGGCCACGATTCACAAAAAAATATTTACATAATACGATATTTTGATATGTATGTATATGGAACTGAGAAATTATATAATTTTACTGATTTCCATATGCTAATATCTGCCTTTTGAGAGAAAACCTGTACATTTTATAAACTGTACTTTTGTGGCACTGTAGAAGAGCGGTGTGCAAATATCAAAACATCACATTTTTGAACTATCATCCTATGCAACTGGGCCATCGATATAATTGATGTTCATTATTTGATTTTAGTATTTTCCTCTGTTACGAATTTATCGAATTACTATCTGACGTGTTTCAAATGGTGAAGACGATTATTTATAACGAAGCTTTATAAAAATTGAGAAACAGCTCAATCTCATTGAAAACAATCAAAAAAGGGTGTGAATTTGACATTTCACTTAAAAACATATTACGCGATATATCCATTAACATTTTAATGTATAATATACATTATGATGCTATTTATTCCATTAAACATCATGTTTATTATACTAATTAATATTGCCAACGAAAATGCTTAAACAGAGTAATTTGACTCTGTTAAAAAAAATATTTTAAAAGTGATTACAAGAATTGGTGTTGTGAATTAGTAACATTCTTATCCATCAATATTCAAAATTATTTAATTTTTAATAATTTATATGAGAGCTTGCTTGAGACAAGACATTTTTGGTAAAAGTGTGTTTTTTTAGACTTAACTTCCATTTATTAATAGAAATGACAACTTATTATGATGATTGATTTGAAATAAGTTAGCTGAGAATAATTGACAGATCAGAACCTGGTTTTAAATATTATTAACTTATAAGATGGATACATACAATCAAATATTCAACGAGTAAACTATTTGAATTATAATAGTGCAGCAAACATTCAAGTCTACATGCAGGGAATCCTAGCATTCCAACTAGTTCTTTTCGAAAAGGTAAAGGTGTGTTTTTTTAATCAAACCAATTTTAATCCACATTTATCCACGGAGCAATGAATTGTATGGAGATTAACTTACAGATGATACTACTCAGTAAGTATACTTGATAAAGCAAAGAATCTTTCTATTTAAGATAATTAAAAAGTAATAATGCTTTGACGCTAGGCTGGAGAACTAAAGTTCAATTAAAAAAGTTATATTTGTTTTCATTACCTTTTGGTGTCACAAAAGAAATATTTGCGAGTTTTGAAAATATCCGTAAAACTAACAAATAGTAAATAAGACTGAAATTAGTTATTACAAATTTGCAATACGATTTTTGTTAACTCCAGGATGTTTCACTGTGCAAAAATAATATGAAACAGAAGACGAATTATAAAAAAATATTTATTGAGAAATCTTTTAAGCAGCTGTTTTCTGTTTTAAATCATTTGTCAATATAATTAGTAATATAAATGTAAAACAAACTTGCTTTCTTAAATAATTGAAATATAAGCTGGCTTTGAACTGACGTAATAACAATTCAGTATTGTAACATTCAAAATTGTTCAACCCTTTTTAATTGCATGGCTCACAGATACTTAAAAAATAATTTAAAAAAACTGACGATGCACATCGTGTAGCGAGTTGATAAATAAATATTTTCATCATGTTTTCATTTAGGTAATGTAAATGTTTAAGCTTCCCATGAGATTGAATATTTTAACAACAAAGATTCTCTTTGCGGTTTGCTACAGCGAAATAAAGAAAGTGAACGAACAATGCTTTTTAAAATAAATGGAGAAAATTTAAAATTCACTACGTTATTATATTGTACTTTATTAATGTAGTGTGAATTTTTTATCGTTCAAACATGTATAAAGTCATATAATGCAAATAATTGAAACATTCTGTATTTTTTTTGAATTAATATTAGATTAAAGTTTTCACTTTTATTCACCAGTTTATTATAGTATAGAAAAATAACATAAGCAGAGTTTTAAGATAATAGTTAAGAGCTAACATTTAGTACGCTTCTAACTGTAATGTTCTCAACGTTGCACCCACCACTATCCATTGCGAATTAACAATCAGTTCCACTTGACGCATCCCGTTTACAAACTCATCCTTTTAATTACGTAGATGTATTTAATATTGACTTGTATTTGCGTTATTAAAGTAAGTAATCAACAAAGTATCCGAAAATTCAATCCAGCACGAATTTTTAAGAACAACTTCTCGCAAATAGTCTTGATATCACCAAACGATAAATGAAACTATAATTGAATTAGTTTAGTACACAACAATCATTGAAATATATTGACATAGAACTAGAAGAATAGACATCATTTTAAGTGATTAAAAAGTAAATCTAAAGTTTTTAATTTAATTTATCATCGCTTAAAATACTAAAGCGATAAATAGTTAATCTTTCAGTTATTCTTAGTTTTACACTGTCGTTAAGTAAAGACAATAAAATTGTCTTATACTTTGATGTAAAAGATTTCGCATAAAGATTTATCAAATATTTAAGTTTGAATTTAAATTAAACATCTTTGATCTAGTGAATTGTGCTCAGTTAAATTCTCTGATATTAATCACTTTTTGATTGAAAAATTGTTCCTAAGATTTAATTTTGTATTTAAATTCCAGTCTTACGATACATTGTAAATTTAATACCATTAGTGATGAGGTGATAATTTAGCTAAGCGAACAGCCAATGCATTTCTCAATATTTAATCTTCACAACAATAGATAGTGTTTTTTTACATAGAAAATCAATGAATTTAAACATTCTTTGTAAAACTTTTTTTTAGCTATGTACATTCTGAATGAACTCAACATATAAAGTGTTACAACTGAAAGTGGTTTGTCAAGTGTTTAAATCAGTCACTTATCCTCTCTTTTTACACAAATTAACGATGGATGGACGTAGTAACTAAAAGTTTATTTGCTAGCATTCTTTACATTTCATTAATCTAAGTTCTGGTTGAGTAGGTGAAATGAAATTTTCTTGAACAGAATTTAAGCCCTTGACGGTATAAACCAATTTGGCTACGGTAGCCCTCATAATCAGTTTGTTCGCGTATTGTGTTAAAATTTAGCTTATTTGGTCATATAGAAATAAAATTAAAATCATTTAAGAATAATGCCGGTTATAAAGCATATCTTATATATAACAGCTCAGACCGGTATGTAGGCGCAGACGTTTTATTATTATAACATATCACATGTAGGTATGAAATTTTCTCATGACCCAAGCGTCCGCGGTATATATAAACAATACACACAGCTCCGAAGTGACGCAAATCCGAAGCAAACAAACAACAATAAATCCGTCAGTATGGAAACTAAAGAACAGCTACTTTAGACATTCAGTATTTCAATTTAAATACCGTCATCTATGACGGGCGTTCCCACTAGTATATAATAAACGTTGCAAAAAATTGTTGACTGAAAAGAAAGCAAAGTTAGTATTCTTATTCCATCAATAATTTGATATGTTTAATATATGTTTAAATCAAATTAAAAACGTTATTGAATTGAATTAATTACTGATATAATGACAAAACAGTTTTTTTGTTTCGTAAAAACTTTAACAGTTCTGTCTTAAGCCATATAATATTATTTTATGAAGAATAGTTTAAGCAACTCTCATCAATCCAATTATTTCCACTCGGTGACAGTATTAACTATGACTAATGACAAACTTATATAAACATTTACTTTTGATTTATAGCTGAAAAAATGTTGGTTAACCTATTATGAAAGTAATAATTGATCACTCAGTGGTTCCCAAACTTATTATGCCCTTGAACACCTTCTTAAAGCAAAAACCTGACCATGAACCTCCAAGTAAAATAACTCCACATAACTGTGCAATAGAAGAATTACAAATTTAATTTTGATATCTTGAATGGTAAATGGTGATGTAAAAATAAAATATAAATAACAAATTTTCATATTTAAAGTACGATTTGGTTCATAACTGCACTAAATCCACGTTCTACTAAATAAAAAGACGGAAAAGCAATCAACAGCTTCGGTACAGTGACCCATAAAATTGGTGTCTGTTTTTGTAACCAG
Source organism: Himalopsyche phryganea (assembly GCA_022494535.1). Taxonomy (NCBI): domain Eukaryota; kingdom Metazoa; phylum Arthropoda; class Insecta; order Trichoptera; family Rhyacophilidae; genus Himalopsyche; species Himalopsyche phryganea. The sequence goes on along the minus strand of JAGVSL010000001.1, from coordinate 8,799,945 downwards.
AATTTGTATCCTTGTTCAAACATTGGATAATTCAATAAATTGCTCCTGTATCAGTATGGATTCATTTGAGTTTGTGGGTCTTTTAACAAAAGCGTCCAACACCCAACAATTCGCTACTTATTTATTTCAACTTTCATTATAATGAAAATGTGTCATAAATATTTTTTTATATTAAGTCTTTCGTGGACCTCCTGATGTTGTCCGCAAACCCCCAAATTATTTTTTATTTGCGACAGACTCCCTCAGCAGTCACAAGGATCCCTGAGGGTCCATAGGAACCACTGGTGTAGATAAACTTGTAGATTCACTCAATATGTATTGGCAACATTCCTGAACGGTTATTTCTCTGTAATGGACAGTGATAAAATATTATTCGATGTCAGTGCAACACAAAACGAGATTAATTATATATTTATCAGTATGTCGTTCACGTAGGTAGATAAAGCGATGACGACAGTAAACAAATAATTACGTAACGTCGAAGAATCGCGGCGCGGCCATTTGTACGTGAGAAAACAAACTTCTCTCCCGCCTCACTCCCGCCATGTGGAAAACGACGCATGTGGAAAATTTGGCACGGAAAACTCGAAAAAATGTATATTGTAACCGTAAAATAAATCTAAGTAATTTATTTGAATGTGTTATTAAATAAAATACAAGAATGAGCACTGGTACAGCTGTGGCCGCTGTGTTGGACTGGATGAGATATGAATAACTTTGTAAAATATAGTCGTGTAATATATATTCCACGATTTATTATTCAAAAATTAAATCTTCCTTATGAAAATATAAAAGGAAGCTTAAACGGAGTACGAATACGGGAAAGAAATTTGCCGAACAACTTGTCTAGCGTGAGTCAATTATTGTATTTAATAATACACTGCATATTTGTTTATAATTGACACTCCAATATTTTATTTTAAAAAATTCGACTCAAAAATATTATTGTTATTCAGAAAATTAGCTTATTTTGATTATAATATCGAAAGTATAATATGTAAAATTATTTAAGTAACTACCAATCAATTATATATTTTTTAAGTCATGTCAACTCTATAGTCAAATAAAATCGAACCCGTGGCCTCAAAACCGACTGGACTAAAGCCCAATAACTACAAGATAATTATAAAACAAGAGAGTTTGATAAAATCTTATCTTCTCATTATGTATAAATTCGGATAAGCCTTGTCAAAAGCAGTTGGTTTTATAATTTAGATGTGATTGCCTTTGTGTTGTTTATTATTTTTTTCTGAGAAAATAAAACAGTCGCCTAGTGTTTTACGTATTCTCCGATTAATTGTAATGACTCATAAATTATTTAGTTAATATTATTTAATAAAAGAGAGCTTTGAGATATTTTGGTTGGGAATTTTATACCTATTATTCAGTGTGAATCAATAAAAATGTGCAAAGTATATTGATATCGTTCTGCATAAGTTGCGTTGTTTTATCTTTGTTGTGACAACACATAAAGAATCTTCTTAATAAGTTGAGAATACTTTACTATAAATAAGAGAGTTTTAACTATTTTTTACGTACGAATAGTCCACCCGAATATTTGAATGTATTTATTGTATAACAAATGAACCTTCTTTTGTAACCGATCATCTTGTAAAGCGTAATATAATATATACTTTATTATAATACGATATATATTTATGATTGTATTTTGGTTTACTTCCAAACAAACAATAAATTCGACTGTATAGTTAAAACAAAGAATTTGAGTTGATATGTATTATTTGGTATTCATGAGATCAAAGCTTCCATAGTTCGATTTCCTTTTGGAAACGAGTTCTGAATAATATTTTGTTAACATTTCCGTTGGTTTATACTTTTTCTATCTGGTAAGCATGTCATTTAAAAATCCTTTTTTGTCCTCGAATAAAATGTAAATTTTCCACAGTATATATTCGTTGTATAAATATAAATATTTCCGGAATCGTATTTGCTTTGGTTGGGCTGCCAAATGCAGTGAATATCCACATACGAGTGACTCTGGATATTCTTGCATGAATAGTTTATTCTGCATTCAAGTAGTTGCAGAAACCATTCGGGCAAAGTGAGTATAAATGGCAACTTACGAAGTAAACTTACGAGCTAAATGTTACTAATATTTACTTGACTGAGCAAATAAACATTAATGTACTGACTGAGCACTTATAAGACCATATAAATTTCGTAGATATATTCTTCCGTAAAAACTAGACGGTTTTGTATGTAGATGTTAATTTTTCTACTAATTTAAATATTAACTAATGACTTTGATACTAGAATGGCTATTAAATAAAAATATATGTTATATGCTTGAGTAGAACAGTATTATTAAGAACAAACATTTTTTTTAATCGTATAAGATAGATAATTTACATTTTTATTCAATGACATATAACAGCATAATACGATTTTATTTTAAAGCTAATTTTGAAATACTACCGAATTATTGAATTATACTAGCGTATTTTGGGTTTTAAGCCGATCAAATTTAATTAATATAGGTAGAGAAAATTATTTGTTGTAATTCTAGTCTGTGGTCAAGTAGATAACGTCGTTGCCTTCGGTTACCGTGCTAACAGGTTTGAATCCCGTTACGGATAGTTTCTTCAATTATTTTGTTAATCGATTTCAGTTCGAAGGCATTGATGTTTGTTTGTGATCTTTAATATTCACTCCCACCAATTCAATACTAAAAACGGTGCTTAGCGAAAGTGATTTGCTAACCATTATCCCTGCCCCACTCCTATCCTTATATCATCACTCTTTTTTGAAAAAGAAGGGTTGAGCAACTGAGCATTATGAAGTTATCGTAGGAAAATATCTGTTGAGATACCTTGATTAGGATGTCATATGCTGCTCATTGGTAGCGGAAACGATTAAAAAAATAATAATTTAAAAATAAAACTTACACACTCAAAATGAAGCATTTCTTTCAATAGTTTGTTATTCAGTTACCCAAATTCTCTTTTTCGAAAGTTAAAAAAAATAAAGATGGGGTAAGAATGAACTAGCTGTTATCTAGTCACTTTATATAAAAAAAGTAAACAATATTCGAGATTAAAAAATAGTTTTACAACATATCCTTGAAGGTGTTATTAAAATCTCATAACGACGTTATATTTTATATTTGTAATTATCATAAATTACATTGTAACCTGTGACAATAATTAATATTATTATACCCTACCAAAATTCTGAAATAATGAAATATCCTTATCGTTAAACTCACAGGTGTTTGTATACTTTACTTTTAAAGGAAACCTGGTGTTTACAATAGTTTTAAGAGTTTCCATTAAGCCATTAAGTTAATATAATATATGCAGAAATCAAGGAAGATTGTGTACGTTATTTTGTCGAGAACGGAATGAGGGAAATTGTGTAATCTTTTAAGATCGTTTTTTTTAAATATGGAAAATTATTTTATATGCAATTACGGTTATTTTGTATGAAGCAATGCTATGTGTTCTTACTATATATTATTTTTAAACTATTTAAAGTGAATTAAATATACAATATGAAAATAATATGCAAGGCACAAGCTGTTTTACAAGAACTCCTTACTAACACGAAGTAAAAAGATGACTGGTTTTCTGCTAATAGCTATATTTAGAACAATCTGTTTGATTTTTTTAACAGTATTTGGTAGTAAATCTATGAGATGAATGAGAATATCGTATTGATATCTTGTGTTTTTGCGTACAAATTCATAATGTAATTCAACACAAATAATACATTTATAATGTTGACTCAAACACTTCATTGTGTAAAATAAAATTGATTGAATGCGCATTTTCTTGGTAAAACTCTGTTGTTACAAGAACAAAAATTATGAATTTCATTCAGAAAGTCAATACGATTGGCGTAGCCGAAATACCTAAAATAGTATTCGACTTTATTTATAGAGCTAAATTAGTTGTCCCCAGATCCCCAGATCGGTCTGTAAGCGTAGACGTAGACGTTTTATTATTATTACATATCATGTGTAGATATGAAATGTTTTCATGACCCAAGCGTTCGCGGTATATACAAACAACACACACAGTTACGACGTCAGTATGTAAGTTAAAGAACAGCTAATTTAGAGATTCAGTATTTCAATTTCAATACCATCATCTATGACGGGCGTTCTCACTAGTATTTTAATTAAAAATAATATATTTATTTAAAATAACATGTATATGTGTATATGATATTACTGTTTCATGTATTTAATGGGTAGTCATTAAGCTATAAAAAGGTTTTTGTTTCATGAGAAAAAAAATCACAATAAAAAAAAATATTTCATAATAACCGCTTTTCTCTATGTATATTGTTTCATCAAAATCCGTAATACGTTACATTATATATTATTCAGTTATAAATATGATACCACGTAATTTCAATTATTTCCTTGGAGGAATTGATCTTTGACTTGGATGAACCTCTTATTGGATCAATTTTCATTTACCATTGCGTTACAAGTTTTTCTTTTCTCTTATTTTGCAAGCTATTTTTCAAACAACGATAACATAACGCTTAACGTGAATTACTTCAGAATGTGTAGCTAGGCGCCAGAATACCACAGAAAAACACTAAAATCAACGGGTGAGCTTTTTATTACATTCGCAAACAGATGTTTTTCTAGTAGCTGATTAGTAAAAGTATTCCATCATTATTTTTTTACCATATCCGCCACCGACGTATCAGCAGTATTTACATACATATAACACAGATTTTGATAGTAATAATTTTGTTTTAAACTTTTACACTCGTTGAACAAAACCAGTCCAGATTATATTAATAAAAAAACGAATCGCTAAATATAATTTAATGTCACCAAGAATATGTAATTTATAATTATCAAAGCAATTAGTATTAGCGTACATGTATTTAGATATCAATAAAACGATTTTAATGTAAGAACTTTACGAAAACTATTTAATATTTAATCACTAAATTCAATCAGTCAATTGCTATACGCCTCATGTTAAAGAGTGTGTATACAACGGAGTGCTAAAAATGACTTTTACAGTTTTACTAATAGATGTCGTAGCCGAGCAGCAACGTTTTAAATCTTCCGTTCTTCTTGCTACGCACGAATCAAACGTACATTTATCAAGAATGGTCGAATGAGAACATTGATTGTAAGTTTGCCCATCGGGCTAAGATTGGCCCACTACATGGCCAGGCCCAAAAAAGTGCTGTTATAATACCACGATAATACATACTAATGCCATATGAATACTTTTTAGCCTAATCAAAGGTATTGAGTAGCCCCCTGTTGATAAAAAATGAATGAATGTGCAACACATTCTCTTTTATTTGTAAGCTGTCAGCTTAGAATGATAAAAAAATTCAATTAGCCATATTTTCAATTTGTACTACTAATCTGTAAACCAAATGCTGTATATTTTCCTATATCAATTATGTACTGAATATATGAAAGCATAAAGTAAAAGTTGTCTTCAAAATCACTGAATTTATAGTAATTATTTGTATCGTGGGAAAAAGTTACTCGATTTGGATGAAAATTTTGCCCACCTTGTTTTATCTATATTTATAAATCAATTATAACAATAAATCTATTTATGTCAATTAAATTTCATCTTAAGACATTAGTGCATTTCTATGTAGAACAATACCTAAAAAACAGGCTATTAATAGTATCTTGCTCTCCGCTCAGAAAAGATAATAAGTGATATAAAACTTAGTTTAATTATTACTATAACTAAGTTCGGTAGTGATCGTTTATAAAATACTGAGCAATATTAATTTTCGTTGAGTTAATTGTTTGTCTTATAAATATCGTGAAATAGATGGAGCTGATTTTCTATGCTAATTAATATATTTAAAAAGAATCAATTTCTTATTTGAAATAAATTTTGCACGGAATATTTTCCACAATCGTCTGACCGCAAAATTCAATATTTTAATTCCTTTATAAGTAAAGTGATTTCAAAGAACGCGGAGTGTATAAAAAAAGCTTACGTTCGGATTTTGTTTTCAGATAGTTTTGATATCAAAAGGTTTCCCGCAGTAAAAATTCGGTAAGTTCTTTGAATATTATTTTATTATGAAAGGTTATTGGAATCGAGATATTTTATGCGTAATGTAACATTTGCATATATATTGTGACGGCATCCGTGGCGCAGTTGGTTTCGTCGCTGACTACGGTTACGGATGTCTCGGGTTCAATTCCCGGTGCGGACGGTTTTCATAGATTGATCTTTCAATCGATTTATGGATTTCTGTTCGTAGTCTGAGTCCTCCCTCCCACCAATCCCATCCTCACGGGGCGTAACGAGAGCGATTAGCTAACCACTAGTCCTGTCATAGCCCTATCCTTCTATCCCTACTCTCTTCGAAAAAGAAAAGAGAGGTTGAGCAACTGAGTGACAAACAGTTCTCGTAGAAAAATTCTGTCAAGATACCTCTATTAGGAGACCATATGCTCCACATTGGGAGCGGACATGGAAAAAAAAAATGTTTTGTTATATCTGAACGTAGCATTTTTCTTATGACCAAGTTTGTTTATTGTTTAAATATTGCTGAGTACTCTCGATATTCAATTATTTCATGAAAAAAGTATTTAGCGTTGATTGTTTGTTAGCTAAGGTATCACTGCATTTTCTGAATGGGTATCCCTTAAATCTATGTATATAAAAATGATAATTTGTTTGTTTGTTTGTCCTCTATGCATTCCTTTACCATTCATTCGATTTCAACCAAAATTTGTTGAGTTGTTGTACGCGCACCCGTGAAGGTTTCTAAAGAAAATAATTTAAATTTTTAAGATCTCAAAAAAAGAAATATAAAAAAGAAGAATCAAATACGTAAAACTAGCGACATCTCTTAACCAGACGGAAAAACAAAAAATATGTCAATACGTGAAAACAATAACACATATTATTGTTTGAAAAGTATAAATGAATTACTATATTTTAAAAAATCAGGCTTTTTTCAGGCTGAGAAAAATAAATCTGGGCTTCGGGTCTGGTTCGGGTAACAAGTGTGATATTGAGACTCGGGCTCGGGCCAGGCCGGCTGGGCTTGAAGATGACGGGCTTGGACCGGGTAATTTTATGAAATTTCAGCCCGTGTACTCCTCTAATCCGAAAACATGTCAATAAACAGAATTAAAACACAAACTCTCTCTTTCTTTTGAGTGGCATTGCAACGCATGTCGGGTACTCACTAGTAAAAGTAATAAATATACCAACACTTGACTGGCTGGCTTCTGGCTGGTTCACACTCTTAGCTGTTCTTCTTGTTCGCTTACGTAGGCACAGAATTAAATCCCCCAAAAAAAACAAATTCGTATATTTTTTGTGAATCAATTTACTGATTTTTGCAGAAAGGCATGGATGTTTGTGATAATTACACGGAGCTATAAGCTGTACAGCTTTTAAGCAAGTTCTAGTCTTTTCCTTGACCCATTATTCTATTCAAAATGAGTAGTTGAGCGATTGAATTGAAACTGTTCTGTTAAAATACTCTGTAAATAGTCCAAATGATTTATTATAAACAAATAGTTACATAGGGAGCAGACACGGTTTATACCTGTATTGTTTTGGTTAAAGGTTTTAATAGTCAATGATAACGTCATGAACATGGATAGTTTCTTGGACCATTATAAAGACTAAAGCAGAAAAAACCCAATTGAATTAATGGTTCTAGGAAAAAGCAGCACAGGAAAAAAATCGAACAGATTAGAAAAAGAAGTATTCAGATTTAAAATATTTGTAATCTTTTCATGAGTTTTTCAGCTTGGAAAAATGTTAGATGCTTGAAAAAGTATGCATACAGTGCAGAATAATTGCTTACAAAATTTGTTAAATTAAATATTCGTTCGATGTTATTTTAAAAAGTAAAATATACGCGTATGAAAAATATTCAATAGTTATTGCTATATAATATGTACTCATACGTACAAAATATATTATCCTTGTCTGATTGCTTCCCAAGGAATATCTACAAAAACCTCAGCGTTCTATAAAAGCAACCAATATTTATCTTAAAGCCTTTTGAAACGCAATCACAGAGGCGGCACAAAACTATTCAATATATCAATTCGATAAGAAACCTTTTTGGTTACGATCACAAAAACTTGTTGCCCGGCGACCTTTGGGCATAGGAAAATTTTATTATGAAACAGTGGCGTTCAATGAAATACTTCATATTTATTCCGTTATTATTCAATTAATCCGTTATTTTTTTTGAGACAATTGGTATGAGTTTCCATTATTTATTTACACATTGAGTTGATCGTTCTTGACCTTTTTTATAACTTTCTCTTATGGTGTGTCCACGTCTGAGAATTTTGTGTGCTGATTCATGATTTGCTCGAACTCTTAACCCGTGTAATTAAACTCCACACCTGATCAAAGCATGACTCATAGCGCGCACGAATGCTCAGATGTGGACACACCATAAGAGGTTTCATACGCAAGTATTGTAATTTAAAATATTAATTTCAACTACCCTAAAAAGTTTTATAAGAAAGATTGTGTTATGTACCACCTGTCCTCTTTGTATACCAAGAATTATTGCTACATCTTGATTTTTTTTACGTTAAAAGTATTTGGAGAATGAGCAATAAACTCTATTGCGAAATATGAACTAACTTATATCTATTTGTATTGATTTATCTGTCTGGCTGTCTGCAATGTACATCACATGTAAAGCACGCACATATTCTGTCTGTTTGTCTGCATATTGTGCGCATTGAGCTCATGTTGACGGCATTACCACAGGGTAATTTCTGTATGCAGTAAATATAAAATAATTAGAATTGAGGTGCTTGTGCCACTGATCTCAAGCAAGAAAAGCTCTCACACAAACGAGAGAGATATATTCAGTGAGTAGCCAGAGCGACACTGTATTTTCTAATAAGAAGGAGAATAATTTTAAAGTCGGCTTTCTTGTTTCTTGATATGGAAATGGAAAGGTCTCAAGGCACTCAAAATTGTTTCGTCGGATATTAGAGAGCGTAATCTCGCTTAAACTGCTTTAATTAAAGTCGTTTTAATGCTAGAAAATTAAGATTAAATGTTTAGAATTGTTTTATTGCTGTAAAACACACCACCTTGTTTTTGCTCAAGGTTACAATCGTCTAGAAATTATTAGAAGGTCTGAAATAAAAGGTTACATTATGTTTATCATTAACGTGAAATAAAATAACAAGTTTGAATTACGGACAAACAGAATAATTGTAAATTGAATAAGTAGAAATGAAGTCTGTGTAGAATATAATAACTTGAATATTAAATTATTTGAGTAATTCATTGAAACAATTATCAGACATTGCTTAATAACACAAATTGATGTTGTATAGTTGAAGCTATTTACCAGCAGACTCGAAAATATTCAAACTAGTGCTGTATTTTTTATATACAAATTTTAAAAAGTTTCTCGATCAATTGAAAATACTCGCGATGAGTAAAACTGACCCTGATCACTTCATAAAATTGTAGAATTAAAAAAAATATATATTAAAAATAAAGTACCTTTCCACCAAGAATTAACAGTTAAAAGTGATTTACGGATAGCTTTTAGAACTATTTTAAGGCAAGTTGACGATCATAAAAAAGCCAAATTAAACTACGTATTAAATTATGACGCAAAATAAATACAAGCCATTTGATATGGATAAATTAAACGTAAGTCAGCTGAAAATATTTCGTTGAACATTTAATAAAATTGTGAAATAAATATCTTTGTGTGATATTTAATTTTTTATAAATATGACGTCTTTCCACCAAAAAAGGGCAACTGACACCAATTAAGATGGTTGTTAATAAATATACAGTTTGAAAATAAATGTATTTCGATGGCGATGGTAAAAACGTTTTGCAATATATTGAATTGACTCTGATTATTAGAATTTGAATTATTTTCAGTTTTTTATGTGAGTACTCGAATTCTAGATGTTTTTTCTCACGCTATTGGTAAAAATAAATCCATAGTCTTATCTTTTATGTATCCCTAAAACGGTATTAACTCTCTCATTTAAAAAAAATCCGCAGTTAAGGAAATTGATAAAATTGGCTTGAAACAGCTAAATAGTGATTGCAGCGGAAAAAAGTATTTAACACTGCTAGCTAAATTGTATTGGAATAACAATTTTTGGTCTATTTAGAAAAAATCACATAGGTATACAGTTATTTTAAGAGTTTTAAATTGATGTGTATTGAATGAAAATATTAGGATTATTTAATGAGAACGAAATAGAATTAATTATTTATACAAAAAAATAAAGCGTTTATCAAAAACGTTAATTTGACGATATTAGGATTCAGTGGGTTTAAGTATAAATTAGTCAAAGGAGCGTGTTACTCCAGCAAAAATGTGTCGAAATTTTTCTCGAACAAGCCGTAAATTTAATTAAAATATCTGTACCAAACATTACAGTATTTAAAAATAATATTTTAGTATTTTTATTTAATTGTCTTTAAAAACATATATTGGCGTTTAATTTTAGTTCAACACGACAAATACTATAAACCAGGGTTAGCCAAAGTGGTGGTCAGAGATAAAATTTCGGTGGTTCGCAGAGAAATCTGACATTATTTGAATTTTCTATTCACAGCAAACTAACCCAGAAAACAATCGTGTGAATCTCGTAATACGTCTAACGTTCGAGTCTATCACATGACATAATACTTCAGTTGGCGTGATAAAAGTGCGGCTTAAGGATGTGTTGAGATGAATATAAAGGTGTTTGCTTATTTTCTTTTTATTTGTTGCATTTTTTAAGACACGTATGATCTTAAATCATAACCATGTATATATTTTCTTTTATTTAGTATTTATTGAACTAAATTGAGTTAGACTTTTCTAAATTTCTTCTCAGTACGCCTGTAGAGTGAAAAAAAGCGGAAAATTCATCACATTAGAAATTTTTAATGCTAAAAGTCTATATATTGTATTTTTTTATTGTTTTGTTGTAACAAGTTTTGTTTAATTAATAAAGCTTTTATAATTTAATTACGATTACTTAATAGTTTTATTTAATGAACTAGGTGCATTTAATGTCTTCTTTGATTACCTTTTTTCAATATATAATATTCAACACAAAATTCCCGTTAGTGGTCCGCTGGATTAAAAATATGAATTTAGTGATCCGTGAGCCAAAATATTTGCCAGCCTCTGTTGTAAACAATATTATTTTTTAATAATTCAACATAATTATATTATGTATGGTCTATTTATGACATACGTGAGTGTAATAAATTGCATTAAAATGAGGTTTGCAGGTAGTCAGAAGGTAAGGTAATATTTCATCGCCGTAGTTTAGTTTAGAGAGAGGTAAGCCAAAGAGGTCACGTGTAAACTAGATTATCACTTTGAATAGAGAAAAGGATTATTATGATGGGAGCGAGAATACGCGGTGTAGATGGGAAACTTTCCTAACCGTGAATCGTGTATGCCGTAAATAATATTAATATACACGAATGGATCTCTATCAACGACTTCACAATTTTCGAATTGGTAGTTCATTTTTAGAATAAAGAATTCAGTTTCTACAAAGTGAGTTGTCGGGGAGATTGCCAACATTTTCCTTTGTGAAAAACCACACGACAATGTTAACACATGTACCGAGTATCACTCCTTTTCTTGTGCTTTGCACACACCTTGCATGTTCTACAGGGCTTATTTTTTTTCTGTTGACGGTATTGGTATCAATATGTGGTTAGACATATCCCCGACAACCTGTCTTATAGATCTTGGAAAAGTCTAGCTCGAAGTGGACTCGGTGTCACCGCAATATCGTTTCCAGAAGGGGGAGTATTATAGAAGTAAAATTCGATTGATATTTTATGTCGATGAAATCAAAACCTATTTTGGCAATAACACAAATTAGATTACTGTTTTGGAAAGTTTTATGTCTTGACTATAATTAAAACCAGGATTACGTTGCAATTCGTATCGTTTAATGACTCAAACATGACTGTTTTTGATGCGTGTTTTTGTGTGGACACGTGTTTGAATCACCGAATTCACAATTGCATAAATTGATTGTTTAATCGATTTATGGATTGGTTTCAATAGGTATGTGTTGTATATATTCCTCCCCTCCACGCATCTTCTACCTTACGAAACGGGGCGTGTTTTTCGTGTACCACTTTCTATCGTTACCCTTTCTTAAAAGATTGTGTGAATAAATATTGGATATACTTTAAAAACAGAATAGGTGGTCTAAATAAGGTTAACATAATATAAATTTTGTTATCAAGATCAACATAATGTTGATAAATATAAGAAGATAAAAGCGAAAATTATATGTATAATTCTATTTAAGTAGGTTGACAATTATATTTCAAAAATGTTGTTAATTTTTATGGTAAAAGGATTTCATCTTTCGTATTTAAACATGCTTATACATACAATTTATTATATACAATACATTGAATATTCGTGTATGTATGGTTTGGAAAAGGTTATAAATAAAAGTTTGCACTTTGTGTTAAATAGTATCCACTTGGTACACTTGAACTTTTATTTAGATGGTTTGCACTTTGGATTAGATAGTATTAACTTAGTACACTCAAACTTTGTATTTAATAGTTTCCACTTAGTCACGGATTTTTTTAACGAAGTGATTAAGTTGTAGTAAGCTATGTTAGGGTTGGTCTGGTTTGGTTTGTGTAATATATTCCAATGCGTGGAGCAAAGACAATATAGGCGGCCTAATATAGGGTAGAGTTGCGATAATTATTTTCATTTCATTACAGCTTCGTGCAACTATCGCTTTCAAAGTGTGAGTATTTCTATTGAGTGAAAACTATTTGACCTATGTGAGAATATTTTTTCGTAAGTATAATATACTTCTTAAATGTTAAAATATATTTTATTATGTGGGATCACTTTATTTTTAGTGAAAGAATTTGTTATAAGTGAAAATTATTTTTATGAAAGTGAATATGTCCCAAATATAAGTGCATTTAATTGTAACCCGTTTGAAAATATGACGCATCATGACCTATGGAATTTTTCCAGGAAAGCTTGTGAAATTTATCGAATACCGTTGTTGGACTTGGAAGTTTGGTAGACATCAATAAAAAAATTTATAAGAAACCTTTTCACATTAATATTCTTATTGATAAACCGTTTTATTGTAGGTAATGTCTTATTTTGTTTTATAATCGGTAAATAAGTGATACCCTAATCTTTCTTATTATTTTTGAATATGTATCCATTGCTTATAAGTTACCCCAATAAATAAATTTTCTCCTTTGCTCAAATATGGTTTCAATATAGACTAGAAAACGAAAGATCTCAATTATGTACAAAATAATACAGTATCTACTCTTGGTGGCATCTTTAATCGAACATTGTCGTAAAATTATTGAGTTTGTACTACATATTGGTATTACAAAGGACTATTAATTTATGACAGCGGTTTACTGTTGCCCTTGTCATTGTACTACTTCAGTCTTTTTGTTGATTCAATTTCGCTGGCATTTATACACACATATATTTGGCATATAATGAAACAATAGCCTCAGTAATGAAGACTAAAAGTAATGATTCAAAGTTACAATAAATATTTTATTCGCATACCATTTTTCTTGTAGAATATAACTTCCAATTTGAGTTCATTCTTGGATTCCAAAGAGGCATCGATCTGCGTTTTGTGGTCATCTCTTGTATCTACTCCATAGAGAAACTTGCAGGCGCATCCCTTCTGCATGATTTGCGCCCTTGCAAATCCTGTCAGCTCGCAGAACCCATCCGAGCAGTAGACGATCGGGTATACCGTTGGCACTTGAGCATTACCCAGCACAAAGTTGCTATCTGGAACAGTAATACAGGACATATTTGAATATTTTAAAGTGTTGACAGGAACATTTTAAGGTTTTTATGTCGCTAGATATATGTAGCACGATAGGGAGATACGTTTTGGAATCGTTTATTTAACTTGTATTATTACAGAGATTTAATTTAAAGATTGATCTAACGCGGTAGACGACCAGTGAGAAAATTATTGATGTCAGTCCGTGTGTGAGGTATAGCACGTTCTGCCTGTGTCGCTGCTTCCTGTTAGTGTTGGCAGCTCGTTTGTGGTTGCACAAACGTTTGAATTACACCCGATAAAGTCAATTCGTTGACTTTTATTGTTTAATTGTATCTAGTGCAGATTCATGTTTCGTAAGCTATGCCAACAATACTGTACTCTAATAGCTACAATTACCTGCAAAACATGCATTTATCACCACAGTACGAACATGCTTAAGAACTAAGAAGTAATTAGGGTTCAAAGTTAGTTAAAGACATCATAGTATATAGTACTATATGTGATTTAATAATTATAATTTCACATTTCACGTGATATTTTCTCTACCTGAAATGTTGTCAGAGATGTTTCGTGCTATGCAAACTGACATATCTTATGAATGTTTAGTTTATAATCCGTTGTAACATTAAGACTCTTCTAGCCCGGGGGAATTTTACGTGTATTTGGTAGAATCTAACTTACAAAGTTTCTCATACGACCGCCGTAAAATGTAAATGTCTTAGCTGTTCTAGACCCAGAAAATTTGTACAAAACTATTTTGTAGTCCATTTAGACAATGTATATAAAATGTGAAGAATTTATAATTATTACTGAAATAAAACTAAAGAATCGGTTGAAAAATATATTTAAACCAGAAAACCCCTAGTATTAAGGTTTTCAATATTTTTTTGTCTTGTTATCGAGAAATATTAAATGTCTAGAAAGAAAATTAAGCGAAGCATTTTATCATTGTTTGGTTACAGCTTACAGCCCTTGAGAATGAAACTTTGAATGAATTCGATAAAAAATCATATTATTTCACTTCAACTTAAGAAATATTATAGGACGCGTCCTGAAGGTTTTAAATACAACGGATAACATGTCTATCATATGCAATTAATAGTATGAGAAGACCCGAATCGAAGAGAAGCGAATGGTCAGTTATCGACGTCCTGGAAGGTCTGGGATCTCAAACAAACACCAATTCAAATCCGGTTCAACTCTTATTTATTTTAATCAAAGATGTAGTGGTTTAAAATACACAAAAATAATTCCTAACACATAAAATTTACATTTTCTTAACACATGAATTTACTTTTAAGTTGTAATGCAAGTGACACGGCAAACGATTTTAAATTAAGTCAAATTTCAAAACAAACAAACAATCCACAATGTTAACGGTGCCGGCCACGGAGGCCAGCGGCTCTCCCGGCTCAAAGGCTGGCAATCGACTCTCCGCAAAAATCAAAAATCGGACTCCCGCACCGTCGCAGCCACCCCTTTCGGTCAGAATGGATTCGTCCAGCGAACGTGTCCTCCGGCAATTGGCCGATCGCCCTCCACGACAAGAGTCGGGTCGACTTCCACGAATCATTGTCATTAACGCTGTACGTTCTCAGTTACGAACCCTAATAAAACTTAAAAAACCAGGGTGTGTCAAGTAATACCCCAAACATATAAATGCAAGTTTCATCGTCAAATTTAACCAATTGGCATATCTATCCATTTTTATTTGCAAGATATTCTAAAAAATAAATTCATCCCTGTTCTGAATTTTTTTTTGTCCAATTGTTTATAGCAAAATATTACTCGTTTTGAGCTTTAGTAGCTAATTATAGCATTTAAAATTCTATTAAACAATAAATGGCTTTGTTGTATCTTGTATTATACGGTAAATGTTATAAAAAAATCGTTTATGGAATTAATACTATAGTCGTATGGAGACTTATTTATTTATGTTGATATTGAATATAACTGCAGAAATTATAGCAATCACAAATGGTTTTATCATGCCACTGTCATTCATTTCAGCTGTAAATCGTCACCGAGCATACATGTGTCGCCAACCCTGGTATACAAAACAATATTGATATTATATTAATATCATTTGTTACCACTGCATTGACTTTATATGTATGTGCGTATGATTTCATTGTATGGTATTGGACACAGCCACAAATTGTGAACATTATTAATTTCATTTCAGTTATAACCTCATCTCAGTCTCAATTATTGTCATTTGAAGTGGAACTAACGAATTTCTGAAACTCATTTGATTGAAAATAACTTTTTAAGGAATACAAAAATAAACGGGTCGTTTTAAAGATTAATTTTGAATGTGGAATATAAATATTTTGCGATTATTATGTTGTAGATATTGAAAGAGAAATGAAAAGAAACCATTAGCGTAGCTAGAAGTATTGGACCTATTTGAACAAACCACCCCAGCAATCTGGAGAGGTCTCACCTGTTTACTGTATTTTGATATTCAAATATAATCTGTTAATTTTCATTGATCATTATAAAATATTTTGCTCGTAATGTTGTCCAAAACACGTCTTCAAAATTTTGCTACTAATAATAATTCGAGTATATTTTTATTCTAAAGGTCTCACTGGATTCTAAATGAAAACTTTTGTTATTTATTATACTAAAATATATTCTTAACAATTCATAAATAATATAAAAATAGCCTTGCGGAAAAGAAAATATAAATAAATACGTCGACTTCTGTGGCTCTGCTAATCGATCAGAGGATCTCAGATTTCATTCCTGGCTAGGAATAATTGAAAAGTGTGTGTGTATGATATTTTTTTCTCAAATCGATTTTTATACAATTTGTTTAATTCACCTTATGGTTAATTAACACATTCAAAAATATAAAGCGCACTGGTAATTTGTTGTTAGTTGTGTAAATATTATACACTTGATTTGAGTAATACTTATTTTGAATAATAAAATTAGAGCTGGATTCAAGTAATTTAAAAAAAAGAGTTCAGCAGTTCGTACGTTTTTCTGTACGTATAATTAGTTTGTAAACCGTAATGAAAACTTTTACGATGAGGGAGCTACGCCACTGAACACGCGAAGGCGAGCAGAATGTTTGACAAAAACATTTTAATGGAAAAGTTTCCATATTGTTTGTTTGATACAAAACAATTAAATGAAACCATATAAGTTTATTTTCAGCTCGGCAATATTGCGATAGGTATTAAATTTACGGGACCTCAATAAACCTACTTTATCGATAATTGTTTTAACGATATTATTTTATTTAATACAGTTAAATCGTTGGAAAACTCTTTTTTGGCAAATTGCATACATTTTTTTGACTCTTAATAAAATTTGATAGAAGTTTTAATTTTACTTAAAGACCACAGATGTACCACAAGTAAAATGAGATAAAAATATGATACCAACTCATAGAGTAAATAAACTCAAACGATAATATATTTATCTGCTTAATTAAAGCAAATATTTCTACATTATTTTCAATTATACTTATTGACTACGCAATTTTTTCACATAACAAAGATGTGGTCTGAACATAACCTTGCTTACTTCTTCTCTCCACTGAGTCTGGAACAAGTTATCAGTTATAAAATGAAAATACACAAATCCATTTACCAAACTGTTTTTGGAAAAGTTGTGCGTATTTATCAACACAATAATTCTAAAGCTAGCATACGAAATAATGTTCCCCATTAAATTTTGTATTACTATTGTAATTAATACATTCGCTAATTGTATAATAAATTACATACTCTTATTAATGATTGTTGAATATGTATTCACGCACTGTTAATTAAATTTTATAAAGCAGACAAATGGACGAGTAAAGTAAACAATTAATGTTATTTGTGTTTAATTTAATATTTACTTTGAAAAGAGCGCTAAAATAACTAAATTTCGCCTGTAGGCGTACAAGAAAACTATTATATATTATTATAATAACAAACAGATGAAGTTAATTTGTTTGAAATGTATACACATTCATAGGTTTTTGTCATTTACAGACCCGGGATTCGCCCTTCGAAATCATTTAGTACAGATAGTAAAAAACCAAGAGTGTATAATAATTAATTCAGCTAAATCTATTCGTCAAGTCTTAGAAATACATCAATCAGAATGCACGGTTTTTTGTTAAAACCTCTCGCTGAACCGAATTATTTTGAGTATTTACCAAGTAGTGAATTTTTTTTTATCCATGTATAAAACAATTTGTTTCATTAACAACGAAAGAAGAACTAATGAGTGAACAAAATGTAATATACATTTGTTTTAAATGAGACGTTGTTATAAACAAGTCAATATTTAATTTAAGACATCGACTGAGGGTGCTTGATGGAATTTCAATATTAAATTTGGATTATTGAGATTTTGTACACTTCCATGTATTTTGTCACTAACGACCCGGGTTTCGCCTTTCGGCATCTTCAGGCATTCGAGCACACGAATGGACTCGAACTGAGAGACAGTAAACAGTGTCTAACGCTTATATAGAAGATAAAAATGCGACAAATATCATTTACAAGGCAATACATTATACGTCTGAGAGCCACACCGATACCTGAGAAAATTTCGGAAATCGCCCTAATCCTTATTTTGTAAACACCATATTAACAGAGTGGCGATTGCCGAAGGCGTTGCCGCTTTTCAAATTCTTTTAGAAATACCAGTGATTTTACAATTATAATAGTATTGTGGGTTTTGACGGGATGTAATTCGACGAATGGGTAAATATATACAATCATTCCACATTTGGTGACATCTGTTAGGTGTTTCAACGTATCGGATATAATAGCGGAGAATTAGGAAGGTTCAGCTGCTCATTCAAGATTGGTAATGAGTTTAACTGGGCTCTATTAATTTCTAAAATTTCTTGATAAAATAATTTATCAATATTTATTTAAGTGTCGAATAGTTGTGCAAATTTTAATGTAAACTGATATAAACTGAAAGTATAACGACAACACGATTTAAATTTGCAGTTTGCGAAAATAACTCTTCTTAAAAACCACTCATTTTAGAGAAAATTTTCCAGTGAGTCAAATTTCAAACGTAAAATTTTCTTTTTAAATGAAAATTTATTCATTCAAAACAGAATTTTTATGTAATGACTTTATGGCTGTAATTATTGTATTTATTTTTAGTTACCTTAAACAATTTCATAAGTGGAATATAGCCATAAATAACAATAATATTTCAAAAATATAAATTCTTGGTGGAACAAAAGTATTATATATTTGTAAAATGCAGTACAGTAGCATTACTTACAAACTTTTATCATGTGGTTAGAACCAATCCTGTTAATGTTATAAAATGTTTGGAAAAAGAATTAATTTTTTTATTTGATTTTGTATAAAACTTTATTAGAAGTTTTAAATTTGATCATTATTATGTATAATAAACAAAAGCAATTAAAAACATGTAACTGTTGCAATAGGATTAAAAAAACAATTTGTTTTATATATAAGGTACGTAACTCTTTAAAAATTTATTTAATTTTCGTTAACTCAAACTTAAGTTTCACTTTTATGACAAGACAGAGTCTTTATGTTTAATTACGCAATTTTACTTCTTTTACGCATTTTAATATGATCGTAATAAAAGTCCAGCATCCGCACCTCTTCATATTAATAACCTCACACAGTTCGCGAGATTTTTTATGCTTTATATAAATAACAGGAATAGACGTAAAAATATTGTTCGCACTTACTTTCTTTCAGGGCGTAAATCCAAATTATAACCCATGTCACTTTTACTTGGCCTCCGAATAATACAACCTAGCTTGTTTAGGGATATTAAATGGAAGTAATATATAAATCTTTGCTAAAAAAGTCGTTTTATATTATTTTTAAATGTAATGTGTCTACGATGTAAAGGATTTTCTTTTTCTACACAATAACCTTTCAGTTAAACAGAACAATATGATTTAAGCCCTAATATACCATTTTTTATGTGTATTTGTACTTATATAAAAAAGCATGCGAAAAACTATCACCGTTTGAATGAAAATGATTACTTTGTAAAATGTACGAATTCATGTGTTACGTGAATGACACGTTTTTTGCTACTTAGAAAAAAATCTCCAGACAAATGAAATAGTAAAAAACTACTATAGGCTGTGTACATTTCAAATATATATAAATTTACTTTAATCAGACAGACAATCGCCTTAAATGTTTTGAAAGATTAAAAGTAAGTATTTATTATATGATTATTGAAAATTGTGTGCTTTTTAATAAAATTGATGAATGGTTTGGTATCATTTATTCGCTCACTGTTTTAAATATAATGAAAATCTTTAAATGGTTTTCTTGTTGTCATTTTAACCCAAACCCGTGATAAAATTATATTTACGTGATTGCAGCACTGCGTTTGATAAATGATTAGCCAAAATTAATTAATTAGTTTTTGATGATTGATAGTAAGGGTAAGATCGAAATGATCTTTGAACTGTCAAATATGCGATAAAATCATCGGTATGGATAAGATGCATTTGTTTGATATCAGTAAAGGGCTATTGGAACGGAATTGAAAAGTCTTTTTTTTAATAAATTGCCCGGAATCTATCATCCGTATTTATCGTTAAATATTTTAATTACATAAACCATTATGATATTTTTAGCAAGTCAACAACAAAGAGCGTAAAGTTTCCTTATAATTATTGTACGCGCTTTATCTTTGGTCGCTATTAAAAGTTTAGCAGTCATTTACTCAATAATTAGAAAGCAGATTATTTCGCAACTTTAGACAACATCAGACGAGTGAATTTTCGAAGTAAACTTTTGATTTTTGCATGAAGTAATTTTCTCTTACAGGGCTATATCAAAAAAAAAAGATCGGGGTAAGGCGTGAGAAATATTTACTTGAAAAACAAAAATCCAAAACCGCAGAGTTTAAAAATCACAAGAAATATGTTTTCAATATGACTTAATTGCCAAGGCATTTGTATGATTTCTTAACGAGATGCATGTTGAGTCTCAGGATTTCTAACAGAAAAAGGTATGACTGGTAATTGGCCAGTCAATTGACCTCATCAGAAAGAGGGTTCTAAGAAAAAACCGTACGGAAAAAAAGTGGACAGAAGAAAGCGAGCAGGAAAAAACCGCACATATAGTAGAAAAAGAAAAATTCGTATTTAAAATACTTTTTATCTTTTCATAAGTTTTTTAGCTTGAAAAAATGTTAAAATCAGAATTTAATTTTAAATGACGTCAAATACTAATTTTCAGAAACTCAGAAGTCCGACGACGATATATTCATTTGTTGTTTTTTTTCTGTACGGTTTTTTCCGTTCACACAGAAAGAGATATAAAAACATTCAAGAGATATACTAATAGAATAATTAAATACAGAGAACTAGTTGGTTCCTAATCAGTCTACTCAGGATTGGATAATTTATTGCAATTGCACTATACATAACATTGCAGTTGACATCACTGTAAGCGAATCAGAACATTTAGCCGCTTTCAGATTAAAAAAAATAGACTTCGACAATCGCAAATAATTAACTGTCGGAGAATTATTTTTTGAACTCTAAGGGGTTGAAATATTGCACTGAAACATGGGGATCAAATAGTTTTTCAAGAAATTTTAGAAATAAATAGGGCACAGTTGAAAAGTTAACCAATTTTAGACGAGTCGGTTAATCTCCATAACTACACCTTACGTTAGATTAAATATCAATAGGTGTCAGAAAACAATAACAAATTTCTCCAACATTTCAAAATAATTTAATCAGTACAAAAATACGTGATATGGTATTTATTATGCAAATAAAAACCCAACACTTAAAAGCAGTAGTTCTATACTAAGATTTCTTTCCCAATTGCCTTTTAATGATAGTAGATAATTATGATCAACTGTTTTTTATAAAAACCAACAAATTACGTAACTATTTAAAGGAATATCTTACCAATTGAGGTTATTCGTCATTATATTAAATCAGTATCAAAATATCTTCAAATCATATCAATATACTTTTTAGTCTTAGTGGTATTAGTATTTTTATAAAATTTCCCTGGAGTATTCAACGTCCTCCCACCATCCGCAATGACTTCACACTCTTCTTACGAGGTGATTTCCGCACCGTAACAGTGTTATGCGTATTTAAATTTTTTTCCAGGAATTTTCGAGGAGGATTTTCTCAAGATTTGTTTACATGCACTCCAGCGTGCAGGAAGTCAAACAATAATAATATTAACTCCAGAGTTTTTAGGAAATGAATTTCAATCGTTTTTTATGAGACGGCGTGAACTCTTTAAATACCTTGTAATTTTCCAGAAATACAACTAAGTCGGCACAACCAACGGGGTTGACAGATACACTGATCGTATGGTCTTGAGCAGTTTTTCCCGTTTGATGTCCACGTCATTCCCAGCGATTCCCGTGTAAACGGCATCATAAGCGATAATGGCACTAGTCCTAATTACTACCTGCTAAACGGGAAATTCTGTAGAACGCTGTGATAGCACTGCTTTCCGATGTTTTGGTATGTTATGCAAATGAAAGTCATCTAGAATTATTCCAAAGTAAGTGACGCTTTCAGAAACTTTTATCGTGATAGTTCTCATGCAGATAGTGGGAGGTCTTTGTGTAGTAAGGCCAACACCATCATTGGTGAGGATTGCTTTCAGTTTTATTTCAGTTATACCTAATATGTACGCGGTTATGACAGTGTACCATAGTACGTAAAAAATAATATTGAAACTGTAACGAACTAAGATTAAATAAATATTGTTGTACATTATATTATAAAGTCTCTTCTGTGTAAAAGTGGAGCTCATTTTAACAAAGACTCATTTACCTTTGTACAGCTGGCGTCAAATCTCAAATAATACGTAAGGAGCAGTAGAATGGCCATAAAGTGGTACAGGGGTCACAAAGCCGTCAGAAGCCAACGAGGGCTGCCTTCAAGTGGCCTTTCGGAGAGAAACCTCACAAGAAAATTTAAACTGTGTAACGCAGTGTCTTACTATATAGCAATTCATCTGCAATTAATATAAGGAAATAAATGTAATATAAGAACCTTCTAGTTCCAAAAACCATTAAAAGCTCGAAACTAAATCAAATCTAAAACCCTGTAAAATATTCTTGGTAAAATTTTTAATGCTTTGAGCCCAAATACTATAATTGCAAATACAAATACAGATAACTGGATTTTAAAATGAAAGATTAAGAATAAATGGGATCAACGTTGCTCAATCTATTAGGAATAGATCACTTAATTATTTTTTTTTATTAATCTCGATTAATTATCAACTATTATTAATTTCGAAAAACTTACAACTGACGTAAGTAATCACATTACATAATGTTAAAATATATTTTAGCGCCTTTATAACGACTTTATTCGACTATCATAACTTGAGGCATCATTGAGGCTTACAATTCGTATTGTGCGAAATATTTGATATCACACTGAAATACTGACATACATTAGCTGCATGCAGTGGAGTTATCTCTATCTCTATCGCACAACCTCACTTGTCTATGAGAAAGTACGATACAAGAGCATGCGTCCGCATGTCTTTGTATCTCACTCACACTTTTCACTTTTCATGTGATTGAGCGAGAAAAAAGGAATGGCACCGCACGCGCCTGACATACATGTATTTACCATACTTAATTTGTCGGCCTATTCGGTTTAGTGGTAAGAGCTTTGCCTTAGCGATAAGTGAACTCCAGTTCCCAAAGTCCCAGCAAAGTCAATATCAAATTTAGATTTTTTCAATTTCAATTTGAGATCTTAGACATGAGTTACTTATAAAAATTCTCATCGAGTTTATTTCGTATGATTTTCCAATATTCAAAATCTTTGGTGCATTGTCTGTCAGCTATAATTTCAGATATTTTTTTTTGTTTAAATAAAATTTTAGCCAAGTTGAACTATTTTGGAAACAATAAAATGTGAAACGCATTTTGAATGTTTTACCCATGGCTTTAATTAATGGACCAACTCAGCAGTTCCGCTGTACACATATACTGTGCCGATTAACCAAGACACATAACAGTTTATTTTGAATTAACGTATGATTTAAAACTGAATTAGGTATTTGAAATTATATCGTTACAACTTTATATCCAACCTTTTATTTAAAATTCAAGCTTAAAAGGTTTGACAATTAACTAGATCTTTGCACCTTTTTACTACCCCTCTGTGTTAACCTTTTTAATAATTCCATCGCTAGTCCGCTTATTTCTAAAAAGAGCGGATACGTAAATTTACTACTAAGCACTAATCTTATCATTATTATTATTTTAGCTTCTGAAGGTTGAAGAGATTGAAGTACACCTAAATATGAATATTTACATAGTATATGCCAGTATTGTGTTTGTGAAAGGATAGAGAGTTAAGTCTAAAAGCACTAAATTACGGTATAATCATCAAAGGTAGAGAAATCCTGGTATTTTTAGAATTATGCAAATTAATACCAGTAATTTTAAAAATCAAAAAAAAGCTATCCCAAATTAAGGTTAAAAAAATTGCAATATATTAAGTTCCTCATAAATCTCATATATAATAGCCAAGACCGGTCTTTAGGCATTGATGTAAAAGTTTTATTATTATCACGTACACATGTCGTTATGCGTCAGCTGTGTTTATAAACAATACACACAGTTCCGAAGTCACGCAAACAAACAACAATCAGTCCTTCAGTATGGAAACTAAAGAACAGCTACTTTAGACATTCTTTATTTCAATTTCAATACAGTTATCTATAACGGGGTTCTCACTAGTTATATTATATTGCTGATGGTTACTTTGGCACCGAGTCTTCAAATTTATAACGTAATTCAATAGCTATCAGGTATAGCATTATTATTCTAGTTGAATTTAATACGTTGCTATTTTTGCCTTAATATAATGGATTTCTATCAAGAAAATACCAAATCAATCAATAAAATATATGCCATTATGAGCAGTTAAAATTATAGACAAACTAAATGAGAATTCTATTAAATGCGCTCGAGACCGTTTCAAAGAGAAAATCTATCGAAAACCGTAATAATTGCATTTCTGGGGAAACGAATAAATACGAGAGACAATATGGACGAGCTGCAAACACTTAACGAAAGCAGAGACAATGGACATAACGCGATCGAACGTCATAGCACCCGGATTACCTCACACTCTGAGACAGGTGACAATAAGATCGATTCCAAAATGACGAATAAAAGTTTCCAAAACATTGAATCCTGAATGAATTCACAGTTTGGAAAGATTGTGATGAGCGAAACCGGTCATGATCATTATAAAAATGTGGAAGCAGTTGAAAGCAAATTGTGTTTTATTGAAAAAATATATTGAATGCCTTTCCACCAAGAATTAAGAGTTTATAATGCCTTGCATTTGTTTTTGATAATGTTCACTTATAATCTGTACATAAACCTTTCTTTATTTTATCACGTCTATCTTTTTACCCCCTTCTTTCAGACTCAGATAAATTCCGTTTTTTATAATTATGGAGATATTTAATATTTTTCTGTATGGAAATTAATAAATATATATATTATCGAATACTCTACCATGCGACGTAAAGTTGTTTTTTAAATGCGGTGGATGATCGGTTAACGAACAGTTAAGACTACGAACAAATCGGACAACGAACACTTGCACGAAAGATTTTTGTGTTCGGACAACGAACGCATATTTGGATATCGAACTAAAACGATCTTTATAATAAAAATGACATACAGTGGGTGATCCGTTAACGAACAATTCGGATAGCGAACATAGTCTTGGAACGGATTATGTTCGTTAACCGATCACCCACTGTACATTAAATTTATTTATTATTTACGTTCTTATAGCATAGTTTTCAAGGCCCTCGGACATCGTCGTATTCAGTTACGATGTTAAGGGATTAAATATGTTTCCGATGAAGTTTGGTAGATTGATTTTTCAATCAATCTATAGATTTTCAAAGTAATGTATTTAACTAATGTTTATATTCTCTCCACCCATGCAAACTTAGAAACGGTGGGAGCGAGAATAATAGGCGAACTGCTAGTCGTTTCTTAGCCAGATTATCTTTCATCGTTACCCTTGATTGAGCGATAGAATAACAGCCAGTTATCGGAAAAACAAGCTTCTGTTGAGATACTCCATTGGAAGTCTATACGCTCTGCATTGAGAGTGGGTATGATTGAAAAAATATACATCTATTGGAAAACTTAAAAAAATTGTGGTGAAATAAGTTGAAACATTGCTTTTCCCAACCTAAAATATTGGCATAGAGTTTTCTTAATTAAACTTTTCATGGCGATGGCGTAATGGAAATTTGGAAGCGAAAAATTGAATGGAATTTAAATGAATCCATTTGATCTAAAAAAAGTGTAATTAATTTGACAGCGTTAAATTTTAAGCGAAATTTGTCATGCCTGTAGCGTGTCAAAAGAAAATTATATACAAAGTAAATTGTATTTTTCCAATTGTCAATATGGTATTTTTTGGAATACAAATTTGACCCTTTGAATTGAGAATTACAAAAATGTATATTCCGCTTCTTTTGCTCATTCAAAATATTTCAAATTAGTACATTTTTTAGGGCACAAAAATATCACGTCATCCAAGTCGAGCGTTATGAAAACTGAACAATGAAGTAACAAAAATTAAATAATTTAAAATATTGACTGAGAGTGCTTGCTAGATGGTATTTCAATACCAAATTGTGTATACTTCCATAAGTTTTGTTACTAACGACATGCGTTATATCTTTCAGTAACTTCAGGCATTCAGTCACAGTTAGTAAATAGTTTATAACGTTTATGTTTATATATAAGAAGAGTTAGGAAAAAATATTATCACTAAGTTATATATTAATGGTTATTATAACATTCGAAAACGAATTGTTATAATATATTTTTTATAAACATTAAGAAAGAATACTTTTCTTCAATTCAACCGTATTTTTTTGGGAATACGGTTTATTTATATGTTTGAATACCGTTTTGACTGGGAGAATCAGTTCAACAAGTGAAAAAAATATTCACTCTCAATTTTAAATTGAAGAAGAAAGAATATCAATCGGCAATTTTAATGTGCCAATATATTTATATGCCAACGATAATTCTTAAAGATAATATTTGTGTAACACAATAAATATAAATAAAACAAAACCATATAATACAGAAGTTTTCGTTTGGTATGTTTGAGCATTTGGTCGGGCGTTGCGACTTGACCGAGACAATCAACAATTAGGATCAGTCAGCCATGTGAAATTTTAATCAATATTGGCAGGATATGTAAAGTTTACCCATAATTTGATACATCGCGTATCGGAGCAAAGCCCGGGATAGACGATAATATCACAGTAACTTGTATTGTTCGGCGATAATTGAAATGTAATCCTATTTGAGAATAATTATACTGTGTTCATGTTCTGTGAAAAGGGATTTAGGGTTTACAGTCTATGGATATTGCTTTAGCTTATTCGACCTATTGGGGAGCGGTTGAATAATAGCAATGATTATTACTCAAATCGATACTATCAATATTTCAAGTTGAGGTTAGTTGGGAAAGCTTTGGACTTGCTATGCTTTCTGTTGTACAAATGAGTTTTTACGGGTATTTTATATCCGGGATTCATAGATGTATGTTTTACAAGATATAGAATATAATATTTATTTAATGAATATCTCGACAAAACATATATCATGACATAATTTAAGAAGAGGATTAAGGCGAGTCTCGAAATTTTAACTCAGGTATCAGTGTGGATCCTAGACTTATAATATTTTATCTGATAAATAATATTTGTCGCATTTGTATCTTCTATATAAACGTTAGACACTGTTTACTGTCTGTCAGTTCAAGTCCATTCGTCTCTCGAATGCCTGAAGATGCTGAAAGGCGAAACCCGGGTCGTTTGTGATTAAATACATGGAGGTGTACAAAATCTCAATAATTCCAATTTGATATATCATGACGTCAAAGTTTCCATTATTTCATCAGTTTGTATAATTTCCCTAATTATTGACAGTTGTTGTTCAGAGATCTGTAGTTATTATATATAATTCGATTGAGAGATCATAAGAAATACATTAGACGAGAAATAAATCATTTCAAACAATATAAAAGAATAATTCACCATGAAAATCCAGTTCTGGGGATAAATACACCACAGGAGGAATGATGAAGATTAATTAAAATGTGTGGTGTAATAAATATTTAATTTTTGGCTAAAATTAAATATTGCTTTAATTGATTGATTCATAGATCTTAGAATTTTTAACGAAAGCCACAAAAGACAAAAAGTAGACATATCTGCCAAATGAAACTATGAAAAATTTACAACTTTTTATGTACCTACGAAAAATTTTGATTTTACAGCGGAAATGACGATTTAATCAACTTGCATTTTTAAATCTATATGACGTAGAAATTCGAACATGTAATACTGGCATAAGACGACTATTTTTTACTAGACGAAAATAATTAGAACGATTTTTCATAAAATTTTGTATTTTTAAAATTTGTAAAGCAAGAAAAACATGTTTAAAATTATAATAAATACAGTCGAATACCACCTATTTTTGCTTTCATGAATTTCATTTATATAATTATAATTTAAGTTTGTTTGAAATCCTCAAAACCGCAATCATCATTTGTATTAACGCATCAAATAATTTCAAAGGACCTTTATTTCATATGCGGAAGGACTGTGGTATCTTTTAGTATTTCGTATCAATAAAGGATGACATATGACTGACGTATTTTTTCGACGGATTATTTTAAGTCGTGAGCTCGGAAATTATTCACAATAATACATATAGATTAGGGTCACATAAAGGTCGTTAATACTTTTGTTCTGTGTTATTTTAGGGTAGGATTATTTGTTTTTCTACATTTTGCCAAGGCTTGTAATTTTGTCAACCTCTTAGAAAATATTTAGAGACGAAATTTTACTAATTAAATGAAATCAATTTTACTAAGACAGATATGTCAACGTTATTTTAGATAATTTTGTTGAATTTAAAATGAAAATTGTAGATTTTTAATTTTAACAATAAATTTAAAGGTAAAAGCAGAAATCTATACATAAAAAAATAAATGGATGTTTGTTTGTCCTCTATGCGTTCCTATACCATTCATCAGATTTCAATGAAACTTTAGTGAGTTGTTGTGCTCACACCCGTGAAGGTTTCTAAAAGTAAAAGGTCTAAAAAATATACTAAAAAAACGTAAAACCAGTGACATCTCGAAAAACCTTCTGATTTATTCGTGTGGATGAGGCTAAAGCTGATCGTCAAATAATTTTTAATACATACTAGAAGTAATCAATTTGTTCAATTCCTTTTTTTGTGAATCAATTAATTGTCTTGAATATTAACTAAATAATATTGATCAATCACTCACGTTTCATACATTTTATGTTACTAAGTATGCTAAATGAAGAGATGTATACTTATGTATGAAGTATATCATGTTGAAGAAAATTTATACAGATATAAAACGAGCAGGTGTATATGTAAATCCAAGTACAAATAATGCTGAGATGAGACATATTATGTTAAACATTAATTTAGCCTCGAGCTGGTTAAAACGAATCCAATTTCAGCGAATACTAACCATGTTATTGCGAGATATCAAACAATACAAATATTTAGTAAAAGCTTAATTCTTATATGTTTTCATTTATCAAAGAAAGATTCAATTTTTCAAAGGCTAAGTATTTTCCAGAAAGCTTTCAATAGCAGGTATTATATAAAAGACAAATTATCTTTTATAAATGTTTTCTTATTACATTCGAAGATTTATTATTTTGTTTTGCTCAAAATATTTCCTATGTAGATACTTTCAGTTTCCACTTTTAAAATGGTAAAATAAAATGCGTATTAAGGAAAAAAAAATAAAGATTATCACGTGACAATGATATATTCTTGAAAATTTTTTTTAGTTGCATTTCAAAAAAGATGTTTGCTTGAAGCTTTTCTTTTTATTTGGCGATAGATTTAGTTTTCAAAATTTTGAATAGCTATTCTGAGAAGAAAAAGTTCACTGAAGGCAATTTCTCCCCATCATAATGGCACATTTGTTGCGGGAACTAGTCGTCTCTATAGATAGGTTATGGTAAGAAGAATAGAGTTAAGCAAAGACCAGAAGTTATTTAATAACTCTCTCTCTTTGCTATGACTTGCTTTTGAAAATTGGGTAGTGGGTAAGTGGGGGAGCTATAAAAAGACCACAAACTTTCATGTCTTTAGATACATATCAGTATATTTTTTTATTTTTTCAGAATTTGAACCCGCTACTTTGAAACGATGTAATCGATAGCCCAACAGCATTGACAGCTCTGCTAAATGATCTCACGTCTGTAATTTTAATGAATAAAGTTTTTGAAAATAAAATAGTCCGACAATGATGAGAAGTTTAAAATTATGCTATATTAAACATGTGTACAATTTTATTTGAAGATGTAAGTAAGTTATTCATAGTTACGTATAACTAAAAAAAACACGTCTTAAATACGAGTGAAAGAGGAAAAGGTTTCTAAAGGATGACAACTGACTTGTCGGAAATTAAGCGAAAATTGAATGGTTTTAATGTGTTTTTCATGAAGTCTTTTTTAGTAATTATCTGTCAAAACTCATCCCTTCAAAAAGGTTGCGTAGGAAAGCAGAGGAAACGAGGCTAATAATTAATTTTCTCTGCAAGGGGTGCTCTCTGTTCGGTGATCACGTCGCTGCTGAAATATTTGCTCAAATATTATAAGCAGCTGTGAAAATTTAGGTCTGATAAAAGCGGACGATCGAAATGAAAACTATTAAGGAACCGCAACACCCGGGATCGCAGAAAGGTTGTTGATAATTTTCTTTTATGTGTAGGGTTATTAGCATAACTAAATATCCATTACATATTTCTTTGTTTCATTCCAAAATTGTATATCTGCAAAATTTAACTTTATTGAATTAAAACGCTAATTAAAAAACACGTTATTTGATTTGTATTACTATTATGAACTGATGATTTTTGTTAGTAATGATCGAATTTTTTCATTTTATAAAAAATGTTATTTTATAAAACAAAATTATAAAAAAATCTAGAAGTAGTACAAATCAAATTATGTTTTATTTTTAAAATAATTATCTTTACATTATCCAAAAGATAAAACTTTTTTTTTCATCAAGCTGATAAATATTACTGATTTAATTTTGATAAAATTTGAATGTTCATTCCTATCTTTCTGCGCTTGCAATAACTCAAAGGGTAAAAGTATACTCTTAGAAGAACTTAAAAAGAATTTTGATTGAATAGAATACCTAGATATTAAATTACTAAAATAATATTAACGTTTACCATTGTTTATAGTAGTTATAAGTAATAAACAAATGCCAGTTCTACATATTGTTCGTCCAGTTCATTAGTCAGAAATTATTTTAAGTTAAACAAGGAGTTATTTATAAAATTTTGCTCAGTACTCAGATAACTAAAAATGTCATCAAAAATGCTAAGACAGACAACCTTCTAAAGAATTTAAAAAAAATGTTGATATTTTCTGGACCAGTAAAAGGATATTTCTAAATATCTTCTACTGACTATACTACGAAAGTACCTAATTATTAAACATATGTTTATAAAATGTATAAAACTCTGGTACTACTAATCAATAATATCGGATTTATGTTGAACTTTTGAATATTGTTTTCCCATTATCACAATATGGTTTATTTGAGGATGCAAGTTTTTACTATTTATTTAGTATTTTGAGTAATTTTATAATCCAATAACATGAGAATTAAAACCTTTTTTTACTCTTTTAAAATGGGGCGCAGGATTGTTGATTAACATTCAGCTACATTTCCCTAACCTAACCTAACCTAACCATCCTTGATTTATTAGAGATAATGTTGGTTAAATTTAATAGTTCACTAAAAAAGGATTTCGTTTAAATAACAACAGTTAAAATACCCTATCATTAACCTTATCTTAATTGTGATACCGACATTTGAATCATTAAGAAATTTAATTTTATACTATGAATCAAAAAGGGAGAGAATGAAACTATTTGGGTAAGAATGGTAAAGAAAAAGTGAAAAAAATAGCGAGTTTCGTACTGAAAAAAAGACAAAACTGAGGAAATAAGTCCAACCATTAGCTACAGAAAGTTAAGAGTTTCCCTTTTGAGAGACTGCTGTGTATACAAAATAATAAAAATCGATAAAAATCAATTTAATGTGTATAATTTTCAACTTTATATTGTATTTGTATTATAAGAACTTAATATTATAGGTGAATAAATTCATGTGAATAAATTTTGTTTCGGTGTAGGTTATTTATTACATAAAATTAACCACTTTTAAGGTGTTAACTCTCAATTCTTGGGGGAAAGACGTTATATTTTAAAAATAAAACACAAATTAATTGTATTACTTCCACATGTTTATGGGACCGGATTCGCTCATCAGAAGCATTATCATCCGATAAAAATAAAATAAAAACAGGGGAGGGGTATTTAAATAAAATTGAATGTTAATAATTACAAGGTATATAAAACAGTTGGTTCATGAACGATAAGAATTTACAGATCATCAAACAAATTATACATAAACGAAATTCAATAGTCTACAAGACTTTAATTAATGCGTAAATATTCATTAAGCATAATAGAAGATTTGAAAATTTTAAAAAGAAATTTGTGAACCATTTAAAAAAAACTACATAATTAACATTAACAGTAAGCAGCCATGATAAATCGAGAATGAAGATAGGCCATGAGCATCCAAAACAATCCTGATAATTATTATATACATGTGGAAGTAGTACAAACAAATTGTGTTTTATTTTTAAAATATAAAATTAACATCTAAATACCACAATACAAAAATATATAAGTAGTGTAAGTATCTAATTATGTATTTTAGGAAACAAAAAATGAATGCAACTAAGCAGAAAATTGTTGAAATATACAGTGTAAATAATTTCAGGAAATTTACGCAATGTGGAAAATCTGCCAAAACAAGCATCGTACCATAATTAGATCATTTATTTGAAATGATCCAGTAACTTCGTTTTTTCTGGCTCAATATTTACGAGACAAAAACATAATTATTTTGCTCTCGTATTTAACCAGCTAAGTACAACAAAAAGAAGGGTAAATTATTCTTACAATGGCGTAAAAGGAAATCTTAATTAATAATCTTCTCGCAATGCTAAAGTTTTCTTTATAGATGTTTAATTCAATAGAAAATGAGAATGAGTTAAATATAAAAACAGCCACATTAATGAATAATACAATTACAAGATTTTCTCAGGCTCTTTTCATAATTTTTTTTTAAATTCTTTAGAAGAAATCGTTCCGGAAAGTGACATAGATTTTCAAAATTAACCTATTTTACCCTTTCATGTTTTGCAAGCTATATCCTAATAAAATATTACTTTGAAAATAAAGAAACCAAAAAAATTCATTATTGAAATTCAAAAAGAAATGACATGGTCTATTTGTATAATATTTTTTATTATAACAAACAATATTTTTAGTCGGAAATATTTTGATAAATTATATTTGGTTAAATAATGCTACTCTAATGTTTCGGGTCTCCATTAGAGACAGGCAGGGTTTCATCATTTCACCATTACTGTTTGACTTATATAGTATTATACTAAAGTCTTTACTCCTGGCCCTACAAGGGAACATAAAATCAATAAGTTCTGCTTTAAATAAATTTACACACTGGCTTAAAAATTAACTCTAAAACGACGATATTGAATTGAATCTGTCTTGGTGTTGACTTTCTTCTAATAAGCTCGTAGTAACTCGTGCACAAAAGGGGAGATGGCACATGACAAAAAGATCTCGCCATCCGGACGGGAATAGCCGGTGCAACATTAAAGTCAATGCGAAATGTCTGGATATTGAAGCTATACACGACCATAGACAAGTACTGTATACTCAACGATTGTATTTTGACAGCACCCGTTTTACGGTACCGAAGCATAGTAGAATATTTTTATAGATAAATTTCAAAATAGAAGTATGCTAAGCTTCAAAAAAAGACTATTACGGAAAATTTTAAGGATATGTTTGTTGTGAAGAGCAAGCATAGAATATTACTCGCTTAAAGATATAAGACGATACAAGTATTTACATTAAAACATTATTATTGGCTAGATACAAAGCCTGAAGAGCTATTGTGAAAAAAGTAATACATAAGCATTGTTCTCTGATTCAATAATATTTTGCTTGAGTCATAAAATTCTAGCAAAATTGATTTATGAGGCATACTTAAAAGCTTTGAAATACGCTTCCCGTGAGACATACAAACATTATCATTAGTTGCTATTTTATTTATGCGATGTTATAAAAGGTTTGTTTTAATAACGTGTATTATATAATTGTTTTGCTAGTGTATAGTATCAAATGTATAATTATACAAATAAAATAACTTCTAATGACGTCATCTTATATGTTGATGAGAACTATCAATACAGTGTATTGCACACTGAAAAGGGTGTCAAATTCAAATCGTTTCAAAAACTATTTCAGAAAATATTGCCTTAGACGAAAATATGTTGGAAATATTTCAGATTGTCGTTGGAAAGATTCTATAAATTCAGATTTTTTTTTGATATCAATGTGACGCATTTTTGACTTTCTGAGCTTTGTAATATATAAAAATCTACGTGTAGTTGTAACAAATTGTATTGTTTGTAGAAGATAGTAATATCAAAAAAGAAGTAATAATTTCATAACAAGCCAAAGACAAAGGACAAATTCAGCACTGGTAAATGTTTACAAAATCAGATGTTGAATTCATTAAAAGATTACGCAGTCAGCGGAAACAGTCAAATTCTCGGGTGACATTTCAATGCCCGATTTAATTAGATACCCGAGAAATAAAAAGGCCTACCAGTTCAACAGAGTTGAGTTGTCCGTATGAAGGAACTTACAACCCAACCTTTCAACGCCGATGCTTAAAAACACATTATAAGAAAAATTACTTACTTATACATATTTTCACGTACAGAGTATTCAAAAAATCGTTTACAATATAGAAAAAATTCGTTAGTGGTTTATTAATCAATACAGAAAGTCAAAATATTACTCTCGTCTTCTTCATCTATGAATTTGATTTAAATTTTAATTATGAAAGTAATTCTAGAAATACTGTATTATAAATATTCAACCGCTTTATCTATCTAGTGCATAACGGAGGAAATTACTCAATGGAAACCTTTGAAGGAAGGAATATAATAGCTTTAGGATGTAAAATATATCATTAGCAAATATCAAGAGAGAAAAAATAACATCCGGAGATAACATGTCAAGTTATTACAAAAAACCTTAACTTATTTGAATTTCTATCATTGGGAATGTTTTATTATTTTACGTCAATTTTGTTTTAATTTTTGTATGTGTAATTAACTATATTATAACTATTTGAATCAGCTGTAGTGTTTTTGTAATAGTGAACTGTTACATCTCAATACGTCGACATGGTTTTTATAATGTAGTTTTCGAATGAAAAAATATTTAATTTGGATTATTGAGATTTTGTACACATCCATGTATTTTGTCACTAACGGCCCAGGTTTCGCCTTTCGGCATCTTCAGGCATTCGAGCACACGAATGGACTCGAACTGAGAGACAGTAAACAGTGTCTAACGTTTATATAGAAGATACAAATGCAACAAATATTATTTACGAGGTAAGATATTATACGTCTGAGAGCCACACTGATACCTGAGTTAAAATTTCGGGAATCGCACTAATCCTTATTTTGTAAACACCATATTAACAGAGTGGCGAATTGCCGCTTTTCAACTTCTTTTAGAAATACCAGTGAATGCCTGAAGATGCCGAAAGGCGAAACCCGGGTCGTTAGTGACAAAATAAATGGAAGTGTACAAAATCTCAATAATTCAAATTTGATATTGAAATTCCATCAAGCACCCTCAGTCGATGTCTTAAATTATAGAATAAA
The DNA here is from genome assembly GCA_022494535.1 of Himalopsyche phryganea. Taxonomy (NCBI): domain Eukaryota; kingdom Metazoa; phylum Arthropoda; class Insecta; order Trichoptera; family Rhyacophilidae; genus Himalopsyche; species Himalopsyche phryganea. The sequence continues at coordinate 8,764,258 of JAGVSL010000001.1, read as the reverse complement.
TATTTGCTATATAAACGAGTTTCAAATAAAATAGAAGCTTTCCAACGAGAATCTGAAATATTTTCAGCGTATATTCGTCTAAAGAAATTGATCCTGAGATACTCTTTAATGATTTGATAACCTTTTCAGTGGGCAAGACACTATTGAAAACTCTCACCAACACCAACGTATAACATATTGACGATGATTATGAGGGTAGAGGACGTCATCAGAAGTTATTTTATTTATATAATTTTACTTTTAATACTATACACTAGTAAAACAATTACTTAATACTCTTTATAAAAAACATTATAAACGTAAAGCTTTTATACTACCGCAGAAATAAAATAGCATTCAAATATCGCTTATGTTGTATAGGGAATTAAGACCTCAGTAAATTTTGCCAACAATATTATATTAGAGACCATTTCAAATTTTATATGGATATTTAATTATTGATATAACTATATTGGTTTCTATCGACCATCCTCTGACCATTATGTGCAGTCAGTGTTTATGGTCACATTTATCCTGCAATATCGACAAAAGTCCACATATTTCAACGGTGATAAATATATAATAGGCAACAGAGATTTTAATATTTGATCGCCAGGAAGCTATGGTTATACGATATTATATAATATAGTAAAAATAAAACATTTACTATTTGAAAGAAGTATTTTTTCCAAACAACTTAAATATTCACAAAAGTCATTAAATAATGGTTGTTATATGTTACAATCAAAAACTTATAATACATTAAAAAAAAAAAGAATTCTTTATGGGTTTATGTATTATAATCATATTTTTTGGTTCTATTAATTGGACAGAATCTGTCATTCGTTTGAATGTTCTTAAATTAATTTACGATTATGGAAAAAATGACATGATTTTATTCTTTTTTGATTAATGTGACCCCTAATATATAATATTTGTGCTTTGGTGTAACTTAACCAATTAATAAGTGGATAATTAAGAGATAATATTTTCATTTAAATAATTTAGAGCTATTATTTGGTAGACACTCGAGAAAGTGTAGAGAATCAATTATGTTTTTCGGTGATCAACACAAAAAACTAACCAATAATAATTATTACAGTGAGAGTTTTTGGCCACCGTATACAAAAACAAGAAAAACAAACTTGTATACTCTAGGAATAATAACGAAGAGTGGAAACCGCTAAGAGGTTTCAAGTAAACAACTTAAAAACTCACCAACATCGTTCATAATCTCTTTTAAGTTTGGTTTTACAGGCTTGCTTTACCGAGGCGAGCATGCAACTCTTGGAGTATTTGGAACAGAACAAAATTATACGGATGCTGTATGAAAAATAATAAAAAACAATGTTTTTAACTGTTTTAATTCTGCACTGTCATTAAAATGTATATTGATTTGTTTTATTTAACATAATGTCTCATTACATTTATAGATAAAAGCCTTCTTGCTTGCTTTCTTACACAATTTATCATGTTCTGGGTATATATTTTATTTGCACTTGGTGAATATCTACATCTTAGTGTGATTATAAATCGCAATGTCACCGCTTAGCAATTAGAAAGTTCCAGTGTCAAGTGGTGACAAATATGAAACGTTATTTTTTCTAATTTAATATTTGGCATCTTGGCGTGTTTGTGACTTCTTTTCCCTTGGAGTTGATCTCAATTCATGTCTGGCACATTGGTAGTATTCTTAACTATAATTGCTCGTTTCTACTGGTTAAAAGACAAACTATTTTATATGCATCATTACCGGGTATTATAATTTCTGTTTATTGAGTAATTAAAGACGACATTATTAGTGCGAACTGTATTTTCCACCGCTGGTAACATTCTGCAGATGAGTCAATCTAAAAGTATTTTTTTCTAGGCACACTTTTCTATCAAAAGTTATTGTCAAAATTGCTGTAAAAATTACTAATTTGTTAAGCCATCCAATCCAATGATAACTAGAAACTTGTTTTATTTTCATATCTTACTGTCAATAGTTTATTTTAGATGGTTATTAACAACAATACATATCAATTGAAGGGACGCAATTCACTTCAATAAACAATATCAGACATTATTGAATCGATATCAGTTAACGACTATTTTATTCTTTTATGGCTTACACATTCGTTACGTATTCTCATCTGAAAATAGCACCCTTACGCTTCATCGGCCATCTCCCAGGTGATAAGAGAATGGTCGTTATCAAATTTTATGTTCGAATAGCCAAGGACGCGCTAAGTCATCGACTTAGTCTATCTCTAGCATAAACTGTCTTTCGTATATCTTTTAGTTAGATTATTAATCGAGATAAATCAATTTAAGTCTACCTAAAATATTTGTAAATATTATTCAATCAAAGCAATTTTGCTTCTATTTTCGATACGTCATGTCACTTTTCTTCAAAATTGAAATATTTGTATATTTGGAACATAATGAAGCATACTGTATATCTAATGTATTTTACGTGAGCTGATTTTAATTTAGTCACTTAAGCTGTCTTTTAGGATAGGATAATGATAAAATAATGACGATATTACGAAATGAATAGCAGTTATATTATCACTCTCTCTACGCGTTCAATCGTGAAAACACTTGGAAAGAGATGAAAATTTTGCAAAACATATTTTTTGATTAAAAATTGATATCTGTACGTGAGATGCTAATAGTCCTATGTATTTATGTCGATTTTATCAACTTTACGGGAGAAGCAAAAACGTGTTTCTAAAACGAATTTTATTTTATATCAATTAGCATAGTTGTACTCTTATTGTTTTCGATATTTGCAGTTGGATGGATAAGAGACTTGGAGAGTTTCATTTACAGGTGAAATCATGATTTTTTTATTAGGATTTTTTACCCCGTAAATGCATTGTGACATGAGACTGATTTTAGACAGGAGTTTAAGGTAACCAACCCACATACGCCAATGTTTTATTTACCCATCTATAGATCTTAAAATTTCAAGAAATGTGACATTTATAGCTCATTTTCGTTATTTTTGAATACTGGACTATTAGGCTCTGAGGTACAGATATATTAATTGAAGCAATAAATGTTAAGAAGCAATAAGTGTTCATTCCGTGAATCGAGCTCTCGAGCCACTACTACTTACCACTAAGATATAGTGATCAGTTAAAAAAAATAGAACTAAACACGAATGCTTCCTAATTTTGAAAATCATTTAAATTTCGTATTCTAAACATGGCTATAAAATGAAATATTAATTTTAGACGCTACATTTTCGCTAAAGTAAGTCATTTGCACAGTTCATATAAACCTAGCGGTATTATTTTGTTATTCAGAAGTAAAAGGTTTTTCTTCAAAAGTGAGTTGGAGTAGTGGCAGAAGACATTAAGTCACAAAAACTTGTTTTGAGATAATGGAATATTAAGAAAATCATTTAATTTAGTCTTCCTATTTACATAACTTAAGCATTATTTTTTAAATTAACCATTTTGTGAAACTAATCATTAAGGAATTCGATTTACGTATTAGTATTTTTTTATAGCAATATTGATTATAGTTTTTTTCCACTAGTAACTGCGAACGAAATTGACTTATTGATTTCTTCGAATTCGTTAAAAAATACATTGAATATGCTTGAGTTTGTTTTTTCAGATGATAGACTGTCCTAAAAATAACTCGAAACAGCCGATTTTGGACTTATCGCCTTTTGTCACTATGTCAACGATATATTCTTATCTTTTTTTTTAAATGGTGGTAAAAAAGACTAAGATTCGGGTTTATGTTAAGTTAAATAGTAATATTATGGTAAGAATGCAAAAGAAATATTAAATATAGAATCGAAACAGAAAAATAATTTACTCACGTAAAGAATAATATTTTTAAACCATTTTTGCTCCCGATGTGAAGCATATGGCCTCGTAATGGAGGTATCTGAAAAGGAGTTTTTCTGTAAGGACCACTTATAACTCAGTTGCTCAACCTCACCTTATCGAAGAGAGTAGCGATAGAAAAATATGGATAGGGAAGGACTAGTGGTTAGCTATTCGCTCTCGCTACGCCGCATTTTTAAGATTGGATGGGTGGGAGGGAAGTAAAGACACCACAATCATCCATGTCTTCGAACAGAAATCCATAAATCGATTTATGAAACTGTCCGTGCTAGGATTCAAATCCGTGAAATCGGTAACCAAAGTCAGCGACGTTCACCACTGCACCACGGACCCGAATAAAAATTAAATTTGGTTCTACGATTTCAAAAGGTTTTTTTTTACATGATTCTTTTTAAGTAATAAGTTTTTCCAAGAAGATCTCATGAACGCTGAAGAGTCAATGTTTTTGGAAATATAATATAACTCACGATTACTTATTTTTTTACATTTTGGTAATACAAATATAATGAGACTTTGATTTTCTGTACTCAATTATAAAAAATATGTTTTGATTGATTTGAATAGAATTGTTTATCATCGTTAAAATAAATTACAATTTAGAGTACTAATTATACAGTTTTATATATTGATCGGGATCACTCTTGTCTAATGATTGAGTATTTTAAATTTAGAAAATACATAATTGAAAATTTATTTATAACTTAAGACATGGAGAATAAAATAATAAGTCCATATTAATGAAATGAAATTATAGATTTTTAGGAGTTATTAAACAGGAATAATAGCAGTATTCCAGTCAATAAAAACTCACGGTTATACTATAGAACAATTAGTAAAATGATAATTTTGAAAGGTTTAAATCAGAGTGTATGTTTTATTGTCTAGATCAGGGATCGGCAACCTGTAGCTCGCGAGCCGCACGTGCCTCTTTTTTGCCAAATTCATAATTTTTAATGTGATTTTGTTCGTGTTTTATAATTGTTTAACTTCATTCCTACATTCAAATAAATTGTATTTTTGACAAAGGTTTGTTTATTTATTTCTATTGTATTTGATAGCAGAAAATTTTACTGTGAATTGAAATTTTCGTACCCGGCTTATCATTGTTTAAAATCTCATAACATTTTCAATCCATTCACAAGCCGTGTATTGTACTGTTTATTTTCTCAGTAAAAAAAACGTTCAGCTTCAACAGGCACCCCCTCACCTACATCGGTCAGTCATATCAAAATCTTCCTCTACATTAATAATTTTAACAATAAAAAAAGAAAAACTTTCAATATAAATACAATTGTTTTATTCAGTAAATCTTCTTCACTTAATTAATTAAAAATGCATAGTAAAATTTAATGAACTAATTTAAAAACTTAACTTTAAGTCACTAAAAAAAGTTATTTGGCTCTTTCCGTTCAAGAGGTTGTCAACCTCTGGTCTAGATTATTGGTTTTGCTGTTAGCTATCGTTTCAGTCATGGCAGTAGATAAATTGTGGATAGATATTTCTGGAAAATCCCGGGGCACAAGCCACAAAATTCTCGGAAATTCTCGGATATCGAGACCAAGTCTCTTACGATTTTGTTGAATATGAATATTTATCTGAATATAATGTATTTAAAAAACATAATTATTTCCCTAAATAATTTAAATGTACCGAGAATCGAGAAAAGCTAAGAGCATAGAATTCCCAGGTCGTCTCGACACAGGCTCTCTAGTTAGCACCATTCAAAAACTGTTAATATTTTACTAATTTGTTAATAAAAGGAAAATGCAACTGAAGCATATAAAGAAAATCCGGCCATGACAACTTGTGTAAGTACACTAGTATGTAAAATATATGTGGTCTTGTTTTTTAATCGTAGAGGCAATATTTAAGTCAACTCATACTGAGGATGAAAGCTACGTCGCGTAGAGGCTGCGTTTGCTACGATTCAAGTATACTTGAAGAAATGTTCCTTTTAATATGAACAGCCAGGTTAAAATGAAGGGTGTAACATTTTTATTAATTTATTCTGTAATGTATTCAGTCAAAAAGTGCAAATTTTTAAACAAAAAGTCATAGATAGAGCATCCAATCCCGGACTATTTTTACGATCCCCAGATTTCGGGATTCAAAATTTCTCAATCCCGGGATTGGTCATTAAGTGATATTTCATGTGTTAAATTGTATACTTAAAATTGAATTTGTGTCCATTATTGCTTCAATTGAAATGTGTATATGTTCAAATATTTTTTTGAGCATTGGAATTGTTTTTTATGATTTACAAAAAAAGAAACATAATCCATTTATTTACTGCATTATAATGAGAGGTTTTACCAAAGTGTATCCAAAAAGAGGTCAAATCTTTTAATTTGACTTAAAAATATTGTGCTCCATTCACTTAAGAAGCGGTCCTAATTTGTCCTCCATTTCGAATTGGTTAAGAACGGCTCTTAAGAAATATGAGGAGGAGCGAGTCTGTAATAAATTGATATTAATTTTATAGCTATTTTAAAAAAACTATTTACATGAACTAATCGACGTACACGTCGTTAATCAGGAAGTTTCAGTTTGATGTATGAATTATTTTTATCACTTACAGTGAAAATTACGGGATTGAATAATCGACCGGGATCCCAGGATTGGAAGCTCTAGTCACAGACGCTTGACCGTAAAAACATTAACAATGCTTGTCGTTATTTTCAAATATCTAAAACAATAAAGAGATCGATTTATAAATTAATCTTCATTATGCAAGAAGATAATTAATTATTTTCTTTGTTATTTACTTTGATCCTCTCTTTGTTTCAGTCACGCCACCACCAGAGACCGCCGCGCTGTTTGTCGATTAAAGTGGGGGGGTGTAGAGACTGAACACTGAACAGCCCGTGGGAGGGAATGATTATCGAGCCTAGCGGCGTAAAACCTTTATTGAAGGACATACATTGACGATATGCATGGGAAATGGGTCAGTGAAGCGCGAATTGAACACTTCGAGTTGGTTGCCTTCTACGATTCGTTGCTCACTGCGTAACAAAAATAAATGACTCACGGTTATATTTTAATTGGATTCTCCACGAGTCGGTTGTTTTCTCACTTTCTCTGGTATTGACAAAGCGGTTTTACAATAGGAAGTCACGCATAATAGGAAGTCACTCAGTTTTATTTATAAAATATTTACAGCCATTAATTATTTCGAGATAAGGCAAACGTTTTGAAATTGTAAGAGATAAATGACACCATGCCTGCTCCTAATATGGAGGAGATACATTCCGTATAGTGCATCTCAACAAAAGTTATTTAACGAGAACTGGATAGTCAGTCAACTTCTCTCTTTGAAGTGGGTAAATAAACAAGGATAATGGAAGGAAAGAAGTAATTGTTATCATATATATCTCTCCAGTCTCTCTGAGTTTCGTTTTCAGGATAAGATCGATGGGGAGAATGAAAAGAAAACAGACCATGATGTTGGTGGAAAAACTGTAAGTCGATTGAAAAATCAATAAACGAATGTTTCCATTCCGATAATTAAATTATTCAGTTATTTATTGTAAACTTAAAAATTTAAATCCATGGCATTACAGCTGTCGCCAATGCGCCATGCATTACACAAACATAACAATAGTAGCAATAATAATAATTATTGAAAACAATAATGAATATACAACCATTTTTTTTAAATTATTGAATACAAAAAAACAAGACATTATTAATTTACAAGGAACAAATATTTGGTGAACAATACTCAGAGTTTAGTGCTGAAAATATCCAGCACTTATTATGGCATAATAATCAGAAAAAATAAAACAGTTAACTCAACAACATAAATATTAACAGATATTAGGTCATTGACGCTTTGAGTGAATCAGTATCAGAAAAAATAAAATTAAAAAAAAAGCTTTGATGATTTTGTTCCTAAGTAAAATTCTCTCATCTATGGATTTGGCGATATCGCGATTTCCACCGGCGTCTTTCATAATAATTGGGGAATTACCCAAAACACCAAAGCTGAGACGATTTTCTGAATTGTGTAATATTTATAATATGAACAGGAAAACATAACGGAGATCGTTGGGTATAATCAAAATAATCCATTTACCCTCTGCAATTTATCGACGGAGCTTAAATAATGTGGAAAGCTATTAAATTTATACGGAAAATTTGTATACCATTGTAATAAACTTTTCAACTGAGTTCATCAATAATCTTATTATGATTGATTATTAATCTTTACATTGTACCTCATATTTTTGCGTATTATTTGATGCTACTGTTACGTCGTTTATGCATTATATTAAAACAGCTTAACGACCGCATATTTTTTCGTATTTTCACAAAAAACTGTCGTTTCACTAAATTAACTATAATTTTTAAACCAATTGAGATATCTTAACCAAATTTGATTTGATGGCTTCCAGATACCGCATAAATCAATGCCGTTTGAGCAATGATTCTATATTTGCGGGTTGCATACTTAAGCGGTGTAGTGAAAAAAACTTAACTCTACTAAAAAATTCCTGTTGCAGATGTTACAAGTCACCCCAGGACAATATTATCATAATAACTCAAGCACCATAAAAAATGCCAATTCAATAAATCACTACGCAATATGTAAATAATAATAACCAATACTACGAGAGAGAAAAAAGTAAACCTGTGCCATCTAGGGGTAGTTTAACAAAACTGTGTGGTAAAAATATTGTTTATGTTTTATTAAATAATGCGTTAATGTGTATACCACCATCTTTCTTTGACGTTTGAAATCAAACTCGATTATAGCCCAGTACTTTTTCAATAGAATGGAATGTATTATGTAGGACATATATATGAGTCCGCGGTCGTTAAGCTGTTAAAATATTTATTTTAATCATTCAGAATAGATTCACCCGATCTCAATATTTATAATAGATAGCCATATAATTTTGTTTTGAAAATATTTGTTGAGTATTTAATGCTCAAGTAGTATACTGTGTGGATTAGATACAAACCACAAATTAACATAAATTACAATTAAAATTGTACTTATCCACTGGATATATACGAGTGTGATATAGGACTTCTAATAGAGCATATAAACAGAAGTTGTTCCCTTTAAGATAAAAGAGAGTAAGGATTGAAGGATGAAACTAAGAAAGGACTGATAGTGTGATAGAATATGGACATCACATAAATCTATAAGTTCGAATACAAATCCATAAATATACTGTTTTTAAATTATGAGAGTGTCCGTACAAACTCTTGGACACCGTAACCGAAAACGATGGCGTTTGACATTTGGTTATAAACTTAATATTGTATATCGTCAAAAGATTTATATATACGACGTTGGTATTAATTTTAATTCTTTATTAATTTAACACACTTAAAATTAAGTCTAAAGACATTTTATCGTATACTTTAAGACTATATAACGAATACATTCGGAAACAAGTAAGATTGAATGGTTAAATAGTGGAAGTCGTATTTACCTAAATTCTATCATACTTAAAATAATATGCTTTTACACTACGATTGAGTACGATACTTTGAATTCAGCTTGTAAGTGCTTAAAATAGTATGTGCATGCAACATTCTCAGTAGCGATTCCTACGCATTTCCAAATGTACAATTGAAGGAGTCTTTGATGTCTATAAAAACATCCGTTCGACAAGCTGCTCTCGTATGGCATCTAACTGGGATTATTCTTTTTACATTGAAAATGAATACATTTCAATCTAAAAATATATCTGGCTACATCAATGCTTCTTGCGATTCAATTTCAACCATTGAGTCAACTAGTTTACAATATATATATATATTATAATTATAAACTAAACACTGAAATTGATGATTTATATTAAGGGACGAATTCTAAATTCCCTTTCTTTATATAATGTGTGTTATGCAAGTTTTTCTAATCAGATAACCGTAAATAGATAAGGAGTCTTGATAGATTTATGAAGTATGTAGCGGACAAAGGAAAACGTGAAATTATCTAGCAATTGGTTTTCAAACATTTCTAATTGCGTAGATATTTTCACGTTAAAAATTATACGCTTGATTTTAGGCTTTTAATAACAGGTATCGATACATGCAAATCATGGTTTTGGGAAGTGGCGCAATTAAAATATTTCTACACAAATATATCAGTTTATTTCTTTCAAACAATTTTGTTAAGGAAATTGCGACTTAAACACATTACATATATCAGTTGCTGGTGATGTGGTCAATGATCTTGGAATTTCGTCTTATTCGGTTATAGAGTCATCGGTTCGATTGCCCAAACAAACACTCTTGTACATTAAATTGTCAATCGATTTATGGATTTATATCGAAAGAGATGAGTGAATGTGATATTTATATTCCTTTCCTTATATCACTTTTTGTCATTTACTAGCCCTATGTTTCAATCCCTACAGCATCCTAAAAATAGATTAAGAGACAGAATTATAAGTAGTTTTTGTTCATAAACTTATCTTGGGTTGTTCCATTAAGAGACTATAATAATATATTATAAAATATGCATATAATAGCGTGACGTGGTATAAATATAAAATGCATCGATTTACTTCTGCGTGTATTGTCAATGCAACTTGACATACTCGTTTATTTGGCGTGAAATATCATGGATTAATTAACAAAAAAACACTTCATATGTCGTTAATATGTACCAAAAGTGCCTTATAAACATACAAAATATAATTTAAATACACGGTAGATAATAAAATTTCAGCACAATTTTACACAACAGATTTCATTTACAATTGAGTTAGTGCATAGCTAATTGTTAGTTAACAAGGCTTGTAAAGTTACGCTTATGATATAATTGGCTGAGCTGGGTATACTAATAGGCGTAAAATGCGTATCTACCCAATATTACATTTTGTTAGGAACGTAAAACATCCATGGATTTTATATTATTGAAGTCCAAAAGTTTTCACAACCTACATTCTATATTTACCGGAAATTATTATTTAATCCACTTCACTTATAACTATAGAATTTTATGTTCGCAAAAGTTTTCACTCTAATTCATTGAAGTATAGAGAGTTTATGTGGGTACCGTTATTTCACCAAATTCAAATTAATTAATTTCTGTAAGCAGTGATTAATTTTGATATGGATAATAATTTCAACGAGACGGACAACTCTTTATGATAACGTAAATATTTAATATACAAGTTTGGTAACCAATTGAAATGAAAGTAAATATTAAACATAAAGCATAATTAAATAACGATTCGGTAGTTTTATAGAATATTTCAATTTCCTACTGCTCTTAATTGACGAAAATAAAATTGTTATATTTGTCCTCAAAATATTTTTAATTCCAAGATGTTCCAAGAGTTCCAAAAGTTCCAAGATGGTGTTTCATTCAAATTACTACTGAACATGTTTATAATACATCTATCGTTCTTTTTGAACGGCCTTTGTGAATCGGGGTCGCACTGTAATATCATTCACAAATCACATCCGATGTTTTCTCTAATTATTCTTAATAACTGACAGAAAGTAATTACAAATTCAACATTGTATAACGTATATCCCAGCATTAAAATGTTGTACATATTATATAAGTTATGTCAGAATGTGTCATCTATGTTTGTGAGGAAGTAATTTTATGCGCAGGACAGCTTTCGTAAGTAGATATGTCATTGTTGAAGGAAAAATATGGAGTGAGTAATAATAAAATATTTCTGGGAACAGTTTTATATTTGTCAAGATGTCAAATGTCATTTCAAAACAGTCTAAATAGCACCAAAGAATAAAGTTTTGGAAAAAAGTTTTCAATTTATTATACAACTGTTGCGCATAAGTTACTGGTGGCGAATTTGATTTGCTTTGAAGTGTAATTATTCTGTCAGTGAAATTATATAGCTCATAATACATTGCTAAGGCCGGCAATCTTGACTATCTTAGATGTCCGGAACATGTATAATTAAAGTGGAGGATATGTGCATGGAAAAAAGTGATATTAGGGAAGCTTGACCTGGAGTTGGTATGTTTAGAACTGGCAAACACTTCAAAAAACACTAAAAGGCAAACACTTCAAAAGGTACATTCTAAGATTGTTGCATCAAGAAAAGGGAAAAGATGTATTATCAATTAATTTCGAGAATAAGTTACTTTACATGTTACAAAATTGCTTTAGCGGACGTCATACGTATACTACTACAATACATTATACACTACAAAATGTCGCTAATATAAGTATAGCTAAGAAATTATGTAGTCGTCTTTTACAATCTGTTCTTAAAGCAAGCAAATTGACACGAGGTCGGATATCACCACGACAGCGGTATCCATGGGATAACTATAACAAAAGTAGTTGACTAATTATTATTATGCTAAAACAAATTTATTAAAAGTATTTTTATTTTTATTGTCCCCATAGCTGTGGCTGGCGTAAGATCGTTTTCGTTCGAATCCTTAAGCAAATCCTTTGTGTATATTGTTTTCAAATTAACATTGAAATTTGCATACATTAAAATTGCTTTCTGAGAATGTAGAATGCTTTCAACCTCTCCTACCCTACATTATCTTTGTATATGTCGTGTGGAATATCATGGTTTTTAACCAATTTTCCTTATCTGAAATTAAAGTCGATTGCTATTGGAATAATATGAAGATGAGTAAAACATATTTTATTAGTGCTTAAAAATATTATTATGATTGAGAAAAGAGATCAGGTGGATACTAACGAAAAATTTATATTAACAGATTTTACGAACAGCTTATAAAAAATTGAGATATTTCTTTTTACAAAGGAACTTTATTATTAACACAAGATTTTTAATAAAACGTAGTCACGGATATTAAAATATTAGATCATGTCAAATTAAATAGTTAAGAGAAAACATAAGGTTTGCATTTATTGGGTCAATAACAATTACAATTTTTGTTCAGTAATTGATCAAAATGGTCAGAATACATGTGGTCTTTTGATAAAATAAACTGTCAGTGATTCATATAAAACGATCAGTTGTTAAATTAAAAGTTCAGATGTTTATATAAAACGGTCTATTCTTTAATTAAACCTTACCTAAACTAACATAACCTATATTTATTTGGCAATTATTTACTGACCAAACGTAATATTTAGCTGACCATTTAATATTTATTATAATTATTAATTGCCGTAAGATATCCCGGATTTATTATAGTAGAAGAATAACGACAGATGGTAAAAAGAATAAAAGACATAGATGTAGTCATAATTTGTTGAAATAATATGAATTATCAAAAATAAGCGAATTTCAATACCGAATAATTCTTGTAGAAAAGCTATTTTTACTACGAGCTTGCTTAACGGATATGCCGAGCAAATAATTACGGTAGTAAAATTAATTTAATAGCATCAGTAATTGCTTGGATGGTAGAAGAAAGCATAAAGTAATATTTGATAAAGTCAGTTTTATACAATACTACTCCATCCCGTTGAATAAATTTATTGTATCTTTTAAATCGTTATGGATATTTAACTGATTTACTATTTCTTAATAATGTAAATCGAATGCGCTTATTTAATTAAATACGTTTAAACATCAAAAAACGAATAAACGTCAACCTAGAGCATATCCCAGATTTTTTCTATATTCTTATATTGTCATCGAGTAACAGATCCGAAAATTTTTGTACGTTTCTCTCAATAATCAAGTCTACTTTTTATGGATCAATTGCAGATACTGTCATAGTCATTTCATTAAGGCAGGCTGAAAAAATGGAAAAGTTTTTTAGTTATGTTTTTTTAACATTCTTTACTAGCTGGTTAATTGCAGGTATAAAATTGATAAATAAATTAATGGTGTGTGTAGGTGATTTTTTGTGCGAATTGGGATGTGTGTCCTGACGAAATCTTGACTACAGGCAACCCTGTTGATAAGAGAGATAATAAAAAAATGAATGTCAAAATACATACACGAATAACAATAAAATATATGTCTACGGCCATAAAACCGTTGGTAATAAAATAGTTTCCACATAAATAGGCTATTGACACCGTCATTTATATCTCTAATTGAAAATGATGGTTGGTAAGTTTAACGACATATTTATATTTCATAATATCCAAACCTTTTTATGTCATAAATTACGAAGAATTCTTATATGAGTGGTCATATATTATATTTTATAGTTTTAAATAACGGTGTTTGTCTGCCAACTTTATAGCAAATTTAAAACGTGCAAATAGTATGAACGGAAATTGGAAAACAAAATGATTACTCTATGAAGGGAGGAACATTAAAACTTTTAAAATTTTCGACGGATTTAATTGTGACTTTTTTCCTTTTCTCTATAAAAATAATATTGATTAACTTGGGATATAAAATCATTTTGAATTACTATAAAACACACACGCTTTACTTATTTAAAAAAGATTTTTGTAGATTCAAGATTATGTATTTTACTATGTTGTATGTTGGTGACTCGACACCTTTTCTCAGATATAATAGTAAGTTTTAGAGGAGCCTG